>OZ017805.1:12043750-12725000 GCA_963969395.1 Pseudoscleropodium purum | reverse complement strand
TCCTCTTCAAATTTAGCGAAGATCAATACTGTGTGCGTAGGTTTAGAGAGGGTTTAGTGCACGAAATGTGCAACGAGGAGGGCTATGGAGCTGTGGAGTGTAGACCTCTTCATGACCCTTGTTTATGGAAGGTCAAGGTCTATCAAGAGCTTTGTCACGACATCTTATCTACGATACCCAAAAGGATGCTTGATGACATGCCCAGCACAATGCGCACTATCCGTACTCGACTTGCACAGCTGCAAGACCTATTACAACGTTGGACGGACATGCCATATGACATGCGCCTCAACCATCTGTCTGGCATTCGAATTGAGCTAACAGTGCAGACAGAGATGGTGATCGACGGACGACGACTTGGCAGCGAGCACGACTTATTTAGCATCGCAGGCGTTGAGAGAGCACTAGGTGGAGCGTTTGATACCACAGAGGTTGACATGGAACGCCTTCTCAACTCCTGTGATGGCTTTGTGGCGGGATTTGCAGCTATGGTACATGGCAGGCAGGAGCAGCACCTTCGTTGGAGATTACAAGTAGTTTGACGTTTGCTCGTCAAGCCTTTGGTTGGAGTGGCAAACACATGAGGCTTCATCTACAACAAGCACGAGATTGGGCACATGTTGCAGAAGAGGCGGAGGCCAGGGCAGAAGAGAACTTAGGGTTTGCATATGAGGGCGTAGAGATAGATGATCCTGCGCTCAGACCGTTGATCCAGGATTTCCTAGATCATGCGGATTGGGTCCTTTAGCCTAGGATTAGAGACCGTAATGTACCAGGGCTCTTACTTAGGAACCTCCGTACTGGTCAGTACCTCCCAAAGAGGAACATCTATACTGACCGTGTAGGTGCAGCTCGTCACTATGTAGGATTGTATGGGGAACAGTGGAGAGGCCACATTCGATTTATTGCATAGATCAATTTATATGTATTCATATAGGAGTTTTCATTAGGGTACATGTCTATTTTTATGTATTAAGTATATATATATTTATATATTTATTTATTTTATCTCTATTAAATCCTTTTATTTTGATGTCCATAAAAAAACATTTATAATTTTTCAACAAAAATACCATGCTATAGATATAACTAAGAGCATTCCAAAATGTTAATCTAATCCCCAATCGGACATGATATGCATTAATTATAAATTCTTGAAGTTCTAAAATGAATGTGCAACTTCCTCCATCTATAACTCCTGCATACAAGGTCATATCAACAAGTGGGATACCAATCCGAAACACCCATTCATAGACCTACAATATTGTTTTGAGTCAAAACTTCAAATTCAATCACCTTCAAAAAGTCAACTCTAGGGGGTCAAAAAGTCAAATCAGCCATATCTTCCAAAAAAAGCCATATGTTTAGGCTTTTTATTACTCCATCGTGTTCACAACCCTTCAAAATGGGGGGGGAGGTATGTTCCATTTTTCCAAAATCCTCAACATGCCAAAGATAGCACCTAAAAATGTCACTTTTAAAACGCTCGCTGCACCCAACCAAATCTTTTTTTCAAAAAACGAACACCACTATTGGATTCACAACACCCACAAATAGGGGGGTAGGTCAACTCCAAACTTCAAAATAACTTTTCATGAAGAAAGTCAACTCACCCTCAAAAAGTCCAACCTGTCATATCTCACAAATGGTGATATTGTTAAGGTGGTTTTTTTCACCATTGGATGCGCAATATATGACAATGGGGGGGTAGGCCAAAAAACAACCTTAAAAAAGTATGTCCAAAATTCGGGGACACCCTTGTAAACCCAAAACCCAAAAACCCTAAAACAATCTCCAGGGCTATATGGATAAGATTTGACAACTTGCAGCCCTAAACGACTACGAAACACACGATTTAGAATATCTATATGATCTTCAGGTATAACTCGAATTGTTGGTCTATTTCTACCTAAAGCCTGAATACGTTCAGAAGCTTCCCTAATTGCAGCCCACATTTTGAAAATAGACTAAAAAAACAGTAGTAAAGTCCAAAGCTAGATAAGCAACAGATGAAGTACTAAAGGTGAATACTATATGAATGTCTACCCCTTTCTATACCCAAAACCCCAAACCCTCAAAGATTCCAGCATCTTCCAAAAGATTCCAGCACCCTCCAAAAGATTCTAGCATCTTCCAAAAAGATTCCAGCATCTTCCAAAAGATTCTAGCACCCTCCTAAAGATTCCAGCATTTAATGGAATATTCCAGCACCTTCTAGAAGATTCCAATACCCTCCAAAAGATTCTAGTATCTAATGGAATATTCCTAACCCTTCTAACCCATTCAAACAAACTTCCCCAACATTCTACAACCTTCTAGAAATCTACATTTCAAAAAAATCAGCCCTAAAGTCAACTCCTAGTCAAACACCCTATATTTTAAAAATAATAAATTTTTAGATAAAACGGACCCCACCGATGGATTCTCCACATCCAAAAATGGGGGGCTACCACCCTTCAAACTTCCCAAACAATTCTTTCTAAAACCCTAAACCTCAAAAGTCAACCCCAAAGGGCAAAGTCAAACAGTCCATATCTCACAATCTAGGAACTTGTAGAGAAAAATAACACCACCATTGGATTCCTAGACCCCAAAAATGGGGGGGGTAGGACCAATCAAAATCCCAAAACAAAAAGTCAAGTTTCTCAAGGACACCCATGTAACCCAAACCCTAAACCCTAAACCGTTGGCCTACCATCCTTCTTTACACAATTCTAAAGAGTGCCTTCTTTGACTTGAGACATATAGTTGCTCTCAAGACGAACCTAGCCTCTAGGCATAGACCTCAACATTGTAATTGGATTTGGATCAAGTTTTCTAGTATTGGTTACAATCTCTAATTCTTGCTACTAGGGTTGGTTACTCTATTAGGTGGAACAAAGAAGGTCCTCTTCTTTGTTTGTTCTCTTAGTTTCTTGTTCCTTTTTTCTTCATTTGTCCAGCCTTTGGCTCGGTGGCAACTTTTTTCCTTTTATTACAATACTTTCCATTTGTTACAAAAAAAACCCCAAAACACCAGAGTTCTCTCGAGAGACGAAGAATTTTTCTTTTTTCTTTTCCAGTGATTGGAATGAGTTAGGAGTTTCGTCGTTGTGGGATATGAAGATGTGGTGGATGTGGCTACTGGTGTGCACGTTGAGAGGAGTGATTTGGTTTTAGAAGTGTTTTTCCCAAGTTTATATTGTTCCGCAATTGGCGTCTCTGCAATTGGGGGCTAATCGTTCGGTTTGCTGCGCAGCGGTTTGAACGATTGCCGCTGTCGAGAACCCTGCTGTGGTGATTGCGAGACTTTTTTGAGAGGAGCGAAGATGCTATTTTTTGTTTGTCCTGTTTTCCTCTTAAACGGATCTTCTGCGATACTGTTGTAGTTTCCAGTCTTTTCTTCGTCTCTGCCTCGAGTTTTTGTTTCAGCTGGTACAAGTTCTCTTACTTGCCGGTTCTACATGAATGTTTTCATGGATGGAATCAATGTATAAAGAAGTAAGAGGCTCACTAGCACATATCTAAGGATTCGGACGCTGAAGTTCTTGAAGTCTGTTACCAAGTTTATTTGTGGTGGAAATTGGGTTTAGGGTTTTTGATTACCAGAGCAGTGCTCCATAGTGACCTGAGGAATTTGACTGCTGCATGCTTCGTCTTGTCGTAGGAGGCAGCAGCTCAAGTAGAGTTCTGGTAAGGTGAATCTTATGAGGACTATCATCTTTCTGGTTCTCTTTGGTGAAGGAGTATTTGTTCGCCCCCAACCCAGCAGAGATTTCTTTAGGTTCTAAAGCAGAAATCGACTAATGTAGAATTTTTTTGTGTTTATTTGAGGAGTCAGAGACGCCACTTTCAGCTTATGATTTCGTGAAGTGTCGATACTGATGCAGGATTTGTCTTCACGAGTTTTTCTTGAATTGAGTGCGTTTAATAACTCTGTCAAGTATGTTGTCCTCACTTTCCTTATCTTTGTAGGATTTCTCCCTCGCTCATTAGAAACCTGCCGAGAAACATGTTCAAGGGGTGGTTATTTCTCTCAAAACCTTTTTGATGATCGTCCTAAATACACCGTGTTTCGTTCTGCCTTTTAGGTGATATTTGATTGACGAAGTCATTCCCTTTTCCTGAAAGTCTTATGTGTAGCTTTTGTTTCGTATCAGGTAGTTATTATCCTACTTTGGTGTAGAAAATATTACTTCCTCAGCAAGAGAAGCTTTAAGCATTGAGAACGACTCATGTCTGGATATGAAAGGGTAGAAATTCTCTACCTTGACTGGTTGCTAAGCATGGCGGGCGATTCGTAGTAGAAGCTGAGGGGCATGGTTTTAAGCGGATTAGTGAGGAGTGTGAAGTCGGACATATTTTTATGTCTACAGGAAGGCAGAGGAGCGAGTGCGAGGCGGGACAGCGGAATGGGGGCCAAGGTATCAACGGGCCGTGATGTTGGAATCGGGTATTCGGATGAAGATTGTGGGACCAGACTAAAATGGGACGAGATTGTGGAGATTCGAAAAGAAGGCGAATCAACAGAGGAACTGAGTGTCCACTTTGGCTATCATTGCCAGTCAGGTCATGGATCCTCAGGGCACCAGAAAACGGTGTCTAGCTCAACAGGCACTGTCTCTGAAGTGAGCCCCATGGAGAATGGTTTCTCTGTTACCATTCCCAGTGGCTTCAGAAATACTCGAAGAAACAGCTCATTTTCATCCTTGTCAGGAGCTGCATTGGGTGCGAATGCCACACTGGCAAACAGTAGCATATGCAATGGCAAGCTTGGGGAGGAGATTCTCCCTGGTCTTGATTCTCCTAAGACATTCAGGAAAATGGATTCTTTATATCGAACTTCATCATTGAAGAGTGACTTGTCGTCTTTGACCACGCTCAGCAGTAGACGCACTGTTGGGAGTCAATCGGTACCATCTGAGTTGGGTGATTTATCCTCACGAAGAGCGAGCTTCTCAGGTTCAGATCAAAGCAGTTTTCTCCATGCTAGAGACGTGCAGATGGCTGGGGGTGCAGCAGGGGAGGATCGTGTGCAGGCTGTATGTTCTGAGGACAAAGGATGGTTGTTTTGTGGTATCTACGATGGGTTTAATGGCCGTGATGCCGCCGACTTTCTAGCCGTAACTTTGTACGAGAATGTTGGCTTGTATTTGCACTTGTTGGAACATCAGACTCAAAAGCGACAAGCTCTGACTGACGCCGATGATTGTTACTCAGGGGAGGAGGATGGTATGGTAGATGATGCAACTGCGATACAGCAGGCAAAAATCACTTGTAGTTTAACGGACAGATGTATTTATTCAGTGATGGACGACTTGATGCAAGTTGATGATTCACAAAATGAAAGCTCGGACTTGCCTCAATTTCGACAAGGTGTCCTGGATGGGTTACGACAAGCATTGATCCAGACGGAGTGTGATTTTCTGGAGAAAGTCGAGCAGGAAATGCAGGAACGGCCTGACCTTGTCATGGTTGGTTCATGTGTGTTGGTAGTGCTTTTGTATGGTCGCAATCTGTACACCTTGAACTTGGGTGACAGTCGAGCTATTCTTGCCACATCAAAGCCTCCTGTTCATGCCGCCACTATTGGAAATAAGAGTCCCTTGTATGTTGTGGAGTTAACAGAACGACACATTGTTGAGGATGCTCGGGAGCGAGAGCGTGTCATTAACGAGCACCCTGAGGATCCCAAGGCTATAAGCAATGGCCGCCTGAAGGGGAAGCTCCGTGTTACTCGTGCTTTTGGTGCTGGTTATTTGAAAAAGGTTAGTCCATCAAACCTATTGCTGCTGATTTTTTTCTGACCTCACTTGGCTACGAAAGGCACTCTTGCAATTTCACGACATGGAATTTGTGTTCTTAAGTCTTCTTCTGTGAGTTGCAGACTGTTATGAACAATGCATTGATGGGTATATTGCGCGTGAAGGATTTAAGCAGCCCACCGTATTTGAATGTCACTCCTTCAGTAAACAGGCTTCAAGTGCAACCTGAGGATAAGTTTGTTGTCATTGGGAGCGACGGTTTGTTCGACTTCTTCACAAATGAAGAGGTGGTAGAGTTTGTAGACAGCTATTTAATTGCCCAGCCAACTGGTGATCCTGCTAAGTACATGGTTGAGCAACTTCTTCTTCGTGCTGCTAACTTTGCCGGTACAAATATAATTCCTTTGCTACCCTACAGAAAGAGAGTTGGCTATGTCAGGATTACATTTTTTGCGATTGAAAGTGCTCCTGAAGTTTTAATAATCTATGTCACTGAAATAAAGTTGAAGTTCATTTATTGCACTGGTTATGAATTGTCAGGGATTCCAGTGGACCAGCTCAAGTCCATACCAATTGGCCGCAGAAGAAAATTCCATGATGACGTGACTGTTATCGTGGTGGACCTCAGGACAGAGTTGTTCGCTGCGAATGCTTCAACTTCCTCATAACGGTTTGTCTGTAGCTACCCCTGGGCGCAGGCTCTCTTTGTTTTCGTCTCCCACATTACTTTGTGCAGCTGATGGAACAAATACAGCACGTGTCCCTCAACTGAGCGGGTGAAGTGGGCAGCTTTTTTGGTGACCTGAATACCCCAGCAATTACTTGGTGCGATCATTTTCGATCATCAGCACTGGAATCTTTCGATATACTAGTCATGGATGAAACTTACTGACGAAGTCAAACTCTTATGGTGCTACCGCAATTACGGTTCTTCTTAGGTGTATATATGAGCTTCTATATTTGTTGGCCGAGATAGATTGACCGGTGGTCACATTGTCTAATGTCTTTGATATCGTAATGTTATCAAATGAGAAAACAGGACATGATTAGTGTTGGTTAATACCGTGAGCAAATCAACATGCTCGAACGGTGTCTCCTGACCGACTGATGTATTCAAGGCTTACTAAATGTACGTTTTTTTTATTTAAAATCTTTTTTAACAAGAGAAGCCCACGATGCTTTGAGGAACAAGTGGAAAATAAAATACAGCCCCCCGAACACGCCAGGCATGTCAGGATACTGATGCACTGTACTGTACAAGTAGATTTGGAGATCCTCTCATACAAATATGAGAAGTTGCCCCACTGCTTATTGAACTGATCCAGGAATTCCCTGCTATATTTGGGACGCTGGGATATTCGCTGGTGGCATGTAAGCCTACCGTAATTCGTAAAATTCTGCCAGACCGTTTGCATTGTAGCTTGACGGCTTCATCTGTTTTTTTGAAAGCCCATATGATCCCTCGAGATCCAAAGATTCCGTAGGGTAATACCTCGATGAAGGTTCCAGAACATGCTAAAGTACTCAGGCGAAATATCAGAAGCCTCTCCGAATAGGGCTTGATGGTCATCAGGGATCAGCTAGACACCTCTTTGAAAGCCAGGATCTTGAGTTTGAGCACAATTGCTTCCAACCCTTTGAAGTAGGGAGCAATCTGTCGCACAGCGTGACAATGGATGACGAAACCTTACTGCTCCAATCATTAACTGCTAATGCTTCGTGGCAGTCGACAGATGAGCCTAACTTCTTCGGTCTCCTTCCCACATATCCTTCCAATTGAAATGAAAATTCAAGAGTATGCCTTGCTTTGTTTGTGTGTGGAGGACAAGTAGTGTAATCAAGGAATCCTTTGTGGTAAGGCTATGTCATGCCAGCAAGCTCCCAAAGCAAATCCGTAATCCGTCCGTAGAAAAATTTAACGATTGGTCTTCTAACTCCCTTGAGGGCAGAGAATTACCCTTCCTGTAGATGAATCTAGGATCCGGGAAGACAATGGCCTAGTGAGAAGGCAAAAGCAAAAGAGTCTGCAATTGTGTGCAAACCAATTAGGTTTGAGTCTCATCCATGAGCTCTAGCATTCCTTGTCCCATTGTGGAATGGATACTGTTGCTTTGGACAACTACTTGAGGAGTAGTTGCCTCAAAGAAGGAAGACACTCTTTGGACCACACACACTTGTTGGGCTTGCTCTGTTCTAGCATCCAAAAGTATAATTACTAAGAGCCAATTGGTCAAGCTCTTTCTTTCAAAAATTGACAAGTGGCTATTAAATTTGGTTTCATTGCAAATCATTTTGGACTATTAAAGCAAGGCTACATTGATCCAAGTCTTTCCAGTGGAGAGGTGTGATTGGCCCCTATCAATATGATGCTACAAACTTGGTCTAGTGGATTATGGATACTACAAAGTCTAAGAAGCTTCCTTCAATTTCTGGAAATTTGGTTGCTAGTACACTTTTAAAATCGTCACTTGCATTGTTGGTGGCACTACAAGGGAATGGTGTCCTAGATGAGAGAGAATTGACAAAGATTTGTCCGAATCAATAAATAGGCTTCTTGACTCTTCAATTTCTATAGGTTCAGATATTTTCTTCATTTTTGTTTATGTAGAAAAACAATGACCACCTTCTCCCTTCTCATTTGAAGTCTAGGCAATTCCCAAAAAATTCCTTATTTTCATCCACATCACTCTTTCTCTCTCCTCATGATGAGTTTAGAATTTAGAGCTTGATATGAATAAGGAGAGTACTTGTGGTGAGCAAATGGTAGAATGTATCAGAGGATTGAGCTTCCACAAAGACAATCCTCTAGTTGTTGCAATGCATGTCAAAGCCTACATGAGCAGGGGTTTGGAGAATTGAGTGGCTAGCAACTCAAGGATACAATGCAAAGGCACTTGGGAGCGATTGCTTGAGCTCGATAGTGCAAATATCCATAACTGAGAAGAAACAAAGAAAAAAATTGTACAAAGACAGCATGATATGGTCATTGTTGGAGACTGTAATGACATGAGGTTCACACAGTTGGAATGGTAGAATGAACTCTCGCACTATGTTAATCACCTCCGAATTTGCATTCAAATTCATGGTCAGTTCTCATCTAGGACTTCATCTCCAATAAACCCTCAGTCCTCTTTTTTTGAAACCCTAATTTTGGAATGCATCAATTCATTTTAGAATTTTATGCTATTGAACTGGAGTTAGGTTAGACTCTATCTATTTATTTTTGCTAATGATAATAGATCCACCTTGCAACACTTTTAGAAACAATGTCATCGAATAGAAGACATTAAAAATTGCATAAAGACCTAACTTTCCATTACTATTAGCAATCAAGTGATGCTTTAATCGCTTGAGGATTGATTGTTGAGTAATAGCTAGTAGTATATCTACAATTTCCAGTTTTTATACATCTTAATGTAATAAATGAAAATAAATGATGCTAGATTGTTTGTATATTCCTTGTTTAGTCGAAGCATGGTATTATGATCTTGGTCAAGCAAAAATGTGCCATCTCAAAGCAAGAAAATTTCCTTCACAATTAGATTCACTTGCCTTGACTAATGTTTTGACAAATAAAGAGTATGATTCTTTACTAAAGATTCAACTAGATAATCTAGAAGAATTTTTCAGTGGTAGTGATAGAAAAAGAATGGATTCCATTACATGTAGATATGAAATCTTATCAATCTTTGATCCTTTGTAGACATGCTAAAAGTATATATTTACATTTTTATTTGGTGTTATTTACAATTGGTTGTAATAACTCTGATTAAATGGTGACTACCAAAAACACATATGGTTAAAACTCACCTAGATTGCCTACATGCAATATAAATCTTAATCATTGGGTCTAAAAGAGCCCAACCTAAAAAGGCTTGGGTGGCCTAAGGGTATGGTTATAGAGAGGGTAATTCAAAACCTTATCAAAATTGTAGTTTTACGTAAGTTTTCTTCCAACATTAAGAAATCATCTGGTGTTTTGTGTCCCATTCACCACTTCCATATCCTTATTGAATTTAATAATTATAATTAATTGCTTATAAAAGACTAATCTCATAGATTCTATTTTGATAAAAGACCTGATTATTTAGGAGCTCAAAATAGTTCTTAAAATACTACATTTGATGTCTATTTTGATATGCATTTGATCTTTCAAAGTAGTTTGAACATCATATTCACTATTTTGGGAGTTTTCCAGAGAAATGAGAGTTTTTTCCTAATGCCTTGGAATTTCTTGAAGCAAATAAGAGCAAAAAAAGAAGAATTAAATGTCAACATTCACATAAAAAGCATTCATTGACAATCAAAACAAGCTTCCAAATGAAGAATTCAAGAATGATATGCTCAAATTTGCACATTGCATCTCTATTACCAAAAGAATTCATATCATTTACATATATTTGCTTTGCAATGTGTGCAATATATATTCTTCTATATGATTACATGTATAGAATCTAAGTAATGAATGCGTGATAATAGCAACCCCTTGGACCCACCTAAGTCAACAATGGACTAAAACTTAGAGAAAAAAGCATGAAAATTATGTAACCAAAATGTACATGTATTATAAACAACTAAACACTACATGATGTATTCTTTAGCTTCTCAAGGGCCCTCAAAATTTCAAGCCCTCAATTGCATCTCGCCTTGACACCTACACCCACCTAGTACATGTGTTCTTTCTATTGTCCTTGTAATAACTTCAGCTCCCATAAGTCCCAAGTAGGAGTCGAGGATTGAATACATAATGATCTATCAGTTTTTCTCTTTAATCTTCTAGATTTAGTCAATGCACGACAATGTAGAAGTAGAAGATGATTAATAGCGGGTTTAGGAATTTTTGCATGCGGGTCATTTGATGTATAGGATTTCACTTTTGGTGTAGACATTAGATAATTAGCATAAGAGTTGACAAATCGGAACGTTCACCCCAAATTCACGTCCCTGATTCGAATGTCCGTCCGTTTGGACTCCAATAGACGCAGCGTCCTTTACGTTGTTGGAAGGTAGATGGACAAGGCAAATGGCCCTGGTGGATGGGGTAGGACAGACAATCCTTGGCGAACAAAACAATTAAATGAATCAAATGAGGTTAACGGGGCAAATGAGGGTTCTAGTAGTTTAGATGAATGGTTTAAGGGTTTAGATGTTAGTATTACCAATGTTTTCACTAAAAACTACTTGTAGTCATTTGAAATTGGGTTTTTATTTATTTTTGTATTGCAATTGTCATTGAAAGGAATGGAATTGTACAATAAAACAATATCATGCACAGGAAAGCCATCGGTATTGCAATGTACTAGTACATCATGCTCCATTTAAAAAAAGAAATACGTAATTTGTGTTTAATTCTTCTATAGGATTTCACTTGGTTTTTGAAACAAAATCACCTTAAAACCCTTATAGATTAAGGGGATTTATATCATCAATAAACAAACTATTTTTGTAATGAAATAATTAAACAATCTATTGTCATTATGTCCTCAATATATCATGAGCAACTAAACACTCAAATACTTAAGCTTACATCTCTTCAATTCCTATGGATGCCAATCAACATCTCCTTTCACCTCAACCTTGCTTCTCTCTCCTCTAGCTCTTTGTTCAAAGTCTTCATTGTCGGAGTCATCTTCCATATCATTTGAATCAAAAATTGTTGTTTTCTTCAAGCCTTCCTTCAAAGTAGGCGATCTCCCTTCTTTCAAGTCTATTTTTTTTTTTTTTTTTCCTTTTTTTTTTGTAAAAACTAGGAGGGACTTCTCTAAAAGGAATTTTTTTTTTCTATTTGAGAAAGCAATGACATCCTCATCAAGGGGGTTCTTTTTTTTTCACTAGAGAGATAGCAAAAGGTTGCATCTTTTTTTAAAATTTTTTTCTTATTCGATTCTTGGACAATGAGTTTTGATTTAGGGTTAAGCTGTTCATAAATGGTTATCTCTACTTTGACTTTCTTCAAAATTTGCGGAGTGTAGTTTATTGATTTGATGGATTTTCGTGTTGCTACTTTTTCTAAACGTCAAGTATACATGGATTCCAATAGTGTCTCATCATTATCCGTATCAGTTAGGACTATAGGTGATGATACCACTTTCTGTAGATTAATGCTTGGAGAACTTTCTTTTGAAATGTTCAGTAGGCATTTTCCATACCCAAAGCTTTTGGAACCATCCAATCTTGTGCTAGCAGGCTTCAATGGTGTCCGTGGAAGAGCACTAGCTCTTGGTATTTGAGGAATTGACTTCATTGGCTTCTTTCCTTCGTTACTGTCCAAAAGAATTGAATTTGTAGATGCCATCCCTGTTGAATCACTATTCTTCTGTACTTCAATATTTGATTCACCCTTATCACCACTATTGTTGCCCACATCCTTTTGAACATCCACCTCACTGACCTCACATCCTCCCTTGTCATTTTGGTTGACATTTCCTTGCACCATCTCCAGTACCATGGATGGAGAATTCGAAATTTGAACCGCTTCATTTGTTCCCTCAACGCCAACTACATTCTCATTTGGCTCCACCTCCTCAGCATTAGCGGCTTCCTTTTTCTATAGAACGTTTTGACTACTCATGAATCCAATTCCATAGCAATATGTAGCTATTGAAAGGAGATTTTCATCTACCTCTATACTATCCTCATCTTTATAAAAGGCATATGTATTGTTTGCATTGTCTTAAACGTTAGTATTGCAGTGGTTATGGATATGACACATATCATTGCCTTAATTGTAGATGTTTTCTGTAATGTCTTTATTATTCAACGGAGGCACATGATACAAGTCATCCTTGTCCCTTTTGTCATCATTGTCTTCCCGTGTCAGCCTATCTGAATTCTTTGATTCCACATTATTATGGTACTACTTTTTTTCATCTTTTTCCTTCAAGGTGGCTAAAACTTTGGAATTGGTATACATATACACCAAATCCACTACTTTCTTTAGTTCCAACTTATTTCGCAATTTGTTGTGAACAAAAGAATAGTTGTTCCAATTTTGTTCACATGAAGATGATGACACCGGTTGGGCCAATATCCTCTTCGCTAATGGAGCTATTACCTTGCCACATGCACCCTCGAAATCCTACTAAGCATGTACAGACAACATTTGTTCCCCCAGATTCAACCTTTTGTGAAATAGAGGTTTTCTATGTCGAAAAGCCATGAATTCTCGGACCATTGTTGCATAGTCATCCAGTTTATAGATTTTCTCCAAAACCTATTTGTATGCCGATATTGCACTACATCGTCGGCTAGTTCTTTGTCATGAAGAAGATATGGGTTTAAAAAAGCTACGACAGAATGTAGATCGTTCTCCACCATTTCCCTTTGGTGGTTAAAGGATTGTTCCGATGGAATTGTAAACCTCTCATACAAACTAAAATGTAGGCTTCATAATGTGTATACATGCTTTAGTAACTTCATGATATGCAATACCTTTCCTATGCATAGTGACTTTGAATTCAAATCACGTAGTACACACATAATTGGTTCAACCATCTCTTCAAAATTGATGGAATGGTTCCAAAAATGGTCATCCTTGATAGTACTCTTCACCTCTTTGGCAATGATTCTAGGTTTGGTTTTATTGCCACGTTTGTTCTTGAGCGTATATACATATTCCATCCATTAGGGGTCCACCACTATTTGTTCCAATGCTCCTCTCAATTTTGTCAAGTGGTCTATTTTGATGAATTTAGAGGCAAATCTTGTATCCCTTGGCATCAACAAACTAAGATTTGGCGAATACTTCTACAAAAGAGCAAGCGACATATGTCTTTTTGTGATAAATTTTGCTACAATATAGCCATGGTCTAATTTTCTACAATCCATGTTTGGGTTGCCCAATCCTTTAGTAACAAATTCAACGTGTGCAACACACATCCTTGGTAAAAAATATAAGGGTACTTAGTAGATATCAAGTCCATGCTAGCAAATTTATAGGAGCATAATCTATTGTCATATACACAATATAGGCGTCAGTATCCTTACATACAAAAACATGGTAAGATGACACGGAATATTGTCCCAAGGGATCTCAGTGATGTTCTTCCAAACTTCAATATCTGAAATGTCTTTTTTTTTCTTTTGACTACTCTCTTTCTTTCTTTTCTAGATTCAACTACTATCCAAATTTAAATCTGGTATCGATCTCACCTAGTTTTCGGTTATGTTTCTTCAATATACTAATTTTCAATTCTTCTGTTTTACCATCAAAGGGTCCGCTATTGATCTTTTGAGGGGTAGGGACTTTACCACTTTAGTTTCCTTACACATTCTTCACTCAAAATAAACAAACACCTAAGTTGATCGACATATTGTAGAAGAAGACAAATCGTATCCTCACAACTTTCTGGATGGCCTATCTGGCAAGTAGGTCTTTCAAAGCTACACCTTCTCACTCCATTACAACAACAGATCAAAAGCACCCGGAAGTGATAGGGGATAGTCTTCCTAGCTGTTAGACGGATCCTGAGGTTGGTAAACCTTCCGGTGAGTAGGTATTTTTGCTACCAATTGCTAATCTCCGCACGGAATGAAGTTTGATTCCGGAACTACTCTCACACCACTCCTTGGCTTAATTGGATTACCATTCTGGTAGTTCGAAGGCACCACACACAAGTCCTCGTTCACAAATCCAACACTATCACAAACATACTCCCACAATTTGATCGAGTTACCCACGATCCAGATTCCCCCTCACCCGTCCTTCTTACATCTCAACACTCCAATAAACAAACCAATACAATCTGTATACAGATGTCGGAGCTAGAATGTCTACTAGGTGGCTCAGATTTTAGAAGAGAATGAAATACAATTGAATAAGTGCTAGGATGGAATGAGAGGGCAATAAACTTGCCCACCCTTAAAAACCAAAACCAAAACCAATTTCAACACCAAAAAGCCAAAAAGCCACCCTAAAAACCAAGGCAACCATACAATGAACATTTTAAGATATCCAGAAATTTCATAGCCCAATTGTCCCTAGAAATCCAAAACCTAAGCCCACTCATAGAAATCCCGTTCCAAAATCTAAAAATAAAAATCTTTACAAACTAAAGGCAACCTACTAACTATTTGCCTTTATGTGCTTTCTTCGAGCCGCTCCCGCATTTATTCTCTAGAATTTTCATAGATGCCTTTAGTAGAGTATTCCTGGCTACTACTTGGGTCGCATACTTACATTGTACTTTCGGAGGTGACTCTTCTTCTGTCACCGTCTTAGTTCCAGATCTCAACTCCTTCTCATCCACAATCTCTTCAATCTCCAGATCATTGGCTTGTAGCGAATCACTTAGCTCGATCTTCACATGGTTTTGTTTAGGTGACATTTGTTTTATGTGTGGGAATATACACATTTAGTTATGTCCATTTGACATTGCATATAATATATTAAATGAGAATTTTAATTTAAGGCAATAAGAAAGACTCTTTTGATAATGGAAAATAAGTGTATGAATCAAGTTGTATCGATCTAAAATGCACAAAAAAACTTAATAATGCAACGCAAGTCAATTTTCTTCCTGCAAAAATCGAGAACACACTTGACCCCACATTACAAAACTTCTCTACTATCGAAAGGTAGAAATCCATTCTTAAATCCATATTGTACATTCTAAAATGGAAGCTCGTTAACCTCCTTGCTTCCTTGAGCATGGACAAATTAGGAGCTCTTAATTCAAGAGGTATGTTGACTTGGAAAACATTGTTTGGACTTTGTAGGAATATTGGCAATACTTTCTTCAAAGCTTTTGCATTGTTCGCTAGCAAATCCATCATCCGCTTGTTCCTGGTAGGGTAGTAATCTGCACAAGTCCTATTGAAGGTATTTAAAACCTCATTCTTCTGCACGTAGGCTAAGACTTGAGCTCTGTCTACCTTGTCTGTGCAAATAAATAATCATAATTTAATTCCTTCCAACAATGGTTGCTTCACCATTTACATAGAAGCTATAACCTCATAGAAAAAGGACTTCTCTATGCTAGATTTTTCTTGTTTAACACCTCTAGAATACTTCTGAAGTCAATCACTCCTAACTTCACTTCATTTGGTGTATCTATTGTCCATGCTAGATGTGGCCAAATCGAGTGTTTGCTTTTGACGATAATATAAGGCCTCAAGTAGGCGATCCCTATTGGCTTTGCAAATTTAGTCTTCATTTCTAAAAATACCTTGAAAAATTCAATTGCTTGAGGTAATATTTGCTTTGCTAACTTGTTCTTGGCCTTGAATTGTTTACCTATACTAAAGAATGCTTCACTAGGCATCTCCAACAACATATTCATAGTTGCACGTGCGATACAATGGCTTCTCTTAAACTCCCTCTAGTTGTCAACTATGAGTACATTATTGGCATTGAACAATCCTAAATCAAGGTCAATCTTGTGAAGTGTCCTCTTTACAAGGTTCTTTCGTTTGCACCTCTTGACCCACTCTTTTGTGTTGTAGCAACTATCAAGAACTAAAGATATGGTTTCAATAGTCACCTTTGGATAATTATGAGCTTCCTTAATCTCTAACTAGTTGAGAATGTGTCTTGCCAACTTGCCAAGATCATCATAGCTAAGGTTTCCTAATGGCTTGAAGTAGTCCTAGGTCATAGTCTCTTTCTTCCAGTTCTCTTTTTCATTGAATTTCATCAATGTATTTGGATCAAAAAGCTCCCCATGTATAGCATAGGTGATGACTTCACTCTATGAATTATATACTTTATTGGGTGCAGTTATTGTTTTGAGTTCATTGATGAGTTTCAACTTCTCATCTGCGCCTTTTTTTTTTGCAATCATGTGATTCTTATTCACATTGATTATAGCAAAGCATTGGTGTATTGCTTTTTCAAACGCTTACAATATATTGAGTTTGTTATGAAATAAGATTATTGTAGATTCCAACAAAATCAAGAGCTCAAAAAATAAAGACTAGCAAGAAACTTCAAGATATACAAACACGTGTGTAATTTAGGTTGGGTCGACCTAAATCACTCACCCTAAATTTTTTATTAGTCCTAATTGTTTCTTGAGACCTCTTAGTAGCTTGAATAGTCCCAACAGTACCTACTTCTTTGGGATGCTTTGGACTACCCATACTCACCTATACCGTCCTAGCTCTAAGAATGTTTTGTGCCCATGAAGGATGAATTGATTAAAAATAGTTGCCATAATTATAGTAGGCAAAGATGGACTGCAACTTCTCAAGGTCCTCTGACCATACTATGAAGCAATTCTACTTTTGAAAGTGTTTTCTAGTCTCTTTATCAATGACACTATCATCTTCCATTTTCAACCTATTAGCAACAACACTGTACTAACCAGTAATAATGTAGAATAAGTTGTCACAAATGTCCTCTCACTTCTCTGGCTTCTTTCTTTGATCAATAAGCATCATGCATAGGGTTTGCTTTAGACTCTTGTCTAGAATGTTCACTAGCCAATTCATCATGTCTTCCACAATTTAGTCTTCTTTCAATCGAATGTTAAATTCGGTAGGGGCCTCAATCAATTGATCAATGGGTAGTTCTTTCTTCACATCAAGAAGTAAAACATACACATTAGTACATGTCTCCCAAAATTTCTTGTATACTACAATTACAACCTTATAGTCAAGCTTCTAGTTGCTCTTCAATGCTTGGAGTATAGTCAATTTTATGTCTATGTAACTAAGCTTGCGTAGACCAAATTGCTCAGATGTCCTATCTACAATATTCTTGGTTGTAATTGAGGTGAATGGGATATTTTGAGTATCAATTGATGGAGTTGGTAGAGATTTTTGGTTTTTTTCCCCAACCTTGCGATCAAGGTGTTTTGTTCAATGTAGATGCTTAACTTCTACCTTGGCTCACACCATCCACTAAGATAGTATGAGGAGCTATTAATGATTGTTGCATTGCATACTTTTTTTTCAAGACTTCAAAGAAAATGAACAATATTTGCAATTTTGTGCACAATCGCTTCCCTATTAACACTGTGTTGTTTGCATTGTAATAATGCCTTTCATCCATTTTCCTCTCTATTTGTTTTATTTCATTACTGTACAGGGTGGGTTCTAGATTCTTTAACAAGGGCATTATATTGAAGGTAATCTTCTAAAAGTTGAAAAGAATTGTAAAATGGTATTGCTCCTTGCTTTGCAATCCCATCTTTGTAGTTACACATTGGATTTTGATGATAGGATAGATGTCATGGATTATGTCTTTCACTTTTTCATCAAATGTCAAAGGAATATAAGTGATTGAGTTCTTGTACTTTATGTTGAAGACCATATTGTCCATATGGAGAATCATGGTCAAATTCCATGATTCTACTTAACTTAGATCCGTAAATTCCTACAAGTCTCCTTCAATCATCATTCGTCGTCGTCATATTCTTTTGGTTCTTTTGTAGTCTTTTTTGTGAAGTAAGTGTTGAGATTTTAAATGTACTCTTCCATTCTACAAAATCATTTGTATAGTTAGAAACACTCTTGACACACTCTCAAGTTGATGATGGGGTTTGCAATCATTTTTAATGTTCTTAAGATTATATACTTTTGATTCAAGGGATGTGTTTTTGGTTTAGAAAACCTTAATTGTACATTATCTATACATACTTATTAATTTTTTCATTCTTTGTTGGATAGGTTATTTGCAATTCTTAGCTTTATTTATTGCTTAGAATGAAATATAACATCATATTCAAAATTTTGGAAGTTTTGGATACTCCCAAAATAATATTGTTGATTTTGATACCAATACAAATGGATTTTTTGTAGATAATTTAGGTTGACAAATACTAGAATTATAAGTTTTTTAGTGCAATTTCCATTAAAATGAGAGTGTAGTGACATACAAAGTCCTTAATCAACATTAGATGGAATTTATAGATCAATGTTTTTATTAATATGCATAAGATCAAACCATATTGAGTACCAAGTCATGAGCTTTGCAATTGATTGCAAGGGGTTGTTTATTTCATTCAGGCGGTCTAAGTTTGATTCCTATTGAATTTGTATGAGCGGCTAAGAAACATGCATGACTTGTTGCTGCCTAATAACTTATGCAAGCAACTAGAAACATTGTAACAATCAAGCAACCTTCTATCCGGAATGTGACAAGTACTTAACACGATTATCATAAACAAAGTGGGTATACCCACTACCCATTTTTTTCAATCGCATCACACTTTCAATTTTAATGGTCATAAATATTGTAACATAAGTGCTTTTGAAAAATAAAATAAAATAATGAAAAAAAAAATTTAACTCAAAAAGTACACAAAAAAATATATTAAAATTGAAATAAAATAGTCAAGTTTTGTAAAAACAAGACGTATATTTCAAAACATACAAGCAATACCAAACTATAAATTTAAACCAACAAAATTCAAACCTATGCTATCTATTGCAATATATAAATTCCATCCATTACACACAAATATAAAGATGTTAAATACAAAACAAAACATGCCATATTCACATATATATGGCTATGGCTTCTCAATTATACAAAGTTAGACTTTGGTTGATGACTTCAATTTGTATAGTAGGGATCTTTATCATATACTCCACAATGTCTTTCTAGATCCTCAACTTCCACATTGTCATAAAAGCATCCATGTGCTACCAAACCAAAAGTTTAGTTTCATCAACCCTCCAACATAGACTTCTTTCATTGTCCCATCTAATGTAGAAATCTTAAACATCTTGATTCCTTGATGTTGAACAAAAATATTGAATGAAGATACAATTTGGATTCTTTGGATTCTTTGGATTCTTTGGATTCTTTGAATTGGAGTTTGGATTAGACAATGCCCTTACAATCCAAATTGAATGAGAGTCACCATCTATGGGTCAAACTACAACAAAATAGCCTTCGAACAAATCTTCAACCAGTTTGAAGGATGTATTTGGGCGACCATTCAATGGCCCGACGTACAAGTCATCCTCCCCAAACTTTTCACAATCCTCACCGTCATCATCTAATTCATCCACTCAACTTGCTTGAACACATGTAGTTGGCTATAAATTGTCCTTCAAAACATGAAAGGTAGGTAATGGTTCCATCAACGCTACCTTCATGCCATACCAATACTTTACCAAATGCTTGTAACGTCTTCAATACTCCCTAGTGACATCTGCATTGCATAAATTGTCCTAGTACATTACAAACCCCAACACACCTTTGACAATGGCTTCTAAGCCTTACATAGGCTTCAACAAATCAGCCAATGGTTCACTACGTGGCCACAATCTTTACTCTTCACCATCTTTTTTCCACAACTTTATGCCTCTTCCATCTTCCTCTAACTAGTCAACATTAGTGCACAAAAGTTTGTACTTTATGAAAGGGCACCTCATTGAATCTAGGTAGAACTTCAATTGATGTGGTCTTGTGTGCTCAATAAGGATGTCATCACCATCTACAAATGACCTTGCTATAAACCCTTGAAATCGGACACTTCTTCAATCAAGTGAGGGATAGTGGGGATGGAATCCACATCCATGAACAACTTTATGAGACCAAGTACTATGGGGAAATTCTCCTTCAAATTCATGCTCCATCTTCCAAATAGCGCATCAATATCGTCATGCATATGACCCACAATCATGAAGTTTACATAGACTTCTTGGAAGATCTTGTTTACAACAAATAGAGACCAAAAACAAAAAAACATATCTATTCTTATTGTCTCTAGTAGCATTGTCCATTTGCACATTCAAAATGGGTGGTAGTCGTGTGACAAGAGTTGAAGTAATTGGCAACAACAATAACGACACTTTGCACATATTCGCACCCTCTAGCACGGTCTTAAACAAATTCATGGACTTCGAATTCTTAAACAATTGTTAAGAAGAGGACTTTGGTTCCAACTCCAGATCTTGCAACAACTTTGTCATTGAACCAATGGTATAGTTGAAGTCATGGGCGAAGACATCCAAGCCGTAATGTGCATAGCGCACATCCGCATGACCATGCACAATTATGCCCATTATAGAAACAAGTAGCTTCATAAGGCCATCAAGTTCTTATTCTTGTGAGAAAAGATTGGAGAAGTAGTTCACGTGTGATCCATCTTGTCATGTATGATTGTAACACATTCATTTGGAAAATTAAATGACAAATTTTGGTTTATATAATACACATCTTTGTAGATGCAAGCAATGACCAAATGCTTATCCAACCTCCTCAATCACTCCATAGTAGTTTGTGATCTACTAATAGCATCCTTGATGAGCTCATTATATTTGTCACAAGTAGCACACCGAGCAAAATTATCTCCTAGCTTCTTCACATTGAACTTTGAAAACTTTGTGGATCTTATCTTATTCAAATTTGAAGTTGAAATCTCCTTCAAACCTTAAAGCTACATTGGTTTCATTCAATTTTTCTAACTGGTCCTTCCATTGAAATGATGCCGGAAGAATCTTGGACACAACATTATCAAGTGCCTTCAAAGTCTGGGTACAATGTGGCATGTAATCAGCCTCCTTATCTAGAATGCACTTCAATAAAGCTATAGCTTGTTTGGTATTTTCTCTAGGCTTTAGCAATCCTATATTACCGTGATCTCTAGAATATTATATTCAATAAAATGAGAGAGTAGAAGCCTCTCAAATTTATCTCATCCATTTGTATGCTAAAAGATTAAAGTAGAGTTATATTAAACTTTAGTTCATAGATTATGAATTTAATAGTTCTAGGGTATTGTATTCATGAAATTGATAGTTCTGAATAGCTAAAGTAATCAAGTATTATTTTACATTGTAAAATAAAATTGTTTAGGATATAAATGAAGATTGATTTTTTTTTTGAATACCAAGTCATGAATGTAGTGGTTGGTTGAAAGGGTTGATTATTTCACATAAGCGGTCCGAGTTTGATTCTTGCTGAACTTGTATGAGCATCGTGTAGAAGTAATATGACTTTGTGCTGCTAAATGAGCTTCATAGGCAAGAAAAAATCAACAAACTAGTGCCCCTACTCAAAATGTGACAAGGACTTCAAACATTAAGCAAATAAATAGTGGTCATTTCTACTTGCACCATATTTTATGAGTTGTTATATAATTAAAAATGAAATTTTATGAAGCAAATGAAAAAAAATTGAAGTCAAGCATACTAATAAGGAGTAGTAGAATGTAATATTAAGGGTATATGCATACCAATTTTTATTATAGTTTCTCTATTTGAGCACTATTATACCGAAAAAACCTTTATAATAGAGAGCTATAAATCAAATCTAAACATGTAATAAAACTATAATTGCTCTATGCAAAGCAATAGCATATTAATATGAAAATACTTAGCACATGAATAGTCTACGTCTCATATACGACACATAATAAGAAAAATCTATAAAACACATTGAAGCAAGACTCACTACACATTCTAGAAACAAAGTACTATTCTAGAATGAGCTGAAAAAACAATGATTATACTCAAGTAGAATTATAGGCAATTAGACTCTTATTAATCACTTCGATTTGAATTGTCGGGATCTTCAACACATACTCTATGGTGTCGTTTTTTTTCTAAGACTTCCACGCAGTCATCAAAGAATTTGTGTGATGCTGAATTTCATCAACCTTCCACCACAATCCTCTTGTAGAATCCCAATTGGTGTAGAATTCTTAAATGTTTCTAATTTTTGATGTGGATCTAAAATATTGAATGAGCATAGAGTTTGGATGATTTGGATTACTATTTAGGTCAAACAACGCTCTTGCAATCTAGACAAGTCTTCTATCGCCATCTATAAGATGAATAACAAGAAAAACAACTTGCAAAAACATCACGCATGATACAAAAGGATTGGTGTGGGCGATCACTCAATTGCCCAACATAATGCTCATCTTCTACAAACATCTTCCAAACCCCATCATCATTTCCAAATTGATCATTCATAGTTGGCGCAACTCGAGTTGATAGCCAAAAGCTATCCTTCAAATATGCTAGTCATTCAACAGGCTTATGCAAGTCAGACTACATTTACTGCCCACCAATATTTCACCAAATGCTCATACCACCTTTTGAACTCCCCTATTCAATCATCATTTGACATCATCTCCCAATATTTGATGAAGCTAGAAAGACCCTTTTGAATGTCATCAACACCTTTCATTGGGTGTACAACAACGGGGACTGGATCTCTATGTAGCCATGAAGCCCGATCGTTGGAATCTTCTTGCCACAATCTTATACCATTACCTTCTTCTGATAGCGAATCTGCATCTATGCAAAGGATCTTGTACTTCATGAGGTGACAATCATTTGAACCAAGATAGAACTTGAATTGTTGAACCTTCGTGTGTCCTACAAGTGACTCATCTCCCTCCAAGATGAACCCTTGAATGAAAGCCTTGAAGTTTGGCACTTCTTCTACAAGATGAAGAATGCTTGGAATGGATTTGACATCCATAAACAACTTCATGAGAGAAGGAATAGTGGAAAAGTTATACTTTTTTAGCAATATACTCCACCTATCGAAAAAAGCATCAATGTCATCGTGAATGTGACCCACCATTATGAAATTGACATACACTTTGCGAAAGATTTTCTTTGCAACAAAAAACAACCAAAAACAGAATACATATATATTTTTATTGTTCCCAATAGCATTGTCCATTTGCACATTCAAAATGGGAAGGAGTGACATCCCCAGGATAGGGATCTTCAAAGTAGATTGGAGAGATGCCTTGCAAATGTCAAATCCTTCCAGAACTGCATCAAAAAGAGGTGCTTGCTTGGAACCAACAAACAATTCCCTAGAGGAGTACTTTGGCAGAGACTCCAAATCTCTCAATAGCTTTACAAATAAACTAATTGTGTAGTTTGAGTCATCAAAGAAGATATCAAGGCCATAATGGGCATATTGGACATCACCATAGCCATGGGCGATTATGCTAATCATAGATACTAGCAACTTCATCAATCCATCAAGACCCTTGTTCTTATAAGAAAATATAGGAGAAGCCTTCTTAGCATGATCTATTTTATCATGCATAATTGTCAAATACTCATGAAGGTAAGAGGTTGATCTATACTAGTTTGCATAATATAACTCCCTATGTGCCCTTACAATAGCCAAATCAACTTCTAACTTCTTGGCCTACAATAGAGCTGCTTGCAACCCAACAATAGTACCCCTTCTAACGGAATGTTATCTATCACATGTAGAGCATTGAGCAAAATTGTCTCCAGGTTTCTTTGCGTCGAACTCTGAGAAATGCACCCTCCTAATCTTACTCAAATTTGAGGTTGATACACTTTTCAAACCTAATATTGTATTGACTAAGTTCATTTCAAAAATAATTTCTTTTCACTTCTAAGTTGCCGGAAGAATCATTGAAACCACCTTCTCCCCTAATTTAAGGGTTCAAGTACGATGAGGCATATGATTGGCATTCTTTTTGAGGATGCACCTCAAAGTAGCCGTAGCTTACTCGGTATGCTGCCTAGGCTTTAACAAGTTAGTGTTACCGTGAGGTTGAGCATTTAGACCTTGCGCTGTATATTGTTGGAATCGATGGAATGTGACTTCTGATACCCTAGCAGTATGCCTCCAAAAAAACATACAAACCTCAAGCCCCTCCACAAGTGACTACCCTCTTCCCTTGTGCATTACGATGGACTTGGCAATTTACATCTAGCTTCATGTGGTACTGAAATTGATAAGATGTATCATGGTATATGCGCTCATGGAAAGCTCTAATCTTCTCCCTTGGGAACAATTGAATGTAATTGCTGACACAACAACTTTTGCTAGAGACACTAATCATGGACTCTTGCATGAGAAAAGCTTTGATCTTCAAAGATGTTTCTCTCGACGGGTTCCTTATAGCACCACATACCGTGTGCTTTGGGTTAAAGTTGGCTACAGAAGAGCCGCTTGATACATATTGTATATGCAATGGATCTTGTGATCTCGTAGCCTTGTACCATTGCAGTAGATGTACTTAATTGGCCACGCACACACAAAATACCTCCATTTATTAGGGACATGATTTGACAATTGTGACTTCAAGATTTGCAGAACAACATGTGAATCTCCAAGTGTAGCATTACATCAGAATACAAGATTTGAGCTCATGCTATGACAAATGCTCTCTACTACCAAAACAAGGGCATTGTTCATTAGAATGACCAACTTTGTGATCCACAATCTTTAAGGAATCCCTTCACAATTAGAAATAGTCATATTCTCTTGTGCTTCAACCTCAACCTTGTCATTTGATGAGAAATGCTTGTTCTTGTTCAACATAGAATAATCTATAATCTATAAATCGTTATAAATATAATATCAGCATCAATAATATGAAGAGTATACAACTATAAGGGAACATAAACATACAATACATAAGATGAAATAGCTACAAACATTCACTTTAAATTGAGGTGAATCTACCATACGGACATTAGTCTGAGCATATGTCTAGGTTGTAGGTCATTGACCTTGAAAATAACCACATTCACCTGGAATTGAGGTGTATGTTTGTAGATTACAATTATTTACCTAAAATAGAGGTTAAGTATCATAATAATAATCATGTAAACAATCACCTCAATTCCAAGTGAACTATTGTTATAATAGTCATATTGACATTCACCTCAATTCCAAGTGAACTATTGTTATAATAGTCATATTGACATTCACCTCAATTTGAGGTGAATGTCTGTGATTAGCATACATTCACCTCCATTCGAGGTGAATGTCTACATGCTCATCACAATGATAGTTCACCTCAATTCAAGGTGGACTTTGGCAGATGATTCATGTCCACCTCGAATCAAGGTGGATTCTATAAATAGAAATTTTAGAGAAAGTAATCGAAAAACTCTCATTTGCAATCTAATGTAATAAACAACTATAGAACATTGAATGGGTCTATAATTATTCCTTATGAACAAATACTCATGTAATCATGTGACAAATAAGATGATTGGATATTATAATAATACCGTAATACTGTTCCGAAGAATATGGCGGTAATATCAAAGACATTGAACACTCTCTTCATCATTTCTATAAAGATTTCAAACTATATATCTTAGAACAACATCCTATTCAACAATTCACAACAATAGGAACAAATTTAATGTAATGTAGAATCAAAATATCTTACTAGAATATGAAAATATTTTAACAAATTGAATTTGATGATGACAAATGTAGAGGATGAAGAAGCAATCTACTTTCAAAATGATTGCAATGTCCAAAGCTATGGTTTTGCATATTTAATACCATCTTTGACTGTCTTACCCAGTTGACAAGGTTTTCAATCAAAATGAAACCTCAAACATCA
Source organism: Pseudoscleropodium purum (assembly GCA_963969395.1). Classification (NCBI taxonomy): domain Eukaryota; kingdom Viridiplantae; phylum Streptophyta; class Bryopsida; order Hypnales; family Brachytheciaceae; genus Pseudoscleropodium; species Pseudoscleropodium purum. Next base: position 12,698,986 of record OZ017805.1, on the reverse strand, counting down.
TAATGCATAAAGATTGCACAAGAAAAAGTATACCTCTCTCTAATAGAAGAAACCTCCTCTCACATAATAAAACTCTAGTTCAAGAGCCAATGCTAAAACACTACAAAATGAAAGCAATAATAGAATGAGGAAGCCATAGACAAGACGATGTGCACTAGAAAAATTGAAGAAAGAAGAGCCACATGGAGTACAAGCTTTAAACATATGCAAAGGGCGAAGGCGGGAAAATTTTGGAGGGAAGCTCATCTCCAAATTCTAACGGTCCTCTTTGCATATATAATACTCCACTTTGATTATGGCAATATTTAAAGACTTTTATTCTTTTGCTTGGGATATATTTTCACACTTCCAAAATGTAGACCTTTATTTTTTGAATATTTTCAGAAATAAACAAAAGATAAAATTCTAATGTTAGCAAAGCCAAAGTCAATGTTCGACATCACACCTAATCAATATTTGTTTTGTTGGATTTTAGTACATTCCTTCAAACTTTTTAAAGAATAAAAGCCTGACATTGCACTTTTCATAAATGTCTACTTTGCATTGAGTTCTTTGTAACTATCACATCTAATATTTATAAGTTCTAGCCTAACACAAGGCACTTTCTTTTCTTTGGAAGGGGACATCAATGCTATTTCCTAGCATAGTTCCAATTGAAGAATATGGTAGGGTTCTACGGATTTTAAAGATTTCTAGGTGTGCAATCAAGCTTTGTGGGTTTTAAAGGATTCTTACTATCTTTTATTTCTGAAGGTTTCAAGGGTTTAGGGTTTAGGGTTTAGAATTTAGAATTTAGGCTTTTAAGCTTTAGGATTGGTGATATTTCCATGAGTAGACCATTGGACTTCATTTTACAAAAATGTGTAACTAATTTTGCTAAGGTATAATGAACTTTATGAAGGAATTAGTTTAATTGAGCAATAGTGTGTTTTGTACTAATACCACAACCAAAATAATAGTAAAAGTATTTTTTTCATTTTTGTAATCCGTTACAACTTTGGAATTCAATAATTCAATTTTGTAATTAAAAAAATTCATAACTTCTACATCATAGGCACAAACACTATGGAATTGGCATAAATAGAAAGCTTTATCTTTTAAGTAGTGCATGGATTTATTTTATGGTGTTTGAATATGCAATGCACAAGTTACGAGTTTTTCAAGTTAAAGGATAATGTAATTTTACTTTCTAATTTTTTTAAACTTTGTAATTCATAAACTTCTACTTTGCATGTTCAGATGCCATCAAGCAAAGCACGTTCATTTCTTTCATTGAATAACTTTCGAACAATACCAAGGTTACTATTAGAATACTAGATGCATTACGGTTCATTAGAAGTCAACGTATGAAACAAAACAAAATAAATAACCTCATTTAAGAGTATAGATTACATCACCAATGAATTGTGTTAGTGACAAATAGTTGTTTTGAGTAGTGAGCAATTGAAAGGGATAAGTGGAAAGTTTTTAGTTTTGTTTTTAGTTTTAGTTTTTTCTAGTTTTTTTAGTTTCCTTTCATGTAGTATAGTTATCATAATAGAGAGTAATTAGCCTTGTGATGTTGCTTTTGTCAAAAAAAAAGGAAAAATTATTTTCTATTTTTTTTAAATCATAAAAACTTTGAAATTCAATAACTTTCAAGCCTTAAGTCAATTTAGCCACAAAACAAAGCCTAGTTCCCTTCCACCCAGGCATTTCCGATGATATTAAACTTGCAAATAAAGATGCACTGTTTGGAACATTTGTACGGCACAAAAACATAAACCAACAAACCAACAAACCAACAAACTAAGAAACAAGAAAACAACCTAATTGTATAGAATGATTTCCATTTATTGAAATTCCCTATAGTTATTTTTTTTCTTTTATAAATTGAAGCTGTCTATATTTTTCACAGTGAAAGAAAAAGATTCTGTAAAACATATTTGAAGTAGCTTATCTTCCCATGAATTGCAAATACTTTATAAAGGTGTGTTTAATTGGTGTAGTATCATAAGGTAGGCACACGTAATTGCATTTGGGACCCATAATCAACATTTTTTAGTGGCAAAAAATTGCCTAATTCACCCATTCCCAACGTACTTTGATTGACTATATGTATTAAAGGGCGAGTAGAAATTCTTTTTTGCCTAATTTGATAATTCTACAAATAGTATATCCCCATGTGGCATCGTGCCTGAAGCTCGCATTGCCATTGAGTTGGATAATATATTCACTTTGATTGCTTATATACTTCCCATTGTGGTTATCCTAAACCCAATTAGAAAGCCCAAAACTTACCTATTTCATTACAACTTTTTACATACACCAGTTTTTACTTCAAAATCCAAGGTTCATGTTTGTATTTTATATAAACTTCTTAGAAGCCAATACTTCTATCATTCAATATTTGCCTCTAATGGCCATAATTTTGAAAATTTTATCAAAATATATTAACTATTTCCAACTATATTAATTGAAAGCTATCATTTCTTGTATGGATTTGTATATATATATATATCTGTATAATTTATTTTTTAATCTTTTAATTTTTTTATCCTATTCTATTCTATAATTTAATAAAATAGAACCCCCCCCCCCCTTGTATTATTACTTTCGTTATTAGACAACTAGACTTGTATAAATGAAACATGCTTCTAATATAAAAAAAATTCTTGTCAATCATTTTCTTCTTTATGTTTCTATAAAAATTGTATTATATACTTGAATGCTTATTTGTTTGTTTTACTATCAATTGCCATATTCATATTTGTGTGTAGTATATAAGTTTTAATAATAGAATTTTAGTAGGGTGAGTGTTATTGTGTAGTATCTTATTCTACAAAAACATGTTTTTGTAGGTGCCCCTAATTTCGCATCTCTACTTTTAGAACAAAAGAATATCATAGTTTAATTCCTATGTATTTTAAAGTATTTAGCCCTGAAATTACTAAATTGCTTATTGATTATAGTTAGTAATGTCTCATACAAAATCCATAACCACCAAATGAAGTAATAAATATTCACCATTAATAGAGTCACACATTACTATTAGTAATGGGACATGCAATCTATTTCCTTAACACATACACACCATTTTCAAAAGATAGGCTACTCAATTTTCAATCATACCTTTGTTTATATTACACTCATGTATGTTTGTATTATAGTTCAAGTACAACACGATTTATAGGAGCTGAAAAAATGTCCTAGTAGTTTACATTGAGAGTATAGGATAATCACAGCATGTGTATAATTATCTCTTATATTAATTTTGAAACCAACTTATGGTTTAGGGTTTTAGACTTGCAAAATGCTTCAAAGGCAAAACATTCATTTAAAGACAACACGAAACATTTGCATTGAAATAGTTCTTTCCTTCTTGAGAAAGTAAGGCAACTTAAATGCCTATTATGTTGTTACCACGGCCAAAAAATAATAATAATATTTCTCTAATTTTTTGAATTCATAGAAACTTCAAACTTCAATACCTTTCACACCCTACATCTATACGCCAGAAAACCAAGCATGTGCACCCCTCTTTGATGAGGGCTTTCTGACAATGACAAGAAATGGTTAATGATTTTTAGGTGTGTGGCAATTTTGTTTTTAAACATTGAATAACTTGATATTCTAAACTTCTTCCTCCTGTAGCATTTGTTGTCATTGCTTTTTTTCCACATAGCCAAATTTCAAGAATTTGAAACATGTAGAAGCCAAAAATTAGTTTTAGTTAGAAAATTTTAGTTCTTGTCAACATGCATCTAATAAAATATGAATATATTGCCTCCATGATTTCCTCATGAATTCCTAAGTTTAGCCATTATTTTTCATCAATTTCTATATGTAACTATAATTCACCAATGTTCTTTTCCTTATAATAATTCATATCTGCCCATGATGGATACAATTAGCCACCTCATCAACAATTCATCGGAGATTATTGCTACTACTTAGAAATATCTCCACAATTTAAAAAAGATTCACTTTTGGACCTATAACCTTCATATAATCAGATTTGTAAAATAATGTGATTAAATTCTTGAATAGGAGACATCCAAAAAATATTGAAGTAACTTTAATAAATTTCTAGGAGATTATTTAATTTAATTTTGCATATGTAGTTTGCCTTTCAAGAACCAAGTCTTCTTTCAACATATAAACATTGTTGAAGTTTATGAAAGAAGCTTCAATTCTTCATGGACAGGATTAATCCTAAAAGCTAGAAAGTAGTCATGAAAATGCTTATATTATTGAACCAATCGGTGCATCATTTATTTCGACATGTTTGGCTATTATGATTTTAGAGTTACAATACATAATATAGTTAGCAATGACCACTCATGGTATATGATCACTACCTTACAATATAAATAATTGTACCATGTCTTAACTCTTCACCATGGCTCTATGTACATCTCTCAATTCAAACTACATTCATCTATTAAATTTTTGTATAGAAGATCACCTTGAACATGTTAACCCTAAATTATAATTTTCAATGCATTTGGAAGGGTTTGCAAGGAGTTCATATTTCCAATTCAAACTTATTTGGCAAATACCGAATTGTTTGCCCTCACTTTCTTTTATGGTCTTTATCTTATTTGTCAATATTTGAAGTAGTAATGTACTCAAATTTTTTTTCTCTATAATTGTCGACTACGTTGGATGATTATTCCTCTCTAAAATTGAGTTTAATAAATGCTACCTTTTGACATATAGATCATGAAATAGTATATATATGAAAAGGTAGTGTATATGACTCTTTCTATTTTTTTTTTACACTATAACTAGAAATGGCAGTTTCTAAATACTTTAAGATAATAAAACGTCACAAACCTTTAGTGATAATAAAATTGGCTAAGGAAATGCACTTTCATTCAAAAAAGAAAAAGATAAAATTTTTAGGATTTAAGTGTTCATATGATACATTTGCACTTGAATAATATTTTTTTTGTAATAGACTAATGGCACCAAAAGCCTTTATAATTACCAAGTAAATGGGCATATTCTATATTATTAAAAAGACCTTCCTGAACAATTGCTAAATTCAGCATGAAATAAATTTCATACCATTTCAATTTATAAAGCTAAAAATGGTGACATTCAATATTCATAGTTTAAATATCAAAATGTCAAAAAAATAAATAATTTCAATAATCTTCTTGTCTAGATTTACTTTTAGTAGGTTCATAGCTCATATTGTGTGCTAAAAGTAATAAAAAGAAGACTAAAATAAATATGTAAATATTGAAGAAACTATAACATAAATTTCACTTACAAGAGCTAAACAAATTCATTCCTACAGTGAAATTCCCTTTCTAATTTACAACTATTTCTTTCCTTGAGAAGTTATACTACAATGATTTCCCACATTTAGCATTGAAAACCATTCTTATATCCTAATAACTTAGAGGATTGTAATTCTTCAATTTATACAATTGATTGTAATTTGTGAAGGGTTTTAGGAGTATCATCATGAACTTCAAATCATAGAAGAGTTACTAAAGCAAAACCATCCATTCTTGACCATGCACCTATACCCAATCTACAGGTGCATTTTTTTTCTAAATAAGGTAGCACCAATGTCTATTAAGAATTTCACATTTGTATTTAGAATTGGCAAATTTAGAAGCTTCATAGGTAATGGCTTCAGTATATTATTGTTGAAAATTTTTGAGTTATAAAATAAGGAATTTTGAATTGCTTCTAAACACCTAATATTCCTTCATTCTATTTCACCAAATTATACTTTGAAAGTAGTACCATTTCTATTGCACATGTGCTATACTGCTATATTAAAACTTTATTTATTTATTTGGTCTATTGAATTGTAATATTCTGTAGAAGACATATGTGAGAATATCTCACACATGTTCACCATTACATTGTAAGACCTTAGTGTTGAATGTTAAAATACAAAATTTTATCTATCTTGGAAAATGAATTCTATGACTTTGAATACCCTTAAATTAAATTTTTTAGGCTAAGAGAATTTAGGGTTCTAAACTTTTAGTTAAAAACTAGAGTTCAAATATATACCCCAAAATTGAAATATTTGGCCTTGAAAAAATCATAAGTCCAAGTAGGCATAAATATAATATAATATTAGGTTGTCATTCCTTCTAAACTGGAATCAAAATGATAATTTACAATTCTTTAAGAAAATAATGTACCATATATACATGTTTCATTTCTATTTGAGGGGGAAAATAGATCTCCTCGGGCAAATGCTACATTTTTTTCTTGAATAAGATTTTTCAGTATCTACCACTACAAGAAATCGGGGGTAAAGGCAGGGTTGACAGGACTGTCGAACGTCCGGGACGTCTGGACGCGGACGCTGTGTCCCCAACGTCCGCTGACATTCGCGGTCTCGACGGACGCAGCGTCCGCCCCGTCCGCCCCGTCTGCTTCAACCGCCCTGTTTCCCCCGACCGCCCTACCCAAACTGCCCCGTGGTCACTCCCTTAATCCTTAAACAATTAAATATTAAATGAAGTGCAATGGTTCGTGATTTGTTATAAAAAAAATTAAAAAAATGTTTCCTTAGAATTAAAGGGAAAATAAACCATTTTCATGAGTTATATTAATTTTTTGGGAAATGTAACCCTACTAACTCATTCGTCTGCCTTGTCCGTCCGCTCCGCCCGTCCGCCTTTCGACGGTGGGAGGGACGCTGCGTCCACTGGCGTCCGTGAGGACGGACATCCGGGTTACGGACGCTATTTTGGGGCAGACGTACTGATTTGTCAACCCTGGGTAAAGGTGACTGCAAAATAGTCATTTTGGACAAAAGTGACTAGAACGCGATTGGAGGCCCTGTAATCATTTTGGATAAGTTATTGAATGTGACTGGGACATTGTAATATCACCATTCACTTTGGAGGATGGAATTGAACGGATGAGGATAAATAATTAAAGTCTGAAATGGTTCTACAATAGAATTCCTTGAGTTCAACTTTTGTTATACAATCCATATTTTGAAAGTTTCATAAAGTCAAATACATTTATTTTGAATAATACAAAGATAAATATTTTAAGAGGGTAATTTTAAGATCCTTTAATGATTTTCTTGATTTTTCATATTTTGGGATTTTTGTAAAAAAATATTTCTACAACTATGATGAAGTAACTACTTTTCTAATATTTCATATTTTGAAGTTTTAGTAAAAAATAAAAATGGTTCTACAACTATTATAATGATTCATTTGCACAATTGTATCAAAATATACCACCCTCTTTTCCCTCCTCTTAACTATACTCCTTTGGTTGTGACAAATATACCAGTCACGTTCCAATCGACAACATAGTGCGGTCCTACCCATCTGGACAAAGGCAGATACTGAAAAAATTTCACAAATTGCCTATGACCCTACTGTTGTAGTACAAGGAAACACAAATTCTCTAATTAGTGCTAAAAAGTGTCAAAAATACTACTAAAGTGAGTTGTATAATGTTTCCAAGAGATTTAGTAAGAGAGATTCTTCTAGAGAGGTCGAGAACTGGATACGAAAGTAAAAATTCACCAACCCTAAACTCACCAGATCTACAATTAGAGGGGCAAGGCTTATTCCCTAACTAATTCCAACTGTTTCTTTGTTCCAATGTAATATTTTCTCACTTTCCAACAACCAGGAAGGAGTGTTCGGACATTATCTCTCTTTTTATTCTAGTCTTCAGTAACCAATTTAAAAATTTAATCTCTATATCAGAGGGATCTGCTATTGAAATTAAGGAAAGACCCTAAATCCTACCCTACTAGGACTTTAAGTGATTGGAGTTCTACTAAAATACACAACACATACACGAGAAGCAAGTATTTCCTAACAACTGATTTGGTTGTCAATTCGGACTAGTAGGTGATGCAAAAACCCCAACTCTCCTCTCTAACTACAATGACAGACCTATTCAATCCAGGTTCTTTAAGTGCAAAGGTGTAACTAGATAATTGCATGAATTTGGTTCAATTGCTAATTCCTACTTTTGGTTGTAGTAGGACTTCATCACGAGTTAACTAGTATGCGCCCTGATCCTCACGAAATACACCTAATCTCAGCACAACTATCCCACACAAAAGTCTCAAAGTAACTAGCACATACAAAGTTTCCTGTTCAATACACTAAGTTCCCCTACCAGTTCAATTATTCTCTCGGAACCAGATTTAGATAGAATCCAGGGGCCACTCTTTCTTTCCAACTCAACAAACCTAGCTACCCGCACTAAGCAATGGTTCTACCATTGTTGGCATACCAACACAAAGCTAAGTGATAAGCTCAAAACCATGAAGTAGAAATATAGAAATCAATTTACTTAATCAAGGAAAACACAAAAGTATAATAATAGTAGAGCTTCAAACTAACATCCGCCCCTAAATAACTAACACCCTTGGAAATCCTAAAAGCCCCCAAGAGAATGATATAAGGACAAGGGAATGACATGTTACATTCTTCTAATCCACAATTTGTTGACTTCCTAACATGTGGTTGATTCTGCCAAAAATGGATCTCGAATCCAGGAAATCTAGATCTAGATGTTTAGAATCATTAACACAAAAAGTAACTACCAAGTTGCTTTCTAAGTACAAAAACTTTTGTTTTCTTCCGTCTACCTACTTCTACTTCTCAAATAACTACCACTAAGTTTTCTTGGCCCGTTTTGGAGTTCTATCCACTTGTTTGGTGGCCCCTCTTCTTGCTAGTTGCTTGTAATAAGTTGAGGCCTTGCTACCATGTGCTGCCTTGCCTTTGATCGGAATTGGAATATTACCCTTCTCCTTGCATGGAAGAGAGGTCTATTTTAGTTCCAATTCTTCTTTTGACTCAGCCGTACTACGTTCGTCTCTAGTTGTCTCTAGAGACTCTACATTTGTCTTCTCATCCAAGCACAATCAGTGGACTTTGCTCCCTAGCTCTCTTTCTAGTCTGCTTGTACTTCATTATACTTGGTAGGGTTGGGAAAAGACCAGAAACCTTACTCTTTGGTGTATCCAGGCTTCCTTTTACTATCCAAAAATGGCTCTTGGTTTGAGATCTAAGTGTAGATTCTTTCCCGATCTCAAATTCAACTCGACTACTTGGTCAAGTAGATTGCAACGTAGAATCTAAGCTCTTGTCTTTTAGCTCCTCAAAAGCAAGTGGGAAGGTGGAATAGTTTTGGAAGGAGTTGCTCCTACTAAACTACTAGAACCTTTTCCTATTTTTGGTTTAGGACTGGACTCCATAACCACTCTCATCTCATCTAATGTCCTCTCCATTTAGTCTCTATAATCCACCAATACTAAGACAAGTCTTGGATCTAACTGGAATCCTTCCTTGTGAACGCCAGCATCAAATAACTTGGCTTTATTCACTACATCACTCGAATGCCCAATGAAGCCTTGGATTCGGTTAAGGATTTCCGTGGACTTAGATGAAAGCCTCCTCTCTCTTACTACTTTCTCTAAAGGGTTTTCACTTGGCTCGTCAACTCCTCAACCCGGTTCTCTAACTTTTGCACATCCTTATTTTGGAGAAAGATCTCCACTTTCATGTACAAGTCTGAGGATTCAACATTCCCCATTAGCTCACACACCTTCTTTGGTATTTTTTTCAATGGCGATGTGTTCTTGGATCTGGTTCAATTCCTCTATCACCTTCCCCAAGGCATCATTCTTCCAATCCTAAGCCCAAATTGGATTTTTTTCTTTTGACCCCTCAGCGACTCCCATCCTTTTCTCTCGGGGAGCTACTTCTTCCTTTTTTGGTTCCGGAGACTCATCTCTTGACCTCTCCTTTTCGACTTCCTCTCTCGGTTTTGCACTAATGTCATACTCAAGTATGAATAGAATAGCCTTGTATGTTGACCTCTCGGTATCTCTCAATAGATCCAAGGATTCATGTAGATGATAGAAGAATGAGCTAAAATTGGAAGGTTTGGACTTTCTTACTACTCCTATCATCCTAGCTACTACATCTCGGATGACTATCCCCCAATTCACTTTCCTATCCCCGGATAGCACTCCAAAGATTGTATTTGCTAATGTGACTATGAGCTATGTAGGCCTCTCTGGATTCAAGATGGGAACTCAAAACTCTCATATTCTTTTCTCCCTCAAATCCTCACAGTCTATGATTACATACCTGTCCTTGGGGTTAACCGGATTGGAGAACTTACCACTTCTGAACTTGCTAGTCTGAGAAGCCCATCCTTCTCTGGTGTTTGGGAAGCAATAGATTGTCCCCCACATGCCGGATGTCCACTCTGTTGGCTGTGCCCTCATAGTTTGCTTCCACTCACTCAACTAGTCTTTCATGAGCTCTTACACCATTGCTTCATCTTGTAGATTCCAAGGCAGTTGTAGAATTCTTCGGCAGTTGATGCGACGCAAGTCTGCCTCATGATGCTCCTTCTCGGTCTTGTCCTTTGGGATGTTTGGAACTACTAACTTGAGGGTGACCAAATGCAGTTCTTTCTCAATCTCTACCTTCACCATCTCTCTTAATGCACTCGGGGATACCTCACCACCTTTCTAGTTCCTCAAATCTAAAAACATCCAAACTCCTAAAGACAACTCGTTCAAAAGGAAACTCTTCTTCTTGTCCTCACTCAAGAAATCAAAATCTCAAAGCTCTCAAAGCTCTCAAAACTCCTATGTCTGAGCAAGAAAACACAAACACAAATCCCAGAATTCAAGTGGATACCAAAACAAGTGAGGTGGAAAAGGAGAGTGATCTTTCTTTCTCTTCCCTAATTTCCGGGTCCTGGCTATAGCTGTTAGAGATGACTGTTGCACTATCTTAACGTATTTTCTGTCCGTTGAACATTCTCCCCGTAATTCTGTCTGCATTTGTCAACTTCCAAATGGATCCCAATTTGGGTTCCAATACTTGTCAAAAAGTCTTAGAAATATTTTAGCCAAGTATCCAGATTCCAGTTCCGGTTAGGATGGAAAATATAAATTTCCTCTTTAACCATTTTATCTCAACTAAGAGATCTTATGGTTTTCTAATCTATAATTCTAGTAATTTTCTTATTTCTAACCCTTAAAAGCAAAAAAATATACTAGGAATGGTCTTCTTATTTCAAATTCCATTTGAAGAAACTAAATTCTAACTTTCCAAGTTTCTACACCTACTACAACTAACATTTGAGTTGTATTTCTATCGCATCCTAGTACTCATGTTCAATCTGCATGACTTCGTGTAACTACAACGTAATTGCAAGAAGTTGGTGACCTTGAACAACAATAGAGAGCTAGCTACATCATCACACCGCTTTCCAAGTTAGCCACCCTAAATCCAATACTCAACTACGCATTAGTTAGCATAAGTCATATTTAAGTGACATATGAGTGATGGGATGTCATCTTCCATAACTAAGTTCTCCATGCAATTCCCTATGCTCTCTAGTCAACGGCATTGTCAATGGAAAACTATGGATGAACCAACTCTAACTATAGAGTGACTGGAATGTTGTAGGTTGTAAAATTCTGGTGCAATTATGAAGGGACTAGTTGCATTCTAGTCATTTTGGACACCGAGTCGCATGTACCCAATCACATTTGCCCTTGATTTTTTGTAGTGTACAATATAAGACTCTTCATCATCAAAACATCACTTGTACAAAGTTTTCAAATAAAACAAATATATTGGAATTCTAAAAAAGAAGTAAAATGTTTTTTACATTTTTCATATGTTGAAAAAACACTTTGAAAAGACATTAGAAAACATTTGAGCTATAAAAGAGACCTTTTCATTTAGAAAATATTGCAATATATAGAGTCTAGTTGCAATACTTTGGAATGCATGTAAATTTCACTTTTGAAGTACATCCTAATCTAGGAAACTTTAATTTGTTTTAAGAGTTAACAATTAAACTATTGATCTTCTTGAATTTTTTTAAGAAATGGACAAGTAAGCAAGTCACTACTAAAACTTTGAAAAAAAAGATTAGGTGTCTTTTGTTTTTGAATGGATTGTAGATAGTCACTCTATATGTATAAGTGTCATTTAATATAAATGAAGCTATATACCTTAGTGAATTGCCAAAATTTCTTTTCAAGAAACCAAAAGTAGAAATATCAATATTGCTTCAAATGTAGAATTAAAAGAAAAGTTTGGTCTATTTTTTGAGGGGAAGGAAAAAAAGCGGACTTAATAAAGAATTGACTAGCTTCTCCCAATAGTACATTCAAATTAAAGAATACAAAAAATTTCAAATAAATGAATACGAAGTGGTCATTTTGAATCTTTGTTTTACACCTCATGGTGAATATGGGATTCTTTTTTAAAACATTATGCAATACCAAAAAGGATCATGTTATATATAAAAGTAGTCTACAAATCTACAAATTTCTAGAGTTCTCACACGGTATCAATAATGCATGCTACATATGAAAGTAGTCTCAAAATCTATAAATTTCTAGGCCACAAATGAAGGTAATATATGGAATATTAAGGAAGTTCAAGTAGGATATAAACACAACATGGGCATCAACAAGCAGAATATAAAGAAATATGTATTTAGTATTACAAATATGCATTGATTTTAAAATGCCAAATTCTTTTGTTCTTCACAGGGTTGACAAATCAATACGTCCGCCCCAAAATAGCGTCCGTAACCCAGACATCCGGATGTCCGTCCTCACGAATGCTAGCGGACGCAGCGTCCCTTCCGCCGTCGGAACGTGGACGGGCGGGGCGGGCAGGGGTGGACGGGGTGGATAGGGCAGACAATGGGCGGGGCGGTCCTAGCGGACGTTGGGTCCGCCGGGACCGCGATTGTCAGCAGACACTGCGAACACAGCGTCCGCGTCCAGACATCCCGGACGTCCGACCGTCATGTCAACCCTGGTTCTTCATAACTATATTTATAGAGATTTTATTTTTCAAATAGTACTAATATGCCTTGTGTCATTGCCATGGTCAAAATTAAAGTAAAAGTAATTTTTAAAATTTGAAATTCCTAAAAATTTGAAATTTCAATAATTTTGGAGTTATAGGTTGTAACACTATGAAACCAAGTCCATGCACCCTTCCTTGTTGAGGGTTTTCTTATGGTATTGAACATAGAAACAAGAGACACAATGTCCGAGAGATCTTAATGTAAAAAACAAACAAAAGAAAACAAACGAACTACCTAACTTCATAAAATGATGGCAGACTAACAACAACATTAGCGAATTTGGTATCAAAAGTGGTCTAGGGTTTGCATACAAGGCTTGAGAGCATATACTAGAAAGGATATGAATTTCCTACTCAACTATCAGTACCAAACCAAAATATCAAATCATATGAAGTATCAATAGAGAATTAGTTATTGAATACCAAAGTGATTGAACCCTAGGTATGAAAAATACTCTCTTTTAATGTAGTAGCCAAGTATCAATCTAGTAGTAGATATGAGCCCAGAGATTGGGTACCATCTTCAACTTTGATATTATCCACCATCCGGGTATGCTCGAGCTCTAGGATCTTCGAACCAACTGGGTAGGTTTTTAGGCGAGTAAGTCTAGCGAACACAACACTGTCCTAGAGTTTGGCACTACCCTTTTTGTTCCATTTTCAGATCTCAAATGTTGCTCGTAGTTTTTGCTGAAGCTTTTATAAGTTTTTGTTTTCTTATATATGGTTTTTGGAGCTTCTTTTGCATTGTAGTTGCATGTGAGATTCATTGCGTTGGAGCTCAAGTGATTTGATTGATTGGAGTAGTAGTGTCGTCATTTTGAGGGGTGGTGTTAGCTGATTGTTTTGGAATGTTGGTGTGTGCATACTTTGCACGCATTAGGGTTTGAGGAGCTGTTGTCATTATTTTGTGAAGCATGTTTAGAGTTTCAATAAAGGTGGACTTCTCTTGGAGCGTGAAGTTTGTGTGTAGTAATGGCTTTCTTCTTGGAGCACATAGGTTTAGGGTTAGAGTGCGGTTATTTTGTGTTGAAGCGCGTAGGTTTAGAGAGCGTGATCTTCTTGTGCCAAAGTGTAGTAGGTTTTGTAGTGTAGTAGGGTTTGTGGTGTAGCGTCTGCTGCATCAATGAGTCAATAGAGTAGCAACCTCAAATTATTTATGATTGCATTTGTTTCTTGAAGTTGTGTGAAGTGTTGTGGAGTTCTGGACACCAAGCATCACAACATAGACTTATTTTATTAGTACAGTGTGTTATCACTTTTCCTTTGCGTTTACTATTGTTTAACATTTGTATGTATTTTTGAAGTTGACAATGTATTTGTGATATCCTTTGAGCTAGGATTTAGGAAGTTTTTTGTGTTATCAAGTGTTATTTAGTTTGTTGTTCCAAATTAAGGATTTTTTTGCTTCAAAGATCATGTGTTGTTGTTTAAAACATCATTTGTGGTGGGGCTTCAAAGTATTCTAGTTTAGGGTTGTAATGAAAAGGATGTACCTTTGATTTTAGGAGTATTGAGGAAGGGCATGTAGGAGTTTCTAGTGTCGAGGTTTGAAAAAATCTTTGTGCATGTTGAATGCTAAGTTTTAGAATTAGAAATAATATATGGCTTATTAGGTTTTAGTCATGCTATACAATATTTTGGTTTGTAGTAATACTCTGAATATTGAGCTTGTAGTTTAGTTTTATAACTTATTAGCTTTTGCATTCGGGAAGGCACGCAGGAGTTTCTATTGTCAAGGTTTGAGAAAGATTTTGTGCATGTTGAATGCCAAATTTTAAGAATTAAAAATGGTATATAGCTGATTAGGTTTCGATCATGCTATACACATTTCTAGCTTGTAGTAATGCTCTAATACTGTTGAGCTTATTGTTAAGGTTTATACCTTGTAAGGTTTTGCATGTAAGCACTTAAAATGATAGTAATTATTGCACGCCGGAATTAGAAGAAGAGTTTGGGAGTACTATGATATACGTAGATAGCCTATTTGTATCCAAATTTCATTCGGTTATAGAAATTCTTGAACTAAGGGTCTAGTAGTGTGAATATTATTGTCTTATGTTCTGTAGATGAAGTTTGAAACAATGGACTATTCTTTTGAGAGAGAAATCCAAGTTATTGCTTTCAAAACATGCACTCTGGTTTTGATTAGGTTTTGTATTGTCTCTATAGTTATTTCTATTGTTGTATTCTCAAGAACTTACTTCTACAAATGAATTTAGAAAGTACTATATCAAAGTGTATACTTCATATATGGAATTCAGTTATTAACTTCTTATAAACAGATATTACAATCATGTGTAAGATATTACAATCATTGCTTCATTGCCATGCCGAATTCCCAATCAATTGTGCTAGAATTTATTGCTAAGTCCATTTATTCAGTAGTCTAGTGCACATACAAATAATAGTCCAAGGAAGTTATTAAACCAATGTACTTGAAAAATGTATGCAAGCAATATTGACTTTAAAATTTGCATAGGAGCGCTTTTTCAAAGTAAAGCAAAGTAGCAAACAGTCCCATTCCGTAACTGCAAGTAAAATTCATTTCTCACTACTTCCCTTCATTGTAGGCTAATACATAGACAATCAACAACTTTCCTCGATTCAGTATAGGATTTATAATGATATAAAATGTCTTTATCGTTACAATAGGACTAAGGTCAGGATCTGTGTAAGTAATTGACCTTATCATTGTAGAACAAAAAACTTGCTTTTGCGGTATTTGTTGTCATTGCTTTCTTTGTTTTTGTTGTAGTTAACAATACAATTTTTGATATAAGAAAATAGAAATAAGAAATCCATTGAAATTTCAAAACACACAAAACATACAAAATAATTTTTGAACATAGTCTTTATTCATTGCAGGTGCAATTGAATTTGCCTATACAAAGGAGCACACAAATATACATCTAAAGACAAGGACCCTAGCCACAAATTTCAAGTAAGGAATCTATATCCAATCATTAATTCCACATTAGATCCTAAGCAAACGCATTCTACCTTGATTTGAAGTGAAGAAATGGCACTAGGATTTGTTCCTAGAACTCATGTAGCAAATATGTAATGCTTACCATTATAAATAGAACGAAAAGTTGGTAGGGAAATAAACAACATTCATTTACCTCAAATCGAGGTGAATACTAGACAAACATGCAAAGCCAAACACATTCCACCTCAGGGTTGACACGACGTCCGGACGCGGACGTTGTGTCCGCAGCGTCCGCTGACATTCGCGTCCTGGTGGACACAGCGGCCGCCCGTCCGCCCCGTCTGTCCACTCCGCTCGTCCGCCCCGCCCCGCTCGTCCGCTTTCCGACGGCGGTCGGGACGCTGTGTCCGGACGTCTGGAAAACGGACGCTATTTTGGGGCGGACGTTGACATTCGTCAACCCTATTCCACCTTGATTTGAAGTGAAAAACTTGTTATAAATAATGTTTCGAAAAAATGATAAATTTCGTTTGTGTTTCGCTTTAAGAATGATAACATCTTTTCCTAGATGACAAAGCACCACTCTTTTACCTCAAATCAAGGTAAACACCCTTAGTCAATGGGAAGTCTAAAGCCCTCAATGACACTTCTAAAAATCGCTTAGAAATAATGAACTAGTCACCTCAAATTGAGGTAAATAACCTCAATATGTAGGAAGTCCAAAGTCCTCAATGACACTTGTAAAACTCGCTGAGAAACAATAAACTAGTCACCTCAATTCAAGGTAAACACCCTCAATAAGTAGGAAGTCCAAAGTCCTTAGTAAAACTTGTAAAACTCACCCAGAATTAATAAACCAGTCATCTTGAATTGAGGTAAATATCTTATGAATAAAAATACAAATTTAGGAGAGTCATTAGAGACATAGTAATGCAAAGAAAAGATTTAACGCAATTCACCTCAAATTGAGGTGACTCATTGAATCCAAGACTTTACGTGAATCCAACAAAATCACTTGACATAAATAATAAAACACTAAATCACCTCGATTTGAGGTTTCCCACTGTGCCTAAGATTGTAGATGTTGTCAACAATGTATATGAGATATGTTCTACTAAACAAGCAATATCAAAATTCTTCACCTCATATTATAGAAAGTACCTATCACCAAGTATAAAAAAATAAAAAAATCCCATAAACACCTCCTGAACAAATAACCATACTAGAAGAAGATTTCACCTTCGATTGAAGTAAATAGTAATCACAAGCAATGTTCTGAACATATATGTATACAACAATGTTTAATCAATACCCTTCTAACTTTTAAACAATTAGGAATATTCACACAAATATATTAAAAACTAATTACCATGTTTAAGAAACCATTACCTAAACTAGTAGAGAAAAATAAGGCCTTTGACATGGTCAAGTCTATATGAAGTATTTCTTATTGCGCTATTGACAGTAGTATTAATAAAACATTGTTGCATCTAATCTTCTTATTCCAGATACTTCTAGAGCTCATTTTACCTTGAATCAAGATGACTTTGATCCATCACAAAGTGTATAGCAACTAAACATCACAAATACTGTATTCCTATAGAGATGGATGATCATAAGAAAAAGCTCGAGTAGTTCTTTATTCCCCTTAAAGTTCTTCAAGAAGCCATCGAAGATTACAGAGACAAATCTAATGTTGGAGACTACTCGAACTTTCAAGAACCACAATATGTTGAATATTGGAATGTAGTTCTCATTCTAATGAAAGTTAAGGTCAGGTTTATGACCAAGTACAAGATTGGCCCTGACGTGACACTTCTGATTTCAAACTATGAAGAGGTTGTGGACATCAACAAGGGGCCCAAAGGAGTTTTACTAGTCTCATGTATTCTAAGAGATGATCCAAATATACCAAATGAGTACAAATACACCTATGTACTTGAACTAGCTAAAGTTCTATTCAGTATTTATGAAAGCTACCTTTAGTCTCATGAACACAAATTATGAAGGCATACTTAAAGAGTTGGAGGCTAGCATAGATCAAGGAAGATGGAACAATAAAGACGGAGGACCAATAGCAACACCAATCCTAGCTACTCGTTTGAGAAACCTCTTCACTTCATTTCATAAGGAGACTTCTAAACTATAGATTGCACAACGATCCAAGCAACCGTTGTATTTAAATTGAGAGACTAGTGGCATCGTAGAAAGTCAACAATCCTGATTAAATCTTATGCCCAAAATAAGGCAAAGTGGTACACAAAGGCAATAAGTAAAGACCTCTAAGATAGTTTGACCCTCAACATCCTCTCCTCCAATGAGAATTTGAGCTTCAATAGTGGCTGACATAAAAGAGGAAGAAGAAAAGGAAGATCCCGAGGCTAGTATAATCTCTATGTTCATAACAAACTGAAGGACTTCAAGTTTGTGGCAAAAGACAAAGATACTAGAAAGGCCAACTATGAGGAGTTATTAAACACTTATTGGTGATTAGTTATGACACTTATTGGTTAGTATGTCAAGAGGTGTACATTTTTGAAAAAGGACTCGTCCATCAAATTCCAATGGATCAGTTGCAAACCCTACCATCTGACATGAACTGTCGGAGTCTTGAGGAAACGAGAATTAATTATATCATTTGTTATTTGATGGAGATGCCCGATAAGGATTGTAAGCTCTTTGTGCAATGCCAATTGGCTTAGAAAGCAAGCCAAAGACTTGGGTGAAATTAAAGACTTGGATGAGATTAAAGACTGTGATTTCTAGATGATCAATGGCTAGCATAGTGTAGAAGCTTCAAAAAGAATGAGGAATATCGAGAAAGCCAAGAGTATTATGAGAAAATTCAAGAAGTGGGATTGCCACATTGTTTGGAATAAAGACTAGACCATTCTTCGCCAAATTTCCACGTACTATAATTGTGTGAACCATTTCAAGAGTTACATGCCAACATGGGCGACAAACATTTTTGGTACTAGAGGTGTTTGGGTGAAAATAGATAGATCTAATCCACCTAAATCAGCTGTTGAGGTGAAAAGATAAGTCTCAAAGGGGAAATCCAAAGCCAAAAATGACAACCTCAAATTATGGAAGGTGAGTAAATCAATCCATATTTGAATTCACCTTGATTCAAGGTAATTTCTTTCCATGAAATCTATTTTGCCTTTGAATTAATCATATCCAATATTTTTTTTAGTTTCTATTTTTCTTTTTAATATTTAATGATCATTTACCTCAACTTAAGGTGAATATATTTCATATGGTATACTAAGTGATTTCTGATTGTAACTAGAAATTTTATGCTGCGTGTCACCTTTGATTTGGCATGATAGACATAAAAAAGTAGCAATGATCAAAGACAGGCAAGGCTCTTGAAGTAAGCATCATCAATGAATTGAAGATAGTCACTACTCCGGATGATGTTTATGAAATCTATTCTGAACTTATTTTAGCTCAATCTATGAGGGAATTCATTGAACTTGAGTTAGAGCTTTGCTATAAGTTAGTAAAGGGTTGGTCGCCAGAGAAGGACGGAGCAATTTCCCATGAATTTTTTAGGTGGCATGGCAAGCTTTCTAATAGTAGTTTGAAGAAATTAGCAAAACAACTTCTAAATAGACAGATCCAAAAGAGAAAAAAGCATCTAAGGATAGAACCATATCCTAAGGTTACCTTCAAAAAACTAAAGAATCCAATACTTGAGTGCATGAACTACTAGGAGTGGTGTAAAAGACATAAGAGAAAGGAGATTTCTAAGTTGCATCTCAGTGAACTCCAACCCTCCTTGGATTTATTCAATACAAGTGATGACTGCAAAAAAGAGAAGTAGAAGAAGTTCAAGAAAGACTACAAGATCAATAGCCCCGCCATTCATATCCTCATAACTAAACCATGAGAAGAGTTTTTCCATGCAAAGAAGCTCAAGTGCTATACAAAGAAGTCCATTAGCAACATCTCTCTTTACGCAAAGGAGTTCTTTAAGGTGTTTTTGAAGAACAAAGGGAATTTTGGGTATTCCAATAGGTAGGCCTTTAATCATCCATTCAACTCACAAATGTACGAGCTGGCAGATTGGAATGGAGGTCACTTGGATGAATCTATAGTTAAACATATTAAAATGGGTTTTATGGATTTTCATCTGGTACTTGGACCAAACACCACCAAGACAATATTTGTCATGGCGCCATTATTCATGAAGTTCCTTCAAAGAATGGAGGATCTTATCGATCTCTCACTCAAGAGCATTCTAATCTGGGTATGGATATTGGAAGACAAGAAGATTGATTCCCAACTGATCAATCACATATACCACTTGAAACTAAAGGAGGCATACAATGTCATGCATTCTGAGTATGAGAGGTTAAAGAATGCAGCATCGAACAAGAAGAAAGCAGAGGCCAAAGTCCCAATTATATTTCTTCTCAAGAAGGGATACAAGGCTAGGACTACCAACATTCCCAAAATATTTGAGGCCCTTGACACTTTAGAGTTCACATTGCCTAGAGCCTATAATGAAATGGAATATAGGATCTATAATAACAAACTAAAGATGGCGTTTTACATTCGTCTTCTAGTTTTGTTTTGTGATCCGTGTGATACCATCTACATTGTCTATGATAGAGGAAAAATTATTTGTGCCTCTTGGATACGTCTTATTTAAACCATTCTTTCCACCTTGATTCAAGGTGAATTTCCTTTGTTGTTTGGCTTTCAGCACTATATTCTAAAATTCACTTCTATCTTCATGTAGATGAATTCTTTAGTTAATTATATCATTGGTTTAGATCATGATGTGAAGGTGTTTATTGATCTCTCAGGCATTTCTATCAATTTGGACAAAGCAAACTTTTTACCGACTAGTTACATTGTGGATGAAGCTAAGTTTCCTAGATTTGTTGAAAAAGAGGAGGAATCATTTGCAAAAAGAAAGAGGCAACGACTTGATGAGTGTACATTAAGGGATGTTAAAGGTCAACAAAAAATTCTGATCGTGAATGTTCAAGATGATTAAAAAGACAACATTATGATGGATATATGGGCCTCTCAAGAGATTCTTACGCTAGAACGTAGACAAGTTAATCTACAACTCTTGGAGTCGATTGTGAATGGAAGAGATTAGAGAATGATCGGAAGATGTGGGTTGAAGAAAGGAAGGAGAGAAGGCAATCTTGAGAGAAAGATAATGCATAGTACATAAACCTTCTAGATAGGCTTCCAAAAATCATTAGGATGTCAATTGGAGTATAGCTGAATGCAACAGCGATCTAGTCATTGGAGCCTACACGATTGGGGGACCAACAACTAATGTTGGAGAACTGTGCTTCTGTTTCCTTAGGTAGTGGAGTAGTTGGGACATTTGTAGATCCAAATGCAATGTCTCCTATCCAATCTATACTGGAGAATTGGGCTACTGGTATAGAGACTACCCTGACAAGTTCTGGATACAGAATGGAAGAGACCTATGATTTCTAAGGTCCATCTTGGTGAACTTTGCTTTTTCTTACCTCGAATCAAGTTGAAGTGTTCAAAATTTTGTAGGTGTACTTTGTAGCTTTCTAGTTTTTGATATGGAGCAAAAGAATTGTTCATATGATTCAATTTTTGATGAAAATTATTGTTCATATAATTTTGTAAATATTACATTTCAATCTTTTTGAGATTTTTAATGTAAATTTCAGTTTTTTCAGATATTTCAAATCACTTATTGTTCATTTGCAAGGTTTGCAAGCTCTCTCAATGTGGACAATGTACCTCAACATTCTTTGTCTCTGAATATTGAATTCAACAATGTTTCCACCTCTTGCCCAAATGAATCTGCATGTGTTCCTTGCTCAAAAATTAAAATCACAGAGGATGGAATCCGCAATGATCTTGGTCTATTTGGACCTACTGTTGGAGTACAAGATGACATGGAAGTCGATATGGACATCCCT
The DNA here is from genome assembly GCA_963969395.1 of Pseudoscleropodium purum. Taxonomy (NCBI): domain Eukaryota; kingdom Viridiplantae; phylum Streptophyta; class Bryopsida; order Hypnales; family Brachytheciaceae; genus Pseudoscleropodium; species Pseudoscleropodium purum. Next base: position 12,677,258 of record OZ017805.1, on the reverse strand, counting down.
TACGATGTTCTTTTAGAAGTTCCCATTCCTTCGCCCACAAAGGAAGGACAAATTGGACATTCTTTGTTGGATACAACATCACTTGAAACTATAAGTCAATGTTTCTTTAGTCATTGAGTTTTATGTGAAATTGCATTGGAATTTCAGTGATGATTTTTCTATTTGGCCTTTTTTGTATTCAGAATTGCTTTGTCTTTGTATTTCTTTAGTCTAATAACTGTCAAACTTTTCTTGTGTTCCTTGTTGAACAAAAGGGCAGCATTCCTTCTAGTTCATTACATACAACCCCAAAGCTTATCCCACATCCGTTCATGTCTAGGGTAAAAAGCAGGTGGCTAAATGTCATCCTAGACTTGAATGGGATCCTTTGTAGTTGTAAGGAAAAAAAACATCTTCCCAAGAATACAATCTTCAATGATATCTCAAAACTACACTCTAGCGGCTATCCAACAATTATAGGCCCAAAGTTGTTTACGTTTGACCTTAGTGTTTGGAATTCTTCACAGAATTAGCAAAGATTGACTACATTTCAATTTGGAGCTCCATGATGAGTTCTACAACCAAGTTAATATGCAATTATTTTTTCAAAGAAATCGAAACATCCACAAGTATCTTTGGACAAGAGTTTTGCAATATTCTTAAGTGCAAGGGTCCAAGAAGGCAAATCACAATCTCTAAAGTGAAGAAGACAAATAAAGACATGTTCCTCAAAACTCTAGACAAATTATTTGATGCCCCAAACTCTAAGTTCTTGAGTACCAATACTATCTTAGTGGACGATTGCCCTGAAAAGCATGTTCTTAACAAGTTTAAGAATGTTCTTCTCCTTGAGTTCTGGTCAACAGAAGTAGATGGGAATAGAGGTAGGTTCTTGATGGACAAGTTGTTGCCTTGATTCTAGCGTTTGCATAGTACTAGGGGCCAAGGCCTCTTGTTCTTTCGAAGAACTAACAACATTGGTCATTAGATGTTGGTGGAAGATCAAGACTTGCAAGTTTACAATGAACTGCTTGACGCAATAAAAGAATCTAGAATGCTAGTTAAGGATCACTCTAACCATCGCTAATATCAAATAGTTCTTCTACGTTTCTAATATTCCTAGTATTTCTAGGCAAATGTGATTCATTATTAATTGTGATTTTATTCACTTATATGACTCTTCAAGATGTGCATGCTTATTCCATACCATTTGCTACTTGTATTTCTAAGTGCAGGGTTGACAAATCAGTACGTTTGCCCCAAAATAGCATCTGTAACCCGGACGTCCGTCCTCACGGACACCAACGGACGCCGCGTCCCTCCCGCCGTTGGAAGGCGGACGAGCGGTGCAGATAGGGCGGGGCGGGGTAGACAGGACGGGACGGGGCGGGGCGGATGCTGCGGACACAACGTCCGCGTCCGGATGTCCCGGACGTCTGACCGTCCTCTCAACCTTGTCCAAGTGCATTGCTTTGATGGACTCTATTTTAGCATATGGCTAATACGCTATATCTCAAAGCAAGGTCAGTAACTTATTGGTCTTGGCTGCTACCATACAATCTACTATGGACTTCTTCATAAGGCCCGTTGATGATGGTGTGGTGGATAGTCCACCTAATGGTGGGAAGTGTTTGCTTCTAGTGAGCTGACTATTATTTATAAAGCCCCGAGTCTTACCATCTTCTTCACCTTCTCAATCCAATGATACTATTGTTGCTCAAAGGAAGTTGTACATTAGTAAGGAACCTAAGGTATAGGTGCATGTTTCTTTATTATCAATACACCAATATTGTGTTTAATAATGATATATTTATTTTAGTTTTGATGGTATTTTCTTGTTTTAAACTACCTTCGAAATTGTTTTTGGTTTAGATCTCCAATGCATTGCAATTATTGAAAGTAGTAGACACAAAGTCTATATCAAAACCTCTGTCTTCCACAAATTTACTAAATGATGAGTGCTTGGTCAATTCTGAAGTGCTTGTTCACCTTTGACCTCTTTTTGTGAATGTAGTGACATCTTATCAACCATCTAAGTCTCATAACAATGTGCTCACACAATGTGGGCATCACCCTTGGGTAGGGTTGACGAATCTCTACATCCGCCCCAAAATAGCATCCGTTTTCCGGACGTCCGGACGCTAGCGGACGCAACGTGCCTCCCGCCATCGGAAGGCGGACGCGCGGGGCCGGGCGGCCGGGCGGGGCGGATGGACGGGGTGGCTTAGAAAACCCGTTTTGGGTTTTTTGTTTTGATTGTTTTCACCAATGAGAGATTGAGAGTGAAGTCATTTTGATTTTGATTTTTCTTATATTGCAATTGCGATTCAATAGAGTTGTATATCACTATTTATGTAAAAGCTAAAATATGAAATATATTTTTAATTTTTTTTGTTGAATTTCATTTTGATTTAGAAACAAAATCACTTTAAAATCCAGCGAGATGTATATCATCAACAAACAAACAATTTTATAATAAAATGATTGAAGAAACCATTGTAATTTGTCAACATGAGCTCCATATATCATGAGCAACTAAACAGTCAAACATCTAAATTCACATCTCCACAATTCCTATGGACGCCAATCCACATCTCCTTTAACCTCAGCCCCACTACTCTCTCCTGCAGCTCTCCGTTCAAAATCTTCATTATCGGAGTCATCTTCATTGTTGGAATCAAGTATCGTTGTCTCCTTCAAGTCTTCTCTTGAAGTAGGTTTACTCCCTTCTTTCGAATTTAATTTTTCTTTTTTTACTTTGACAGAACGATTAAAGGCTTTTTGAATAGGAACCTTTCTTTTCTTTCTATTTGACAAAGTAGCAACATTTTCATCAAGAGGGGTCCTATTCTTCACTGGAGAGATAGCAAAAGGTTGCATTTCTCTTTTCGCTTTCACCTTACTCGATTCTTGAACCATCAATCTCGATGTAGGGTCGACATGTCCATGAACGATTATCTCCACTTTGGCTTTCTTTTGAAGTAATAGAGTGCCGTTTGTTGATTTGATGGGTTCTTGCGCCATTCCTTTTCCTAAAATGTGAGTACGCAAAGATGCCAATGGCATCCGATCACTATCCGTATCACTTAGGCTTTTAGGTGATGACGCTACTTTCCGTAGATTACCGCCTGTAGAAATTTCTTTGGAAATGTTCATTAGGCGTTTTCCATATCCAAAGCTCTGAGAATCATTCAATCGTGTGCTAACAGACTTCAACGGTATTGGTGGAAGAGCACTAGATCTCGGTACTTCAAAAATTGACTTCATTGGCTCTTTTCTTTTATCACTCTTCACAATTGCCGAATCTGTGACTGCCATCCCAAGTGAATCACTATTTTTCTGTACCGCAATATTTGGTTCCCCCTCATTACCACTATTGTTGCCCACATCTTTTGGAACGTCCACCTCCATGACCGCATCTTCTCTTCTGTCGTTTCCTTGCACTACATTGAATGCCACAGATGGAGATTGAGAAATTAAAACTTCTTCATTTCTCCCCTCATCACCAATAGCATTCTCATTGATTTTCACCTCTTTGGCAATAGCGTTTGCCTTTTCCGATAGAATGTTTTCGCTATTCAAGAATCCCATTCCATTGCAATATGCAGTTAAAGAAGGTAGATTCTCCTGTACCCCTACATTGTCCTCGTCTTCACAAAAGATATATGCATCGTTTGCATTGTCGGGAACCACATCCTTGCGGTTTAGATGATAATCATGCGTATCATTCACCAAATCGGGAAAGCCTTCCATAACGTCTTCATCTCCCCATCCTGTCGCACGATTGAAGTCATCTTCACCATCTATAGCTGAAAGGGCTCTTTCTAAATCCTCGTCATCATCGTCTTCTAACGTCGGCCTATTTGAATCCTTTGATTCCATCGGATCCACATTATCATTATACCATTTTTTTTCATCTTTTTCCTTCAATGCGTTTAATACTTTGGAATTGGTATACACGTACACCAAATCTGTTGCTCTCTCCGGCTTCAATTTATTTCGAGATTTGTTGTGAACAAAAAAATAGTTGCTCCAATTCCGTTCACATGAAGATGATGACACCGGTTGAGCCAATATCCTCTTCGCTAATGGAGCTATAAACTTGCCATATGCACCTTCAAAATCTCACCAAGCATGTGTGGACAACATTTGATCTCCCGGATTCAACATATTCTGGAATGGAGGTTCCTTGTGTCGAAAAGCTACAAATTCCTTCACCATTGTTGCATATTCATCCGGTTTACATATTCTCTCCAAAACTTTCTTACATCTTGACATTGCATCTGTGTTATCCGCTAGCTCTTTGTCATGAAGAAGGTATGGATTCAAAAGAGCTGCGGCTGATTGGAGATCGTTGTCCACCATTCTTCTTCGGGCATAAAAAGACTGTACCAATGAAATTGCAAGTTCTTCTAGCAAACAAAATGGTGGACTTTGTAATCCATTCACGTGCTTCTCTAACTTCCTCATGATACGCAACACCTTCCCCATGCATGGTGATTTTGAATCCAAATCGCGGAGTGCACATATGATTGGTTCAACCATCTCCACATAATTGATGGACCGATTCCAAAAATGGTCATCAAGAACAATTTTCTTCACCGCTAAGGCCAAGTCTTTTGGTTGGACTTTGGTTCCACGTTTCTTCTTGAGAGTATGTACATACTCAACCCATTGCGGATCTACCACCGTTTGTTCCAATGCTCCTCTCAATTTTGTCAAACGCTCCATCATGATAAATTTAGAGGCGAACCTTGTATCCCAAGGCATCAAGAGACCAAGATTTGGCGAATACTTTCGCAATAGAGCTAGCGGCATATGTCTCTTCTTGATAAATTTAGCTACAAGAACTCCTTTATCCAATTTGGAAGCAATCCATTTTTGTGCAACCCAATCCTTCAACAACAAATTCAATGCATGTACCACGCACCCTTGGTAAAAAATATGAGGATATTTTGCAGATATTACATCCCATGCGGACGGATTCACGGGAGCATTATCCGTAGTTATTAACACGACGTTCTTGGACCCCACTTGTTCTATGAACTTTTCCAACACAGCTGCCAAGTACTCCGCATTTTTTTCACAACCACTTGTATCCACAGATCCAAGAAATTCTTCACCTGCGGATGATACAAGCATGGCATTGATGAGAGGTCGATTAGTCACTAAGCTCCATCCATCAATGGACAATGTTGCTCCAAATTTTAGAATGCTATCTTCGGTCCGTGCATTCAATTGTGTCTGAATATTGGTCTTCGCCTCATTCAACAATTTGTACCGAAGGTTGTGGTATGAGGGAGGAATGTATGGCCTACCGAACGCAGCCGTTTTCTTCACTACTTCTTTAAAAGCTGGATTTCGAGCCACGGAAAATGGTATGTTTGCCGAATAAAAAAAATTTGCCTACACTGAATGTAATTTGCGTCTATGACCTTCTTCAAACCCATTCACTAAGCTGCCTTGCCTCTGAGGCCTAAAACTTGATGCCCTCGGGGTTTCACGTTCACTAGAAGCTTCCGTACTCAAAGTCATTTCAGTTGTGGCACATACCATTGATACCAATTCTTTGGACGCTGGACAAGAGTCTTCGTGGTCAGAATGCGACACAGCCTTTCCGGCCGAAAACTCTTGGACATCTGAAGGGCCAGGGTTGCCATCCACATTGTCTATTACAACGCGTTTTGGAAAAACTCCTTCGCAATGCCGAAATAAATCTCGAACTGCCATTGATAATCGTAGACAAAGGCTCACCCCTTTATCACGTACACCTCCAGGCCCAGAATAGCCTAAGTGGCTGAACATACGGCTAAGCTTCCTTGCCATGATCGCTTTGCAAAGCCTACATTTTACTTTACCACCCTCTTGCACACTAAACCAAGGAGAAAAATCTCCCGTCGGTTTGGCCACCATACTGACAAGTGTATATTTTACCTCAATTTCAAAAGAAACCAATAAAATGTTTTAAATTTGAAACCCACAATGTGACAATGTATACAATATCAATGAAATTAGTGACACTAAGCTTTGAAAATCAAAGCCCCCCTGTCCACCGAACTATGCATTACCAAGCAAGAGACTCAATAAATTGAAGCTCATAGCCCTTGGAAATCTTAGCGTTCGGTTTTTCGAGAGTGAATACAAAAGCTTCTCTTGTAACATTTATAGTCCCCTCCAGAAAATTAAAAGTTCATTTTTAGGGTTTACATTCAAAAACAAGCAACGGCCCGGACGGGGCTGAAGTGGACGGGCGGACGGATTGATCGGACGGGTCGGACAGACGAGACTGTCCACACTGTCCACCTTCCGACGCCGTCCGCGCTTTGGACACGCCAACCGCCCCACTTAAACACTGACCGCCGACGGCGTCCGTCCAGCTATCCATTGGAGCATCCTATGAGGCCGATATTACTCAAAAAGAGCGGTAACATTTAAAAAAACAAACAGCCTAATAATCATTGCTAAATGAGGATCAATGTAATTGATTTATCATTTAAAATAAATAAAAAATGTAAACCCTAAACCCTATACCCTAATTACCCTAAACCTTTTCTTTTCTCCCCTAAATTGTTTTACGAATGAGGAGAATGTGGTTAAGTTGAATATGTTTGGATTATTTACTCATATTATCCTTCTAAATAGGTTTTGAGAAGATCTGAAGATGGTGGGGATTTTTTTTAAAGTTCATAAGAAAATCAAATGTTTTGCAGAAATAATCAATTCCTTTTTCATCGTAAGCAAATGAATTTTTAGAAAAAGGCCCCAATACATAATTAGAATAACAGTTTAATGGATTTCAACCTCATGATATTTAATGAAAGGTTGTGATTTCTAGTTAGAAGTGCATCACGATCTTCAAATGAACATCGAGTCTTTCATATTTTTTAATGAAATTTTGATTAGATTTGAAAACAAAGAAAAAGAATCAATGTTTCAACTTTCAAATCATGTATGGCTATATTTTTCCTTAAAAACATAGAAAAATTTGTTACTTGAGTTGGTTGAGTAGAATACATTATACACTTATACATGTGCTATATTTATTTTGAAGGGTAATTCCAATATTCTTATTTCAGATGTTTTTAAATATTAATTTTAAAAAAGAGGGTTCATTGTTTAAAGATCTAAAAAATTGACAAACATAATTTCTATTATAAATAGAAATTGAATTCGGAATTCGAATTTTGAAATGATTCAAATGAACAAGATATTGATTATAAAATATTTCTTCGTTTGAGTTTTCAAAATGAATTCACGAAACAATTGCAAACTTTTGAACTTAGGTATATGGTATTGTTTTTGGTTTGTACTTTGTAGAGTATAATACTTCAATTTTAATCCTAAATAAATGAAAAAACTCCACATGAATGAAATGTTTCTATGTATTGCACAAAGATTTCTACCAATTACTATGATAATTAAATACATTGTTACATTTCATAAAATATTCTACATAGAAAGAAAAAATCATTTCAGTTTTCAATCATGATAAACGATGTCTTCTACTCTTTCTGTTATATGTTCATTTCGTATAACGTGTACATTGTACAATCTTTAAGAGCAGGGTAGTTCATTTTTGACTCTCATTGAAATAGAAAATATATTAGTGTTTGGATTTTGAAATCATTATGTATTCTACGATCTTGCAGGAATGCATCTTGCTCCTTCCTTTGAATCCTTTTCATATTTTCTTTTTTTTTGTTTGCTTTCTTGTAGGGCTCTTGTTCTCTTGTTCTCTTCATTTGACCAGCCTATTTGGCTTGGCTCTTAGTTTTTGTTTTTTTTAATGCAATGGTTTATGCATATGTTATAAAAAAAATATATTATTTATTTAGAATTAATATATTGATGAACAAACGCATAAAGGCATTGAATGCTTTCACATTTAAAGTTATAAATCTATCATAAATCACTTGTAAATTTGAATGATTGAATCGAAAATTTGAAAATGTAATTACAAGAGCTTTCAATTCAATCAATTGCATAAATCATAAATGTTGAAATGCAACTCGTATGAGTTTAGCATCTATGCAGATTAATTCATGCCATCCACATGCAATTTTCCAATTTAATAAAATGCAATTGAGTACTTCAATTTCTTTCCCTTGAATTCTCTAAGTAACATTCACTTCATATCTTTCTCTATTTGTTTATTTATTTTTTGGGAACAAATGGAGAAACCATCTTTGTCTATATTTGAACATGCACTCTTATTTGATTGATGAAGAATAGATTTATGAAATATATAATCATTGATTTGTTCATGTTGATTTATCTGTCGCAGCACAGGGCAGGTCAATTCCCCATTATACTCACAAAAATCGCTCTAGAGTATAACTAAGTGACTCTAAAGATCGAACCCACGAGATCCTGTGAAGTATCTAGCTCTATTAAGCAGTTAAGCTCAGTCAGTATCCCAATCTTACTTTCCGGTCCTAAATCTAGAACCAGAAATACCACCACACCGGAAAACTATAGACCGGATTACTCCTTCTTCCGGTCCTACTAACTATCCGGTCCGTACAAATACCGAAATCCCAGGATCTCACAACTTCCGATCCTGGAAATCCGTCTTGACCAATCCGGTCGGAATGGTCATCCTGTACCCGTAATCCTATCCGGTTTGGTTTTGCCTCTGTTTCACCATCAGAGGGGTCGCCGCTTAATTTTGAGAGTGGTAGGCCCACCACTCCTTCCGTGACTTATAGTGGCTGAAGACCCACTGTCCTACCTTCTAAACTCCTAAGCTAATCCGGATCCGGTTTGGTCCTTCACAACAACTCAGATAGCAATCCGGGTCGTAGGTCACACAAAGACCCCACACTCGACCCTCTCGTACTACAACGACCTTGATGCTACTTCCGATCCGTGCGAAGACAGGTGGTTACAAGTGCACCCGTCCGTTCCAACATCAACTAAAGTTCTTCCGTTACCCATACGGGTGGTGAGACCTCACAGGAGATCGGACACTCAACCGGATTTCCCACCCGGGAGTTCTAGCGCAGCTAAGGAATCCCTCCCTACCCGCCTAGCCTAACAACGGCTTTCTCACCCGGAATCTCAAACTCTAGACGTGCTGAGGAACTAAGTTCACTCCCAACTCTTCTGTACCTACTCACATGCACCTAGGATCGGAAAATAAACACCAAGGGGAGAAATCACTTACAAACCAACTCGTACTATCCTAACTCCACATCATACAATCCTGTCGCGCTGGAGAGAGATATACAACGAAGAGAATAGAAAGGTACAAGAAGTTTGCAAAATGAACAACTCCCAATTCCCATCGCAGGAACCGATTTATATACAAAGGGTCAAAACCCTAAAAGCACAAAAAGGAGCGGAAAACCCGTGGAGGTCCGCCGCCACCTAAATCTAACTTCCGGTCTAACCTAATACTGTTGAGCCGGATCCGGATCCGGATCCGCTCCTACTCCTAACTGAAATTAAAATCCTATCTACCCTACAACTCTAGATCCTATCGTCGGGCTTCCGGTCTCCGGGACTAGATCCTCGAAAACTTCACTCAAATTCCGGACCCGTTCCCCCTCCGCAGGATTCGGTCCGGGTGGAGACTCCAGGTCGATGGTGATATCCGGTCTCGTGCCCGGAGTCGCAGTCCGTGCAGACTTCTTGGACTCAGGAGTCCAATCCTTCCTGTCCTTCGCCATAGTTGCATCCGGAAAGAGGTCCGGTAGTGAGATGTCCGAAAGGTGAATACCTTTGTCGCACGTCGCTCCCGTCAGCTTCCGACTGCTCTCCTCGATCCGGTCCGCTGCCTTCCGCCCCTCCACCATTGCCGTCTCCACCTGCTCGGCGAAGTCCGCGAGAATCCGGACCATCCGGGAACCGGATAGTTTCTTCTCTTCGTGGATCTTCTCGTCGAAGAGCTTCGCCTTGGCTGCTGCCGTTCCGGTCTCTCCCAGGACCGCCTTGATCTGCTCGGCCACCTTCCGAGTCTCCTCCGCCATTTCCCGAGCGGCCGTCACGTCTTCCTGATAGGCAAAAAGTGTTGCCTTCAGTTTATCTACCTCCTCCTGCAACCGGCGGATCTCGGCTTCCTGCTTCCGGGTCTCTTCCGGATTTGTGATGCATTGCGCCACTTGTTCCGCCAAGTTGCTGTCCGGTGCAGCACCCACCAACTTGCCGATTGCCGCAAGCGTCCTGTGCTTGACCTCCCAATCTGCCCTGATGTTGCAGAGGACGTTGATAAGACCGTTGAACGGATCTTGCATATCCGGATCTCCCCCGGAATTGGTCTTCTCGGCTTCCGGTTTCTCCTCCGGGGCAGGTTTGTCTTGACCGGGAGGCGTCCCGCGCTTGTGTGGAGGCGTCAGCTTCTGTCGCTTGATCGGCGGCATCGGCTCCTCCTCTTCCTCGCTGGACTCCCGGTCTGACCCGGAATCGGATTCCGCCTCATCATCCGTCTCCGACTCCCCATACTTCAGGAGTACTTCCTACGTCTTCCACGCCCTCTCCTCCGTATCGGTGAGGACTTGGTTCTCTCGATAGAGGTGGAAGAGGTAAGGGCACACTAGAGTGGCCCTTTTCTTCCCAACCCTACTAACAAGCTGGGCCACGAGATCGGAAATGATCCGTGCCCAATCCACTTTCCGGGTACCACTGAGGGCACCGAAAATGGTGTTGCCGAGGGTGATCGTCACCCTGGTCGGCTTTTCCGGGTGAAGAACCGGAACCAGGAATTGCAGGAGCCGACGGTGTCGGTCATCCAAGCAATCCTCGACCGCGTATCCGTCTTTCGGGTTGACGGCTCCCTTGAACTTCCCTCGGACAAACTCATCCTTCCGGCTCGCCATTCCCAAACCTCCTGCCCGTAAACCGTAAACCGCTCTCCACATCCCCTCGTTCCAGCTGACGGGAGCTCCCCTCACGGTGTTGTCAAACTGGTTGGACAACTTTCCGAGGAGCTCCTTGACCATTCTCTCCTCCCTAAAACCCCAAGGTTTCTCGGCAAACCCTACGCAACCCATGGATTTGAGATCATCCATGAGTTCAGCCTTTTCCGGCTCTGTGGAGGGAATAACCGGAATGACTTTCCGGAGCTTCACCTCGCCTCCAGAGGGACTCGCTTGTCTCGACCTACGTAGCTGAGGCATTCCCACTCACATCTACCTCACTCTCTCCTAGCTGCACGTCCCGTTCCTCACTTCCTCTCTCCGATCTCAACCGGAATCAAAATGAACAGAACGCAAACGCACAGACGCACAAACGACAAAAACCCAACCGCGCACGCTCAAGGTCGAGTTTCTAAAAGGGGGTGCAACAGTGAAAGCTCCTCCTTTTATAGTCCCTGGACCCTTTCCGGTTTGTCATCATGAATCCGGTTTACCATCATAATCCGGTTCATCATCATCATCCGGTCCTAGACCTAATCCGTGTTACATTCCGTTTCCGTCGTTAGTTACTCCTGACCGGATTAGATCCAAGAAGCCCACTACTTCACGTTCCGTGCTAATTTTGAGTTTTCCTTCCCCACCTAATCGGATCCGGTTAGCTAATTACTAGTTTCCGTTCCTATTTGGGTGTATACTAAGAAAATCAAAATTCTAAGCTGCGACATTATCTAATATATTTTATGTATGTATATATATTTATATATATATATATATATCATTAAAGGAGTATGGAAGACAAGATTGACAGATTGTGTTCAAATGTTGTTGATTTTGAAATGATTTAGTACTATATCATTTATAAGAATATTATAATAGTATTATGTTATAATATTCCTAAAACAATTGCAACAAATATTAAAATACATGCTAAGCAGGGTTGACGAATGTCAACGTCTGCCCCAAAATAGTGTCCGTTTTCCGAACGTCCGGACGCACGGACGCTAGCGGACGCAACGTCCCGACCGTCGTCGGAAAGCGGATGGGTGGGACGGACGGACGGGGTGGACGGCCCGAGGCGGACGCCCAGATCGTGCGGATCAGATCAGTCCGCGCGTCGATCGGACGGCCTTAATCGGGCAGACGGGCAGACATGCGGACGGGGAACAGGCGGACGCTGCATCCGCCGGGACGCGAATGTCAGTAGACGCTGCGGACACAGCGTCTGCGTCCGGACGTCCTGTCAACCCTGATGCTAAGTTAGGTTTGTTAGCCTACCAATTGTTCATTAATAGACATAATTGAGTAGCCCCCTTAAGTGAAACATTCAATATCTAATATCTAATATCTTACAATCCAAATGGTGGATTTGTCTAAAATTTTTTCCACATCTTTTTCAACTAATTTACTACAAGATCCTACGATTACATATGCCCAAAAGTATTTTTCTTCCAAGACTTGGTATTTGCACTACTAATGGCAGTTTTGAAGTGTTTTTAGTGAAAAGAACTTTAGGGGTTAAACATCTATACCGTTAGATTTTGAAAAAAGAACAATTTGCTTCATTGGGGATAACTATAAGTCCATGCTCTTTTTCGATAGCCAAAACACACTTGCAAGGACTTGGACATTTAGCGGTTTACTAAGTGATTAGACGTCAACTAATTCAATTTAATAGTAGAATTTTTATTCAACTACCTTCTTACAATTGCTTTATACACAATGCAACGTGAATATTTGGGTACATATATTAAACGTCGCAATCCTTTCGTGAATTTTTGCACATTTTAGCTCATATCTTTGTACAAAAATATCATTTACCAAGAATTCATAAATTTGGTCATAAAGGAAGGCTACCTTTATTAATTTCAAATTTTACATTGAATGAATGAAAAGTTAGTTGGACTATACAGTGCCATGAAGACCTCTGTTTATCGTGCAAAATATGGACGTCGAAGCGCTTCAGGGTCAAACCGCCCCGTCCGCCTCATCCGCCCAGACCCCCGTCCGCCCCGATACCTATCCGCCCTGTCCGTCGGATCCGGCGTCCGCCCTGTCCGCCCCGATACCCATCCGCCCCGGTACGGCTGTCCGCCCCCCCCGGACCGTCCGATCGAGCGGATGCCAGATTTGTCCGCCCGTGGCCGTCCGATTGGGCAGACGGGGCTCTAGGGTTTCGGGGAGGCAGACGGCCAATCCGTCCACCACCTCCGGCCCGTCCGCCCTTATAAGAGGGGCGGTCGGGCCGTCCGCATTGTCACTTTTGCTTTGCCCCTTATGAATGCAAGGTGGAGCGGAAAGCTTGGTGGTTCATCTTCCATTGGCTCCTTTCCGAGACAAGGCAAGAGTGGTTTATTGAGGCCCCCTTGTTGCTAATTTTTTTAACATTTGTGCGTGGAATTCACATTTAAATTAGAAAATTTCATCTATATCAGTTTCATTTGTCACGATGACGAAGGGGAAGAAGAAGGTTGCGAAGCTTAAACATAGAGAGGGACCATCAAACTTGGAGGTAGCTCGCCAAAGTCCTTCGGAGGAATGCAAAAAATTCATGATTGAGCGCATCGTTCAATTTTATGAATCGGAAACAACATTGTCTTTAGACAATAAGTACATCAGATATCAAGAAGAGTGCGTGTCTAAATTCAAGGTAAACATGACACAGATGTTGTTGGATGCATTGAATGTAGCGAAGTGGCATGACGAAATGCATAAAACGCACTTCACCAAATGTTTAGAGAACAAGGTTCATGACGCTTTGTGGAATTCCAAAGTCATTTTGGTTAAATATGGCAAGGAATATCGACCCAATGACGCCCAGTTTGAAGAAGTGATTTTGAAAACAAACTTGTTTAGGGGGCAATGTGCTCCATTCGCCAAAAGGCACAATCGAGTTGGTTCAATGGGTTGGTGGAAAAGCAATGATGGAGTTGCTGAAGCGGAAAGGACTAAATGGCACCTAATAGCACTTCCAGATACAACACGCGTGATTGCTGTTGATGATAGAACGATGAGAGGTGGATATGCAACGATTCGAAAGGTCTGTATTGAAGGATGTCGAGGAGTACTTCCTTATTGGGAGTTTGCAGCAAAGAAATCCATTCACCACCAAACTCAACCCGATCTTGTAAAGTTAGAACATCAAAATGAATCAATGGTTGTTCGAAATCCACACGCGGGTGTGATACGGTTTGCTGCGGTGCACGGAACAACGTGTGAAGGTTATGCGTATTGGTGGAATGGTGGAACTCTTCGACAAATGTTGAATATGGATAAGGACTTTCCAGACAACATTCAAATCCGTTTGATGTATACGAATCCAATCGAAGAGGAGATTATAAAAGCTCACCATTTAGGACGATATCGGAAGAAGCGCACGGAGTTGACATAGACGTTTATGCATATAATGTATGCAGTGCATGTTGCTGGACATTTGCACAATGATCTTTCTCCGGACAACATCTTGTTGCATTTTCCAGAGGATGAGTCACGTGTGTATATTGGAGTTTGCGATTGGGGTATGACCACCTTAGCTTCTCAGCCAATGAAGTCTTTGTACACATTCACATCAACAGATGAGATGAAACAGACTTTGCAAAGGAGATGGTGGGTGAATCCACGTATTGCATATTTGCATAAAGCAAGTGCAGATGTGGAAGTCATTCCGATGTATTCACGTAAGTCGGAAGAATATGCCATTCGAAAAATTGCTCGACGGATGAATGGAAACAACATGTCAGAGGCGTATTTCAACGTGCTACTTAAAACACCTAGTGCGACACAATTTGCCTTTCATGACTTTGCAAAAGTGTTTTATGCTTACTTGAAGCGCATTTCTTCAAAAACTGACGATGAAAATACTAGTTTGGCCCATGTGATTATGCGATTTTCTAATACATATCGTTGGCCGATGCTAGATGAACATTTCCGCCATTTATATTAGATTGGTAGTACAGAAGTAGTAGTTGAATAGGTTATATAGGCATTAAAAATTAGTTTAGAAATATAGAGTTGGAATGAAAAAAATTATATGTGCAATTAGCCAAATGTGCACAATGTATGGTATTCTATATTAAATTCAATATATTTGCCCATATTGATTATGTTTGTATTTGTGTTGATCTCGATTTTTTAAATAGTACATATATATATTTGAAGTCACAAACTTTTTTAATTTGCCTTCTGAAAATGAATTGGAATTTTTTCATAGTTTCAAGACTATCATGGACTCATGGTCAAACTTTATAATCTTTCAACTTATAAGAGACATTGTTTTAATGACAAATCGCGAACCATTGCACTTCATTTAACATTTAATTGTTTAAAGATTAAGGGAGTGACCGCGGGGTAGTTTGGGTAGGGCGGTCGGGGGAAATAGGGCAGTCAAAGCGGACGGGGCGGTCCCGACGGACGCTGCGTCTGCGGGGACCGCGAATGTCAACGGACGCTGCGGACACAACGTCCACGTCCGGACGTCGTGTCAACCCTGCCCTTGGGATTCATAAGAGAAGAAGTTGCTGAAGATGCAAATGCTTTATGATGTATGGCAAAGTTCCCAAAGGTAGACAGCATATAGTCGAAGATCAGAGATATGGAAGGCTTTGGCTAAGCTGAAGAGTGCATCTCATATGTGATACTTTGTAGAAGTATAGGAAATTATTAGAGGTATATATGTCAAATATGCCATAGTATACATTCACATAGTTTACAATTCTTAGTTGTTCTTAGTTTGTGAGGTATGCAAACCATTAGATATTACAAAGTATTCAAATAATGGAAATGCAAACCGCTAATTTAGCGTATCATTTCCAAATTCTTCATTTGCAAACTTGTTTTGCTTGTCTTTAAATGCATTTTACGTATACGTAGATTTATAATTCTTCTATGTTCACACTTATGTACCTCCATAAATTCTTGTATTAATAGAAAAAAACTTCCATTTCCTTGGAAATCTTTCAAAATATTGAATATGATGTTCTAGCTTTTGATTGCCCTTCATGTATTTCAAGTAGCAGTAGAATTTTGACTCTGTAATCCCTTCAATATGCATCCATCTTCACAAACACACATTTATCTCTTCAATCGTGACCATCTTTTTTTCTGCATGCATCTTCATGAATATGTCTATGTACATTAGTCTCCATGAAGGCTTGATGCTTGAATGTTGAATTTCGATACATTTGTTCTCAAAAAGCTCGAATTTCTCTTTAGGAAATGGTTAAATGCAGTTCTTCTTGCAACACACTTTGCTAGATACTACATTGATTAACTCTTGAGTGAGGAAGTCTTTTGTTTTAACAACAATCTCATGAGGCGGTTTTCGAATCGCACTTGCATAGGATTTCGTACATTTTAAAGAAGGTAGATTCAAGAGCTTTGCTTGCGGACGGTTGAAATTGTCTTTAGCTTCATGATTGTGTAGATTCATGCTACGACAATAGACCAAGCTACCAAAGAATAAACATGTTCTTTAGGAATATCTACTTTAGAATGTGACTTTGAAATGTGCACTAACACATAAGTGTCTTTTAAGGTTCATTGGCACCAAGTATGAGTTTGGAGTTTATGCTATTGTAGTATGATTTTTGAGATCTTATCTCGTTCACTAAATCTGAGTTCAAATACCAGGGAATGAACTATGTAAGGCTAGCGTAGTGTATTCAAAGGTCACAATGTACTAGTTTATTAGATTAAAAGGTTTATTTACTGTTATTTCCCACAAAAAACCACAAATACAACTCATGCTGTCCGTTAATAGATGCTATTGATAGATGTATAACGTCTTAGTTCTATTTAGTGTGCTATTGGCTCGTGACAATAGTTCTGAAACAATAGTTTAAGGTGGACTGATTTGTGATGAATGCATGTACAATGCAGGTCTTTTGGACTTTATAAGTAATAGTATTAGTATTTAACAAACAAATTAAGATTGAGGGTTTAGAACAACTTACAATAGTTAGTGCACACACACAATCAAGGACAATAAGACTAACCACGTGCAAATTAGTATACTCTACCTACAACATGCACAATACTCAAACTTACAACATGTAGATATATGAAACTTCTAATGCAACACTCTAATACATACAACCACTAAAACATAAATCCCAAACTAATAGTTGCACCTCTGCTCACACCCAAACTAGGGGCACGGCCCAAGGGTCGTTCAAAAAATTTGTACCTTTATTTTTGTTTGTTTTTGGTCAAATAATTAGGTCAAAACGTCCCAAAATCTTATGCCCCAAAAACCATGAATATCAATCCTATGACCGTACTTTAGAGCCCATGGTAGTGGTTCTTGGGGGCCTTTATCCATACAACACTCCAAAGCCGTGGTACTTGGTCAATACTCACGCCTGATACTCGGGTAATTTCTTCTCAACCGGCCGACTGTCTCACGGACCGACCACTGACAACTTCAACATCAAAGCTCCTCTCCTCTGCGCTCGTCGTCGCGGCTGCTTCGACGACTGATCCACTTCGGCGATCAAATTTCCTAATCGATTCACTCAATTTTTTGCCCGATTCCTTTTCCCCTACACTTGGTGATCATGCAATTACACAATTTCTCCAATGTTGGTTCAATTTTCACCCCTTGGCATTCCCAAATCCCTAATTTGATTACAACTTCTCAAACGATCGAATTTGCAATTTCATTTTGAAATCAGACTAATTTCACCAAATTTACAATCAATCAATGTTCTTGATCAACCGTGCGCAAGGATTCATACGAAGATTCACAAGATTAGATTTGAAGTTTTTCATTAGGCCGGAGTCGCACTATAGGCTCATTGTTCTCTGAAACGGTCAGCATCAAAGCTTGACTCCAATTCTTGAATTCAAACTGCCGTCACTTCCACCAAACTTCCTTAGATTCCTTGATCAGCAAACAAAGCAACACCCAATCGCAACCAAGTGCTCTCACCGACCTCAATGTTTGTTTGCTTTGCCTCAATCTTTACCGCTATGGGGTTGCCAATTCACCAACCTGATCCTCGTTTTTTAATCAATACTTGAGAATTATCAATATCTGCCAAATTCGAGATCTCTCACAAGTTTCCCTGTCATTCACCAATCCGCTTTCCTGTCAAGCTTCCTTACAGCGCAATGTGCCCATGTCTCATAGCCAGTAAGGTCAATCCACGAATCCATCAGTTAATCATCTTGTAGATACGATCCAGCAATGCAACAGAATAATTCATGTGACACCAAGCAACCAACACAACAACACAGAGTACAGCAACTCAGTAACAAGAACACATAGTTTACACAAAAACTCAATTTTTATTGTAAGAAGCAAGATTACATGTTCAAGAATTTTTGCACTCAAAACTGCACTGTGTCTCTACGTTGATGGAGGGGAAATAATAGGAGACAGAAGTGAATTAAAGGCAGGAGGAAGGAGGTGATCGGAAGCGTGCAAGCTAGTAGCTACAACATCTCTGCATCGAAGCTCCCCGAATCTTCATTTTCTATTTCTTTTTCTTTTTCTCCATTTTCTTTATCTTTTACTTTTACTTTATATTTCCAAACTAACTACTTCCTTCAATAGTTTTGAATCATTTTCACACTTGGAAGATAAAATAAGCCTATTTTTACACTAAATACTAAAAATAGAGTAGAATATATATATATATATATATATATAAAGTTCTTAAAAAAACAAAAAAATAGTAATAAAAGTCAAAAAGCTAGACTACAACTATGACAAGTACTTTCTCCAACAAGTACGCCCTCAACATTGTACAAAGTAACGCACTTTGTATTCCACATCCGATAAAGAAGCCCTTCACATTCAAAAATGCCAACATTCATTTGCTCAAGAACTTGAAATTCATCATCTGATGAGTCCACGAGGTCAACTGGTATAGCAATGGAGCTCATCTTATTTGTAAACAAATACCAAAACACTAAGAAGATTAAGCTTGGAGACAAATAGTAGAAAAAACCATCAAACTCAAAGCATATTTAGGTCAAGTAGGTTCGCCCTGAATTGCATTGGGTTTTTTAGGATGTTTGGGATGTTTATTTTTGTTGGACTGGTATGACTTTTTGGTTTCATAAAATTGTTGGTCTCAAACATTAAATTGTCAAAATGCAATTTATGAAGAACCTACTTGAACTGCATGGCTAGATTGTCAAAAATTATAGATTCACATAGAGCGGTTTCACATGACTTTTAGTTTGAAACATTAGCTATCATACTGCTATTTAGGACAGACCTACCTAAACTGCACTACCAAACTGTGAAATATTGAAGATTGAAGAAGAACAGATTCATTGAATTTTTTATCTGAAAAATTAAATTGTTGAATTGCAATTTAGGGCAGACTTACCTGAATTGCACAATTACACTATTAAATATTGTAGATTTGCATAGAATGGTTTCATATGATTTTTGGTCTAAAACATCAAATTGTTGGATTGCAATTTAAGGCAGACCTACCTAAACTGCACGACCAAATTGTGAAATATTGAAGATTAAACAAGAGAGGGTTCCTTCAATTGTTTATGTGAAAAATTAAATTATTGGATTACAATTCAAGACAAACTGACCTGAATTGTACAGCTAGACTGTCAAATATTATAGATTCACATAGAGCGGTTTCAAATGACTTTTGGTTTGAAACATCAAATTGTTGGATTGCAATATAAAGCGGACCTATCTAAACTGCACGACTAGACTATGAAATATTGAAGATTGAAAAAAAACGGACTCATTTAATTTTTTATTTGAAAACTAAATTGTTGGATTGCAATTTAGAAAGGACTGACCTGAATTACACGATTAGACTATCAAATATTGTAGATTCACATAGAGTGGTTTTACATGACTTTTGGTTTGAAACATCAAATTTTTGAATTGCAATTTAGGGCGGACCTACCTCAATTGTACGACTAGACTACAAAATATTGAACATTGAACAAGAGCTGACTCACTTAATTTTTATCTGAAAAATTAAATTGTTGAAAAGCAATTGACGACGGACCAACCTAAATTGTATAGCTAGACTGAGGGTTGATACGACGTCCGAACGCGGACGCAGCGTCCGTCGGGACCGCCCCGTCCGCTTTGACTGCCCTATTTCCCCCGACCGCCCTACCCAAACTACCCCGCGGTCACTCCCTTAATCTTTAAACAATTAAATGTTAAATGAAGTGCAATGGTTCGCGATTTGTCATTAAAACAATGTCTCTTATAAGTTGAAAGATTATAAAGTTTGACCATGAGTCCATGATAGTCTTGAAACTATGAAAAAATTCCAATTCATTTTCAGAAGGCAAATTAAAAAAGTTTGTGACTTCAAATATATATATGTACTATTTAAAAAATCGAGATCAACACAAATACAAACATAATCAATATGGGCAAATATATTGAATTTAATATAGAATACCATACATTGTGCACATTTGGCTAATTGCACATATAATTTTTTTCATTCCAACTCTATATTTCTAAACTAATTTTTAATGCCTATATAACCTATTCAACTACTACTTCTGTACTACCAATCTAATATAAATGGCGGAAATGTTCATCTAGCATCGGCCAACGATATGTATTAGAAAATCGCATAATCACATGGGCCAAACTAGTATTTTCATCGTCAGTTTTTGAAGAAATGCGCTTCAAGTAAGCATAAAACACTTTTGCAAAGTCATGAAAGGCAAATTGTGTCGCACTAGGTGTTTTAAGTAGCACGTTGAAATACGCCTCTGACATGTTGTTTCCATTCATCCGTCGAGCAATTTTTCGAATGGCATATTCTTCCGACTTACGTGAATACATCGGAATGACTTCCACATCTGCACTTGCTTTATGCAAATATGCAATACGTGGATTCACCCACCATCTCCTTTGCAAAGTCTGTTTCATCTCATCTGTTGATGTGAATGTGTACAAAGACTTCATTGGCTGAGAAGCTAAGGTGGTCATACCCCAATCGCAAACTCCAATATACACACGTGACTCATCCTCTGGAAAATGCAACAAGATGTTGTCCGGAGAAAGATCATTGTGCAAATGTCCAGCAACATGCACTGCATACATTATATGCATAAACGTCTATGTCAACTCCGTGCGCTTCTTCCGATATCGTCCTAAATGGTGAGCTTTTATAATCTCCTCTTCGATTGGATTCGTATACATCAAACGGATTTGAATGTTGTCTGGAAAGTCCTTATCCATATTCAACATTTGTCGAAGAGTTCCACCATTCCACCAATACGCATAACCTTCACACGTTGTTCCGTGCACCGCAGCAAACCGTATCACACCCGCGTGTGGATTTCGAACAACCATTGATTCATTTTGATGTTCTAACTTTACAAGATCGGGTTGAGTTTGGTGGTGAATGGATTTCTTTGCTGCAAACTCCCAATAAGGAAGTACTCCTCGACATCCTTCAATACAGACCTTTCGAATCGTTGCATATCCACCTCTCATCGTTCTATCATCAACAGCAATCACGCGTGTTGTATCTGGAAGTGCTATTAGGTGCCATTTAGTCCTTTCCGCTTCAGCAACTCCATCATTGCTTTTCCACCAACCCATTGAACCAACTCGATTGTGCCTTTTGGCGAATGGAGCACATTGCCCCCTAAACAAGTTTGTTTTCAAAATCACTTCTTCAAACTGGGCGTCATTGGGTCGATATTCCTTGCCATATTTAACCAAAATGACTTTGGAATTCCACAAAGCGTCATGAACCTTGTTCTCTAAACATTTGGTGAAGTGCGTTTTATGCATTTCGTCATGCCACTTCGCTACATTCAATGCATCCAACAACATCTGTGTCATGTTTACCTTGAATTTAGACACGCACTCTTCTTGATATCTGATGTACTTATTGTCTAAAGACAATGTTGTTTCCGATTCATAAAATTGAACGATGCGCTCAATCATGAATTTTTTGCATTCCTCCGAAGGACTTTGGCGAGCTACCTCCAAGTTTGATGGTCCCTCTCTATGTTTAAGCTTCGCAACCTTCTTCTTCCCCTTCGTCATCGTGACAAATGAAACTGATATAGATGAAATTTTCTAATTTAAATGTGAATTCCACGCACAAATGTTAAAAAAATTAGCAACAAGGGGGCCTCAATAAACCACTCTTGCCTTGTCTCGGAAAGGAGCCAATGGAAGATGAACCACCAAGCTTTCCGCTCCACCTTGCATTCATAAGGGGCAAAGCAAAAGTGACAATGCGGACGGCCCGACCGCCCCTCTTATAAGGGCGGACGGGCCGGAGGTGGTGGACGGATTGGCCGTCTGCCTCCCCGAAACCCTAGAGCCCCGTCTGCCCAATCGGACGGCCACGGGCGGACAAATCTGGCATCCGCTCGATCGGACGGTCCGGGGGGGGCGGACAGCCGTACCGGGGCGGATGGGTATCGGGGCGGACAGGGCGGATGGGTATCGGGGCGGACAGGGCGGACGCCGGATCCGACGGACAGGGCGGATAGGTATCGGGGCGGACGGGGGTCTGGGCGGATGAGGCGGACGGGGCGGTTTGACCCTGAAGCGCTTCGACGTCCATATTTTGCACGATAAACAGAGGTCTTCATGGCACTGTATAGTCCAACTAACTTTTCATTCATTCAATGTAAAATTTGAAATTAATAAAGGTAGCCTTCCTTTATGACCAAATTTATGAATTCTTGGTAAATGATATTTTTGTACAAAGATATGAGCTAAAATGTGCAAAAATTCACGAAAAGATTGCGACGTTTAATATATGTACCCAAATATTCACGTTGCATTGTGTATAAAGCAATTGTAAGAAGGTAGTTGAATAAAAATTCTACTATTAAATTGAATTAGTTGACGTCTAATCACTTAGTAAACCGCTAAATGTCCAAGTCCTTGCAAGTGTGTTTTGGCTATCGAAAAAGAGCATGGACTTATAGTTATCCCCAATGAAGCAAATTGTTCTTTTTTCAAAATCTAACGGTATAGATGTTTAACCCCTAAAGTTCTTTTCACTAAAAACACTTCAAAACTGCCATTAGTAGTGCAAATACCAAGTCTTGGAAGAAAAATACTTTTGGGCATATGTAATCGTAGGATCTTGTAGTAAATTAGTTGAAAAAGATGTGGAAAAAATTTTAGACAAATCCACCATTTGGATTGTAAGATATTAGATATTAGATATTGAATGTTTCACTTAAGGGGGCTACTCAATTATGTCTATTAATGAACAATTGGTAGGCTAACAAACCTAACTTAGCATCAGGGTTGACAGGACGTCCGGACGCAGACGCTGTGTCCGCAGCGTCTACTGACATTCGCGTCCCGGCGGATGCAGCGTCCGCCTGTTCCCCGTCCGCATGTCTGCCCGTCTGCCCGATTAAGGCCGTCCGATCGACGCGCGGACTGATCTGATCCGCACGATCTGGGCGTCCGCCTCGGGCCGTCCACCCCGTCCGTCCGTCCCACCCATCCGCTTTCCGACGACGGTCGGGACGTTGCGTCCGCTAGCGTCCGTGCGTCCGGACGTTCGGAAAACGGACACTATTTTGGGGCAGACGTTGACATTCGTCAACCCTGCTTAGCATGTATTTTAATATTTGTTGCAATTGTTTTAGGAATATTATAACATAATACTATTATAATATTCTTATAAATGATATAGTACTAAATCATTTCAAAATCAACAACATTTGAACACAATCTGTCAATCTTGTCTTCCATACTCCTTTAATGATATATATATATATATATAAATATATATACATACATAAAATATATTAGATAATGTCGCAGCTTAGAATTTTGATTTTCTTAGTATACACCCAAATAGGAACGGAAACTAGTAATTAGCTAACCGGATCCGATTAGGTGGGGAAGGAAAACTCAAAATTAGCACGGAACGTGAAGTAGTGGGCTTCTTGGATCTAATCCGGTCAGGAGTAACTAACGACGGAAACGGAATGTAACACGGATTAGGTCTAGGACCGGATGATGATGATGAACCGGATTATGATGGTAAACCGGATTCATGATGACAAACCGGAAAGGGTCCAGGGACTATAAAAGGAGGAGCTTTCACTGTTGCACCCCCTTTTAGAAACTCGACCTTGAGCGTGCGCGGTTGGGTTTTTGTCGTTTGTGCGTCTGTGCGTTTGCGTTCTGTTCATTTTGATTCCGGTTGAGATCGGAGAGAGGAAGTGAGGAACGGGACGTGCAGCTAGGAGAGAGTGAGGTAGATGTGAGTGGGAATGCCTCAGCTACGTAGGTCGAGACAAGCGAGTCCCTCTGGAGGCGAGGTGAAGCTCCGGAAAGTCATTCCGGTTATTCCCTCCACAGAGCCGGAAAAGGCTGAACTCATGGATGATCTCAAATCCATGGGTTGCGTAGGGTTTGCCGAGAAACCTTGGGGTTTTAGGGAGGAGAGAATGGTCAAGGAGCTCCTCGGAAAGTTGTCCAACCAGTTTGACAACACCGTGAGGGGAGCTCCCGTCAGCTGGAACGAGGGGATGTGGAGAGCGGTTTACGGTTTACGGGCAGGAGGTTTGGGAATGGCGAGCCGGAAGGATGAGTTTGTCCGAGGGAAGTTCAAGGGAGCCGTCAACCCGAAAGACGGATACGCGGTCGAGGATTGCTTGGATGACCGACACCGTCGGCTCCTGCAATTCCTGGTTCCGGTTCTTCACCCGGAAAAGCCGACCAGGGTGACGATCACCCTCGGCAACACCATTTTCGGTGCCCTCAGTGGTACCCGGAAAGTGGATTGGGCACGGATCATTTCCGATCTCGTGGCCCAGCTTGTTAGTAGGGTTGGGAAGAAAAGGGCCACTCTAGTGTGCCCTTACCTCTTCCACCTCTATCGAGAGAACCAAGTCCTCACCGATACGGAGGAGAGGGCGTGGAAGACGTAGGAAGTACTCCTGAAGTATGGGGAGTCGGAGACGGATGATGAGGCGGAATCCGATTCCGGGTCAGACCGGGAGTCCAGCGAGGAAGAGGAGGAGCCGATGCCGCCGATCAAGCGACAGAAGCTGACGCCTCCACACAAGCGCGGGACGCCTCCCGGTCAAGACAAACCTGCCCCGGAGGAGAAACCGGAAGCCGAGAAGACCAATTCCGGGGGAGATCCGGATATGCAAGATCCGTTCAACGGTCTTATCAACGTCCTCTGCAACATCAGGGCAGATTGGGAGGTCAAGCACAGGACGCTTGCGGCAATCGGCAAGTTGGTGGGTGCTGCACCGGACAGCAACTTGGCGGAACAAGTGGCGCAATGCATCACAAATCCGGAAGAGACCCGGAAGCAGGAAGCCGAGATCCGCCGGTTGCAGGAGGAGGTAGATAAACTGAAGGCAACACTTTTTGCCTATCAGGAAGACGTGACGGCCGCTCGGGAAATGGCGGAGGAGACTCGGAAGGTGGCCGAGCAGATCAAGGCGGTCCTGGGAGAGACCGGAACGGCAGCAGCCAAGGCGAAGCTCTTCGACGAGAAGATCCACGAAGAGAAGAAACTATCCGGTTCCCGGATGGTCCGGATTCTCGCGGACTTCGCCGAGCAGGTGGAGACGGCAATGGTGGAGGGGCGGAAGGCAGCGGACCGGATCGAGGAGAGCAGTCGGAAGCTGACGGGAGCGACGTGCGACAAAGGTATTCACCTTTCGGACATCTCACTACCGGACCTCTTTCCGGATGCAACTATGGCGAAGGACAGGAAGGATTGGACTCCTGAGTCCAAGAAGTCTGCACGGACTGGGACTCCGGGCACGAGACCGGATATCACCATCGACCTGGAGTCTCCACCCGGACCGAATCCTGCGGAGGGGGAACGGGTCCGGAATTTGAGTGAAGTTTTCGAGGATCTAGTCCCGGAGACCGGAAGCCCGACGATAGGATCTAGAGTTGTAGGGTAGATAGGATTTTAATTTCAGTTAGGAGTAGGAGCGGATCCGGATCCGGATCCGGCTCAACAGTATTAGGTTAGACCGGAAGTTAGATTTAGGTGGCGGCGGACCTCCACGGGTTTTCCGCTCCTTTTTGTGCTTTTAGGGTTTTGACCCTTTGTATATAAATCGGTTCCTGCGATGGGAATTGGGAGTTGTTCATTTTGCAAACTTCTTGTACCTTTCTATTCTCTTCGTTGTATATCTCTCTCCAGCGCGACAGGATTGTATGATGTGGAGTTAGGATAGTACGAGTTGGTTTGTAAGTGATTTCTCCCCTTGGTGTTTATTTTCCGATCCTAGGTGCATGTGAGTAGGTACAGAAGAGTTGGGAGTGAACTTAGTTCCTCAGCACGTCTAGAGTTTGAGATTCCGGGTGAGAAAGCCGTTGTTAGGCTAGGCGGGTAGGGAGGGATTCCTTAGCTGCGCTAGAACTCCCGGGTGGGAAATCCGGTTGAGTGTCCGATCTCCTGTGAGGTCTCACCACCCGTATGGGTAACGGAAGAACTTTAGTTGATGTTGGAACGGACGGGTGCACTTGTAACCACCTGTCTTCGCACGGATCGGAAGTAGCATCAAGGTCGTTGTAGTACGAGAGGGTCGAGTGTGGGGTCTTTGTGTGACCTACGACCCGGATTGCTATCTGAGTTGTTGTGAAGGACCAAACCGGATCCGGATTAGCTTAGGAGTTTAGAAGGTAGGACAGTGGGTCTTCAGCCACTATAAGTCACGGAAGGAGTGGTGGGCCTACCACTCTCAAAATTAAGCGGCGACCCCTCTGATGGTGAAACAGAGGCAAAACCAAACCGGATAGGATTACGGGTACAGGATGACCATTCCGACCGGATTGGTCAAGACGGATTTCCAGGATCGGAAGTTGTGAGATCCTGGGATTTCGGTATTTGTACGGACCGGATAGTTAGTAGGACCGGAAGAAGGAGTAATCCGGTCTATAGTTTTCCGGTGTGGTGGTATTTCTGGTTCTAGATTTAGGACCGGAAAGTAAGATTGGGATACTGACTGAGCTTAACTGCTTAATAGAGCTAGATACTTCACAGGATCTCGTGGGTTCGATCTTTAGAGTCACTTAGTTATACTCTAGAGCGATTTTTGTGAGTATAATGGGGAATTGACCTGCCCTGTGCTGCGACAGATAAATCAACATGAACAAATCAATGATTATATATTTCATAAATCTATTCTTCATCAATCAAATAAGAGTGCATGTTCAAATATAGACAAAGATGGTTTCTCCATTTGTTCCCAAAAAATAAATAAACAAATAGAGAAAGATATGAAGTGAATGTTACTTAGAGAATTCAAGGGAAAGAAATTGAAGTACTCAATTGCATTTTATTAAATTGGAAAATTGCATGTGGATGGCATGAATTAATCTGCATAGATGCTAAACTCATACGAGTTGCATTTCAACATTTATGATTTATGCAATTGATTGAATTGAAAGCTCTTGTAATTACATTTTCAAATTTTCGATTCAATCATTCAAATTTACAAGTGATTTATGATAGATTTATAACTTTAAATGTGAAAGCATTCAATGCCTTTATGCGTTTGTTCATCAATATATTAATTCTAAATAAATAATATATTTTTTTTATAACATATGCATAAACCATTGCATTAAAAAAAACAAAAACTAAGAGCCAAGCCAAATAGGCTGGTCAAATGAAGAGAACAAGAGAACAAGAGCCCTACAAGAAAGCAAACAAAAAAAAAGAAAATATGAAAAGGATTCAAAGGAAGGAGCAAGATGCATTCCTGCAAGATCGTAGAATACATAATGATTTCAAAATCCAAACACTAATATATTTTCTATTTCAATGAGAGTCAAAAATGAACTACCCTGCTCTTAAAGATTGTACAATGTACACGTTATACGAAATGAACATATAACAGAAAGAGTAGAAGACATCGTTTATCATGATTGAAAACTGAAATGATTTTTTCTTTCTATGTAGAATATTTTATGAAATGTAACAATGTATTTAATTATCATAGTAATTGGTAGAAATCTTTGTGCAATACATAGAAACATTTCATTCATGTGGAGTTTTTTCATTTATTTAGGATTAAAATTGAAGTATTATACTCTACAAAGTACAAACCAAAAACAATACCATATACCTAAGTTCAAAAGTTTGCAATTGTTTCGTGAATTCATTTTGAAAACTCAAACGAAGAAATATTTTATAATCAATATCTTGTTCATTTGAATCATTTCAAAATTCGAATTCCGAATTCAATTTCTATTTATAATAGAAATTATGTTTGTCAATTTTTTAGATCTTTAAACAATGAACCCTCTTTTTTAAAATTAATATTTAAAAACATCTGAAATAAGAATATTGGAATTACCCTTCAAAATAAATATAGCACATGTATAAGTGTATAATGTATTCTACTCAACCAACTCAAGTAACAAATTTTTCTATGTTTTTAAGGAAAAATATAGCCATACATGATTTGAAAGTTGAAACATTGATTCTTTTTCTTTGTTTTCAAATCTAATCAAAATTTCATTAAAAAATATGAAAGACTCGATGTTCATTTGAAGATCGTGATGCACTTCTAACTAGAAATCACAACCTTTCATTAAATATCATGAGGTTGAAATCCATTAAACTGTTATTCTAATTATGTATTGGGGCCTTTTTCTAAAAATTCATTTGCTTACGATGAAAAAGGAATTGATTATTTCTGCAAAACATTTGATTTTCTTATGAACTTTAAAAAAAATCCCCACCATCTTCAGATCTTCTCAAAACCTATTTAGAAGGATAATATGAGTAAATAATCCAAACATATTCAACTTAACCACATTCTCCTCATTCGTAAAACAATTTAGGGGAGAAAAGAAAAGGTTTAGGGTAATTAGGGTATAGGGTTTAGGGTTTACATTTTTTATTTATTTTAAATGATAAATCAATTACATTGATCCTCATTTAGCAATGATTATTAGGCTGTTTGTTTTTTTAAATGTTACCGCTCTTTTTGAGTAATATCGGCCTCATAGGATGCTCCAATGGATAGCTGGACGGACGCCGTCGGCGGTCAGTGTTTAAGTGGGGCGGTTGGCGTGTCCAAAGCGCGGACGGCGTCGGAAGGTGGACAGTGTGGACAGTCTCGTCTGTCCGACCCGTCCGATCAATCCGTCCGCCCGTCCACTTCAGCCCCGTCCGGGCCGTTGCTTGTTTTTGAATGTAAACCCTAAAAATGAACTTTTAATTTTCTGGAGGGGACTATAAATGTTACAAGAGAAGCTTTTGTATTCACTCTCGAAAAACCGAACGCTAAGATTTCCAAGGGCTATGAGCTTCAATTTATTGAGTCTCTTGCTTGGTAATGCATAGTTCGGTGGACAGGGGGGCTTTGATTTTCAAAGCTTAGTGTCACTAATTTCATTGATATTGTATACATTGTCACATTGTGGGTTTCAAATTTAAAACATTTTATTGGTTTCTTTTGAAATTGAGGTAAAATATACACTTGTCAGTATGGTGGCCAAACCGACGGGAGATTTTTCTCCTTGGTTTAGTGTGCAAGAGGGTGGTAAAGTAAAATGTAGGCTTTGCAAAGCGATCATGGCAAGGAAGCTTAGCCGTATGTTCAGCCACTTAGGCTATTCTGGGCCTGGAGGTGTACGTGATAAAGGGGTGAGCCTTTGTCTACGATTATCAATGGCAGTTCGAGATTTATTTCGGCATTGCGAAGGAGTTTTTCCAAAACGCGTTGTAATAGACAATGTGGATGGCAACCCTGGCCCTTCAGATGTCCAAGAGTTTTCGGCCGGAAAGGCTGTGTCGCATTCTGACCACGAAGACTCTTGTCCAGCGTCCAAAGAATTGGTATCAATGGTATGTGCCACAACTGAAATGACTTTGAGTACGGAAGCTTCTAGTGAACGTGAAACCCCGAGGGCATCAAGTTTTAGGCCTCAGAGGCAAGGCAGCTTAGTGAATGGGTTTGAAGAAGGTCATAGACGCAAATTACATTCAGTGTAGGCAAATTTTTTTTATTCGGCAAACATACCATTTTCCGTGGCTCGAAATCCAGCTTTTAAAGAAGTAGTGAAGAAAACGGCTGCGTTCGGTAGGCCATACATTCCTCCCTCATACCACAACCTTCGGTACAAATTGTTGAATGAGGCGAAGACCAATATTCAGACACAATTGAATGCACGGACCGAAGATAGCATTCTAAAATTTGGAGCAACATTGTCCATTGATGGATGGAGCTTAGTGACTAATCGACCTCTCATCAATGCCATGCTTGTATCATCCGCAGGTGAAGAATTTCTTGGATCTGTGGATACAAGTGGTTGTGAAAAAAATGCGGAGTACTTGGCAGCTGTGTTGGAAAAGTTCATAGAACAAGTGGGGTCCAAGAACGTCGTGTTAATAACTACGGATAATGCTCCCGTGAATCCGTCCGCATGGGATGTAATATCTGCAAAATATCCTCATATTTTTTACCAAGGGTGCGTGGTACATGCATTGAATTTGTTGTTAAAGGATTGGGTTGCACAAAAATGGATTGCTTCCAAATTGGATAAAGGAGTTCTTGTAGCTAAATTTATCAAGAAGAGACATATGCCGCTAGCTCTATTGCGAAAGTATTCGCCAAATCTTGGTCTCTTGATGCCTTGGGATACAAGGTTCGCCTCTAAATTTATCATGATGGAGCGTTTGACAAAATTGAGAGGAGCATTGGAACAAACGGTGGTAGATCCGCAATGGGTTGAGTATGTACATACTCTCAAGAAGAAACGTGGAACCAAAGTCCAACCAAAAGACTTGGCCTTAGCGGTGAAGAAAATTGTTCTTGATGACCATTTTTGGAATCGGTCCATCAATTATGTGGAGATGGTTGAACCAATCATATGTGCACTCCGCGATTTGGATTCAAAATCACCATGCATGGGGAAGGTGTTGCGTATCATGAGGAAGTTAGAGAAGCACGTGAATGGATTACAAAGTCCACCATTTTGTTTGCTAGAAGAACTTGCAATTTCATTGGTACAGTCTTTTTATGCCCGAAGAAGAATGGTGGACAACGATCTCCAATCAGCCGCAGCTCTTTTGAATCCATACCTTCTTCATGACAAAGAGCTAGCGGATAACACAGATGCAATGTCAAGATGTAAGAAAGTTTTGGAGAGAATATGTAAACCGGATGAATATGCAACAATGGTGAAGGAATTTGTAGCTTTTCGACACAAGGAACCTCCATTCCAGAATATGTTGAATCCGGGAGATCAAATGTTGTCCACACATGCTTGGTGAGATTTTGAAGGTGCATATGGCAAGTTTATAGCTCCATTAGCGAAGAGGATATTGGCTCAACCGGTGTCATCATCTTCATGTGAACGGAATTGGAGCAACTATTTTTTTGTTCACAACAAATCTCGAAATAAATTGAAGCCGGAGAGAGCAACAGATTTGGTGTACGTGTATACCAATTCCAAAGTATTAAACGCATTGAAGGAAAAAGATGAAAAAAAATGGTATAATGATAATGTGGATCCGATGGAATCAAAGGATTCAAATAGGCCGACGTTAGAAGACGATGATGACGAGGATTTAGAAAGAGCCCTTTCAGCTATAGATGGTGAAGATGACTTCAATCGTGCGACAGGATGGGGAGATGAAGACGTTATGGAAGGCTTTCCCGATTTGGTGAATGATACGCATGATTATCATCTAAACCGCAAGGATGTGGTTCCCGACAATGCAAACGATGCATATATCTTTTGTGAAGACGAGGACAATGTAGGGGTACAGGAGAATCTACCTTCTTTAACTGCATATTGCAATGGAATGGGATTCTTGAATAGCGAAAACATTCTATCGGAAAAGGCAAACGCTATTGCCAAAGAGGTGAAAATCAATGAGAATGCTATTGGTGATGAGGGGAGAAATGAAGAAGTTTTAATTTCTCAATCTCCATCTGTGGCATTCAATGTAGTGCAAGGAAACGACAGAAGAGAAGATGCGGTCATGGAGGTGGACGTTCCAAAAGATGTGGGCAACAATAGTGGTAATGAGGGGGAACCAAATATTGCGGTACAGAAAAATAGTGATTCACTTGGGATGGCAGTCACAGATTCGGCAATTGTGAAGAGTGATAAAAGAAAAGAGCCAATGAAGTCAATTTTTGAAGTACCGAGATCTAGTGCTCTTCCACCAATACCGTTGAAGTCTGTTAGCACACGATTGAATGATTCTCAGAGCTTTGGATATGGAAAACGCCTAA
The DNA here is from genome assembly GCA_963969395.1 of Pseudoscleropodium purum. Lineage (NCBI taxonomy): Eukaryota > Viridiplantae > Streptophyta > Bryopsida > Hypnales > Brachytheciaceae > Pseudoscleropodium > Pseudoscleropodium purum. The sequence goes on along the minus strand of OZ017805.1, from coordinate 12,645,240 downwards.
TGAACATTTCCAAAGAAATTTCTACAGGCGGTAATCTACGGAAAGTAGCGTCATCACCTAAAAGCCTAAGTGATACGGATAGTGATCGGATGCCATTGGCATCTTTGCGTACTCACATTTTAGGAAAAGGAATGGCGCAAGAACCCATCAAATCAACAAACGGCACTCTATTACTTCAAAAGAAAGCCAAAGTGGAGATAATCGTTCATGGACATGTCGACCCTACATCGAGATTGATGGTTCAAGAATCGAGTAAGGTGAAAGCGAAAAGAGAAATGCAACCTTTTGCTATCTCTCCAGTGAAGAATAGGACCCCTCTTGATGAAAATGTTGCTACTTTGTCAAATAGAAAGAAAAGAAAGGTTCCTATTCAAAAAGCCTTTAATCGTTCTGTCAAAGTAAAAAAAGAAAAATTAAATTCGAAAGAAGGGAGTAAACCTACTTCAAGAGAAGACTTGAAGGAGACAACGATACTTGATTCCAACAATGAAGATGACTCCGATAATGAAGATTTTGAACGGAGAGCTGCAGGAGAGAGTAGTGGGGCTGAGGTTAAAGGAGATGTGGATTGGCGTCCATAGGAATTGTGGAGATGTGAATTTAGATGTTTGACTGTTTAGTTGCTCATGATATATGGAGCTCATGTTGACAAATTACAATGGTTTCTTCAATCATTTTATTATAAAATTGTTTGTTTGTTGATGATATACATCTCGCTGGATTTTAAAGTGATTTTGTTTCTAAATCAAAATGAAATTCAACAAAAAAAATTAAAAATATATTTCATATTTTAGCTTTTACATAAATAGTGATATACAACTCTATTGAATCGCAATTGCAATATAAGAAAAATCAAAATCAAAATGACTTCACTCTCAATCTCTCATTGGTGAAAACAATCAAAACAAAAAACCCCAAATGGGTTTTCTAAGCCGCCCCGTCCGCTCGGCCCCGCGCGTCCGCCTTCTGACGGCGGGAGGGACGCTGCGTCCGCTAGCGTCCATGCGTCCGGACGTCCGGAAAACGGACGCTATTTGGGGGCGGACGTAGAAATTCATCAACCCTGAAATCAACCTTATTTTTATTGAAAACTTCATTCTACTCTAACTTATTCAATATTCTTGTAATTCTTGTGGTTAAAATAGTTTTGAAATCTTAAAAACATCCTCTATAAGATTCTACTTCTAAACTACTCTTTGATTATCTTTTGACCTAATTGGTAAAGTCTTCATTGTTCTTACTACTTGGGTAGTTTTGGATTGTCATTTGACTTCTAGAGTTAATTGATTTTTTTCTTCTTAGGTTCTACTTCTACTATTTGTTAAAAGGTAAAACTTCTTATTTTTGACCTTTTTGGTAAATTTTATTTATGAATGAATTTTGACTGTTGGCTAGTTCATCAAAATTCTCCATAATTCTTTTTTACTGTAAAATTTCAAAGTTACTTTCACTTTTATCTTTTTATTCCTATCTTGACTCTAGATTCCAAGATTTCTAAAAGATTCTCTAAAAGATTTTTTTGGATGATTTACTAACTTTCCATCTCCTTTCAACTAATTTTCATCCAAGAATAAATTTTGATAATTTTCTTTAACTATTGTAGTAAAATTCACTAGAAGTACTATTGTAAGTTTTCAATTACTTTTAAAACCTACTAATTGATTTTCCAACCTACTACGGGTTACTCTAAGCTTAATGCAAAAGTCAAAAGTCAAATCCTAAACTAATGAGTTTTTTGATAAAAATGCAAAGATTGTGTGAAGAGATCAATTACATATTCAATTTTGGTTTTACCTCTATTGAATGTTGTTGCTATGTTGTTGATCACACGCTCCAACTCCATATCGATGTTTTGTGGTATAGTAATGATTTGTTGTAAACTCCTTCCGAGTTTGAGAATGTCCTAGAGCTTGTCTTTTGATTGATTTTCCCCCTTTTTTTTTCCCTTCTTAAATCTTTCCTTTTTCTTTTGTAGATACTCTTTTGGAATGAAATCCTATCAAATCTCATGCTAAATGCTTTGCTAATTTTGTTTTGGAATCAAACAAAATCTTAAAACAACTCTACTAACTTCTTCTAAGGCCTTATTCATTAAATTGAGACTCTTTTGAGTCTCATTTTAATTCTATATTACATATAGAAAAGCAAAGTGCTAATTAAATTGAGACTTTAACACGTTGAAATATGTATTTAAAAAAAGGATTAATAAGTGTAGTACATGTTCAGATTTTATAATTGTATTACTCATTTAGAAAAAAAAATTCATTAAATTGAGACTTAAAATGATGAAATTTGCATTTAAAATGTTTTTGAGACACATATATTGAGAAACTTTTTTAATTAAAGACTTGCATGTATCAAATTAATTATGTCCCATCTTCTAGTTCCAAGTTTGACATGATACTTGAAATTTCAAACAAACAAATATTGAGAAAAAAGTACATAGTAATGAACAATGAAATGTAGTAATCCAAAAATACTATTAAAAAAAATCATTTTTAATACAAAGCCCCTCTATTATAATAGAAGGAATACAATACATGTATGCAAAATACTCAAATAATCTAATAAAATGCATAATCACATTCTCCTGAATGTTTCAAATCAGTATTTGTCTAATGTAACTATAGACTATTCATCCTTGCTTTGAAGATTTACCATTGCTGGAATCTGACATGAAGGCCTCCAATGATGCTTTGATGATATCAACTTGTACTTTCTGGACTTGCAATTCACGGATTAGAGGTTCCTTCTTTAAATCATGACTTCCAAGTTGTTATGATGTAGTTTGTGTTCGATCAAGTTAGAGATATTACTCAATTTTTACACCAAATATTACCTTTTTTTGTGTCCTATCCAACATACACATGTATATCAATGTACTGATTGAAAGATGCTGTCCAATATTGTCTTTGAATCATATGAATGTGTTGTGGATCTAGATTTGGATTTGTAACCGCTCTTGTAAGCTAGAAAGGTTTTGGGTCGCCATCAACGGGACGCAGCACGACAAAATATTCGACAAATACATCACAAGCAATACGGAATGAAGGTTGAAGATGGTTACGCCTACGCCCAACAAAGGTTTCATCTTCCGCATAGTTTTCATCAAGTGTACTATTGTTTCACCTTCCATCAGCTTCTTCAATGAGAACCCGAGTCTCTAGCCAAAATTCATGATGCAAACTCGATTGCACCTCAAGAGGTTCATCCATAGCAGCTCAAACATCCTTCCAATATTTTTTTAAAGGGGCAATCTTCCTCTTGAACTCCCCAAAGTCCTTTTCATCTACCATTCAGCTCCAATATGCAATGAAACCATCCAAACTCTATTTAACATCTGTAGAAGCACGCATTTTGTGAGGAATCAATGGTAGCAGATTACCATTTGGCACTCTTAGACGGTTGTCTTCTATTTCAAACCAAAAACAAATTCCTTTACCATCAAGTGGCTTCCACTTTAAGTTGGTACCTAGATCTTTGTATTCTATCACGAGCCAACCAGTAGAATCCTTATGAAATTTGAATTGTTGTTTCTTAGAATGGCCTTCCAAACAATCCCTACATGTGCCTAAGAACCTTTGTACATATCTTTTGAAATTAGGTACTTCCTTGATGAAATGAGGTATTACAATGTGAATTTTGCAATCCATGAAGGACTTTGTGAGCTTTGAAAGTGTGGAATAATCACCTTCCTTCAACTTATTACTCCATTGACCAAAAAGAGCAGCAATGTCTTCATGAGTGTGCTTGAAAATAAGGAAATTGATGTAGAGCAAGTGAAGGTAAATTTTACCAATGACAAGTAAAGTCGTTTGTCAAATTGACATGTTGGATTGTTGGATTTCCAACCTGTTCTCCATTGTGACAGTTCCTTGCTATATTGTCATCAAACCTGGACCAAATACAAATAGCAAACAAAATGTTGTAGTGGGACTGACCTTGCAGAAAATGCCATAGTAGACAAGCAAAGAACAAAAAACAAACACATATCAGTTCTTGTTGTCCCCTAATGCATTATCAAGTTGCAAAGTCAATATAGGAGGAAGAGGTTGACCTCCAATCAACTCCTCGGGAGGAGGAAGTAGTGAATCTAAACATTATTCCGAATCGACAAATACAATCTGGGTTAGTTTGGATTGCTACTCCTTCTCAATGAACAACTTATGTGAGGAATTCTTTGGCAGTTATTCTAGGTCACACAACAAGTTTGTGATGGACCCAATGGTATGATTGGAATTCGTCAAAAAGATATCAATGCCATAGTGTGCATATCCAATATTGCCATGGCCATGAGCAATTATCGTCATAATTGCAATGGGCAGTTTTGTGAAAGAATCCATGGCTTTTGTTTTGTGAGAGTAGTGTAGAGATGTGGTTTCGAGTGATCCATATTATTGTGGATGATGGTCAACATCTTATCAAGGAATTTCTCCAAAATTTGCCAATTTGAATAATATAGCTCTATATGTGCCTTTTGCCCTATTTTATGAGTGTTCAATACTTTACACCACTTGTTGTATGTAGTGGAATGTGGAATGTAAGTACTTCTCAATTGCTTGTATGTATTGTACAATCCACATCAAGCAGAACTATTTCCACAAGCCTTGGGAACAAACTCCGGAAATGAAGCATGTCAAATGTTGCTCAAGCCACTTGAAGCAATTGGCTATAAATTGAATGCTTCATTAGCCTCATTGTTCTTTTGTAATTGATCACTCCAATTGAACCCTGATGGCAAAACCAATGCAAGGACTTTCTCCCTGGTCGATAGAGTTCTTCATTTGTGAGGCATTTTGTTAGCATCAGGAACAACAATCGTCCTCAATGTGGTAGTTGCCTGCAATGTATGCAACATGGGTTTCTTCGAACCTAAATTCCCATGCTTCTGAGCACACTTTCCATCTTTTGCCATTTCCTTGTATCTGTAGAAGGTAGCTTTTGAAATGCCATGGATAGCCCACCATGTAGTGGGACACACATTCTTCTTAGACAAAGTTATCCACTACTTGTTTGTAGGGTCTTTGCGGGTTTGCCCATGTACATCAAAAAGACACTACTTGTGAATATACACTCCATTGTATACATGAAGTTCAGATTGAATGGCTTGAATTTCATCACGTAGAAAAGGTTGCAAACAATTATTTGGACAACTTGTTATTGTGGACACTTGAGCAATGGCTTGTGCATTGAGGGTTTTTTTTTTCGGCGCGTTGTTGGATTCAACTCTTTCCTCTGAGTTTTTATATGAACGAACATCCACATAGGGGTGACAGTTCAAGGCCATCATGGTAGTCTTACAAATATGTATTTGATCATGGTTGTACAAATTGACATCATTAAAAAATACTTGCTTAATGTACCAAGAATGCATTGACCACATCCAAGTTGATGGAATTTTTGCTTTGCACAAAGATTGTGCAATTTGAACAACAACTCAGTTGTCACCAAGGGGCTCTCCATTCATGTCAATGACCAAGTCCACATCAACACTTTGATAGATTGCCCTTGCGACGTCATCTCTTGCTTCATTTATGAGGGTGATAGGCTTTGTATTCTATTTTGCACGAGCAATCCCATCGCAATCAACAACCTCAATGAGCAATGTTTGGATTGGATTTGCAAATTCATTAGGATCATGAAAATCCATTCTATGTAGTTAAAGCAACAAGACATTATATCAATCATCGAGTCAAAGATATATTACGTAGAAACAACAATTTGTAGATGAAATACTCATGAAAAAAACAATACTCCTAATTGAATAATAGGCAACAAATATGAACTTCATTGAATGGAAGACCACAAAACATAAGTTCAACAATGTCACTAACAACAATGCACTTAGAAGCAATGATTTCACAAAAATATTTTGAAATTGGAAAAAATTATTAACTCTTGCCTACCATCACAAATTTATTGACTTAACAATAAATCTAGCACCAAGGACAGCATTACATCCTCTCTAATGAAGACTATAATATCCACTCTCGTCATGAAAATTGAACTATTACAATGTCTTCTTGCTTGATAAGATTCTCATATCACTTAAATTAGTTTTGATATTGTCTAGTCGATGATAACATTTTCCAAGAGTCAAATTTTTTACTTTGGATGACTTCAATGTATACGTCCATATTATATATATCCATGTCTATGCTATATGAAGAAAAAGAAACTTTATTACTCCTAACTTGGTAATACATGCATAAGTATTCATATACTTGATTGCAAGACAATACTCCAATTGTCAATGAAGGAAAGAAGACAACATCATTGATTCGACAGTACATCTCTTGATAAAAAATGAAGATATCCTTTTCATTTGTTATTCACAAAACAATACCCTTTAGAAATGCAAGATAGAAAACACAACTACTCTATACCCTACTTGATTATATATCTCTAGCTGTACATAAAGATAATATACCTATAACATTCTTGACTCAACAATACCTTTCTAAATGTACACAAAGATAACATGTATGGGAGTACGAAAACTCAAACCAAATAAATGAGTCTAGAATTATAATTAGATAGACTGCAAATTTCATTTTTTTTGGTAACCCCTAGAGATTTCTGCTACACTATGACTATAATAGAAATAGTTAGTTTCCAGATTTCTAAAACCATTAGTAACGTTACAGAAACAAATCCAATACGGATTCGAGATCTGGAAAAGTACCAGAACCCTAAAACTTACGTGGTAGATTTCTGGTCTAGGAAACTAGGAGACTGTTAGGGGAACGGTCTTCTACCCATTCTCCACCAAGAACTGTCAGTTGTGCGTTGGGTACTTAAACCCACAACCACTTCTCTTTCTCTCCCTCTCCTTTTGCTGAACTTGGTGAATGTATAGTTGAGAGAAAGAGTGGTAAATTAGTGATCGAGATAGGAAGAAAATGGAAAGATTAATACTGGAATAGGTTATTGGTTGGCGGTGGTTCATGGTGGCGGCTGCCAATCCAGCTGCACAAAAGTCTGGAGTTGTAGCCCGAATGGTTTATCCAGTTATTCCTTCCGATTCGGCTCACCAAGCTCAGCTAGAGGAGGACCTCATGTGTATCGGGTGTGTCAGATTGTTAGATAGGCCATGGAGCATGAAGAACGAGGAGATGATTTAGGAACTCATTTATGGAGTTTCAAACGAGTACGAGTTGACAGTGAGAGGTTGACCCATAGCTTGGACGGAAGACATCTGGGTGGATGTCTATTTGTTTAAAAAAATTGGACTTGGACTAGTTGGAAGAGCAAATAAGTATGTGGCCGGAAAGTTCCGAAGTCAAGCCCACTCAAAGGAGGATTTTGCCATCAACAACTGTAAGAACGAGAGGCATAGATGAGTATAGAATTTTCTAATTTCGATTTTGTATCTGGAATAGCCTACTCGGATTACAGTCACGGTGGCCAATACCATTTTCAGGGTTTTTGAGGACTAGATCATCCATTGGGGAAGAGTGATTCAAAGAGTAGTAGGCAAATTGGTAGAGCACGTGGGCTAGACAAAGCACAACCCTATCACCTCGTATTTGTTCCACTTCTATCACCACAAAGAGGTCTTGAGTGCACATGAAATGATTCAGTACAACAATGGAGTCGAGATCCTGATGTACAACTTCATGGATGAGTTGGAAAAGGAAGAGACGGAATCTAAAGAAGAACAATAACCGAAAGAGCAAGAACAAACATTAGATCAAAAACAAAGAAAGTCCATGGATCCCGTTGCATGAGGGAAGCCCTTAACACCGAAATGGGAGGAGTCAATTCCAAATTTGAAACATCCTTAAGAGTTGGAGTTCTTGGAAGCCGGAATCTAGTGGATGCAGTAGGCCAAACAAATGTATGATGAATTGGAGGATCACATGCTTCTTATTGCGAGCGAACTCAAGGTAGAGTCGGACCAAATTTTAGAGCAAATCCGAAAACGTTTGAATCCAGAAGAGTTCTGACAAAAGGAGGAACAAAATCGAAAGTTGGAGGAAGAAAATGATAGACTCAAATCCCAACTAAAGTAGACGGAGGGGGAGCTGAACGTAGCAAGACAGAAGGAGACAGAGGCTCTTCGATTCGTCCACGACCTCAAGGAACTCATCATGGTTTCGAAGTACACAATGATCCAAGCTGACCTCTATACCGTTTTGTTGGAAAATGAAGGACACATGACTAGATCAAAGATGGTAAAAATCTTGATCGACTTCGAAGCTCGGATGGAGATTGTTTTGAAGGATATGTGCAAGTTGCTTGGGTACTTGGATCCGGAACAGGCCATTAACTTAGAACAGTTTTCGAAAGTCTCTAGGAGCATATTCTAGGATACTCAAATTTGACAGACTCCGCTTTGGTAGGCTTCTAATAGTCCGATTCAACCACAATTGGAGGGATTGGAGTCTATCTTCACTCTAGTTGCAGGACCATTAGGTAGTCAAGCATAAATTCTATTAAGACTAGCGGTACTAGAGTCGAAGAAAGAAGCAAGTAAGAAGTTTATTCCAAAAGAACAAGGGGTTTCCATCCCAATTTTTCCATCACCTAGGAAAGTCACGGCCAGAAAGTTCATGGTACCTAGATTGACGGTTTGTGGCAACTTTGACGCATAGATTGGAGTAATGACAAATCCGGCTAGGTCTCATCCGCAAGATTTCTCCAATATGCAGCAGTCGACGCCACAACGGGATTGTATTGAGATTGAATTGAGTGATTCGCCGCAAGTCAAGGATTTGGAGATTCAGAAGATTAAAGAGTTGGAGGAAGAGGTGTTGAAGTCTGGATCTGAGGAAGAGACAGAATCAGAAGACTCACCTCCCAAGGTTTCATGGAAGCCTCAAACTTGGTCATCAATAAAGAGTACACCGGTGAAGGCTTTGGTAAAGACTTGAGGCAGTCAAAGCGGGAGCAGCTCAAAGAAAGCACGGCGGGGTAGATAGAACGCAAGTAGTTAGGTAGGATTTTTATTCTGAAACGGGATTTCCAAGCGTGGATTCAAGTTCTAGATTGTTTTAGGGGTTTTGGATTTGTAGGGGCAATTGGACTATGAATGTTCTGGATATTCCAAGTTGTTCACTAGTTGGTTGCCTTGATTTCCGGGGTGCTTTTTTGGCTTTTTAAGCGTTGACTTTGGTTTTGGATTTGGTTTTTAAGGGTAGACAAGTTTGTTGCCTTCTCATTCCATCCTAGTGATTATTTTGTTGCATTCCGTTCCCTTCTTTAATTTGAGTCACTTGGTGAACATTCTGGCTTCAACTATATTTCCGGATTATGTTGGTGTGTTGTTTGGAATGTTGAGATTCGAAAAGGACGAGTGAGGAGGAATCTAGATTTTGGATAACTGGATTGGATTGAGGGAGTACTATTGTAATGATGTTAGATGCGTGACGAAGGAGATGCGTGTGGTGCCTTTGAACTACTAGAATGGTAATCCAATTTTTAGTGAAGAGTGGCATGAGTGTAGATCCAGAATTGGAAACAATTATGTGCGGAGATTAGTGACCATTAGAGGAAAATTCCACGCATTGGAAGGTCATCCAACCTTGGAATCCATCTTACACTTAGAAAGGTTCCCCCCTTGTGAGTTCCAAGTGCTTGAGATTTGTCGTTGTAGTAAGGAGGAGTGAATGCAATCTTGAGTAACTAGCATTCTGGATCAGCCATCTAGAATGTTGTGAGGATCCGGATCTACCTTCTGTTCTACAACACCTTGAGTACTTGGGTGTTTGTTGTTTGTTTGTTTTTGTTTGTGTAGTAAATAAACTAGAGTGGTGAAGTCCCTACCCCTTGAAAGATCAATAGCGGACCGTCTAATGGTAAAACAAAGTAAGTGAAAACCAGTTTTTTAAAGGATGAAATCGGAGAACCGGGTGATACTAGATCTAGATTGGAATCCGGATAGTAGTGATTCTGGAAAAGAGAGTGAAAGAGAGTAGTCAGAAGAGGAGAAAATGATCATCTAGATATTGGAGTTTGGGAAGGTATTTGAAATTCCCTAGGACGATAATTTGTGTCATCTTACCACGTTTTCGTGTGTAAAGATACTTACACCTAGACTACGCATGCAACAACATGGCTAATACATCCTTGACTCAACGATATTTGTCTGAATTTGCAAATAGGAAATATGACTATTTGATCCTTGACTTGACGATATCTACTTGAATTTTTTAATAGGAAACAAGACTAGTTGATCCTCGATTGAACAATACTTCTTTGAATGTATGAAGAGATAACATGCTAATTACATCCTCGATTGGATGATACCTATTTGAATTTCTAAATAGGAAACAAGACCATCTCTATCCTCGACTCAAGGATACTTCACTAAATGTATAGAGACGTAACATACCTATTACATCCTCGACTTGATGATAGGAAACATGATTGTCAATCTGTAATATCCTCGATTCAATGATATACTATTGATTGTCACGTAATAAAAGATACCTCTCTAATCATGTCGTAGATACGCCGATGAGTATACCCTCTATCATTGACTTGATGATAAACTGCTTGTGTTTATCGATTGTGTAATAAAACAGGGTTTAGGGTAATTTACGATAAAAAATTCAAACAAAGTAATGCCTCGGCATGATGATGGCCTAATGAAACATACTTACATTCACTACAATAGAATCACAAGCTTATACGATTCAAGGTAATTCTTGTGCAAAACTATTGTCTAAAGCATTACTCACTTCCACTTGAATTATCACAATGGATGGACAAACCGCCTGTCTGATAGAGGTACCACTCGTCCAATGGAGTTAACATGTAGTTGACTTTCTATGAAGGTAAATGAAAAGTGATGTGGACTTATCTTAACGACACGTGGATGCCAAATCAGAGTTGGGGCACTAACATAGTATCTAGGTATGGACGTAATATATGGCAAGGCGTGGACGTAGACTAGGGCGCTAATGCAAGAGGTGGCAAGGCACGAACGCAGACTAGGACAAAGATGCAAGGTTTGGTAGGGTGCGGATGCAAATTTTGTTAAGGTACGGACTTAGAGTAGGGTGTGGATACAAGTGGAATCAAGGCACAAATGTACATTGGGGCGCGGACAAAAGATGGTTGGAGCATGGACACTATATGGATGGATTTTTCCTTTAAGTACTACAAAGCTTTTTTCAATTTGAACTTTGCAACTTTAACTTCTAGAAAATTCAATGCAATGCATATATATTACTAGTTTCTCATCTCATACTTGCAATACATGTTTGGTATGAATATCATTGTATTATTTAAGGATTTGGAATTTGACATAAATACATTATACTATAAATGATGTCAAAATAAATAAAAACTATAATTGCATAAAATAGGGTCTTGAATATATTTAAACTATTATATACAATAAGTTGTTTGGCAAATGCCAAGTACATATGATCCTCTTAGAGGATGATAGGAGAAAATTCAACACCTTCGAAATAGCTACTACGTACTAAATCTTTCAAAAATAGAAAACCAAAATTTCATTTACAAAAACAACACTCAGGCATAGACTAACAATATGGTTTCTACCTCAATGTGTCAAGGACCTCCAAGACAGACGCCCTTTGGAGGGGATCTTCTCTCATGAAGCTTTTCAATTTCAACATTAAGTTAACATATTGCTCTTTCCTATCCTTGGAAAAATAAAATGTATCCCAATCTTCATTTCAAATCCTCAATGCGATCCATGCTACTGCATATGCATCAGCAGCCTTGGAATAAAGGTGCTTTTTTGCACAATGTGAAATGAGTTGTTGGGGTGTTTCTCGTCATAGAGAAAAAAACAATTCCAGGGCAACAAACTTTCAAGCCTCTTTCACCTTCTACATATCACTATATGTCTTATAACCATGCTTTGATGGCTCTTTTTCCTTCACTCGGCTTAAAAGCCCCTAGTCATAAATCTCGATGTAAACCACATTTTCTTTCCAAGTATCAAAATGGAGCAAAATATTGGACGTAGAAATGTCGTTGTGAATGTAATTTGTGTCGTGGCATGTCCCCACTATAATAAGCAATGACAATGCCTAATTCACTCAATTTCTATGATATGTAGCAATCCACCCAAGCTCCTCAGTTGTAAACCTAGTCCCAGTCAACTTTACAATATCATTCAAGTTTGTTGGATGAAAAATTTTGGAGTTGTACTTTTTCAAAAAAGAAATTAAAGATCCTCCATTCTACCAAAGCATATAGCCTTCCATTATGCTTGGGTTGAAGTATAGAGTCTAATAATGCCTAGGTGTCATACTAAACACTAAATACCTTCCTCATGTTACCATGTGTGCTTTCTTCCTTCTGTCCTGGCATTGGTACCACTTTTACTGAAGGTGGAAGCCAATCTACAAATCCACTCGCACATTGGTCTAATATGCGTTTCTCCATTATATCCTTCTATGGTGATTTTGCTTTACTACAGCTACTAGAAAATTTTTGAGACCACTTCTGAACCATATCTAATTTTGAAATTGCTTCTCTATCTCCATCGTCTAAGTCAGTAGTATCTTTCTTTTTTCTTCATGTGGTACAAATAGCTTGGCGTTGTATTAGTGGTCAATGCAATAACCTATTTATCAAGAAATTCTGAGTGTAACCAATAGTCTAAGTACTTGTTGAAAGTCTCAGATGCTTCCAACTTCAACTCAAGCTCCTGCCGTAAATCTTGTGTAAGCTTGTAGTAACCTTCTTTTTCATTGTTCAGGTACTCCCTCTGCAACATCTAAATACTTCGTCACTTATAGAATTCCATTCCTATTGCCCTATATTCTTTGGTGTATGAGTTGGGGGCCCATTGAGGTTTGGAGGCTTCTTTTGCTTCTTTTGACTTGATGACGAAGGATCTGATGAACCAATGGCCATAGACGTGTCCATTGGTAGAGGTTCTTCTTCAACCGGCCTATCCAAGTCTACAAACAAGAGATGCTTCCCAGATTAACCACTCCCTTTCGCAGCCATTTTCAAGTGAACTCCATGTATGTGATTCAAACCCAAATAGTGTTTGTTGAAACCCCCCACCCAAAAACAAAAACAAAAAACGGGTATGCTGTTAGGGCCAAGCCCTAACTTCCACCCAACTCAAAAAACATAGACTACAGAGCAAGCTAGAATATGAGGCAGACTTGGCAAATGACAAGTGTTGGAGCCATAGAATATATAGTCTTCGCCGAGGTCGATAATGTTCCCGCTTTAGCTTGACTATGTCCCTGCCCTGAATTTCAAGTCCCTAGCTAGGTGTTGTGTCTACATTCGAACACGACAACGTTTGCGCCTTGACTATACATCCATACCCCATCCTCGACAACGTTTGTGCCCAAGCTTTACTTCCTTGCCTAGGCTCAACTACGTCCCTACCTCGATCGCCTACGCCAAAGCTTAGTGTTTGCACCACTCATGGGTATATAAGGTTGTCCTTGCCCATCACAAGACGCTCCACAACCTCCATGGTCCTTTAGTTTTTCTTGAGCTAGTTGCAAGGGCGCACTTATGGAGTTAGCTTACTACATTCACGTAGGGTTTTTTTCGACCTTCATCAACATGTTGACATTGGGATCATCGAGGAAAGAGCAATGAGAGAAGATACGATAAAAGCCAGCACAAACCCAACGCAAGCGGCTACACGTGTTATGAAATTCAACCAAGTTTGCCTTTCAAGGTTGGAAGGCAATACTAGATCCATGGAACGTTGATCACTGTGCTCAGTATATAGAGTGGTATCATATTGATAAAGCCTTTCCAAAAGAACGTCACAACTTCCATTGCTACTTTTACAAAGCTAACTTGAAGTACTACAGCAATGAAGCATTCAAGAACCATTGCATTGAGGTGTACTAGGTTTTGTATGACCAGCCCACCATGGAATGAAACAAAGTCAACCTTTTCATTTTGAGAGGTGAACATGTTGAATTGAAGCTTGGGAAATGGGTGGATTGTACAATGCTAAAAGGTGTTGGCAACCACATCAAAGTTCCTTGGCCTGCAAATGGATTTATTCCAAAGGAGGTGCAAAAATATCCATAGGGCGGATTAGGCACCATCAGAACCATGGTCGAGCAGGTTGATCATTACCAAACCACAAACTCAGACACAGATAGTGACTTGAATGGAAGTTGTATGCCACAATGTCCATTGAGTTATAGGACACAACTACGGACTAAAAAATGGACACAACAAAATGAGCCATGTGAAGCTGAACACAACGTGGCAATGGCTAAAGATGGTGTGGTAGCTATTGAAGATATTGGTGCCAATGTAGAGACAATTGCTACTTTGATTGCAACTCTTGATGAAAAAAATACACTCATCAATCAGTTGTATGAAGATACTACCAAAATCTGCAACGAACTAGTAGAAAAGAGCAACTTGATTGCGAAGCAAGAACATGATATACAACAACTTCATAGAGCTCTTTAAAATGCTATTCAGAACTTAGCATAGGGGAACAACATGGGGCCACCCAACAAAAAAGTTGGAGATTTACATTTGAAAAATGCAAATCTCCAAAATAAATTGGATGCAATGGTGGCACAATTTTATCAATGGAAGTTAGCATGCATGTTTACAGTGGACCGAAGCAATCAACTGTTCGTGGAGTTCAAGAAGGTGGCCAACAATTACTTGCTCCATAATCAAGAAAAGATTTTGGGCTTAATATCATAGGCAAACGTAAATAGCCTTTTTGATATGGAAAACATTGCAACAAAATCCACTACAAGCCATGGAACCATGATTGATTGGTCTCAACATGATTGGGATTTTGAAAATGCTCGGTCCGCACATCTTGATCGCAATTCAAATTTACTGTGGCCCTAGCCTTCTACCTTTGTGATTGATGGTACTACATGCCCCATTTGTTTAAATCCTTTTGGCCTCGAAGGTGGAATGCACTTGGGTACATGCAATCACTTATACAACCCAATTTGCTTAATCACTTGATGATATATCATAGGTGGTGTGTAATGTGCATGGCTCGTTTCTATGAACATTTGTATGAGTTGTTTGGGCTACTATCCTATATACTACCAAGCTGGGAATTCAACGCGGCTAATGCCCTCGAACATCCTAATAAGTAGGGAGCAGACCTTGTTTGGAGTTGGCATAACAAGATCCATTCTTTATAGAAACTTGAACTCTCTGACATATGGGGTTGGGAAACCAATGCAGCTGAAGTTGTTAGAGTATGTAAACATTTGATCCCCATCAAGGACAACTTTAGTCTTGGAAAACAAAATTTCTTCTACCAATGCTTCAATGGCCACTAGAACAAAGATCAAAACAAATTCCAATTTGGACAACATCTAAGAGAGTGGTTATGGAGAGTAGATGGAGTTCTTGTCACTGATGATGACGGAGTTTGTATTGTTGAAGAAGGTGCATATGAGGAGCCTACTACTTGAGAGGAAGTACATATTTTGGAATCAAAGTGGTGTGAAATCTTCAAAAATGACGCCATTGACTTTTTGATGGACAAACATAGCCCTGGAACTCGACTAGCCCTTCAAAAAACGCAACAATGACAATTCATGAGGAATTTATTAGAAAAAGATGGGCCAACAAGACGAACCCGATCTAGAGCACAAAGGCTTTACGGTGACGAGGAAGATGTGGTAGTCAGGACACACAACAACAAAGTTGGACCTAGTGGTGCGTCAAACAGTCCCATGATTATCGATTAATTGCAATTCCATTTGTACTATACTAAAACATGGAATATCATAGAAAAGTATCTAGCATTAGAGAGGCTTGTAGTCATGCTTTTTCCAAATTTTGTAATGTATGACAAATATGAAATATACTAGTAAATTCTCTTTTATGAAGTGCAAGTCTCCATTTTTGCATTTCATTAACTCTGAATGAAGTCATGAGGTCAATTTCTTGTCAAAAATTCCTCAAAATTGCCATTTTTGTTGCATTCACAATATAAACAAACTTATTAGAATCTAATTATATGATCTAGTACCTCACTTGTCTTAGCTCATGTGGAAAAAATTTCGTGAAGTTTGACTGTAGTAATTGGAAAATATTAGCTTTCAAAGTTGGAAAACACGAATCTTTTCAACAATGGCTTGTAATTTCAATAAAATTTGACTACCATTTTAGGAATTTTTTGGCACTATAAGTTTCAAAATTAAAACAAACTTAAGATAATCTATGGAGTTGATAGTGCAAAGAAAAAAGGAAAAAAAATACTTGATTTTCATATTGTGAACCCCCCCATCACTTGTTTCCCAATGTCCGCGCCCTCTCATTAGGAATTTGAGAAGGGCACCAGAAAAAGACTTGTAGTTCTGGCATCCGCACCCTAATGTCAAAATCAAAAAGACTTTGGAGACACTCTAAGAGTCTCCTGAACTTTGATTTCCTATGTTCCCGCCTCGATACTAGGATGTCCGCACCCCAACGTCCTTAGATGGGGAAGTTTCATGAAGTGTACGGTGTATCCTTGAGTCTACACCCGTATATTCCAGAGTCCATGCCCGTACATTCCAGCACAAGAAACCAAAGTATTTCAAAGTACAAGAATTCAAATTGAACTACAGTTTCTTAACTTTCCCAATGATCAATTGATTCAATTCATTGGAATTCCAAATCCTATACTCTAAACCTTGTTCCCTATAACCTAAATAATGTGTCAATTATTCAAAATTTTAAATAAATAAATAAATGGTAGAAGGGACTTTCTCCCCAGAAGGTTCTTTTGTTCTAATTCCTAATTAAAATGCGTTAAGGCACATAAAGAATAACCTATACCCTTTAAGTGGAAAAAAAATCAATGGTTGTAGAAACTTCCTTTTCATGATATTTTTTTTCCTACTTCCTAATTCAAATGCACCAAGGCATTTGACAAGTACCCTACATCCTTTAAGTGAAAAATAAAAATCAATGGTTGTAGAAACTTGTTTCTCATGATATTTTATCCTCTACTTCCTAATTTAAATGTAGATGGCATTTGATAAGTAACCTATACCTTTTAAGTGAAAAATAAATTCAATGGTGAAAGGGAGTTCCTTTTCATGTTATTTATTTTTCTACTTCCTAATTTAAATGTGGATGGCATTTGATAAGTAACCTATACCCTTTAAGTGAAAAATAAATTCAATGGTGAAAGGGAGTTCCTTTTCATGATATTTATTTTCCTACTTCCTAATTTAAATGTAGAAGGTACATGAAGAATAACCTTTACCCTTTAAGTGAAAAATAAATTCAATGGTGAAAAGGAGTTCCTTATCATGATATTTATTTTTTCTACTTACTAATTTAAATGTATCAAGGCATTTGACAAGTATCCTATACTTTATAAGTGGAAAAAAAATCAAAGGTTGTAGGAACTTCCTTTTAGGCTTTTTTTTCTCATTCCTAATTTTTCTACTTCCTAATAAGGAAAAGGTGTCCTAAACACTTCAAAACAATCTTTGGCAATGAAATAATAATCCGCTATTGAATACCTCTAAAAAAACATTTTGTTTGAAATGGAGAGAAAATTTGGTGCAAGTGTCTTCCTCCCAAATTCTGAATTGAAACCACCATTAAATTTTAGCTCATCAAGTATAGGCTGGCAGTTTAGAACAATCCCTACTATAAAACCTAAAGGAAGATCCAATGCGTCATTACAAATCAGAAGCCACCAATTTTTTTTTGTACGTCCTAATTGAAATTCACCAAGGCACATGAAAAGTAACCTATACCCTTTAGGTAAATAAATAAATTCAATGGTGAAAGGAACTTCCTTTTCATGATATTTATTTTTTGTACTTCCTAATTCAAATGCATCAAGGCACATAAAGAGTAATCTATATCCTTTAGGTGAAAGATAAATTTGATGGTGAAAGGGACCTCTTTTTCATGATATTTTTTTTTCTACTTTCTAATTGAAATGTATCAAGGCATTTGACAAGTAACCTATACTTTTAAGTGGAAAAAAAATCAAGGGTTGTAGGAACTTTCTTTTAGTCTTATTTTTTTCCTACCCCCCAAATAAACCCCAAAAGGCATTTGATGAATATTCTTTAGTTCTAAAGTAAAACAATAAATGATGAAGGTAATGTTCTATTTATCATTCAGTATTAGTCTGGCTCAAAATAGAGAGTGAATGGTTTTAGATGCCTCCATGCATTATTTAAGGTGTCCTATGGAACAAAGGAATGGGATAATGCTACTTTTGGGGGGTGAAACCCAAAATTTATTGTATACTTTCAATCTTCTTTTATTTTATTTTGAAACATAGAGACAATTTTAAGAATAAGGAAAAGGTGTACAAAACACTACAAAACAATCTTTGGCAATGAAATAATAATCTGCTTTAGAATATCTTTAAAAAAAATTTGGTTTCAAATGGAGAGAAAATTTGGTGCAAGTATCTCTTTCCCAAACTCTGAATTGAAACCACCATTAAATTCCAGCTCATCAAGTATAAGCTAGCAGAACAATCTCCACTATGAAACTGGAGGCAAGATCTAATGCGACATTGCAAATCTCAAGCCCCCAATGAGCTATTTCCTAGCATTCATGCCCTAGAGTCCGTGCCCAAACATTTCATTTGCGCCCTAATGTCCCTATGTTTGCACCCCAACCTCAAAACCAAAAAGACTTTAGAGACACTTCAAGAGTCTTTTAAACTTTGATTCCCTATATTCCCCCCTTGTCACTTTGATGTCTACGCCCCAACGTTTGTAGATGGAGAAGTCTTCTTTAATGCGTGGTCTATCTTTGAGTCCGCGCTTAGACGTCCCAATGTCCGCGCCCCAACATCTACGCCCTGACATTTGGAAATCCTTCGATTGCACTTGTAGTTGAACTGGATTTGGAGTTAATACGCATGTAAATTTTACCAAAATGTTTTTTGCACATTTTTTTGTTCATCCACGATGAACCTTGCTGAATTTTTATTTTATCAAATTATA
Source organism: Pseudoscleropodium purum (assembly GCA_963969395.1). Classification (NCBI taxonomy): domain Eukaryota; kingdom Viridiplantae; phylum Streptophyta; class Bryopsida; order Hypnales; family Brachytheciaceae; genus Pseudoscleropodium; species Pseudoscleropodium purum. Next base: position 12,626,359 of record OZ017805.1, on the reverse strand, counting down.
TCACAAATAAAGTGAATAAACCTCTCTCAAAGACACAAAGTTCATATTTGGCAACAAAACAATATATTTTGTCATTAACATTCTTCAATTTTGTATATTATATACAAACATACAATGTCCTATACCCCTATGTATATTTAACTACTTTCCTAATAACATGGAAAGATGATCATTCTAATAATGTGATCCTTAATGGGCTAGGTGGAGTGCATGCTCAAGGTTTTCAATTTTTTTTTGTATCCCTCCTTTTTAATATTAAACTCTCTCTTTAGGTTTTCTATTTGCATATTGTAAGTTTCTTTTTGTTGACAAAGTTGAGCATCTTGGTCTTTAATCATCTTTAGTAAAGATGAATAGGATTGTAGCATTTTTTCACTCATCATTGCACGCTCCAATATATCTTGATTAGCTTCCCACCTATCAAGTTCAGCAAGGTGTTCAGTTATAGGATCTCGAGGATTTGATGATGGTCTACCTATTGTGCAAGTACTGCCTATTTCTATCAATCCAAAGGCAGTAGCTTCAATGTCTTCATCTTCAATAACATCTTCTAAAAATCGACCAAGTTCAGCTAATCTCAGAATTTTCAGTTTTTGGTCCATTTCTTCCTTCGTACATCCCTAATTGAGGTCAACATCTGAATCTTCAGACCACTCTACACATGCATCTGCAATTAGTTCGTCACTGCTTTTTGCCTTTGTTAGTCCTCCTTTGCCCATATACTTTCATGCTTTGGGGATATCAATGCTCTTTAGAACTCTTGCTTTACTCTTCATTGAACACCAATCCACTGTAACATGGAGCTTCTCCTCCACATGCACCATACACAACATTGTAATCTTAGATTCGTTTCTATGTACAAATGTGGTGTTATATAGGTGTTGATATACTTGGATGCATCTTTTAAGGAACAATGGGTCCTTGCAATAGTGAAGGTTGGCGCTCTTGAACTTATAGTGTTTTTTATGCTCAAAGTGTGCAAATACTTTGTTTATATGACACTAGTCAATGTATTTTTCACAAGTCTTTACAATCCATGGTTGTGGTTAGTTTTCCCAACTTGCAAAAGCATGGTTATCAGAATCAAGCAAAATGTGCAAGTGCTTTTTAGATACCTTTGAATTACGACTCTTCCTTTTATTGTAGGGCCACATTTTGCGAGGAACTTCATTAATATCCATTGTAGAAGTAGACATATATTTCAAATCACAATGAATGCACAAAATACAATTACTAGGCACTACAGTCCCAAATTGCTAGAAAAGTTGTTAGAACTAATAAAGTGGATGTGGAAAGTGAAGCCCAATGCCCATGGGCTGTTGGGCCCACCACCTTCTAAATACTCACCCCAAACTTGGAGCTTTGGTGTGAAGTCCAAGATTTTCGAGGCTGATTTGGAAGTATATGTGGGAACAATGCTGGGCGGGTACTTATTCAGTTAGTGGCATAAGTAGGCGAGTAGTGGCATAGGTGGTATGGGCATGGACATTGTCAAAAATTGGTTGTATAGGTGTAGATTGAACATGTCTGGGCGCGGACTAAACAGGTATGGGCATTGACTCTTGAATAGAAGTCCCTACCGATACTTTAAAACAAGAATAAAACTTTTGTATAGACTAAGTCCACGCCCAATTCTTTTCGTAGGGGCGCAAATGTGTCATAGCATCTTGGCCTAGACGTAGTAAGTCCTTGTCCAGACGACTTGAATCCCCACCCAAGAGAATGAATCCCCGCCCAAGGTATTGGCGTCCTTGTCTATACCTAACCTTCCACATCCAAACTTGAGGATAGTATAAAAGTAGCACGCACTAGATTAGGCTACACGTTTTCCACCTAGCCTCTATACTTGAACTTCATTTTGAACTCCTTAGTAGAGTTTATATGGTGGAGGATTGCCCTAATTGTCTACTAAGGTAATATTGAAATTAGTTTAGAAAGAGAACCAGCGCTAACTATTGTTATTGATACCAAGTTGTAGAAGATCTTGAAGAATCATTTTATCTCTTTAACCCATAATGGCACTAAACTGTAAACAAACGAAGGAGTGGGAGCCATGGTATAAGTTCTCAAAGTGTGGGCTTAAAGTGAGCTGTATCTTTTGTAGTACTACATTCAATTACAAACATGAGCGAGATTTTTTGCACTTGGTTTATAGAACAAGAATCGAAGAAGGTGGTATGTGTTCCCATACCTCGAGCTGTGCGAGGAAAATTTGCGAATTGTGCTAAATTTGTTCCACAATGAATGGGTGCTAATCAAATGCGAGATGTAGAGTTAATGCCTAGCAGTCCACCCAAAAGACCTTTGACACCAAGTTCAAGCCAATCCACTCAAAATGAAGTAACATGGGGAAGGGGTTGGAGAAGGAGGGTATTAAAGTGAAGGACCTATATCTAGATCCAATAGTCTTGGCAGTTCGAATTCTATGAGAAGTAGGCCTTTACATCAACAATGCTTGTAAGATGCCATGAGTATTGCAAAGAAGAAAGAATTGGATGAAAAGTGGGCCAGTTTCTTTTATGAAGCAAATGTACTATTCAATGTGGCTAGAAATCCGGCATTCATTGAAGCAATGTGTGCAACTTCAGTGGCATGATTTGAATACACTCTTCCTTCATATCATACATTGAGGACTCAATTAATTAAACCCAAGAGGTTGCAAATTGAGAATGAGATCAAATTCAAAATTTTTTTTGCGGTGAATAACTATGGGATGATGTTAATCGATGTCCTCTTATAAATGTAATACTGTCATGTCCCACTAGTGATGTATTTCTCAGATCCATTGATACGACTCGCTAGACGAAAAGCATGACGCATATAGTTGACCAGATGAAAGTATTCATCGAAAAGGTGGGACCAGAAAATGTAATCCTAGTTTGTACCAACAATGTACCATTTTTTGCTAGTTTAATCCCAACAAGCAACTCCTAATGCCTAGTGAAACTCGCTTTGCTTTTAATTTACTCATGATACAACGATTGTTGGAAAGGGACCAATGCTGCTAAAAGTAATTGCTCATCCATGCATGAAGAATCATATAGCGGGCCTACGGAATGAGCAAGGCAGTGTACAAGCCAAAACCAATGGAAAGTATATGGTGACCACCATTGAAGAAGTAGATTTCTGGCACCAATGTCGAGATTATGTGTACATCATCAAAGATGTGTTGAAGGCCTTGCGTGTGTTTAATGGCAAAAAGCTAGTGATGGGTAAGGCATGGCTCACGATATGCAACTTTTGTAGACATGTGTCTAGTTTGAAAGAGCCACCCTTTTCCTTATCCGATGAGGTGGCTGACATTCTAAAGAGCATCTTTGATGAAAGGTGGACGATGATGTTTACCGATCTTCACTATACTGGTGCAATTTTGAATCCATTCCTAAGGGATGCATCATATCTAAAAGGAGACGGATTTGCACTTCGTGCATTGTACCATGTTATCCGCATATTAGAGAAGCCAATAGGTGTAACTTTTGATGATTGCTTGCTGGAACTAATGCAATATGAAGAGCATAGTGGAGCCTATAGCCCTGAAGAATCACTCGACATTGGTGTGGGTAAATTACTTCCACACCAATGGTGGCATAGGAATAGAGATTAGAGCTTGTCTAAAATTGTTGTGCGTGTCCTATCACTTACATATTTGGCATCATTTTGTGAATGAAATTGGAGTATGTATTTATATGTTCACAACAAAAGTGGAAATCACCTTACATCCAAAAAGGCAGAATCTTTGGTATACATCTATATTAATAGTCATGTGCTTCGAGAAAAATCGAAGGTCGATCCGTCTCGTTGGTATGATGATAACATTCAAAATGAGTTGGAGGATTCTGATCTAGATGCTCTTGGCCCTATCCAGGTGGAGGAACCAAATCACACAGAAGATGCAATGTGTGCAAAAGATGCAGAAGATAATGACATGGAAGCAAATTGGACACTTCTTGTGGCTCGGGCATATATAAACTTGTAGGTGGAAGGTGCTGATCACTTTGAAGAACCAAATAACTACTATGGGCAAGGCTTAGATGAAGATGATGATATTCCTCCTCATAATTTAGGACCTTCAGGTTCAAATACTCATCACAACTCTTCCCTTCCTTGCCTTCCGAACGATGGTGTTGCAGTTGATGAACGTATGTCCTTGCCTTTGGAGAAAAATGAAATTGCAGTAGGAAATTGTAGCAATGATGATCCTCCCCTCAATGAGGACAACATCAATAATTATGTATTTGTAGAAACTAATGCCAAGAATAGAGATGATTACAAAGATGGAAATAAAGAGAATGTTGTGAACCATACAACTCCAAATATTGGGTTGTCAAGCCAAGATGATGGTGGTAGTAAAAGACGTATGCGTGGCCAAACTAGTGGACATAATTGTTATTGTACGTTCAATTGTATGAAATCTATAAATATTTTTTATTATCATGACAATTACATGAGTATAAGTTATTTATTGGTCTTGCATGATTGTATATGAAGTGCGGTTACTAGAAGAAAAAGATTTGTTTTAAATGAGTTTTTATGTCTACGCTTCAATATTAGATTATAAGTAATGACTTTTAAGAAATTCCGCAAAATTTCAAAAGAGAAACTAGTGAAAATATACCTTTGAACAACCCTTTTTTTGTAGTCAATGGTCAACTACAAAGAAATACTACATGCTTTATACTTAACAATTTCTAACAAATAATCTCAGGAACTTACATCCAACTTGTTTCAACACTGTTCATTGCTATTTAGAAAGCTTGAAGACCTCTTAAGCATTTAGAAAACAAGCCAGCACCTCTAATTGTGGCCTACAACGTCCATATCCTAGATGATACAGGTCCTTGTTAAACAGCATCCACACCAAATATGCAACATTTGCACTTGACTGAGTCCTTGCCTATACTAATTCCATTCGTGCCCAAATCCTTAGCGTCCATGCCCATCTGAGTCCAAACCCATGCAATAATGTCCCTATCTTGTACCTTAAATTCACGCCCTAGCCTTCTAGGTTTCTGCCCGATTTAGTCTGCGCCTAGGTGTCCATGTCTCTACTCGAACCTCAACATCTGTGCCCCTGATTTTAAAGTTCCCGCCTATATGTATCCACGCCCATACAACTGAGTCCGTGCCCAGACAATACGTCCGCATCCATAGCGTCTATGCCCAAACTCCAACGTGGATTGCCATGTCACGCAAAAAATATAATTCATGGTAACTTTTTTTCACCTTACCAAAATTTGAAGCTCCAAATTGTAAAAGTTGTTCAATAAACTACCCTTCCGTTGACCCAAACTCATCCAATGTGACAACCCTGACTTCCACGAACTATAGAAACAAGGAAAGGACTACTACCACTTCCTACAAAAAAAACAAAGAAAGCATAAGACAACTTAATAGCAAGCCTTGTCTATTAACATAGTGACCTTTGCAAACTGTGTAACCAAAAACCTACAAGAAAGAAGTGCACTCAGTAGAAAAAAGAGGATCCACTAAACAATGAAAGCAATGGTAGCGTTGGAGATATTTGCAAAGCAAAATAACACATAAGTCTAGGTCAATACAACACCTTGGCGAGAGAGACACAATGCATTTGTTGATGCCAAAGTGGCGCGAGGGATAAAGGCACCAGAAGTTCAAAAATCAAACGCGCTCGTAATTCTTGTTGCTTTCTTAGATTCCTTCATCACGTTGTATGGCAGAAAAATGTCTGACAGAAAGGGATGACTGCGGTCCTTTTCCTAGAAGTGCTTCACCTAAGTTGCAAGCTACATTCTTGGACGCTGCCACTAAATCATGGCGAAAAGCCTACATTTCTTTTCCTCTCATTAATGTGAATTTTTTACTTCTTTGGAGACAACATTGTTGAATCTTCATACACAACCACATTGCTGCTACTGGCCATTTGTTTAAGCTTCAAAGATGCTAGCACAGATTTTTGTTGGCTACATTTTTTTTTACTGGATCCATGAGTTGTAAACATCTTGCATTTAGAATTTTTGCTTTTTACAATTTCAAGAATTAGAAAATGGAAGATTCAGGAAATAATTCTATAAACCCTTGTTGTAGTACAAGGAAGCACCATATCCTTAGTTAGTGCAAAAATGTGTCAAAAGCACCACTAAATGACTTATGTATTGTTCCTAAGAGATTTAGATCGTAACTCCTCAACAATGACCAAAACCGGATATGGAAATCTAGATTTTCCAAACCCAAGAACCCACCCAATTGGAAATTGGAAATTCCTAGATGCTATCACTATATTCTTCTTCACTATATTATTTCTCACTCTCTAATAACCAAGAAGGACGCGAAAATCCTACCCTCCTAGATATTTGAGTGACTAGAGTTCTACTATATCACAACAACACATATGAACAAAGAAGCATGTATTTCCGTACAACTAATCTAGTTGTTAAATCCGGACCAGCAAGTCACACAAAAAATCCCTACTTCCCTAACTTACTACAACAATAGATCTAGACAAACCCTAGTTCCTTCAACTAGTGAAGAAGATACTTGGTTAACTACATGAACTATATTCGGATACTAACTTCCACTTCCGGTTGTAGTAGGACCTCTTCACGAGTTGACTAGCATGCACTCTAATCTTCAAGAATTACACCCAATCTCAATGTTGCTATTCCACACAGAAGTCTTAAGGCAATTAGTCCAAACAAGTCACCCATCTAGTATACCAAATTCCTCTCACCAAAGTAAATGCTCTACTAGGAACTAGATCCAACCAAAATTCGAGGGCCACTTCTAGTCGTCCTAAGTCAACAAAACCTAGCTATTTGCACTAAGCAAAGGTTCTAGCATTGTCAGCATACCAACACAACATCAAGTGACATACTCAACATTATGAAGTGAAAATACTAAATTGGCTTTACTTAATCAAAGAAAAACATCAAAGTGTAAAAATGTCTGGGGTTTCAAACTAAAATCCGGCCCTAAATAACTAACACCCCTTAGGAACCCAAAAAACGCCCAAAAGAATAATACAAGGTTAAGAGAATGGCATGTCACATTCCTCTGATCCTAAATCCGTTGACTTTCTAATAGTGAACAAACCCACCAAAAGTGGATCTCAGATCCGGAAAATCCGGATTCACATGTCCAAGTACATCAACCCAAAAGTACCTACCTAGTTACTTTCTAAGTACAAAAACTTTTGTTATCTCCGCCTACCTATTTCTACTTCTAAAATAACTAATCCTAAGATTTCTTGGCCCGTTTTGGAGTTCCCTCCACTTGCTTAGTGGCCCCTTTCTTTATTAGTTGCTAGCGACTGGTTGAGGCTTTGCATTCACTTACCCTTATCCGAAACTAGAGCCTTGCCCTTACCTTTCCGGAGAAGGGAATATTGTTTTGATTTTGACTCTTCTTCTTCCTCAACCATGCTATCTTTATCTCCGGTTGGCTCTAGAGACTCTTCTTCTTCTTCTTAGTCAAGCACAACATCTAGGGTGCGCTCCCTGGATCTCTTCACGGTCTGCTTACGCTTGCTTGCACTGGATGCTTAGGAAAGGATTGGAAACCTTACTCTTCATTATCTCCAAACTCTCTTCTCTAACTTTGAATGACTCTGAGACTAGGATTTGGGTGTGGATCCTTTTCCGGTTTTAGACTATACTTTATTGCTAGGATGAATTGGTAGTGGAGTAACCTCTATGCCCCTCTCCCTCAGTTCTTTAGAAGCCAATGGAGAGATAGGAAGTAATCTAGAGGGGGTTGCTCCACTCAATCGATTGGATCCTTTTCTTGTTTTCAATTTAGGACTCATCTACATTACTAGCCTCATCTTGTCCAATGTCCTTTCCATCTTCTAGTTATAGCTCACCAAGACTGAGACTAGTTTCGGACCTAACTATGCCCCCTCCTTATGAACACCTTCATCAAATAATTTTGCCTTGTTCACGATTTTGTTAGAATGTCCAATGAATTCCTGAATCCAGCTAAGAGTTTTTGCAGACTCAATGGAAAGCCTCCTCTCTTTTTCTACTTCCTTAGACTTCTACCTCACTTTGCTTTGAAGGATTTTCACTTGAGTCGTCAACTCCTCTATTTGCTTCTCTAACTTCCAAACATCCTTCTTTTGAAGAAGGATCTCCACTTTAGAGTAGAGTTCCGAGGGTCTAACTCCCATCAGCTCACTCACCTTCATGGTGATCTCTCTCTCAATAGCAATGTGGCCCTTGATCCAGTTCAATTCATCTATTACTCTTCCTAAGGTGTCGCTCTTCTAGTCAGAATCCCAAACTAGGTCTTTTTCCTTGGACCCCTTAGCCTCTCCTTTCCCTTTCTCTTGGAGATCTATATCTTCCTTCTTTGGTTCTAGAGATTCCTCTTCTAGTTCCTCCCTTCCAACTTCCTCTTTAACATCAAACTCTAGCATTACTAGAGCAGTCTTATATGTGGACTCCTCTTTCTCTCTTAGAATGCCTAAGGATTAATATAGGTGGTAGAGAAATGGACTGAGACCGGAAGGTTTAGACTTCCCAACTACTCCTACCATCCTAGCCACTACGTCCCGGATGACTACTCCCTAGTTCACCTTCTGGTCTGTAGATAGTGCTCTAAAGATGGTGTTGGCTAAGGTAATTGTGAGCTTGTTGGGTCTCTTAGGATTTAGGATCATAACTAACAACTCTAATATTCTTTTCTCCCTCGAGTCCTCACAGTCTGCAACTACATATCCATCCTTAGGATTAACCGGATTAGAAGACTTACCACTCCCGAACTTGTCAAACCAGGAAGCCCATCCTTCTCTAGTATTGGAGAAGTAGTACACAGTCTCCCAATGTCCGGATGTCCATTCCGATGACTGCGCCTTCACCATCAACTACCATTCATTGGATTGGTCCTTCGTCCATTCTTGCACCATGGCTTCATTGCGTAGGTTCCAAGGCAATTAGAGGAGCCCTTAACACCTGATCAGACGTAGGTCTACTTCTAGTTGTGCCCATTCTTCCTTGTCCTCAGGAATGCCTGTAACAACTGACTAGAAGGTAACTGAATGCGGTTCTTCCTCAATCTCCGTCTTCACCATGTCTCTTACTTCACTCAAGACTTCTTCTTTGTATTTCTAGTTCCTCAAGTCCAAAAACATCCAACTTCTTCTCAACAACTCACTCAGAAGGAAATTCTCCTACCTATCCTTACTCTCGGAAACTGAAACTCAAAACTCTCAAACTCTCCATCTCCTCAGCAAGAAAATACAATCAAGAAAACCTAGAGTGCAATCCAATACAGAACCAAGTGCGACCAAGAAGGAGAACAAACTTCTTTTTCTCTTCCTAGATTTACGATTCCTGTAGCCATTGGATATTACCGTTGCGTCTTCTTAAAGGAACTTCCTCCCATTGATCATTCCACCTATTCTTTCGCTTGCATCCATTAGCTTCCAGATGAATCCAGAATCTAGTTCTGATAATGTCAAAATCCTTAAAATTATTTGGCTAAGTATTTGGATTCCAATTCCGGTTGGGACAGAAAATGCAATTTTCCTCTTTAACCATTTTATCTCACGAAGAAATACTAGGGTCTCCTAATCCATCATACTAATAACTTCTTTAGTTCTAACCCTTAAAATCAAAAAAATGTACTAGTAGTGGTTCCTTTTACTTCAAATTCCATTTGAAGTAACTCCATTCTAAATTTCCGGGTTCCCACAATGAATTTTCAAGGTTTACCTCATTTGCAATTTGAACATATTTTTTTTCAGTTTTTATTTCATTTATCTCATGTCTTTTGGGCTTTCACATTTTTATACTACAATACATGCAATATTCAAGTAAAAGTTGTTTCTCATAAACAACTACGTAAAAGTAGCAAGAGCTTAGTTTTCTCATGAATTCTCAAGGTTTACCTCAATTGTAACTTCAACATATTCTTTTTCATTTTTTATTTCATTTATCTTTTGGCTTTTGGACTTTTACATATTTAAACTACAACACATGAGATATTGAAGTAAAGGTTGTTTCAATTAATATGTCATGTGCTATAGTTTAACATTTTTAAAGCACAAAACACATGGATAAAAAAAATCAAAAGAAAAAAATATGTAGAAGTTGCAAATATTGTAAATCTCAATAATGGATGAGAAAATTAAATTCTTGATACTTTTAGGACTTTCTGTACCTAAGAGATTTTCATTATTTCTTAAAAGCCATGTGCTATAGTTTAGAAATTAAAGCCCCCAAAAAATATAAGAAATTTTTTTAAAAGTGGAAGAAAAAAACCATGTATAGTACATAAAATTGATGTCCACAATATTGTGCTTGCTTATGCTATATAGAAGTCAAATAAATGTTAGAAGACTATAAATGCAATAGCACTCCATTTGTGTGCCTTTCAACAGTATACCTTCCATTTGTATACCAGTAGTGATTGTTAATAAAGGTACATCAAAAATAACTTTTGAAATTTAGATCAACAAAGTGCATAAATGAAACAATGATTGACAACCTAATGTTACTATGGACTACATTCACGTTACTCTTCTGTTGTGCTTCTTCAATGTTGTGCAAATCTCACAAATAATTGTCAAGGAGAACCTTCCTTAACAATATATGAGTTGGAATATAGAATAAACACACTAAAAAACAAGCATATATAAAAATGCAAAATTACATGAAGCACTCTAAAAGCACAACTAGCTATTGCCACATTTACTAGCTTCTCCTTCTTTTCTAGATGTTGACAAACACAATACCACTTCAGCTTCTACTTATGATAGTACAACTTGTACGCAATATCATGTTTTGTGTTGCCCTTGCATTGATCCTCACACAACTTAAGATATGGCTTCTTTGGAAAAAGGAATTGAAATACATAAGCAAAACTCATCATTTCAGTTGTGTTCATGGATAGTAAAGCAAAATATTTATTTATGCATGCCCAACTAAAGTTGGAAAAAATAGATTGTCTACCTCTTTTAACCCCTCATCAAGAACTTTTTATGCTGTCTAAATGTGCAATTCCATTCACTACTATGAAAAAAAAAATATTGTAGATGGGATCACGTCTACAAACAACAGAATCAATGCAAAACAATTACACATAATTCTCTCTATAGTTAAATAAATTTTGCTGTCTAGCACATGTACCCTACTTTGTAGTCATTTTCAGCATTGGACTAAACATTAAGTAGCTCTTCTAACCATCATAGTCAACACATGTCTACCAAGACCTCAATCACCTAATGTGCTATCTACAAGTTTAATTGCTAATAAACGACAATTCTAGGAGCACTCACATGCACAATCAAAGACAAACTTTTCCAGAAAAATGTTGCCACCCCAAGCAAAAAGAATCAGCTATGTCTACAAATTGCATGAAGATCTAGTTAGTAATGATACAAATACACACTTTTTAACCAATTGTATTAAATTGAGGCCCAAAATTTCACATATTCATCTCTTCTAAATTCAATATTTCTATCAATTGGTTTAGGAATTCAAACATTCAATGATTTCCATATAAGGATTATGCATTTCCCTATCAATGAGGATTCCATTCATATCAATTTTGAAGATGGACTCAAATTTATCCACTTCAAGTTTTTACAATTTACCTTTACACTTCCTACTAGCCACTTGTAGCTTTTTCATAAGTCCTTATATTTACAATTAGAGGTCAACAAGATCAAACATGAATGTTCAACTCATCACCTTATGCCTTTGCTTTTGCAATAAGTCTTCAAATTCAACAAACCAAAGAGCTTCTCTATCATTGACTATGACTATAGTCTTGGACTCCATGTTAAGAGTCTCATACTTCTTTTGCCACACCAATCAGTGCTACTCTTGTTTGATCATTTGGGAGTTTGAGGACACATTATACATGTAGCAAGTTTTATTAGGTCTATGGGAACACTCTATCTATAATGACTATCTAACCTTTCACTATAGCCATAGCAATTTTTCCACAAAATGTTACATATAATTGTAATCAAAGTAATGACAATAAGTATTCAAAGTCCTCCAATTAGTTTCTTCTACATCAATAATGAAGGGGAGAATTGCAAGCTTCCGTCTCCCTCCCCTTCTCAGAAATGTAGCAAAAAACAATCACATTAACTACTTGGAAATTCCTTCACATATTCAAATATATCTTATCACTACAAAAAAGACTCAAAATCTAGACTTTACTCTTTGAAGTTTGCCTCTATTAGCCTTGTCAAACTTTTACTTCAATAAACCTACACTTCTCCTTCTACTAACCAAATAGTACTCAAATAAATTAATAAGGTTGAAGTCACATACTTAGGTCAATTCAATTCACTTTGTCAATTTAGTTGACAAAGCCTTAACTACACTTCTTTTGTTTATCAAATACCCTAACACCTACACTTCCATGCTTCAAAATGACTACTTCCATTGATTACATTCAAGGTTACTAGGACGTTTGCCAACGTGAAGTCAACAACGTCCCATGACATTCGCAAAAATTAATTTTTGCTAGCCACCAATGCCGTCCGCCCCAATCGACCACCACGTCTACCTTGACCGCCCTATTTGTCCTGACTACTTTATCATCCGCCTCGTATGTCCAGAGCATTTGTTTCATTTGCACCAATTTTTTTCCATCTTTTACCAAGTGCCAACCTAACAACATTAAATGTTCTAATGATACTTGAAATTTAAACACTCATCCACATATTGAATAGAAAATATCACATTAGCACATATCACATACTCATAATTTTGTTTCCATCTATGATTAGCCGATTTCAGCCTATAATTTTGTATAATTTGAAGAATTTTTGCAATTCCATCCAATATTTGACTATTTATATTCTAAAGGTTTAGTGTAGAGTCAATGTTTTGTTACAATTTAATGACAAATTGCCTAAAAAATAAACACTGGTCCGCTAGTCCTCAAAGAATTTTAATCTCAAAACTTGCCATATTGACTATTGAGGTCAAAAATAATAGTTGGATTTAGAGAAACTTTCATATTTTGCATTCTAATTTTATCCTTTTAATTTTTCTACCTTATAGTATTTCATATTGACATACCATTGTTCTTTTGTTTGTCAAGATCAATCCTTGATTCTTTCCATTTTTAAATAATAAAAATAAATAAAATTAGCTTCTACATGCCCAATTTGCATTTTTTGAGTAACATAGTAAATTTATGCAGCTTATTATGAATGAATTTAAAAAAAATTTAAACACAAGATGTTTTCAAGTAAGATTGACAAATTTGAATGTCCACGGCAAATTAACGTCCAAATTATGGACATGTAGACTCTATGTTCATAGCTTCCAAAGCGCCATCAGAAAGTGGACAACTAAAAAATTATTATTTTATTCTTTGCCGTTTGTCCCATTTGCCTAACAGATCTAGGCCATCAAATCTTGTGGATGACATGGAGGATGGACAGGGTAGACAAGAATTTTTTTTTTGCAAATGACACAGGACACTTTGGACCCAACGTCCACATTGGAGGTCCGTGGATATCTGGACACCCTGTCAACTCTATGTTCAAGGAATATCTCTAATCCTTAACAATTTTTATAATTTTGGATTGCATGGTGAAAAAGTTATTGTATAATGTATAAAGATCGAACAATCTTTTATTTTTGTTGATATAGAAATATAGAATGGAAATTTTTCTATTTCATGTCCACACCTTAACTTTGAAGGCATGCCAATTCCATTGTTATGAAAATTCTTTTTTCCCATAAACTTCTTTTTTTGATAAGATACAATTTGTCGACTAGAATTACATCTTTGATTATCTCATCCTAATTTTTGGTTGAACACTTTCATTAATGTGAAATTCCTCTTGAATTTCACACCACACTTTTTCTAGTAAAACACTTTGGTAGTTTAGTGGATATGAAATTGATATTTTTTTTCACACCCTTTTGTTGAGGCAAGACACTTTGGTTAGTTTTGTTTCATAAGACACTGAGACCAAAATTATTGATTTCATTTTCACACCCACATTCTTTTGATTTAGGTTAAATTGATCTTTCGTTTTAAAACCTTGCTTTCTTTTGTCAAACATTTTCATGTACAAATGGTACAATGAATTTTTTATTTATTTATTTTTTGCACTATATCTTCATTTGTGTGAATTTTTTTTCTATCTTTACACTCAATTTTTTTGAGGAACCTTTGTTGTACATCAAATTCCCGCATTTTCCTTCACACTCTTTTACTTTAAATACAAAGTACAAAAACAAGGTCTAAAGTATGCAATAAACCAAAAGAAATATATACTTTTTATGTAAAAAATTCTCCAACAATACAAGTTACAAAACAACCAACTATTCAAAATGTATTTCCAATTTCACATATATTGGCATACATTGTTGATTTAGATACAATATATAGTATGCATAGTTGTACACCATATTAAACATCATATTCATTATTTTAGAAGTTTTCTAGAGAAATGAAAGTCTCTAAAAGGACCAAACCTAAGAACTTGGAAGAAACTCTAATATAGAAATAGAAAAAGAGGAATGCATAGACTTATAAAACATGCATGCAAAAACAAAATTCTCAAACAACATATAGTTATTTCTATGTATAGCGCAATTAATGGAAAATAATCATGAAATATACATATATTAGATCATCTTTCAACAAAATATTTGTTCTTTCTCAACTATTATTAACACTACAAATACTGTACATAGGATGTGGAAGCTAGAATGACTTAAGAATGCAATGGATGCTTGGACTTTGACCTAGACTAAAACAAAGAAATTATAGTTAATACCATTCCTAGGTCCACTGTAAACACTTGTACAAATTGTACTTACTATTTGAATGTCGTCTATGCATATTTCACAACTTATACATTTAAGCATTGTCAAACATTAAGTGTTTATAGTGGACCTGGAAATAATTTCTTTCAATAATTTAATTGCTCACTAGGAAGTCAAAACTTAAACATCCACATCATCCACATTTAATGTTTGAAAAATGAAATCCATAGAAATCTGTAGGTAACAACTAAATTCACAACAAATAGGCATCAAAAAACCACAAGATAGAAAATTATAGAAGTAAGGTATTCCACTATCCTTGAAAACATTAGAAGATTTTTGGGGCCTTTGGATGCCTTCGAGTTATCATAGCCTGCGAACGCAGGAAACAAGTTCGGCGCAGCGATCTAACGTGGCCAAGACCCTGCCACGTCATTGACCAATTCTTCTTTTTTTTTTAAATTTTTTCTTTTTGCATTTGGAGACTAATTTTTTTTTTTTTTTTTTTATGAAATTTTTTTTTTGATAGCGGGCAGTTCCCCTCGCTGTAGGGAACAGCTGCAGAGGAACATGCCCGAAATAGGCTTCTGGACCCCCAAAAAACTCTTCTAATGGTATTTTTACACACTATAGTGTGTCAACTGCGGTTTGTAAGAGTACTTGCTTAGGAGTTTGGAATACCTTATTTCTATAATTTACTATGTTGCAATTTTTCGATGTCTATTTGTTGTAGATTTAGTTGTTACAATGTTACCTACAAATTTCTATGGATTTCATCCTTCATGACTAAGGCTTTGTAACAACAAAGTCATGGATCTGCTTTAGTCAACAACTCAGACAAATTCATGGATAACATGAACATTCAAAATTGGTATGAGTTTCAAACAACTAAGTATTTCACTACTCTATCCAGTCTAGTTCTACAAGTGCATCCTACTCTTCAATTTCTCCATTGCTGCAAATATCTCCAATCCTCAATTATTTCTAATATATTTTGAGGATCTATTATTTGCAATGGCCAACCATTGCTTCTTCAAAGACCTTTGTTCCCAAGCGTCCTCCAAATGGAAACTCGATTGATTCCGGTTCACAATATGTGACTTGCACAAACACTTCTTTGTCTTCATTGAAATGTATTTAGATGGAAGATGGCCAATGACATTTGATGGCGCAAGTTGCTCTTCATGAATAGATTTAAAATGTGTTGAGGCTTGCAAACCATTTTCATGTATCTCAATGGGCTTATCCACCTTGTCATCACCCTTCACAAAGAACTGAATTTAGTCTACAAACATTCATAAAAAACATGTAAAACAAAAACTACTGATACATGAACTTTGGTAATTGAACTTCTTACCTCAAGGGTGGGTGTAGTCTAGTACTTTAAACTTTTGTAGTATTTTTTCAATTGTTAAAGACTTTATATACATTATTTTACTTTATAACTAATATTTAGTATAAAAAGTATTCTATTTTTGTTAAAAGTTTGGAAAAAGTTCAAAGACATTTTAGTTATAATTAGTATAATAGTCAAAGAGGGGAAAAGTAAAGATTAAGCAAAAGGCAAAAGAAAAGATAAAGATAAAGAAAAAGCAATAAAAAAAAAGAGAAAGAAAAAGATAGAAAAGAAAACAAGGAAAAAGATGGAGTTGCAGGTGTGATTGGGAGCGGTGCCTGCGTAGTCTTCCCGCTTCCGATCACCCCCTCCTCCTGCCTTTAAACTCGCTCTCTCTCCGATTCTTCTCCTCTCACATAGTGCAGAACCAGTGCAGATTGTAGAGTTGTTCTTTTAGTGTTGTAATCTTTGTACGCAGAATTGTATATTTGCAATAAAAGATTGAGTTTGTATAAATTGTGCATCTGTGTTATGTAAAAATTGAGCCTGTGCATGTTGTGGTGAAATTACTTGGATTTTGGGGGATCGTGTGTTAGTCTAAGTGTTCTATGATTTTTGAATCTGTGTAGGCAAAGAATCGAAGACACTAAAGTTGAATTTGGAATGGAGAGCATTTGGTTGTGGTTGGCGTGACTATGAGGGTGACCAGTTTGGTGGTCACAGTGGGGAAATTGGCTATGGTGAAAGAGGAAATTGGAAAGATTCCGGAGAATCCAATTGCTGCAGGTGAAAGATTGCGGTGATTGAATTGTGAGAAGATGCGACATCCCAAAATTGCTGAATATTGAGCCAGTTGCGGTGCTGACCGGTTCGGTAAAAAGAAAAAAATTTCAAAATCAATTTTTGTGAGCGATGTGAATGATTGATTGGGTTAGATCGATCAAGAGCATTGAGAATTGGACCGAATTTGGGAAATCTATGTCATCACGAGTTCACCAGGTGCAGCAAAATTGTAATCGTGTGAGAATTTTGTGAAATTCCTCAACCAAATCGGCACCAAGTGTGTTGCGCGAAGCAATCGCGACTTGAAGTCGAAGCAGGCCCTGTCGGTTGAAATCCCAAAGGTTGAGAACCTGCTGGTCACACTCAATTGGGTACCGGGTATCGAGTGCGGGTATCAACCGGGTACCACGGCTTTGAGTTCTGGAATACGATCATAGAGTCGTTATCCATGGTTTTGGGGAGGTATAACATTTTGCACGTTTTGACCTAATTAGTGACTGATAAAACAAATTAAAATAAAGATAAAAAAATTTCGAACGGCCCAAAGGATCGTACCCTTGGTTTGGAATTGATCCATTTGAGAGTTAGAATTAGAGTTAAGAATTTATTATTTGTTTTGCATCAATGTTATTAGAGTGTTGTATTGAAAATTGCATATACATGTTGTAAGTTTGGATTTTGTGTATTGTAGGTAGTTGCTAATCCTTGATATTGGCCATATTGTCCTAGAGCCTTGGGATGACTTATCATAAGTCTTTCCAAACCCTTAATTCTAATTTGTTTTGAAATATTGAATACATATATTTGTACTATTTTCAAAGTACTATAGTGGGCTGTACTAAAGTCTAAATCCTGCATTGCACATGCATTCACTACAAGTCAGTCCACATTGAACTATTGTCCCAGAACTACTGCCACGAGCCAATAGCACACTAGACAAGACTGTAATTGCATACATTAGTCAATAGCATCTACTAATGGACAACTTAAGTGATACCTTGGGTATTAGTGGGATTAAGAGCGAATAAGACTTTGGAGTTTGCAAATTTGTACATTGTGACCTTTGATTACATTACACTAACCTTACATAGTTCATTCCCTGGTGTTCAAACTCGGATTTAGTTAAATAAGATTAGATTCCGAAAAATATACTACAGTGGGCAACACATCCATTTCATCGTCATAGAGCTTCTATTGTATCAAACCATTTGCATGCCATTGATCTTGAACACTGGTCAACTAAGGATAACATTTCAATGGTGAAAGATACCTCAAAGGGTGAAACCACTTTCCTCCATTTGGAAGACTATTGACCACCTCATCATCAACAAGCAACATTGAAAAATCCATTGTAGATTGGGCAGTGATTGCCAAATATATGATCTACTTTTATCCACTTTGAGATTCAATACATTGTCTATAGAATCAATGAAAAAATTACAATTTGGTATGCTCATTTTTATGAACAAGCCCAACAACACCCCAAGTCTACATGTACCACCCATTGGCAAATTGCACGCTTATAAAATGTCAAGCTAGCATACAACTACATTTTTTTTCCCAGATTAGTATGAAACGTGCAATGAATTATTTACATAGAATAAAAGTCAAACTCACTAAATTTACATTAGAATAAATATCTAAAATCCATTGTCATTTTAGCACATGATAGAAAAACCTATAGCCTGAGCACTCTATATTGACCTTTCTATGCTGGAATCTTTCACATTCCTCAAACACAAGTTGATCAGTTCCAATCCTAACTTTCTATTCCAACAAAATTGTATTAGGCTCTTCTACTACCTCTTTAAACTCCCTATACTCGGTATCATCTTCTTTGTAAAATAGGTGCAAGCATCCAACACAATTGTCCCTCCAAAAGGAATGCAATTCCATTGGCTTGGCATTGTGAAGCTATTCAATGTAAGGAGTAGAGTATTGATAAGTATCCCATCTATCGCTCTATAGCCTTCATAGGACCATGTGTCAAGAGAATCACATTTTTTGGATAATTTATTATGTGCCTCGCAGGGCTATAATCCACAAGTATTATATTTTTAGTCAAGAATATAGAATCACTCATCTCAAACTACTTCTCTAATAGCTTCATGAGCAAGTCCTTATTTGTTCCCTTCACCTTATAGTTGCCTATCTTCCCTTACTTGTGTCTGCACTTCAATATATTACATTGCTCTTGCCCAAAAACATGCAATAGAGACTCTAAGCCCTTGAACAAGTACTTGTATATTTTTAGTACCATGGACTTCTTCAAAGAGCTCCAAACCAAGAGATTCACAAATTTGAATAACTCACGGAAAATGTTTTGATAGTGAAGTCTTAATATAACTGGCTTGAAATCTATGATGAATGTTTTATAGTCAAGCACTTTTTCATCGGGTTCTATATACCTATTGTGTCTAGTTAGGTATTTTTTTTCCTCATAGATGCAAAATCCCCCATTCAATTTGAAGATGACATTTAGCCATTTTCGGGTCCCCTCGGATATGAATGGGGCAACAACTTTGTCCACTGCAGACAATTAAACCTTTGCATTGTCTAACACATTTTGAGTACTTAAATAAATTGCGATCCAACTATTTCACACATACTATTATGGACCCAAAAAATAAATAAAAACTAAATTGAAATTCATGAACATCACATGGTGATAAGGAGTACTTACTCGATCTGCAAGTACCCAAGTCAATGAAGCAATGACGACACCGACCAATGATGCCAAGAGAGGAATATCAATTGCTAGAAGCCAATTGTCTAATAAATGATCCCCAACTTTGTTGCCTGTGGACTCTAGAACATCTACCTTGGTCTCCTCTAAGAGAAGCAGGACTGACAGGACGTCCGGACGCTGTGTCCGCAGTGTCCACTGACATTCGCGGTCCCGGCGGACGCAACGTCCGCCTATCCCCCGTCCGCTTGTCCACCCCGTCCGTCCGCCTGTCCGTCCGCCCGATTACGGCCGTCCGATCGATGCGCGGATTGATCTGGTCCGCACGATCTGGGCGGTCGAGCCATCCGCCCCGTCCGTCCGCCCCGCCCCGCCCGTCCGCTTTCCGACGGCGGTCGAGACGCTGCGTCTGCTAGCATCCGGACGTCCGGACATCCGGAAAACGGACGCTATTTTGGGGCGGACGTTGAGATTCGTCAACCTTGAAGAGAAGCAATGGCATAGGTGTCTTTTGATTGCCTATCATTGGATCATCATTTAAATTCAGGCCCTCTATGAAGGTGGATGGAAGTTCAAGTGGTGTAATATCATCTACAAGAACAATTGACAAAAATGGAATACAATTCAATTTAGAAGGAAGGCATGCAAAGTTTACAAGTGATGAAAGATACAACTATTTAAGCAAATTGAGCACTATATATTACAAAATCTCTCAAAGAGAGTTTATATTACAAAATATACCAATCTATAGTTTTAGGTCATTTGCCTAAATGCAAGATGAATTGAAGCATGAGCACTAAAGACATTTCAACTTGATTTGAGTTGAAATAGAGGTAGAGAGTCATAGAGAACGACCTAGAGGATTCCCAGCCACAAGGGCCTATGATTGCTCGGCTTCTACTTTGTTAGTTCAACAAGTGTCATCAAGCTACTCATTACCACGACCACCCTCTATTTTAGGGGTGTCCATCTACTTGCCTTGGACTTCTTCCTCTCCAAGCATTGAATTGCCCTAGTTTGGTGTAGAATTCAGCAAAAATTGGGCAACACCCGTTTGATGTAGAGCGAGTACACCCGTCACTATCCCGGACCCCATCTACGCTTGCCTTACACTATCATCCAAACCGTGTGCATGATCGGTAATATACAACTATGGAGACTGAGCAAACAGATCTATTGCAAGTAAAGGCTTGATTTGCATAATTGTAGTGCTCACAATAGTGGGGAGAGTGGCCATCAAATCCCTAATCATATCCTTGTTATCTTAACAAGTCTTCTTACTCTCCTCCCTTTGCTTTTGCTTAATCTTCTTGTTTTCTTTTTGCATGAACTCAATAATCTACCTTGGAGGTTCATTTGTCGAGCTCTTCTCTTAGACCGTTGCTTTCTTCTTCAATTTCTAATCCAAAATAGAGGTTTGCCTATGTTGTGCTGACAAATCAGAGGACCCCTGCATATCGCTAGTCTACGCAATCCCGATTGAACCATGGATAGTGGTCAAGGTTGTCCTTAGAATACTGTGAATAGGATCTACCCACTCTTTTTCCTCTACATCTATGTCTGAGGACAAGTTTATTGTTGTCTCCCTCTGAGAGGCGTCTTGAGCATCATCATCTTTAGCCTTCATCTTCAACCAAGATGGACTGCTTCCCTTTCCTTAACAAAGAAGCACCTTTTTCAGACTTTTGTTCCAAAGCATCATCATCCAGAAAATACTGCAAGTCAAGGAAGTTATCCTTGTCCATACTCTCCAATTGGTAGTAGAGGTGAAGTCTTCTATAATAAAGTTGTTGAGTGAATTCATCTACATCAACACAAAAAGAATTTGTAAACATGAAATTCAACCATTAATTCAAGTTGAGTTAAAGGGACTTGATATCTAGAGTGGATAAAGAATAATCCATGCCAGACTAGAAAACACCATGCAAAAACCAAAGTGATAAAATGAAAACAAAAAAGGTCACGTACCTACGCTGCGCAAATTGCTTTCCCACTTGCAAAAATGGACATAACTTGTTCTCTTCGAGAGGTCAACAAATCAAAAACATTCAAGTAGAACTCCATTTGGAGCTTAGTGTTATACAACTTGTAATCAATTTTATAACTCTACCTTTGAGTGTCATGTCTTGAATTGGGTGCAACTAAAAATACTTTTGGAATTTCCTTCGTCTTCAATGCAACGCCAATTTTAAGGAGGAAGATGAACTGAATTGGATCTCTCGCGTGACTGCTCCTCTCTGAAATGTCCTCCACTCACTTGAAAGTATTGGGAATGTACTCCGTGTATCGCAATGTATACGCCTGTCCATAATCTCAGACCTTGATATAATTGTGGAGACCTAGTTTGACTTTCTTGTCGAAACAAATCCATAACCAAACCTCTAGGTCGGTAACTTCCAGTTTTGCAATTGTCTTGAGTGTAACTAGGAAGTTTTCAAAGTAGGGTGTAACTTCATTCAACTTCAATTTGTTGATGATGCCGGGGATGTTTTGGAAGTCCATAATTGCAAACTTCAGTGAAAACTTTGCGGATTTGTTCCACACATTTGGGCCCCACTCACCCATAGCATCATCCTTCATGGTGTACAACTTGAAAAACACTTGAGCTTCAAGTCTAACAAATTTTCCCTTGCTCTCCAAAAAGACCTTAAAGAACTCCCTTGCCAAAACAAACATTAGACCCATGGATTTATTCTTGTTTGATGTGAATTTGGAGAGCGAAAAAAAATGGTCTCCTAGAGCGGTGACGAGAGTGTTTTTTCTCACCTTAGTGACATTGTAGTCAACTTTGAACTTCTTCTACTCTTTCCTCTGGAGGTTTCCATTGTTGTCAAACATGCACAGGTTCAGCTTCATGTAGTGGATTTGGTTTTTTACAGCCTACTTGTGCTTGCATCTCTCAAGCCAATCCTTTGCAACAATTAGGAAGGACCACCTTCAAGGACTTCATGGTAACCTTTGGGTGTACCAATGCTCTATTTGGCGTCCTATTCAAAATATATAGTGCCAACCTCTTGAAATCATTCTCAGAGCAGTTTCTAAGCCATTCGAAAAAATCTTTAGCAATGACATCGTCTTCCTCTAGATTCCAAATCTTCAATTGATTAAACTTGAGAAGGGTACCCGGATCAATCAATTCTCCATGAGCCTGACTCAAGATAACTTAACTCTACAATTTGTAGGTTTCATCAAAAGCCATAACAATCTTCAACTGGTTGTAGATTTCTATGTCCCTCTCCTTTTCTAGCTCAATGCTCCTTGGTTTTTCTTAATATTGATCATTGAGAAACAAAGTTTCACTACGTCTTTGAACTCCTATACAAAATAAAAAGTCTCTTTTTAGGTCTATGATTATCTCAATTTGAGTTGAAATCAAAATTTCAATGGATAGAGGATGTATGTGCGAATTAAACTTAATACAAGTTAAATTTTTGAGATTATCCCTTAAATTCTTGCGTTGACAGAATCTTTGACAATTTGCCTTTGTGGAGTAGCAAACTTTTCCAACTCTGTCACCTCTTTTAGTAGGTATAGATGTCCCATCTCAATCCATACAAATTTGGCCCCAATAATATTGGTTCCCCACATTGGCATGAAGTTCTAAAAGTGATTCACACAATTGTAGTATATTGAGATTTTCTCGATAATTATTTTGTCTTTATTCCGTACAATGAAGCACTCCCATGTCTTGAACTTGTCTTACGTCTTCTTTAGGATCTTATCTAGCTTTTGCATCCTTTTAGATGCCTCTATGCAATATTGCCCGTTAACCATCTAAAATCTTCCAGCCTTAACGTCTTTGAATTTCTCTGGCTTTGCTAGCAAGTTTTGTGGCATCACACAGAGAGTCATTTTCTTGTCGGAGTCAAGCATGTTTATAAGGAAGTTCAGTGCTTTCTTGACTCCGGCTTCCTCAAGTCCATGGATATTCAAATTTTGTAGCGATGTATCCAAAAGATCTATAGATATTTCAAATTTTTCCCCAATCTTAAGAACATAAAAATTTGTATACGCTGCCTAATAATCATCAAAGGATTTGCACGACTCTTCGTAATTGATGTCCTTGACGTGTATACTGATGTCTTTGGGGATGTTGATGATCTTGGATGCCATACTCGTTTTAGCTCTAATTGACTTCTCGGCATTGTCAACCACTTTCTTCCCTTGAGTTTTTACACTTGTAGGTAGTGGCTCTAGCGGAGAGCCACGACTATAGCGATATGTAGTCTTCCTCCATGTGTGACTACGCCCAGTCTTAGGTGTTGCCAGTACTAGAGAGGCCTAACTACCTCCTTGACCGTTGTACTCTCACGTGAGAATCAATAGTTGCATTCTTCTTGACTTTTCATCCATGCCAACCTTAATTGCTTTGAATGCCCTAATGACAGCATTTACTTTAGATGCTAGAGATTTCCAAATGAGGGCACTTTTGTCCTTAGCTACTCACTTCTTTTCATTTATACTCTTCTTCAAATTAGAAAGGAGCACTTGGAAGTTGGTATCCTTGATGCTATTGTAGTATATTGGCACGGCAAAAATTGTAACTTTGGTATTGACATAAGAGAAGTAGTCTTGAGCTCTGTCTTGTCCAACGGCCTTGCAGCACACTATTATCAAACCATTTGGTCTAGTTAGAACTTTCCGGATGGATGCATAGAGAGAAACCAACAAGTTTGCCTCCAACCTTGAATCTTTTGTTATGAAGGACAATTGGAGGTCGTCAGTGTCAGCATGACTATCCAAATTTCCCCCATGTGTGGTTCCTTCTACTCATTACACTCACCAATGACAAATTCATCTCCATACTCACTCCTCAACACTTTCTTCGAGGATCTCAAACTGTTGAAAGTATGTTTGTAGTTTTGATATTTGGTCTTCCATTTCTAAATAGCAGGAATCATAGATTTCAATATTATCTCCAATTGAATGAATTGTTCTATTCAATTCAGAAATTTTCCTTTTCTAGAATTAACTTGATTCAAATTGATTGTTTCTTATGTTTCTATTTCATCTTGTAAGCAATAGAACTTGTTGTAATTAGAAAGAAAATTAATTATTTTTTCTTTATTAACTCAATTTAAGTTGAATGAGGATAAATTTGTTTCGGATTCTTCATGTATTACAATGATTATTAGTGAGAAAAGCATTTTTCGAATGTGGAATAGAAATTATGTTTGATGACATGGCTAAATTCTTATTTGTTAACTCGAATTGAGTTAATTTTGAGATAAACGAGAAGTTTTGTTTATATTTTATATGTACCATGTATAAGATCTTCAAATGTTGCCATTGACAATTAACTCGAATCAAGTTGAATTAGAAGTTCTATGTGTTCAAATGTAGAATTGTATTATTTCTACTAGCTTGTTGGTTTTTTAGTTAGCATGAGTTTTGAGCTCAAATTGAGCTAAATTGTCAAGTAACCTTCTACACAATTTAACTCAAATCAAGTTGAATTGATATTCGAGGTTCTAATATTTTTTTATATTTTGCTTAGGATTTTTTCTTCCATTCGAGTTAAATTGATGTCAAGCTAAATTTAACCTGAAGGGTTATCAATCATTCTTACAAATTTTGCATTACAAAGAGAGAATTGGTAAATAAGGCAATACATTTTTAAAATGCTTTTGCATCACCCTGAATTATGGAAGCAAGTACATTCAGATGGATTGAAGTGTATATCTGGGTGAATGTAGTGTCTCCTGAAAGCTTAGCTAGAAGGCTTGTCTTCTAGGTGCTTTCTCTGCAATGCAGCACTGACCATGCAATCAACCCTAAAACCTGCTCAAACAAATCAAACATTCATCTTCAAAAAATCTCAAATTATTGCCTTTAACCTCCCAACAACATCATTTTTAGCTTCCAGAATTTGCTAATTATTGCCCTCAACCTCAAAATAGTTGCATTTGCACTCACAAATTAGCATTTGCATACAACCTCAAAACAACAATACCAAGCAAAAAAAATGTGACCTTCTGTATATGCTACCAAGGAAAACATATCATGTATAGGTTTTGGATAGAGCAGAAGCAGTTGCACACCTAATTGGTTCCTAAGCCCTACATTGAAATCATGAAGGTGAAAGTGAACCTATACTCACAAGTACAAAAGAGAAATAGAACACGTTCCCATTGTCAAAGTCGCAACTTCCACAACCTTCAACTATAACCCCAAAAACCGCAATCTTAAAAACAGCAACCTTGAATCCACAAGTACATGATAACCCCAAACTTACAATGCAAGTCTCAAACTCTCCAACATTGGAAAATGAACCCACAACAAATTGGAACCATAATCTTGAACGCACCAGATGTAATTCTCAAATCCTAAACATTGGATAACAAACCCACAATGCAAGTTTTAAACTCTCCAATGCTGGAGAACAAACCTGCAGCAAGTTGGAACCTCAACCCTGAATGCAGCAAACACAATTCTCGAACCCTAAATGCCGAAAACAAACCCAATACAAGTTCGACCCTAAATCCAAAACCCACAAATGCAAAGTGATACACGCAACTTCATTCTCTAAATACATTAAAACATCAAAATTGGCACTATGATGTAACTCTAAACTCAAAAAATCCGCACTTTTAATGCAGGTTGCAATATAATGCAATTCACATACAGCTGACCTCACATGAAGAAACAAAACACAATTCACAAAAAAGAAGAAACAAAACTCACAACTCACGACTCTCAAAATTCATCGAAACCTCACAAATTACAATCCAAAACTAAAACTCATGCACAATTGACCTCACATGAAGAAACAAAATTCACAAAAATGTCACCAAAATACACAACTCATAAATTTTTTTTTAAAAAACTCATAAAAAAGAAGAAACAAAACTCATAACTCACACGACAAAACATGCAGTTCCAACAATGGTGTAGAGAATATGAATACCTCCGAGAATGGTAGACAAACCCTATGCATTGACTTTCTTCAATGGTTTGATATCCAGACCTCCGGTACTTGATTTTTTTTCTATTCTAACCTACAATACCCTACCTCAATATACCAAGGCCACAAATATCCAAACCTCATATAATGTTTCGTAAAAATCAATTAAAATTGGTAACAAAGTCAATTAGTATAAGGATGTATTTTCGAATTTCTCATTGTGAAATTATTTATTTTTCTATAACATCATATTCACTATATAACTAACGTGAACTTAAAATTTAGCATGGATGCAATGCTTGTACTAAAGAAAAATCAATTCATAAAAATCATTAAATCAAATATAAATTGGCAAAAGAAGTTAAATTATAAAGTTCTTTATATTTAGAGTTTTTATGACGGGCATGAATTTTATACTCCTTAATTTTGGTTCATAACAAAAGTTACATTGTCAATCAAAAGTAGACCACATTCATTTGTTGAAGAAAGAGCAATTAGAGTACTATATTTACAACATTCATAAATTTTTTTAGATTTTCTAAATTTTCTAAAATACATGATTTAGGCTCAATAAGTAATTACAAATAATTATGCATAAATTTTTTTTGTTCATACTACATTCTAGAAACATTTGGAACTTCATCCACTACCTTTGACTTTTAAAAAAATTGAAGGTACCATTCTTTGAATATTGTCTACCATAAATCACTTAACTAACAGAAATGCATTTTGCTTGCACTATTTTTTCATAAATGCACATTAAAGAACATAGTATGTAAAATTAGTGGATGCTTTAAATAATCTAAATTACTCAAAAGATATAAGCAAACATAATTCATAAGAGGTGCATGTCATGAAATGTCCAAAACCAATTTATTTGGAAATGAGCCTTTTTTGTGTACCATACATCATGCATCTTTAAGCCCCCAAACAATTAAAAGCATTAGAGAAAGGGAAAAAAGTGTGCACAAGTTTTGAATTATGGAAACATTTAGGATTCATAAGCAAATTAAATTGATGCTATATTTTTTCCATTATACTACCAAAATCCCTTTTTTTAAGAGTCCCTTTTTTCTACTTTGTACATCCTCAAGTCCAAGCATAATGACACTTACAAGAGAATGGAAAATGAATAAATTTTTATATATAAGTGTGTATGTGTGTGAAAGTTCCAAATAATTTAAACATTTTAAAGACATGTGCAAATAGAATTGATACTCCTATTTTCTATTTTAAAACCAAACTCAACTAATGTCTTAAGTGAGCCATGGTATGTATTTTATACATCCTAAAGCCAAAAAGTTATAAGGTCTATCAGAGAAAGCAAAATAAAGAATATTTAAAAGTCATGAGAAAATGAAACTCAAATTTTTCTTTTTCCACCAAATTCAAATTTTTGTTTTTATTTTACCACCAAATCAAAAGTTTTCAAGCTTTTTTTACACTTACATATAAATTTTTGGGTGAAAGGATATTTATTGTGAAACTTTTTCTTTACAAAAAAATAAATCACATTTCATTCCATTCCATTTAAATATTATAATATCTAAACTATAAATCCTGAACCATAAAGAATTTAAGAAACCTTATATCCTAAACCCTAAACCCTCAGTCATTTTTTGTGGTTCATAGGTATTTTTCAACAAAGGTTTGGGTAGATGGATATCCCTTTGGAGAAATGTATAATGTTTATTAGACAAATGTTCCTTTTAAATATTTGAAAGCAATTTCATAGCTTATTGGTATTTTTTCTTGGTCTATTTTTATATTTGCAAAAATTTGGTGGGTTTGACTTATACAGTCACCATTTTTTAATGGTTTGGTTTTTAAAGGACTTTATGAATTTAAGATCTTAAAAATGGTCAAGTTTTTTATTCATCATTAAGAGGTTGTTAGTCCCTCCCTCCTATCCTTCTAATATATGTCTCTCCTTAGTTAAAAGAATAGGGTCAAATCACACTCAAATGGACCATAAAAGGGGTTAGACACATTGAAATCTATAATGTATTATATTTGTAGCTATTGTTTTTTAAGGCTAATTTATTAAATTTAGTCATTTTAGTCCTTTCCTATTAGTAGTCCAAGTCATGTTAAGACTAATATTTTTTTATTCACAGAAAAATCTAAACTTCTCTACTAAAGTTCGAATTGAAGTTCACATATTAGCCTGTCAATTTTTTCAATGGTAGAAAAGGGATTTAATTTCTAATGAATAATAATGTGATTGAATTAAAAAAAATCATATGTATATATACTCATATAATAGAGTAGAAAAGGACTCATTTGTTATGATTTGAATATTTTTTCATTTTCTATAATATTCAAAAGTAAAAACATGTGAACGTCCTTTTCAATAAAAAAACTAATTCAAATAATGATTGTGATAAAACATAAAGTGTTTATATTATTTACATCAAGGTTCCTATGAAATCTATTTTTAGAATTGAATGTTTAATTTTTAAAAAATATTAAATCAAGAATTTGTTAAAAATCAATAAATTGATTAAAAAATCACACTATTTTTAGTCCAAAATTTAATCACTAGAAATTCTTTTCATAGTTGTATATTTTAGAAGATTAAAAAATTTGGATAAAAAAATATATTCAAAGTACTATATTATAATATAGACACTAAATTTAGTCTTAAAATTGGTGATTTACGTCTTTTGAAAGATTTTTTTTATGAAATTTCTTCTTCATCCCTCTAAAAGGATGTATTTCTATACTATTCATCCATAAATTTAAAAAAATAATAACAACATCAAAGTAATTGAGAGCTTCAAAAGTTTAGAAAAGGGTTCAAGTTCTAGGTTACAAAAGTAATCCCAATGGTACCTTTGAGTGTGGTTTGACCCAATAGCCATTTGTCTCTTTTCCAATTATTAGAAGACAATGGTATTAATTTTTGTGATTTAAACATCATTATGAACCACAGCCATTTTTTTAACCTTGGATTTGTGACATCGAGAGGATGCACCATGGTTATATTGAATTGTCCTAATTTAATCATGCCATGGGAAGTACAAATTAATTGTAACCATGTGGATGGCAAGCTGGGTTTGGAAGCTTTGATTTGACTAGTTCCACATGAGTTCTCAACTTTGACATGTTTCAGTCTTTACATGTCTGTATCATACCATGTTGATGGATGGTGATTATTATTTGGAAAATTTATGGATTATATTTGACCATGGGGATGTGAATCCCTTAATTAAAATGGCATTTTAGAACATGAAGATTTGCCTTTTTTTTTCTATTTAAACAACTAAGACAAAGCCTCATTGCATAAAATACATGGAATACAACTTCCAAGTCTAAGGCTGGATAACATGAGAATCCAAAAAATCCAAAACGAAGAGGGAAGAAAGAAAAAAAGAGTAAATTGAAAGAGCAAAGGACAGGTCCATCCCTCCTCCAAATAATCCTACCATTGATTCTAAAGATTTGACTTGATTGTCTTTGGAATCCTAGGCATGATTTTAGGGTTCCAAAATTAAGTGTTCTTGGTTTTCAAAGCAGTTTTGCTTCATTCCCAAGTTATTCTTCTCTAGTTCCCAAAGCATTTTTAATTGGTTGCCAAAGCAAAGAAGATGTATAAATACTTAAAGAAAATTTGTCTCCAACATCTTGCACCAATACATGGTGAATGGTGATCTATATGTTACAAGGGAGTTTTGGAAGTGATTGTAAGTGTGAGGAGAGAGATGGTGTCTTCATAGGTTCCTCTGTGACTCACAATGTGTATGACTATATTTTATTGTTCATATACTTGTATGAGGTTTTGAACTACTTGATGTTTTTTCTATTGTGATTGCAATAACACGTTGTTGTGAGTTGTAGACACCTTGCATGCGCAATTTTGACCAACTACGTGTTTGTTAGATTGTATAGGTGCAGGTGAGGTTCACAACCTCTTTAGTAAATTCACTATGACAGCTTACTCCAAGTTTATGACTATTTCTTTTGGGGTTACTTAACCAAGTTTTTAACAAGTTTTAGTAGATGGCATGAGCAATGATTAGAGAGAAGTATTAGACAAAATTTGGTGGCTCTATTGATTTGATGGTTTGACTTAAGGTGTATTCATCGTATCAAATTAAAATTTTTGGAAATTATTAGAACTATAAGTCTATAATTTCTTTGTGAATATTTAGAGCCTTTTTGATTTGATAGCCTAACATGTAGAGTGCCTATTGTATCAATTCAAGTAACTTAGAAATTATTAGTCTACGATTTCTTTGAGATTTTAAGAGCCTTCTTTATTTGATGGGTTTACTTTGGTAGTACCTTTTCTTTTTACCAATTAAGTCTGTAAATTATTAGTGATATGTTTATAATTTCCTTGTGATATTATATCGCTTCATTGATTTAATGGCTTAGCTTGCAAAGTGCCTAGCTTATCAATTTAAGATTGGAAATTATTAATCTTGAGAAGTCTATGATTTTTTAAAAGTTTATAAAAAAGGCCCTGATAGGGGTGTCCCTCTCACCCACTCGAGTTACCTAAATTCTAGATGTAATCCTAAACCCTAGGTTTATAGAAAAACTTATTTTTTACACTTTATCACGAACCTCTATTTTAAGGAACTGGAGTATTTTTGGTATTAGGATGCTTTTAATTCAGTTCTATAAAGATTTTTTTTCCATTTTTTCCAAAAAAAAAGACCCTTTCAAGGAAGTTGCTGACAATTCTTACCTTAACTCTTTAGGCCTTGAAATTGGACAATGCATGGTTGTCCCAAAAAATTCTAAAAAGGTGCAAAAGTGCCAAAAAATTGCAGCATTCCCCAGTCCAAGAATAGTTCTAATCTCAATTAGAATATGCCTACTAGATAAGAGAATTGCAAAGCATAGGAAATTGCCTAGTAACCTTTGACAAGTTGTGCAATACTTTTAGGGAATCTTACTAATAACTGAATTGCAAGTGGAATAAAACAGAATGAATTATTCCTCAATTTTGTCAGACTACGTTTACTATAGCCATTTTGTAGGAATATAGGCTTTTCATGAAGGGATTCAGACACTTTTTAGATGTCAAAATTCCGTTGCATTAATGATTATAGTAAATTTTCCTTATTAAAAGAGATGTTTGTTCTAAAGTACCTTGCAATATGTGACAGAAGCCATTTGAATTGACCCAAATTCTTTCCCACCAAAGATATCATGCGTTTGTGAGGCATTCTATCTCTTGTTGGGCGAAGTTAGCATCTCCATTTTCTCTTCTTCATCTATGTTCTTTGTATTTGCATTTGGTTGCTATAGACATTGTATTTGCACGTGCGGAAGTTGTATCATTGGAGCATAGTGTCGACTATTTTTGTGAACACATTGCAGTCAATTAGCAAAGGTGTGTGGCCGACTAATATGAGTTCCTATTTGCAATGAGTTGTATTTCCATATGTTTATTTTCAAACTAAAATTGCTTTTGATATCATGTGTGTGTTGTTGAATGCTTAAGAGCTCACTATTTTTAGTGTCGTATAGATGAATGTTGTGTAGATTAGTTGAGTTACGTATGTAGAGTTTCATAAATATTCATACTTCTTATTTGTATATTGAACACTTCACTTGACAATGGTGTGTTGATTTTTCCACATGAAATTTGAATTGTTGCCTATAATTGCATCAATATTTACGGGATTATACATATAGATATTATATTTCAACTCAACTTGAATTAAAGTCTACTAATGGAGATCTCAATATTTAATAATTCAATAGACCTTTATATTGTAATTCAACTCAAGTCGCATTGAAATGTGCTGAAAAGCATCATAGTATATAAAAATCCATTCAAAATAATTAACTCGATTTGAATTATACTCATTTAATTAATATCAAGTCTACTAATGGAGATGGCAGTATTCAATAATTCAACAAGCCTTTATATTATAATTCAACTCGAGCCGAGTTGAAATGTGCTAAAGAGCAACATAGTGTATAAAATCCATTTTGAATAGTTAATTGGATTTGAGTTATACTGATTTTATTAATATTTTGGATTAATTATAAACCAAATTAGATAGATGAATTCTGAAACATTAAATATGCATGTGCCATCACGCATTCAACTTGAGTTGAGTTAAATTATAATTACAATCTTGTACACTTTTGACAAGCTTATATATAAATATGTTACTAATAAAGAAGAAAAATGGAAAGCTTGTTGATTTGATAGCCTAATATGTGGGGTTCCTATCTTTTTGTAGATCTATAAGCATTATAGAAGCTATCTAGGACCATACATGAGACTCTTCTTCCGATGAAGAAGACATTAATAAGCAACTTGAGGAAGTTGTCAAGATTCGTGACTATGAAGGCATACCAAAATATCTATGGATGACAAAGGTTTGTGACCTCCATAGTGCGGTTGGTATTCATGTAGTTGAGGGAATTTGTCGTAGTATTGACTTCGACCTCATCATCGATGCTGATGGTCCTCATGATGATTCGTTGGTGGCCATCCAAATCTCAAAGTCTCTAAATGTTGAAGATGTCCTAGACGATAAGAAGTACTCTCTTTAGGCTTGGCCGATTCAGAATGTGTACTTGAATGGTGTAAGTTTGCTTGATCACGAGCTTTATAATGAATTCAACCATTAGTAAACAAGTCTCTCGCAGTCACGCTCTTTGGTTACAAGACCATATGCCAACTTTGTAAGAATCCCTCCTATTCAGACCTCTATGAAGGCCAAGGAATTACTCACTTAGTAGTCCATCAATTCTATTTCAAGCAAAGTCTGTTGCTCAAACAATTGTGTTCAACCTATTCCAAGGGAAAAGATTCAGGCATTTTGGGAACGTTTGTACTAGAATACTACATTCGAATTTCGATACCTCATGAAGTTGGATGTGCATCAACAAGTCCATCCAAACGTTGAAGGCAAGAGAGTTGTCACTATGGAAGGGATCAATGTTTGCTTGTCAGCTCGGCATCATATTGTAGAGATCTCCAAAACTACATTTTATCGTTCCAAGGTTATACGGCCAAGGATAAATCAGCACAACCTCACAGTAATTCAAGCACGCTAAAGCCTCAGAAGCATACCTTGCAAGCTGCGATGACATTGCAGTGCGTGCTTGAGAAAGCGGTGGACCATATGCCACATTGCACATATACTCTTCCATTCGAAGAGAAGGTGGTGTTGAAGGTTCTATTGGCAACTTTTAAATGGAAGAAGACCATTCCAGAGGTTAAGGCAACCAACACTTTGTTTGGATTAAAATAAATTTCAGTTTCCAACATTAGTAAAATTAAGAAAAAAAAATTCCCTAAGTACGATGCCAAAAAGCCTAGAGATAATTTTACTTGTGCTAAATGTGATAGATTCAAAATTTTGAGAAGGACAAATGTTCTACCCTTGCGTAAGAAATGGACTCGACTCTTGGAGAAGTATTTGGTCAAAACTTGGACGCATTGAGACCCATATTATGCAAATCGTTTCAAATCAACTTTGTACCCTTAGGAATACTTGACAATCAGACATGATAAAATAGATCATGCAAAAACAACTTCTCCTATGTTTTTATACATAAACAAGCAATTGGATGGACTTATGAATCTGCTAATGTTGGTGACCGATATGATTGCTTACAGGCACGGTGATGTGCTTTATGCATATTATGGACTTGATATCTTTCTTCATGATTCTAATTATACAGTGGGGGCATTAGCAAAGCTTCTTTGAGACATTGAACAACCCTCGTAGTACTCATCTAGCAAATTGTTCACAAAGTCAAGCTTTGCTCCTCTATTTCGTGAAGTGTTACAAGGATTAGACATTTGCACCTCATCACTTCATATAGCCCCCAAAGTTCCTATTGTAGCAATTCCCTTTTGTTCGATTTTAAATGGATAAATGGACAACGCAACGAGGGACAATAAGAATAGATTTGTATTTGTATTTTGGTCCCTTCTTGTTGCTAAATACATCTTCCATGAGGTTTCCATGAACTTCATATTCGTAGGTCACACGCATGACGGCATTGATGTGTTGTTCGGAAGGTGGAATATGTGTTGAAGAAAGAACTCTTTCCTACCATCCCATCTCTCATGAAGTCTTTCATGGATGTGGATTCCGTACCAATAATCCTTCACATTATTGAGGAGGTTCTCGATTTCAAGGCCTTCATAGAAGGCTCACTTCTAGATGGAAGTGAATCACTTGTTGGCCACAAAAGTGCAACAATTTAAGTTCTACTTAAATTCGATGAGTTTCCCTATCATGAAGTACAAGCACTATTGCACAAACAATGATTAGCTCTAAACAGAAGGTGAAGGGATCAAGGTGTAGCGAGAGGATGCTGAAGGACATAGTCTTTGGCCTTGGGGAAAGCCAATGCTTGTAGTTCATCTTCCAATGCAGAATGTGGATGACATTTACAAGGGTTTATCAGGATTTTATCAAGTACTGGGAGACATTATGTGATGAGGATAGGAACAGAGAGTATAGGGGACAATTTGAGCATTTGGTGTATTATTGGCAAGCAATGAATGCTTCCTTAAAGGAGAAAATTGAATGGTCTGTAATATTAAAGGATGGCTTCTAGCTTTTTTCTTGAGTACAAAGATCCGAAGGAGACAAACTTGATGAAGATGGTGAGGTTCGTAAGGAGTTTGCAAAGGATGACGCCTTCATGGGGCAACTTTGCAATCACTTGTTGCTAACATTCCGTGTGGCACGTGACATTTATGAAGGATATTTTGTTGCTATTCGACCGACTAATGGTGATTCTAAGCCTATATGGTTTGCCAGAGCCTTGCTCGATCCTTTCATTAACTCGGATCATCCCAATTGTATTTTCATTTAATACTTTCACCCCACATCACGGGAATAAAATGTTCAAGAGTATTATACTAGCTAGGACTCCACCTAAGGATTATGTTGGAACTCAAGGTGGACAAAATTAAAAATCTAATCTGGAAGGACACAAATTCTTTGATGACAACTTAGAAGTTTAGAGTCAAGAAGGATACAATGGAGTGTGTCTTTAAAATCCCATGTGTTCAAATTGATGTTATCATTGTGAACTTGGCTTTATACAACTCTGATTGAGAGTATTCAAGGCAATGGACAAATATTTGTGAGCCCTCAAGTTGGCACTTGAAACTCTCTATTTATTTTTCACGAATATTTTGCAGCATTTAGCAAATATTTATGCAAATATGTATAAATTACAATATTTGAGTTCAATTGGTAGCAGTCCTTACCAATGGAATTAGAAGTCTTCTTAGAAGTAGGAAATATGTTTTTCAACATGTTTCTATACTTCTAAGTATTAGTTGAGAGATTGTGAGGGTAAATTAGTAGTTTTGAGTGGAAGTGAGGATATGAGAGTTCGTTAGACCTAGTGTCTTGTCCATATAAAAAATGACCACTAAAGTACATGTGATAATTTGGCTAAGCATAATAGTCTATTTTTAGATCTAAAGAATCCAATAATCTATATAATCCAAATTGTAGAGAATTTAAATTCTTTATATCAATCTTGTAGGAAACTACTAAATATTAAGAGTGGACAGAGGAAAAAGAAATTGGAGCTTATAGAGAGGTGCTTATAGGATAAAAGCATGCCAAAAGATCAACAGAGGAACCAATCATTGACGATAAACCCCAATACCAAAATGATTTCCCCTTTGAGTAGAAATTATTAAAGAACTATTAATTTTAGCAACTTTATGAACAGTGCAATTGGAAGATTGATTTTGTCCTAAGGTTTTTGGAATTTCCTAAACGTTGCCCAAAAAGTTTCAGGGTTTTACAAGCTTCTATGATGACTCCATAAAAAGTCAATCACATTTGCAGCTACTAATAAATTCATATAAATTACTTAAGGATGTTGTAAAATCCCAATAAAAACTATTATAGTGTTTTTTATACTAATAAAGCACCTTGTCAAGTTTGAAGACTTTCTGATAGGCAGAAGTACTAGAATCAACAACAATATTGAATTTCCAAAAAATTATAATATGGCAGCACGTTGACTGGTAAACTAGGGGCTTACAGTATCCAATTTATAAAAACAAGGGGTCTTATTTTACTCCCTTGAACCTTCCAAACAACCTTAGCTACTTAGTTTCTTCAAAAACTACAAATTTCAAAAGTTAAAGTTTTCACTTTTCTTTGGAATTATCATGAGTGTTTTTTATACTAAAGATTGGTTTAGGAAAAGGGGGAAGGGGGTCCTTGTGGCTAATTTGGATCTTCTGAATGCAATGGTGTAATTCATTTTGTGTTTGAGTTGTTCCCTAAAAGATAGAAAGGGTCAACTTATAATTTGACTTTTTTTAATGTAAATTGTATTAAATTAAAGTCAAATTCTTAAATATCTTGGGGAAAATCTAAGATTTGATTTGATTAGATTTCCAATTCTTTCTTTAAAAAATCAATTTAGACTTACAAAGGTTATTTTGGAGTTTACTTAAGATTAGAACAAAAAATATCTAGGGTCAATTAGGATTTGATTCTACAAAATCTTTCAAAAGTCAATGGATTTGATTTAGGCATTATTTCTAGGGCTAATTAAGGCTTTTGAGGAACTTGCTTAAGAACATTCTTTTTGATTAAATAAAGATTTGTTGGACAAATATCTTAGGATAGTTTAGGAGTTTATTTTAGGTAGAAATAAAATATCTCGTCGTAAATGAAGAGGTGGGCACTTCTCTACAGGTATATAAGGGTTGTCCCTCTTTGTTTCTCACAACCCAATTCTACATTCATTTTCTTAGTGCCAAGGCTTTGATACATTCTTGTATCAATATTTGTCGAACAAATCTACTTGGTGTACCAACACTTTGTTGAACACAATTTTTTCTTAGTATACCACCATTGGGGTGACCAAATCTCTGTTCTAATTCTTCCTTTGTGTTAGTAAAGAGTCTTAAGGACCTTGGATTCCGTTAAGATTGTTCAACCGTTGCTAATAAGTTCATGAGGTTTTTAAATTCTTGATTATTGCTTTTTTTAAAGTGTTGGGAGTTGGATTTCCAAATTCATATACTCTAGCAGTGAATAGGCACTTGTTTTTAAAATTCTTAAAGCGACAAAGTTAGACTTTGCTAAAAGGTTTTAAAATAAAACACTTGATCAACTCACATCATATAATGAAGTTGGTTTGAATTAGTTTTTAAAGTTCAGTTTAAACGTTGTCATGCATTTCTTCTTAGTATTTCAATTAGATTCTTAAATCTGGAGTTGCCCTTGCAAGACGAAGCTTTGACTCTCTAAGTAATTCCATTTTGGGTTGCTTTTATCGATTTCATCAAAAACTTTGAGGACTTAACAACAGGGTTGACAGGACGGTCGGACATCCGGGATGTCTGGACGCGGACGTTGTGTCCGCAGCGTCCGCTGACATTCGCGGTTCGCCTGTCCGCCCGTCCACCCCGCCCGTTCGCCTTCCGATGGTGAGAGGGACGCTGCGTCCACTGGCATCCGTGAGGACATACGTCCGGGTTACGGACGCTATTTTGGGGCGAACGTACTGATTTGTCAACCCTGCTTAACAAAGCTATATAATACTCTTTTCCTTAAAAGTGAAATAATAATTCATTAGAATCCCAAATTGCCAAATTAGCCTTGGAAATACGTCCACAACGAGGCTTTTATTTAAAGATTCAAACACCTAAGTATTTAAAAAAGCATCCTTTGATTTTTATCATCAATGTACCGTGGAGTTGGCTTATGAAAGAATATTATTGATAATTGAATCTTAATTAAGATTTTTTTATTAAATCATTCAATCTTTCCTTTGCTTATTGTACTAATTTAAAGATTTAGTATTTTCGTTGATTTTGATTAGTAGGAGTATTTTTCCAATATCTTTATTAATTAAGAAAGGTTATTTTTATTCCATAGGAAAAAACTAATTTATTAACTTTTAAGTTGGCATTAAACCATATCGTTTGTTGCTAATTAAGAAGACTAGTTAATAACCAGCTACCAGCAACATATTAGCAATTACTGACCAGCCGTAAGGCCGAGTATCAGGCAGTCCGCAAGGCCAGATATTGGAACAGTTAGAAAGCCGGGTACCGGAGGGCTGTTGCAATCGGCAAGCCGTGAGGCCGATGACAAGTCAGCCATAAAAGGCCGGGTATTGAGAGCCCCGCTTTATTAGTACTCCGGGTCCTCTGCTTGGACCCGAAGGTGCTGTACTGGGTTCAGGGTGCGACACAGGGCTCTTGGCGGCTGGACTCGCTCCGGGATTCTGTGCTCTGGGGCTCTGGTCGCTCGCTGGGATTCGGGAATCTATACTGGGCTCTGGTTACAGAGGGGTTGTACTGGACTGGAGTGCTGGTTGAGGTTCAAGGTGCTGTATTACGTTGCTGGATGCTAAATCAATTCAATTGAAAATCTAAATACATTGTGTTCAATTTAAAATTGGACACAACGCTAGGCCATTGCTTTCTTGCCAACCAACTTTTGTTCCCTCACACTAAGGTATAACTTTTCCAAACTTATAATTGCATGCCAAGCTAACTTGTTTCCACTCCATCTCTCCACTTCCAAATGACTTACAACAAATGATGAAGAACTAGGTGAAGGAGAAGACTAAGAAGAGATTAGAGACAGGAATCCAACATCAAATAATAAAAAAGTATTAAAGTAAGCATGTTACTATTCAGCATAGCGTCATTTAGTGATCCATTATTCCTTTTCCTATTAATTACTATTCATTAGGGAATTTTCATTAGATTTTATTCCTTTTATTATTGAAAATTTTGGTTGTTTGGAATTAATTGTGAGTCCAATTGAATGTTGGTTTGGATTTGTTTTATTAGGCCTAATAAGACAAATCAATAAAACAAAACCTCATCTAATACATCCAAAACAATCAAATGAAATAACAATTAATTTTAAAAATTCAACTAACAATGAAATTTGACTTGATTTAGTGGATTAAATTGTTTCAAGTATTAAAATAATTCCTAAATAAAATTAGGATTTATTTGAAACAATGTACAACCATCATCAAATCAAGCTTATTTACAACAAAGTACTAAAATCAAAACCAATAGCATAGACAATCATGGATGGTGATAGATACTATAAAACAATACACTTAGGACTCCTTCAAGGGAGAAGTATGTTAATTCCCCTTTTACTTTAATTGCAATTGATTTTAAAACTTTGAATTTAAATTAACATAGGATTCTATCAGTTAGAATTTTGGTAGTTAAGATTAATGACAAAGTAATTATAGAATTATTAAAAGGAACCCAAATAATTAGAGGAAATTAGAATATTAGGAAAAATTAGGTTTAAAATCTAATATAATAAATTTAAGACTAAATTTAAAGAAGATTAATTTAAAATATTTTTTTTAAATCATTAAAGAATCTTTCCAAGAAAAAATCAAATAAAGAATCTTTTATAGATTCCAATTCTATCCTTACTTTGGAAATTACTTCATTTTCAAAGTAATAAAGGATGGATGAAGTTTGGCTCTATTTTGGATGAACTTTTCCAAAATAAGTTGAAATTTGGTTTTCTCTTGACAAACCACTAGTTTAACTAATTAACAATCATATTTTTAAAATTTAGAATTATTTAGAAACAATTTACTATTTCTACATAGTGGATGAAGTTTTTAGGATAGAAT
Source organism: Pseudoscleropodium purum (assembly GCA_963969395.1). Lineage (NCBI taxonomy): Eukaryota > Viridiplantae > Streptophyta > Bryopsida > Hypnales > Brachytheciaceae > Pseudoscleropodium > Pseudoscleropodium purum. Next base: position 12,586,319 of record OZ017805.1, on the reverse strand, counting down.
TAAGAGTAATTTTCATCCATTGATAGTTTTCATTAGAAGTTGTAGAACTTGAAATGCTTTACCATTTTGAAAAGAGTAAATCATCTTCTAAAACTTAGTTTAGCCAATTACCACAAGTAGGTTAGTCTTCACGTGCTAATTTAGAATTGAACTTTTATACAATTAAATAGGTAAGTAACATACAATTAAGTTCAAGGAAACGTAAAAACAAAAAGTCTATTGCTTAAAAGGCCAAAGAACACTAAGTTTACAAAACCCCACCAAAATTTACTAACATTGCCACTAGAACCTATGTGCACGTTTTTATTCTAGAGGTGGAGTTAAAAACACTCACAATATTGTATTGGCAATTACATTTAATAGTATGAATTACATGTTTTTTTCCTTTTTTTAGTTTAGTATAACTATAGAATATTTTGTATTAAGATTGTAGAATGTAGAGTATATATTATAGATTAGAATATTACAATTAGATTTTATATATTTGTATTGAGATGGTTTGTCCTATATTGTATGAAGTGTCTTGCTTGCCAAGTGCACTTATACATAGTTTTTTATATGCATATATATACACATTATGAAATTGCTTCTATCTATATTTGAATCTTTTTTTTTTAATTTTTAATTTATAAATGTTCTTAGAAAATGTCAATGAATTACAATAAAAAGATTGGCAAGGACTACTTTATATTTTTCTTAATGCAATAAGTACTTGTCATAGTTTTTGGAATGGGGCTAGTTGGTTGTTTCAATTTTCCTGCCATTCAAGCTCACTAAGTAAGACCAAGTCATGTACATCTCATAGTCGTTCAGATAAATTCAACAAGAATCAAATTCGGACCACCTATATGAGATACATAGCTTTTTACAACCAATCCTTTAGCTCATGACTTGGTGTTTGAGAAGGTATACAATATACACTTACATAATTAATTTCTATTATTACTTGAAATTTTACTTTATAGAAGGTAGTGTAATTGCTTGGATTCTAATTTTAATAGAGATGATAAATTACAACTAAGGAATTGATATTCCTCCAACTTTTATCTATTCTACACAACCTTATGTATAAGAAGTACAAATGGATAATATTATTTTGGGAGGGTCCAATACTCCTAAAATAATGATTATGATGTTATTACCTCCTCAACTCTGTATTCCTCAACTAATTACAGAGTTCTATATAGTATATTGAACTACTACCCTATTAATATGAATGACAAAAATGTTCATGTAGCACAAGTGAGTTGAATCCATTACAAATTCAATTCATCACATGGGCCAAACTACTGCGGTAATCCAAATACTTCAAGCAAAAGCGGTCCAAGTATTGGTGAAACACATTTCTAAATACATCGAAGGTAAACATGCCCATTCCTTCAGTTTTCTATTGCAATTTGAAATAGGCCTCCAACATGCATTGCTTATTGATCATTTGAGCAATTTTACCAAATTTAAAGTAGGCCTTTAGTAGCTATAGTGGTCATGCCCTAATTGCAAACTCCAATGTAGATACGTGACTTGCCTTTGGAAAAGTGAAACATGATGTTGTCTAAAGCAAAATTATTGTGTAGATGTCCAACAACATGCAGGGATGCTATTTTGTGAGCTTTGGAGTATGAGCCCAAGAGCCTAAGAGCCTCAAAGTTTGGATGAATTTTTTTGGAAATTTTTAGATGTAGACCTAAGACCATGGATTCAAAAGTATTGCAACTTTATTGTATCAGAATATATAAAGTGAAGTACTATAAGGGTTTACAGCACAAACTACAATAAAAAGCACCATAGACTAGAAAAAACAATAACACTCCATACAAAAAGAAGACATTTTAACTTTATAGATATATATATATATATATATATATGAAAACACAATAGATATATATTGGAAGTATCTTTAAGCTTAGGTATTGCTTGAAGATCGAGATGTAGAGCTCTCATCTGTGTTTGATGACTCATGACTAGAATCTTTAGTGGAATCATCTATAAAAACTTGAACCCGTGGATCTATTATTTGTGTTCTAGAATGTGGTTTGGGGTCATGAATCTTAGGCTACCTGGCTATTGCTTCAACATACACTAGCAATTGAAAAGTTTTAGGGGGATTAGGGAAGAAGGCTAGATTTGTAAAGAATGGTTGATGTGACAACATCTTCATTTTTGTGCCTTGTCTATAAAAGAACAAGAAAAGAATATAAGAACAATTTACAAAAGCAATCATATAGTTGTAATTCAAAAGTATAGGGATTAACTTACTAAATTGTGATATCTTTGTCACATGTTGATCCAGCACCACTTCCTCATCCAAATCAACAAAGGCGGCTTTAGAGGTTTGTGATGTAAGCTCTAGAATCGTAGCGGGGCGATTAACCAAAGCAAGGAGGGCTTCAAAATTAAGCCTATCCTCCTCTAAGGCCACTATATGCCACCTTGTAGCCCAACATATGTAAATGCTGGCACTTGTAGAGATAGATAGATGCCAAAGCAAAAATTAATAGAATTACCTAGAATATAACTAATGAGAATCAACAACTATAGAATTAATAAAAAATCATGAAACTAACTTGTAAACGTAGAGCAATCTACAATGATGTGACTAGATAAGGTAGTTGCTTCAATGAGCATTTGCATGAAGGTGCAAGCCTTCTCTCATGACCCACGCCAAGGAATATTGCCATTTATAGTCTGATCCTCCTTGTTGCAAAAATTTTACACCAGGTCATTTTTGGCTACATCAACGTCTACTAGTACATGTGTTGGGATGTACTAGAATGTAATTCGAGAGGTGGACGGGCTAGTAATAGCCTTCACATATAGCGACATTTTAAAGTGTTGTCTCTACACAAAGTCTAGAATTAGTATCAAAGTCAAAAATATATTCAATTCAACTTGAACATAAAGTCAATTCAAAAGATTGACAACTAGCCATAAAAGAAGGCTTACCGTTTCAAAAGGGTCCACTGGCGATGTTAAATGCTATCTATTTGTGCCCCAATACTCCCTCTTAGATTTAAACCCATATGATTTGCAAAATCCCAAGAAGTAGGACTTGATGTCCTGGTTGAAAGGATAGATTACAAAAAGAGCACCAACGTTGTGCAAATAATTCTCTACAAAGTCAAAAATGGCTTGCAAATTGTCTTTCAAGAACTAGTTCCACACTAGAACTAACATTGGTAGAATGGAAACGATGGGACCGGTAAACCTTCCGAAACATCAACAATTATCAAATTCACAACTACTTCACCTATAACCACTCCATAAAAAAAAGCATATTTTGTCCAAGACATGCTATATACATATAAGAGTGTCAAGAACTATAAACTTTAGTTAAACAGACAATTGCAATAGCATGACGGAGTAAAAAGGTGCATAAGTTTAGGAAACATACTAACAAGTTTGCAAAGATCAACAAATTTATTCAATATTGTATGAAGTACCTTTTTTAGAAAGGTGATTATATCCTTATACGCTTGCGAGATGGGACCTTTCTCCGATCCAACCAAACTAGAGACAAAAACATTCAAGATACATTGGTCAAAAGTGGCTATCGTACTAAAGTCTGGAAGCTGAGAATGTAGGCCATGCAACAAGTACGACTGAGTGAACGAGAAGTCTAAAGAAGATTCTTTCATGGCTTCAAGACTAGTCGCTTGATCCACCAACGGAGTCTCTATTTTTCTCTTCTTCCCTATTTGCTTGCCTTGGGCATCAATCTTAGCTTTCTCTATTCTTCATTCTCTCTTCTTGACTTTGTTTTCTTCAAGCTTCTTTTTTGCGGTTTCCCACTTTTCTTCTTTCTTTTTGTTGGCTAACTCCCACTCCTTCAAGGCCTTCTCCCACGCTTCATCTTCAAGGCCTACAAACTCAAATAACTCTCCCTTCACAGTTGGACTCTCTTTAATGCTTTTAAAAAGAGCTTCTTCCTCGGGTGGTGTACATCCGCCATTGCATTCTAGGTACCAAGCGCCAACTTGAAAATGACTACTAGGCCAGTTTCTATCTTGATCAGGCAAGAACATAAAGGCGTCGAAAGTGCAATCTAGCTAGGTGTTGAGAAAAGGTAGTAAATCAACCTTCAAAATGGCCTTCTTTGCGTACAACTTGAATTTGAAATATATAGTCAAAAATCAATTTTTGCATTAGAGTGTACCATTGACATCTTCCACGTGAAGTACAAGAAGTCATTGAATGAAAAGAATGTGGCACCCATGAATCTCAAAGAATTGAAAACAATTTTAAATCTATAAATGGCCCTCTTCACAACAAGGGTGGAGTTCTTGTAGTCCTTAAAGGAATCTAACTTTTAAAAAGAATTAGCACCCTTGAAGGCTTCGGCATATGCATGGTCCCACAATTTCATCCACCATCCCTCAATGTAGTTAGGAAGTGTCACCGGCTCTATAGGCACCTCTATATTTATGAGAATGTTGTCGGCCTTAATGATACTGTTATATAACTTGAAGGCAGAATCCTCCATTTGTCAAATGAGGTAAAGAAGAAAAAAATTAGAAGTTTGAAACAATATAAGAAATTCTAGAAGCTTGGTTACCTGATACATGAACAAAACTCACCCTAGCATATCAAACAGCTTTTGTGAGGAAGCTTGTTATTTTATCATTGTTTGTTGGTCTTGGTGGAATGCAACGTGCCTCATCAATAGGGGCGGATGAGTTAATCTATTTAAGCTACTTTACTTTGTGTCTTGGATCAACATTGGCAGTTGCAATGGATTGGAGCTTGTCTAAGGTCAATTCTTGGACAGTGTTTAAGCTCTAGTGCTGTTCAATCTACCATAACACAAACGCAAATCAATATCCTAAATAGAAAAGTAACCACACGAAATCAAAAGAATTTGAAGTTCGTAAACCAATTACCTCTTGAAGCCACTCATCCTCTAGAAACGGATTGGCTATAGCCTGAATCTTGTAAAGTTTTTGGTAGAGCAATCTTGTTGCTTCTTTTGTTGCATTCTACATTACAGCAACAATACCATCTCGAGTGACCTTCTGCGGTGAAGTGTCTTCATGGTATTTGCAGACAGAAGCATTTGTTGCAAACGAGATTTCTTGCTGGAAAAGGCCATTAAAAATATAAACTTGAAGGATTTCATTAGTTACAATACCATATGGTTACCAACTATTGAGACTTAGAATAGCAAATAGTGAGAAGGAATAAGAGTCAAATAGGAGCGTACTCAAAAAATGAATGATGTAAACTCCTCCAAGGGCATGCTATACCATGTTTTTCTAACATTTGGAGTACATACCCTTTTATCCTCAATGCTCAAAAGTTTAGTAAACTATTCTATTGGCATTGTACCATACTTGCAAACACAATATAATATATGAATGAGATTGGTTTTAACTTGTGAGTTTTCGGTGTGCCTAATGACAAGAGCAACCAAATATGCTTAATGTCAATTGATAAAGGAATAAGCCAATAATGATGGTACAAGATGATTAGTAGGAACTCAATGATTAATATCATGCATGACTTCTATGGTCGCACCAAGTCCTCCTTTAGTGTCTAGTAATATAGTATCAATATAGACGTGCCACTTTGAGTGAGTACTATGAAGTCATTTAATATATCACATCCATGCAATACAATGGTGGTTGCCGTCGCAAATAAAGAACTTGGTGTCTACCAAGTACTTGAGCTCAAATTGACTAACAAGGTAGAAGTTATATTTGTCATTGATAGCATTCTAGTGAACACCCCACTCCTCCTTCTCGGCCTCAAAAAATACACCGGTCTTGCCTTCCTCATTTGAAATTGAGACATAGAATACTCAAGCTTCATTTTTATAGTTGTAGATAAAATCTATCTTTAGCTACACCAAATCACACTCCAAGGTAGGCCTTACCATAGGCATTAGAACTAGATGACATAGAGGAATATCCATTCTAGATAGATGGTGTGGTTTGATGCGCATACTAGAAATCGTTGATACATAATCCAACTTCTAGGTCCTCCAGATGTCCTCACCTAAACACCCTTCTTCCTTTTTGGACTCTGTGACATCTTTCATAGACTCCTGGGCAACTCCTTCAATAAAAATAGAGGTTTGCTATAAACCAATCGTTGTATCTAGCAGCACTTCTTGCAACGAGTTGCATAGGAGAAATGTACCTTCCTCGTCCATATTTGAAATCTACAAAACTAAAACAAAAATAATGACATTAGTCATAATTAAAATATCCATGGAGCAAAATACTCCTCTCAAAGCATGCACCTCAGGCAAACTCATGCATGACAAATGACTCAATCATACTCATCCAATGGATTGATTAGGCACTCAAACTACAAAATTTTGCAAGATGGAGGACAACCAAAATAGCCCTTGCTACCATAAGTGATCCCCACAACCTACGGCACCACAGAAAACAAATATGGGAGAGGAATCACCATTGACTATTGAGGCACGGAATTGAAAAATAATTCGCAAAATGGCAAGCATCCAAGGGAGCCCTTGCCACCATGGGTGACCTCCATATTTATAGCTTCCGTGAAAAACAAATTGGAGAGGTGGACAAGTAAGTTCTTCCCGTAGATTGATGAGGCACCTAGATTAAATGATTTTGTAAGATCTTGGGCACCTAAGAAAGCCCCCATCACCGAAGGTGACCTCCACGATTGTGGCTATCGCGAAAAAACAACTAGAGAGGTGGACGGGCTAGCTCTTGCAATGGACTAATGAGATACTTTTACTATAATACTTCGCGAGATTACAAGCACCTAAGAGAGTCCTTGCCACCAAAGGAGATTTCCATAGTTGAGGCTTTTCCAAAAAAAAACCTAGAAAGGTGGATGGACTAGCTTTTGCAATGGACTGATGAAGCACTCATACTATAATATTTCATGAGATCACAAGCACCTACAGGAGTCCTCGCCACCAAAGGTGAACCTCACCATTGAGTCTTTTGCAAAAATAACATGAAAGTTGGACTAACCAACTCTTGCTTAGACTAATCAGGATCCGAATTAAAAAATTATGCAATACTTGGGGATCCAAAGGAAGCCCTTGCCATCAAATCTCCCTTATTAAAACAAGTTGCAAACTAAAAATTGAAGAAGTAGATGAGTCAGCTCTTCCATTGATTGATCAAAACCCAATTTAAAAAAGTTATGCAACACCAAGGGATCCAAAAGAAGCCCTTGCCACCGAAGCTCACTCCCTAAAATAAATTTATTACAAATTGAAAACAACACTTAGGGCTTGCACTAGAAGTTAGGGAACGAAACCAAAGATACACTTGAAGCTAGGGAATGAAACCAAAGATACACCTGAAGCTAGGGAGGCGTGCAAATGGTGCAATCGATTTAGGGTTCCAAGATCCAGAGAAAAGTGATACCCAACAATTTTCAAGATGTTTGATAGGTGCTTGGCTGGAAAATTTGGGCATTTTGTAATCTTTTGTGAATAATTAAAAATAGGCTTACATATCTTGAGTGATTCATATCGGTTAACATTTAGCAAATTTCTATTGGATGTGCAAAGCTTTAAAAAACTATGGAAGACAATTTTTCTGGTTGTAGTTCAACTTACTTCGCATATACTGTGACCACCTCGTACAATTATTTCTTCATCTCCCACCTCGCTAGAGTCACAAATCATAGAGTCTAATTGCATGATATCTCTTGAATCTACAATGTTTGATCTCTCCTAGAAGTTCTCGACCTCTACCTCATGCACTTTCACACTTGACCTTTTTTTGCATGCTATTCTCTATCTATTCCTTTTGGAACGTTTCAACTCCTTAGAACTACTATAGCGTAGTGAACTCCTCCTCCTCTTCTTGCCCTTTATCCTACACTTAGCAACCTAGATTCTTTGGAACTCGATGGCATTTATCTATTCTGATGAACTAATATAAACCATGTTATACTGAATTGATAAGGATCATTGTTGATGAGAATGCTATCAATAGTCAAAATAAGAGACTATGTTTAGTTTTTCTTTGACTATTTATATTAAAGTAGTATGGAGTTCTTATACAAAATAACGTATTTGATTTGAGGTTTAATAATAATTTTATAACAAATCTCAGTTTAAATTTTGGTGATCTTTGTAGATTTCTTCCTTACAAGTTTTGAACACATTCTTGTGAGAAGATGTATTCATTCTCCATTTTGATGACTATTAAATTCTAGAAAGCGGTACAAATTGACAACAAATTCTTTTGTTTCATATAATTGATTTATGTCAAATTATCTTATGGGTGCCAATTGTAGTCATCCACATTTTAAACAAACACACTACGATTGAATTGGAAGTTATTACTTAGATAAATCTTAGAGATTCTCAAAGATTATGAGATTTGTTTATGTCAAAATTTCTTCCCATTGTAACTGTCATAGTCAATTTCCATAGATTTTCTCTACTTAAAACATATCTTGTAAATATTTTTAGGTTAATGGCTTCATTTCTATCATATCTTTTCACTTGACGATATGTAACACTCGCACTAGAAATGCAATTGTATAGTAACCTTTAGCGTTCCTTAAAATTCGTCATGTATAGTATTGGTTGATATTTAAAGATCTCTCCATCTTGCTTTATTTTTTTATTTTGCTATGGCTTCCATTAGAGTTGATGATCATGAGGTGCCTCTTCTCTTGCATCTAAGCCCAAAAGAATTTGTTGAGTGACCTGCTTCACATCCGTTATGGTTTCAAAGAATCTTCCATCTATGTTGAAAAAGAAATTTAGTTAAACTCTAGAACTCTTCTTCAATTGGTTCTCATGCCTAGAATTCCAAATGTAAATGGTTATGTCTAATGTTTACCGTTAGGTTCTTTGAAGGTATTTGATTTGAATGCTCATATGATAGCCGCCTCAACCGAGATCCTTACCTCCTTATTTGATGCACCTATAGCATAAGTTCCAATATTTAGAGTTGTAAAAGTGGAGTTTTCAGGTCCACTTCACTCTTATAGTGAAGATGGTCAAAGTTCTAGAAATCCCTTTGAGAAGCCTTTCTTAAGCCCTATTGTCGAGTTATGTAGCAATTATGAGGACATGACTAGGGATGTTTGTCATCGTTTCACTTCTACTTGCTTCGTTGATGGTCCAACAAAGGTTTCCTTGTCTCATTATGTTGGTTGAAGTGATAGTAGTGCAAAGAGCTCTATCTTCTCTCATTCGCCACTTTATTCGACAAATTGACATTGTCCTAGTGTCATGCATTGCCTTCAGCAATTAGTGAGTATTCAAGGATGTAGGAATGAGTTGGTTGCCCTTGATTTCGAATCAATAACATACAGAAAGGTCCAATTTCTCCCTACTAGTTTTGATGGTGACATTGTCTTGGATTCTTGGAGTTGCCACCTTGTCAATCATTAGCATCCTTGAATTCTTCAAAGAACATGACTGGTATGGACAAACGTTATGATGGTCATGCTTGGTGTTGTACTATAACCTCAAACATTTACAATGATTTCAATTTGAAGTTCAGAAAATTCACTTGCGATGGTTACTTGACAGCTATGAACGAGGTGTGCAATTATTTGAATTGTTGCTCTAAAAGAAACAAAATAGAGTAGTCCGGTAACATAAGCACTCCATTCTATGTAGGGTTGATTCCTCTTTTTTAGTCAACTTTAGTTTATTAAGTTTGTAAACTTCTACTAACTTGTGTCAATTTTTGTGACAAAAGAATTTACTACGTTGTAGGTTCAATTGATATGATGAAGGTTTACATTCATTTAGGCACTCATAACCACCCCGTCACTGATGGACTCTGTTAGGATTCCATAGATACAATATCAAGACTCATTGCAAAAGAAATAGAGAAAACACCTATAGCCAAAGCCTCTACAATAGCTCTGGCTACTAGCAAAGAATTCTTGGACACTTTTTTGGTTCACATAGGTGATGGACCAAAAGAAATATTGAAGGGCAAGGAACTAGATGACGTCATGGACAAGTTCCAAGTCTTGAGCTCACTAAATGTTAGAAACATTATTGCATCCTTTTGTAGCACTAGAATTAGAGGAGGAGAGATTGATCAGCCACTTGCAATGAAGAAGCAAGCAAAGATTGAGTTCATTCGCAACATCTTTCTGAGGTAGGGACAAGAAAAGGTGTACCTATTCAAGATGCTTGTTGACAACCTTGGGTGTAGAATCAATCTTATAAGGCGGATGCAACTAAGGGAGAATCTTGCTAAATGTTGGCTCATGTTTGACCATATTAAGTGCGTCAAGAGTTGGACTACAATTGCATGTATATGATTCTAGTTATCAAGGCCTAGGGGTACTCTTCTAATATAGCAACGGAAGAATGTTTGAAGGAGCTTGAATTGTGGTTAGCCTTTTGGCACTTCAGATATTGTTAGTGGAGTAGCTTTATGGAAACTATAAGAGTTTAATTCTTCCTTCCCTTCCTTTCTAAGCACGGTTGTTTGGAGTTTCATTGATAGGTTTGGAATCTATCTAATACGTCTTTTCTCACTTGTGTAGGATCTATCAATTGAAGAGTTAACAAATATTCCATCTTGCAATCTCTCTAAAGTAGTTCACAACAAGTGGCTCAAGGCATTAGGGAAGCGCGGTATGAATTTATATGTTGCTACATGTGATGATTGGATACAAACGTTCATACAAATGAAAAATTACCAGATGTACCTCAATGGTGGCCCATCTGGATTTGGACCCTCGCAACATGACTTGAAGCTAAAGAGAGCAGTAACATCCATGGATGGAAAGAAAATTGTTGACGCCTTATGTAGTATGCTAGGTGCTAAAGAAGTATGCATTCATATTCCACATTTGGAAGGAGAAGAAGTGTTTGGATCAACAAAACAAAAATTGGACATACCCATTGGGTCCGAAGGAGATTCTCATCGCTTGGATAAGGCCAATTTTTCTCATCCTAGAATTCAATTGAGGTCGACCGAAGTTGCAATAGCTAGTGTGGATTTATCTACCCCAAGCTTTCCTCATGCAAAGCACGTTTTGGATATGGATTGTGACCCTTCTGAGTGGCACATAGCTCGCATCTCTGTGAAATCAAAGAAGAAGTGCCATGCCATTTAGTCTCAAATGGAGGAGAAGTGGAAGATGAACATAGCTAAGGGCTCTGAAACGATTATTGCTCCTACGTATAAGGGTTAGAAATTCAAGTTCAAAGGTTCGAAAGTTGAAATAGATGAATTTTGCTTTTGTCTGAATGATATCAAACATTGCATGATGGGTCCAAGGAGGTCTCATGTTCTCAGTTGACCAAGAATTCCAAATGTCTAGCCAATGATGATTGGTACAACCGTCTCTTCCGATGAGATTATTCTCTTTGAAGAGATAGGCTTCCACTTACAAGAGTGACCTTCCTTGTCTTCACGATGGCTCTTTACTTCCTCCAAACTATTTGAAGTTGTAGAGTGGACTTATACAAGACCTCCTCATGCTAAAAAGCCTCCATGCATTTGCAATGGATAAAGCATTTGTAGGAATGAAAAGGTGCTAACTAAAGATTAGCGGAACCAATAGGAGAGCACCTAAAATGTTACCAGGAATACTTTTGGAGTGAACGTTTTGCCGTATCTAGGACTTAGAGCTGTCATCACCCTCCAATCAAGAATTGAACCTCATCCAGGGTTGACACGACATCCGGACGTCCGGGACGTCAAGACGCGGACGCTATGTCCGCAGCGTCCGCCTGTCCGCCCGTCCACCCCGTTCGCCCGATTACGGCCGTCCGATCGACACGTGAACTGATGTGGTCCGCATGATCTGGGCGTCCGCCCCGCCCGTCTACTTTCCGACGGCAGGAGGGACGCTGCGTCCGCCAGCGTCCGTGTGTCCGGACGTCCGGGTTACGGACGCTTTTTTCAGGCGGACGTAGAGATTCATTAACCTTGACCTCATCTCATAGTGTATTAAGTCATTATCTCTAATTTCCCAGCTTACACTTGCTTATATTTTATTGGTATGGTATCTGCATCAATTGGGAAGCGTGGGAAATACGTCAATTGCAAACATCTATATTACATTTTTTGATACTTGTACAAGGTGGACTAGAAGAAAGACAAGTTCATTCATGTACCAAACTTTAGTATGGATGAAGTGATGAAACTACTAGAAATGGTAGGGATGATGAAAAATATTGTATAAAATGGTACTATTAACATCAAATATGTTGTTAGTGCATGAATTTAGTATTGCATTTGTATATGTGTCGATGTAGAAGTTTAGACTTTCAATATAAAGGACTACAAATTAAAAGTCTATTTCTTTGATGTATTGTACATGTATTTAAATTATTACATAATCACTTTCCTACAAGCATCATTTAAGTATTCCAAGCACTATGAGAATTTTGCCATTTTGACAAATGAATGTATCTTGTATCCTTGGATGGATTCAAAATGGAAGTTTGTGGAGACATCACTAAACTAGGCCTAATTGAGGTGCTAGTCTTGCATTTTTGAAACAAAAATTGGAGAACGTTGGTTTTTAATCAAAAGAAGGGAGACCTCCTCCCTTACCTATTTTTTTGGTGATAGTCAGAAGTATTGTCATGGGACTCCATCACTACAGTATGACATTGCAAGGGGTGCATGGTCTCGCAATTTAAAAGAAAATGATGTAGGTACATTGGGTTGGGCAACATTCCACTTCGCTCTACGTTCATGGAATTGTGGTACCTAAACTATGGTAATAGGTGGATACTAATAGTTACACAATATCAAGTCCATGGTCATAGGTACATGATATTAGATCAATACTAAACTTCCACAATAACAGGTCCAAAGTCATAGGTCCACGGTATTAGGTCTACATGAAATTTTTTGTTTGAACCCTATTATTCTTTATCTTATCTAGATGTATCCAGATTTCTTAAATCAGAAAAAATCCGAACCCTACAAAAGGCCGTTAAAGATTCATTTTTCAGCACTCTACAATATAAGTACAAAAACATAAAAAAATTAAAAATTAAAAAATTAAAAATATCAAAAATGTATGAAAACCTAATATAGCACTGACGTGGCAGTCATAGTGCCACATCAACAGGTTTCATTAAGAAATAAAAAACAATGTGAATTCCTCTCTAATTGCACCGGGGGGATTAAGGGCAATTCAAAATTTGCAGCCTTTTGGAGGGTTGAAATTTTTTATAATGCCCAAATCCTCCGAAATGTTCAACTTTTTTTTAAAGGATCCGAGGACTTGCAAAATCTACACTCACTACTCTCAAACTGGCGATTTTAGGCTTACAAACTAGCGTCGTTGCAGCAACATGCATTGCATTCATAATGTGCACGAAGGCCTATGCAAACTTCTTGTGCTTCATCCTAAATTGACAAAGATGATGAGCTTGAATAATCTTGGCCTTCAAGGGATGCGATTGGATCAATTGAATGTATATATTGTTTAGATAATCGTTATCCATGTTCAACATATGTTGTAGGATTCCACTATTCCACCAATTTGAGTAGCTTTTGTACATTGTTGCATGCACAATTGCAAATTGTATCACACCTGGATGTGGAATCTTCATCGTTATTGACTTGTTTTGGTGTTTCAATTTTGCAAATTGAAATTTAGTGTGGTGGTGGTTGGATTTCTTTGTTGCAAACTCCTAATGTGGAAATATCTCAATACATCCTTCAATTTGTACTCTCTATATGGTTGTGTATCTGCTTCTTATCATTTTGTCATCTACGAGAATCACTCATGTTCTATCTAGAAGTGCTATAAGATGTCATCTATCACTATCCAATTCAGCAACTGCATTACTACTATTCCACCAAGATAATGATTCAATCCTATTGCACCTTTTAGCAAATAGAGCACACCAACCTCTAAATAAGTTTGCTTTGAGAATGACTTTCTCAAATGCTTCATCATTTGTTTGCTATTTCTTACCATACTGCTCCAAAATGACTTTGTTATTCCACAATGCATTGTGAACCTTATTATTCAAGCATTTGTTAAAGAGTCTCTTCTCCATGTTATGCCTCCATTTTGGAACGTTTAAGGCATCCAACATCTTTTGTGTCATGTCCACCTTGAATTTCTACATGCAATCCTCTTAGTATTTGATATATTTGTTGTTTAGGAATAGAGTGGTCTTTGATTGATAGAATTCAATGATGCACTTGGTCATGAACTTCTCGCATGCTTTGGAGGAACATTCCCAAGCAACCTTAATGCTTGATGGCTCTATGGCGTGCATCACCTTCTTCTTCTTTTCAGCCTTCTTCGTCCTTGTCATTGTGATGTACTAATAATATATAGAAAAATTTCAAAAATTTAGTTATTAAGTGCCAATAATGTTGAATTTGATTTCCATGTTTAACCCTACAAAAAATGGCAATAAAAAGCCCTAATATATCATTCTTGCCCTCTCTAAGAAAAGAGCCAATAGAAGATAAACCACCAAGTTCTCTACTCTACATTTGCACAAGCAAGGATCAAGGCAATAATGAAAGGTGAAGGGCTTGTTTGCCTTTCTTATAGGAAGCAAATAGCTTGTTTGCCTCATTTGACGACCAAATCATGTTTGCCCAATCGAATAGGCGAGCTCAACGAATGATCCGTTGTCTGTCTGACCCGACAACCACAATGGGGCAAATACCTTCACCATTTGCTCAATCAAACAACTCTAGTAGTAGGGCATCTGTCCAATTGGACTAGTGTACCACATTTGTTTGCCCACCTCATTGGATGGCGCAAGGCTTTTTAAAACAACTTGTGAATATAAAATTCATATCCTAGGAAGACTTCAAGGATTATAAAGTTCACATGTTTTAATGCTTTAGCATCAAAAGCCAAGGGAACTCAAATTGACATGACTTTCATGCACTTCAAAGTGATGGCTTATCTGATCTTAAGACCTTCTTGGTTCTACAAGGTCCACAATTTGATTTTCATTCTCATCAATCTTTCTTGGTCTAATAGATATATGTAAAGAGACTTGGAAGTAGCATACTTGAATTTTGAACTAATATGTTTTTTGTGCAAATGAAGTATAAAACAAACATGTCAATTTGAAATTCAAAATTGTCACCTCCAAGTAAAGTTTATAAGTGCATGAACTCTTCTATTCACTTATAAAAGAGTCTTGGCTTGAAGTTTTGTAATTTTATTGCAGCGAGTTGCAACTTCTACCTATAAAGAGTTTAGGCACATCCAAAAGTGTCAATCATCTATACAATCATAATCATTTTCAAGTGCCAAACATGTTCTTTGATTCATCTTATTTGAAGTACAAATGGAAAACAAGTCAAATATATTGTTTATATGGCTATTAAAGCATCTTGTTTCTTAACCTCTACAAGTTGAAGACTATGTAGATGTTTTAAAATGCTCCAAAACTGCCATTTCTAATACAAGTACTAAATTTTAGATGGAAAACATTTTTGGAAACACACGATTGTATGATCTTGTAGTAAATTAGTTAAAAAAGATGTAGAAAAAATTTCAAAATTTTCCACCTTGAAGATTGCAAGATATTAACGTTCAAAGTGACAAAAATAATTTTCATAGCGTTGTAAAGATACAAGCCGCTATACTTCACAAGGTCACATTTGTATGAAAAAATGTCCAAAATGGTGGATCCTCTTCAAATTCATTCTTCAAGGCAAGTTTACTAGACGCTCAAATTTTTTTAGATTATTTGGAATTGGATAATATATAGGAAAAAAATAGTAAGTACAAAGAAATACAAAGTATTAAAAAAACATAAAATTTTTATTTGTTAAGAATTTAATTAAAAAATTAAAAAATTTCCAATGCCAAAATCTAGTAATGTAGTAATAAAAAATCTAAATTATATGATTTTATTTTTTCCAAAAGAAAAATGACTAAATAAAGGACTCCAAAGTTTATTTTTGAGTAGGGAATCCATAACTACCCACAAACTAGAACACCTCATAAATCTTATCCCGTAAATCAAAATATAATGATTCAAAGCTCTCCATGTATATATAAATCTAGAATACCAATTTCAAATTTTTATTCTTGAAAATAGTGATTTTTTTAAAAAAAGGGCTCTAGGACAAACATTGGAAATTACATATCATGCAAAAACTTGTGAATCATGTAATCAAAGGTTATAAAAATTGTTGGGCCTTAAAGCAATATGCTACTCCTTGGTTACATGTTGTGTGAAAATTTTAGCAAAAATAAAGGAAAAATCCATTCGTAGTGAGCTACCCTAATCACTTTGTTGCCAAAAAATGCAATTTTGACCTTTAGGGTTTTTGGAATGTATAGGAATTCTTCCTAAAATTCTAAATGCAATTACTAAATTACAAATATAAATTCAAATGATGAATTTTTAGAGAGTGCTCCTACACTTCCATACAATATTTATATCAATTATCAAAATTAAACTTTCTATACATTAAAAAAATGGACCAAAAAGACACAACTTACCACATTAGAAGATACTACATTTTAAAAGATGTATATATGGATTACCTTAAGAAATAAAAGAATTCATTGATTATTGTATTGTTGAAATCACCTACCTAAAAGCTAGATTCATTTGAATGACTTTTGTATTCTTCATTTATTTATAACAAGATATTGGACTCTATTTCTATAACAAAAAATAATAATTATAAATTAAATAGTCTTGCATCATTTCCGCAATTGAGTCTAAAAATTACAAATCTTCTAGAAATAATATCTTGCTCATTTCTACTAATTCTTTTTTTGTTGACATTATGTTTGCTTTTTTTTTTCTACTAAACTATATTTTTGGAATGAATATTTATGTACTTCTTACATACAAATATTGGAATATTGAAGGAAATGAATATGGAACATGTATATAAAGTTTTTGCCTAATATTTTCCTACTTTAAAAAACATTGAGATTTGTTTCATTAACCAAATGACTTGAGAAATAAGTTTCAAAATTTTACATCTCAAAAAATGAAAATAGGATTCAAAACTTTGAAGATTTCGTATCAATTTTGTAATTCTAATGCATTCAAGATCAAAGATTATAATCTTTAAATCCATAAGTGGTGTTCTAGTGTTCTTTTTGGTTATGTACTTTTGAATATTTTTTGTCTTTTGTTTGCTTACAAGTTCAAAAGATTTGATAAACTTTACAAAAAAATTGCCTTTTTGTTGAACCTAAGAAAAAAATCCCTACCATCTCCTGAAAACCCTTCAATATTTAGGATTTCAAAGGAAATAC
The DNA here is from genome assembly GCA_963969395.1 of Pseudoscleropodium purum. Lineage (NCBI taxonomy): Eukaryota > Viridiplantae > Streptophyta > Bryopsida > Hypnales > Brachytheciaceae > Pseudoscleropodium > Pseudoscleropodium purum. Next base: position 12,569,159 of record OZ017805.1, on the reverse strand, counting down.
GAATCAAATATATTTTATACATTGTAAAGAAAATTTAGATAACTAATATAGGATTTAGGGTTTATGATTCAAATGTTTGAAAAAACACCTTACATAAGTTCTCATACATTAATAATACATTGGGTGCTTATTAATTGAATGATACCACCATTTCTAAACATTAGTAGTACATTGAATGCTAAATGGATAGTTGAACAAATGGTCGGGGGTAGTGGATGATTTTGCAAACAATCAAGCAACGGAGGTGGTTGGCATGGCGAATTTCTTGATTGTTCAGATGTAGACAACCAAGACCTTGGCGGATGGCCGAGGGGTTTCAATGTAGACATCGCCCGATAGATAGCTTTGTAGATAGGGTAGATGATGGAGTCCATAATCAATGCCAAAGCATTTGCATCAGTTTGAGTGGAGGACAATAGGTCTGGGGTTGATTCATACAGTTCGAGGCAGGTCTGACGACAAATGGCGTCTAGATTTGGGAATAAAGGGAAAGTGGCTCTTAATATCTTTTCATTTCATCCCTCATTTGGTGCCAAATTGGATGTACTATTGTTGTTTTACATGCCAATTGTTCCTACATGATAGAGAATAGGGGTCCTTTATGTTTTGTTACTGGTTCACATTTACAAATTCTTTGATGCTTACACCTGTTGCACACGCAGTCTAGGCGTAAGTATCTTTATATACAAAAACGTGGTAAGATGATACAAATTATCGTCCCAGGGAATTCTATATGCCTTTCTAAACTCCAATATCTAGATGATCATTTCCTCCTCTTCCAACTATTTTTTTTCACTCTCTTTTCTAGAATCACTACTATCCAGATTCCAATCTGGATCTGGAATCATCCGGTTTTCCAATTTCGCCCTTTAACAAATTGGTTTTCAATTCCTCTATTTTACCATCAAAGGGTCCGCTATTGATCTTTCAAGGGGTAGAGACTTCACCACTCTTGTCTATTCACTACACAAACAAAAACAAACAAACAACAAACATCCAAGTACTCAAGATGTTGTAGTGCATAGAGTAGATCTAGATCCTCACAACATCTTGGATGGCCGATTCGGAATGTAGGTCATTCAAGACTTTGATCACTCCTCCTTACTACAATGATAGATCTCAGACATTTGGAACTAACTAGAGGGGGTAATCTTTCTAGGTGTAAGATGGATTCCAAGGTTGTCAGACCTTCCGGTGAGTGGGAATTTTCTGTGATGGTCGCTAATCTCCGTATAGAATTGTTTCCAATTCTGGATCTGCACTCACACCACTCTTTACTAAAAAACGGATTACCATTCCGATAGTTCAAAGACGCTACGCGCAGTTCCTTCGTCTCGTATCTAACATCATTACAATAGTACTCCCTTAGTCCGATCCAATTATCCAAAATCCGGATTCTTCCTCACTTGTCTTATTCACACCTCAACATTTAAACAATAAACCAATACAATCCGGATACATGGTTGGTGCCAGAATGTTCATCCGATGACTCAAATTAAAGAAGGGAATGGAATACAACAAAATAATTGCTAGGATGGAATGAAAAGGCAACGAACTTGCCCGCCTTTAAAAACCAAAATCAAAACCAAAGTCAATGCCTAAAAAGCCAAAAAGGCATTTTGAAAATCAAAGCAACCAACTAGTGAACAACTCGGGATATCCGAAACATTCATAGCCTAACTACCTCTACAAAACTGAAACCCCTAAAACGATCCAGAACTTGGACCTACACTTAGAAATCCCGTGCCAGATAAAAATTCTACCTAACTACCTATGCTTTATCTACCTTGTCGTGCCTTCTTGGAGTTGCTCCCGCTTTGATTGCTCGGAGTCTTCACCGAAGCCTTCACTAGTGTATTCTTTGCTGATGACCAAGTTTGGAGCTTCCGTGAAACCTTGGGAGGCGAGTCTCCCGATTCCGTCTCTTCCTCACATTTGAACTTCAACACCTCTTCTTCCGACTCCTCAATCTCTAGGTCCTTGGCTTACGGTGATTCACTTAATTCAATCTCAATACAATCCTATTTTGGAGTCCACTACTGCATATGGGAGAAGTCTTCTAGGTGAGATGAAGATGGATTTGTCATCACTCCAATCTCTGCGTCGAGATTGCCACGAACTGTCAATTTAGGTACCATAAACTTTCCAGTTGTGACTTTCCCAAGTGGTGTGAAAATCGGAACAAAAAACACTTGTTTTTCCAGAACAAACTTCCCACTCGTCCCTTTCTCTGACTTAGGTTCCACTAGTTCTGATGGAGTCTGTGCTTGGCTACCTAAGGGTCTTGCAACTGGGATAAGGATAGACTTCAGTTCCTTCGATTGGAGCTGGATCAGGCTACTCGAAGCCTACTAAATTGGAGTTTGTCAAATCGAAGTATCCCGGAATAAGCTCATAGGGACTTCCAGAAAGCCTTCTAATTTGATGGCCTGTTTCGGATCCAAGTACCCCAACAACTTCCGCATGTCCTTTAAAACAATCCCCATTTGGGCTTTGAAGTCGACCAAGATCTTTACCATCCTGGATCTGGTCATGTGTCCTTTTTTCGCCAATTAGATGGTGTAGAGATCAACTCGGATCACCGTATGTTTCGGAACCATGACAAGTTCCTTGAAGTCGTGGACGAGTTGGAGAGCCTCCGTCTCCTTCCGTCTCTCCGTGTCTAGCTCCCCCTCTGTCCACTCGAGTTGGAACTTGAAGCTGTCTCTTTCTTCCTCTAACTTCTAGATATGTTCCTCCTTCTATCAAAACTCCTCCAAATTCAAGCGTTTTCGGATTTCTTCCAAAATTTGGTTTGACTCTACCTTGAATTTATTTGCAATAAAAAGCACGTGATCCTCTAGGTCGCCATACATCTGTTTGGCTTACTACATCCACTAGATTCTGGCTTCAAAGAACTCAAGCTCTTGGAGATGTTCTAGATCTGGTATCGGTTCCTCCCATTTTGGTGTTGGCTCCTTCCCTCGTGCTGCTGGATTTCTGGACTTTCTTTGTTTCCGATCTACTACTTCTTCTTCCTCTTTCGGTTGCTCGTCTTCGGATTCCTTCTCCTCCTTCTCCAACTCTTTTGTGAGGCCATACTTCAGGATCTCGACTCCAGTATTGTACTTAATCATCTCTCCGGCACTCAAAACCTCTTTGTGGTGATAGAGGTGGAACAGATATGGTGTGATAAGGATGTACTTTGCTTGGCCTACGTGCTTTGCTAGCTTGCCCACAACTCCTTGAATCACTCTTCCCGAATAGATGATCCAGTCCTCGAAAGCCTCAAAAATGGTGTTGGCCATTGTGACCGTAACGTGGATAGGCTTCTCCGGATACAAGATTAGAATCAGGAAGTTCTATACCTGTCTATGCCTCTCGTTTTTACAGTCGCTAATGGCAAATCCCTCCTTTGAGTGGGCTTGATTCTAGAACTTTCTAGTCATGTACTTGTCTGCTCTTCCGGATAGTCCGAGCCCATTCTTCTGAAACGAATAGACATCCGTCGAGATGTCCTCCGTCCATGCTACAGATCGACCTTTCTCTATCAACTCGTACTAATTTGGAACTCCATAAATGAGTTCCTAAATCATCTTCTTGTTCTTCATGTTCCATGGTCTACCTAACAACCCAACACACCCGATACACATGAGGTCTTCCTCTTTTAACTGTGCTTGGTGACCCGGATCAGAAGGAATAACCAGACAAACCATCCAGGCTACAGCTCCAGACTTTTGTGTAGTCAAATCAGTAGTCACCGCCATGAATCATCGACAACTCACAAACCTAATCCAGTACTACTCCTTCCCTCTTTTCCTATCTTAGTCGCTGACTCACCACTCTTTCTCTCAACTATATATTCATCAAGTTCAGCAAGCAAAGAGGGAGAAAAAAAGGAATGGCGGTGGATTTAAGTACCCGGCGCATAACTGACAGTTCCCGGTGGAGAACAAATAGATGATTGTTCCCCCTAACAGTCTCCTAGTTTCTTAGACCGGAAGTCTAGAATGTAGGTTTGGGAAATCCGATACTTTTCTGGATTCTGGATTCGTATTAGATTTGTTTCTATAATGTTACTAAAGGTTTTAGTGACTCAAAAATTAACTATTATATAGTAGTCATAGTATAGTGTAAATCTCTAGAAGTGACTAAAAAAATTGAAATTTGCAAGTCTATCTAATCCAAATTTTAGACTAACTTATTTGGTTTGAGTTTTCGTGCTCCCACAACACCTTTTACGATTTTCATGTGCAATAATTATTTGATTTAAATTGGTCATAAATTTCAATTGGCAATTATGACTTCAACAAGTGAAAAGAAAAGAAAAAGACCAAAGCAAAGGGAGCCACACATGGTCTTCACTTTGAGATTTTAGATGATTCTATGAATAAAATGGAGAATGGTTAGAAGAAGGAGGAAACGAAGTATTGGACATTATACTAGAAAAAAACAATATTTTTGTCAACACACGCTAGCTGACCTTTTTTGTAAACTGCATTTTTTGCAACTCAATTTTAAGAAAACTTTGTTGCAATAAATGTAGTTTTTAGAAAATTGTATTATAGTAAACATATTTTACAAAAAAGATCAACTAGGATGTGTTGATAAAAATATTGTTTCTTCTAGTATCAAGAATGTGCACCCAATATGTCAAAATGTACCACATTGACAAGTTGTGGCCTCAAAACTTGCACACCAAATACACAAAAGATTATTGTTGTAAGCCATGGACTTGCAATAATAAGCATTTTGCCTATTGGTCGGAGGAGGTGTGACTAGCCCTCTTTGAAGATAAAACAAAGAATAAGGGATATATAAACCATAGCATGGCGTCCATGGTGTATGCCAAATTTATCTTGAACTGCAAGGTGGATTGGAGCATATTTTCAACAACAATATAGTCTCTATTTTTAATTGAAATAAATTTAAAAAGATATTCTTGATTTATACAGTTTGGAGGCCAAAATAGGAAAAAATTTAAAAAAATACTACAATGTAATGCCTATAATGGAGGTAACAGAGGGTACAAATAATGCTCTACAATACATTCCATGCAACTTCCAACAAAAGCAAACAATGGCTTTTCAAAAGGTGTAGAGAGTGAGGTCTTTCTAATTGCTCCAATGTATTCAATATCCATACCAAACCAAAGCATTAGTGTAAACAAGTTCCATATTTCCAAAGAATGTGGGGACACTTCAAGGACAAAAGAAGAGGTGGCTATAGAGAAAGTGGAAGGGCTAATGCCCCAATTGATAGTCTTGTAGACAACAATCTTCTAGACAATTTGATGTACGCACCTCTAAGTCCTAATTTGGCAATGGAGTCCAATTCACCATTAAGTCCAAAAGAAAAATTCCATATGCCTCATGGAAATGAAAAGCAAGTAGACAACATGTCCAAAATCTGTAGTGTTGATCAAAGAGATAGTCTTTACAAGTTTCCATATTTGGTGTCTTTGAGCCCAATGCAATGGAATGTCATATGTTGCATGCCCAATACAAAGCAATTAAAAGATTTTTTGAAGCTCTTGGTTAAGTTGGTTGAATATTAGGAAGAATAGTAAAGATCAAAAACCAATAATGAGCCTAGTAGTTCTAGGTCATCCAAACCTAATACTCATACTAAGCACATTATAAAAACCACTTACCAATTGTCATGGTTAGCTAAAATTTGTAGCTCTATTTTCTTTGTAGTTTATGAAAATGGCAGAGGAGTTTGTGAAAATGTCTTCAAAGTTGTTGAGTCGTGCCTTAGTATTCTACAAATTCACAAAGACCTTAGAACAACTTCATGACAAAAAACTAGCCAACTTAAAATAGTTGATTCAGGGTTGACGAACCTCTACGTCCACCTGAAAAAGGCGTCCGTAACCTGGATGTCCGTCCGCACGGACGCCAGCGGACGCAACGTCCCTCCCGCCGTCGGAAGGCGGACGGGCAGGGCGGATGGAGCGGACAGGGCAGGGCGGGGTGGGGCGGACAGGGCGGACAGGGCGGGATAGGGCAAACAGCGTCCGCAATTGTCAGCGGACGCTGCGGACACAACATCCGCGTCCAGACGTCTTGTCAACCCTGAGTTGATTGCCTACAACAAAGAAAATATTCAATTCAAAATAAAGTCTGAGGACTTGGCATGGAAGTGCCAAGACTTGGAACAAAAATTGGAGACATTAGAGTATGTTGTAGAGTGTCTGAATCAATGGTCATTCAAACAATTAGAAAACTCTAGGAGGAGTTGAAGCACAATACTAAATTAAAGACTACCTTGGACAATTTGAGCATTGTTGCAATCCCAACCATGTAGCTATTGGAAATGGAAGAGAGTAAAGAAAATGATGACAAACTCTTTCTTCTTTTTTATAAGCTTGAAGTAATAGAGTAACCCAATACGACAAATGCTAATGATGTTGACGACATTAGTAAATGGAAAGTGACAATACGAATGTCCATTGGAAAGCCTACACCAACACTCATGAATGCCTCCTAAGAAACTGAAGGCTAGGAGTTCAAAGATTTAAAGCATAAGTTGGAGGAAGCAATTCAAGCAAAGGTTTATATAGAATCAAAGCTGAAACAATTGCAATGTAGCTTGGATATGGAGCAATACATGCCTCATAGAGGATTGGAGTCTACATGGTTAGCATGGATACAAAAATTCCATGACAAATCCTATGTAGTATTCCCATCAATGATAGGGCTTCAAAATTGGCAATGGAGTCAATTGAAGAATGCAATGCCATTGAGACTTCTTTGAGTCAGTTGAAGACTAGGTTTGACCAACATCCACATGGTAGGTATACCAAAATTACATATTGGAGAGACATAAATGCCATGTTTGAGTGGTTGAACCATACTAGAAAAAAGAAGGTACACACATCAATTGGACCTTAGAAATAGAGGAAGGATGGATCCCTCACAATACACTTTCTAGATACATCAAGAAGAAAGAAAAGATAGAAGTACATGCTTGTGATCAAACCTCGGGAATCTTGAAGGGTTCTTGCAACCTTATTAAGGTCCCTTTGGACCTGAAAGACCCTAATTATGAGTCAATATTGCCACACTTTCTATATCACTTGCATTATAAAAGCATTGCTTATTTGTTTTGTTTATACTGAATGTTGTTCTCTTTTGAGTCCTAAGTTCTATGAAATGTTTTGAATCTTGAAAGGTGTGCCTCCGAGTCACAAATACAATTGCTAGACCTTTCTATATGATGAAGTGCCATTCAAATTTCAAAATTACTTACATTAGGGGAAACCCTTGGAGTGGGATTCAAATGATTAGAAGCATGGATTATATAAAAAATCTCAACAACCAATGGATCCCTTCATATAGATGATTTGGAATAGAGAGGTGGAATTGCAAGCGCGGGGTCTTGAAGATGACACGACTTGAGAATTGTTTTGTTGCAACAAAGGAAGATATAGGAACATGCAACATCAAAAATTTGTTTGGTTTTTTTAAAAGGAAGTGTTGAAAGGGCTTGATGGCAATTGGTTCGATGTAGAGCGTGCAAAAGAGTTCAATGAGTATTATAGGTCATATGATCACACTCTAATAGGTAGGGCCTTCTTTTTGTGGAAATTGGAAGAAGTTGCAAGAGTTCGTGTTCTTATGGAAATAGATGGTCAAACAAATACATGGCATTTAGTTGTAGATGTAGCAACGGCATTTGATAAGAGGATTGATGAGATCATAGGTTAGTGGAAGGTCTTCCTATTCGAAGAAGACCGACCAAGCATATGGCACGGGAAGGGTGATGACAAAATAGTCCAAGCAATCGTATACTGAGTGAATATTGCTTTGAGAGTCTAAAAGGCAAATAAAGTCAATTTGTTACCTTAGAGAAAGTAAAAAAAGAAGCTTGAAGATGAGGACAACTTCTCTTTAAAAACAAAATGGCAATTCTTGATGGTAGACTTAGAAATTGAATTTGGAAGGCCAATAGTTAATGAAAGTTAGCAATGCCAAACTTGTTGAGCAAATATAAGACTCTTAGCTAAAGAAGGTCCCTCTTGTGTTTCAGTAGTATTGATTCCGGTGGAAAATAAGAATAAGGGTGGACTTTGTTTTCTTGAAGATAGAATTATGTGAAGTGTTTGGATTTTTTGAAGATCAAGCAATATTAAATAATTGTATTAAAGGAAAGTTTTGATATATTTTGAATTTACACATATAATTATGTATGTATATATATATGTGTGTGTGTGTGTGTGTGTGTGTCTGTATGTGTGTGTATATAAGAACAACATGTTTTGATTAGTTTGAAAAATGTATTTTTTTCTATCTCTTTACACATTTGTGCATGCATACATTCATTTTTTTTATTATGTATCTTATAAATTGTCAAATCATGTCAAGCAATATGTGAATGGGTAATACGGCCTTGAATGAAGTTTGCCCCTTTCCCTTGTCCACCCTCCGTCTATCTACTTGCCGTCCGCCTCATTTGCCTTAAGCTTGCCCTGTTTGCATGTCTCCGCTTGTAGTCTACATTGTCTGCCCCATCAAGGCAATAATTCACTAGAAGAAAACAGTATTTCTATCAACACATGCTAGCTGACCATTTTTGTAAATTTAGTTTCTTACAACATAGTTTTCCAAAAATTGTGTTTACTATAAAATAGTTTTTTTAAAATTGTATTGCAGTAAACCCAGTTTTCAAAAAAAAATGAGCTAGCGTATGTTGATAGGAATATTGTTTTCTTCTTGTAGTTTTGATTGAAATTCCAAATCTCATTTTTCACTCAACGATCAATACAAATTTGCGGACTAAATGTATGAGAACAAAAGCATTTGCAAGCACTCTTATAAAATTGAGCACTTAGATTTTTAAAGGCTAGAAGTTGCAATTTATGTGTGTCCTTTGCTTAGTAATGCATAATTCAGTGGACAAGAGGGCCTTGACTTTCAAGACTTTGTATAGGCAATGTTATTCATATTGTGAACACTATGTATTTGATCTTTAATATTTTTTATTTGTTTTAAAATTGAAGCAAGCCATGAACTTGTCACTATGAGTGGGGATTACTCTTCTTGGTATATTATATTCCAACCTAGTAAAATATAGTATAAAGCTCACAAGTTGGTGTTTGTGAAGAGGTTAGGTTGTATGTTGAGCCACTTAAGATATGTAGGCCCAAAAGGTTTTTGTGATACCATAGTAAGCCTTTGTCTACAATTGACATTACAAATTTGAGTTGTATTTTTTTGTCGCAAAGGAAAATTCCCATGAAGACTTATGGTAGACAACATGGATGGCAACCACACCTAGACACATCCAAAATATCTCAACCAAGAGAGATTTGTGACATTTTACATAAGAAATCTCATATATAATATTGCGAGAATTTGTATGAGCAAGTATAGACGTGAACTTGACCATAGAAATCTCTAATAGTTGTGAAACTCTAAGGACATCATGTTTTAGGCCTCATAGACAAAACAACTTAGCAAATGGGTTTGAAGAAGTTCATAAATGCAAATTGAATGCATTATGAGCAAATCTTTTTTATGCAACAAACAAACCATTTTTTGTAGCTTGAAATCTAGTTTTAAAAAAGTAGAGAAGAAAAGGTTGAATTGAATAGGCCCTACACACTCCATTGTACCATGATCTTTGACATAAATTGTTGAACAAGGCAAAAACAAACATTCAAATACAGCTTCATACAACTGAAAATAGCATCAAGAAGTTTGGAGCAACATTGATGGCGAATTTTGTTAAAATTGTGGTATTCCATATGCCATTTTCACACCTTAGCATCTAGGGCAAGTATACATTGCTAATATCTAGGTTGCTATTAGATTTCAGAAATCTATAACTAGCATAGATATTAGATCTAGTAGTTTGAAAAATCTAGGATTGGTATAGATTTCAAAAATCTAGTACTGGTATAGATCCTAGTATAGAAAAAATGGTTTAGATTATGCGGCTTGAACTACCAAAAGTGCCAAATTAATGGAATACTACCATTTTAACGAAATTTGTCATATTGTCAATCACCAGTAGAAAACAACATTTTAGACAACATAAACTAGGTGATGTTTACTGAAAACTATGTTCCTACAAACAAAAATTTTCTAAAGCTGTGTTGACTATAGTACAGTTTTAGAAAATTTGCGTTCCCAAGAACATAGTTTTCAAAAAACATCATCTAGTTTATGTTGTCTAAAATGCTATTTTCTACTAGTGATTGATGATGGAGCTCAATTACAAATTGGCCCTTAATCAATGCCATACTTGAATCTTTTGCAAATAAGCAATTTCTTGAATAAGTGGATACAAGTGGATTTAAAAAGAATGGAAAATACTTGACGCTATATTGGAAAAATTCATAGAACAAGTGGCTACCAAGAACATGATGAAGGTAACTACAAATAATGCTCTTGTAAATCCGTTAATATGAAATTTGATATCAACTATTTATCCATACATTTTTTACTAGGGATGTGTGGTACACATGTTGAATTTGTTGGTGAAGGATTGGGCAAAATAAACAAGGATTTCAATGTGTATAGCCCAAGCCTATGTTGTAGTGAAATTTATCAAAAAGAGGCACAAGCCACTTGCCATATTTTGAAGTATTGGCCAAATCTTAATTTGTTGATGTTGGAGGAAATAAGATTAACCTCAAAATTCACTATAAAGAACCAAAGTTTATTGATGTCAAAAGGGACGGATTTTAGATGACATTGAAAAAGAAAACCCATGTTTTTATATCAACAATAATGTTTAATATAACATCAATGGATATCATTGTTAACATTAAAACATGGTTTTTTTTTTCTTCAATATCACCTCAAATGTCACCTAAAATTTGTTCCTTTTGATGCCAATCCATGACCTAAAACAAAGTTTTGTTATAGTGATTCATCATGATTGAACACTTGTCGAAGGTAAGAAGAGCATTGGAACAAAGGGTGGTGGACCTCTAATGGACAGAATATATACAAACTCTGAAGGACAAGCGCAATAGCAAAATCATATCTAAAATTGTTTTCAAAGAAGTGATGAAGACTATTTAGGATGACCATTTCTATAAATGTTGCATCAATTTTATAGACATGGTTGAACCAATTTTTGTATATATTATGCAATTTGAATTTGAAGACGCCATGTATAGGATAGGTGTTACATATTATGAAGAAAGAGAAACATGTATATACTTTACGAGGGTTGCCTTTTAGTTTGTATGAAGAACAAGCAATTCCATTGTAACTAACTTTTAACAAACAAAGGGAAATAAGGGAAAACGATCTATATCCTATAGGAGCTCTTTTGAATCCATACCTTCTTCATGATAAAAAAAACTAGCCAATGATCAAGATGTAGTGGAGATATGCAAACATGTCTTAGAAAAAATATGTAAACCAAATCAATACACATCAATGGTTAGGGAATTTGTAGCCTTTTGACATAGGAAGCCACTACTCCATAAGATGTTGAATCCGAAGGAACAAATGTTGCCGACACATGCTTGGTGGGATTTTGAAGGTGCATGTGGCAAGCTCATAGCTCCACTAGCAAAGAAGATATTGGCCCAATTAGTATTATTATCTTTATATGAACAAAATTGGAGTAGTTATTTTTTCGTTCACAACAAATTGTGAAACAAGTTGAAGGCAAAGATAATAGCTGATTTGGTGTATATATGCAATAATTCCTAAATTTTAGCCACGTCAAAAGAAAAAGATGAGAAAAAGTAATACCACAATAATATAGAGTCGAAGAATTTGAATGGGCCACTGTTGGAAGCAAGGTTACTAGGACATTTTGACATTCACTGATATCCAACAGACATAGATGCTAGGTCCAAAGCATTCTAATGTCCCATAACATTTGAAATTTTTTTATGACCATTAATCGATACTGTCTACCCTATCCACTTGTCCCATCCACTACGTCATCCACGAGATTTGATAGTCCACGTTCGTCGATCGAATTGCATTTGCTTGATTAAATGGCTAAGATTTGTCCACCTTGCCTATCTTGTTGCTCCATCCATTTTCCCTATCCACCCATTTGCCTTCCAATGACGTTTTAGACGCTGCGGATGTTGCATTTGGACAGACACAATTTGGACGTGAATTCCCTCAAATGTTGGACTTTATCAACTATAGTTGGAAGACCAGAATGATAAAGATGAGGATGAAGGCAGCAACAAGGATGGTGCACCCACGCTGGATGATGAAGACGCTAGAGAAGACATATTCAATATTGATAATGATACGTTTCATAGCTCTAATCAAAACAATGATGACTCTCAAGGCAATTTGGACAATATGCACAATTTTTGATTGGTTGAGGACAATCATGGATGTGATGAAAATCTCCCTTCTATATGTAGATTTGTATATGGTCCTAGAATCCTAAGTAGCCAAAACATTTTATTAGAAAAAAGTGTTGCTTTTGCCAAGGTAGTAGAGCCAAATGGAATGACAATTAGCAACAATGGGACTTTACAAAAGGATGAAGTGGTTCTAATTTCAAAGTTTCCATCCATGGCACTAGAGATGGTATAAAGAAATGTCGAACACAATGACAAGGGAGGATATGAGGTGGACTTACAAATGAATGTGGGCAATGCAAGTGTGGAATCAGTTGGTGGGCAAGAATAGTGGTGAGAGGGTGAATTATATATTGAAGTACAGAAGAATGGTGGTTCAACGAGAATGGGGTTTAGAAGCCCAACTCATTTGGAGAATGATAAAGGCAAGAAGAAAATGAAGTCGAATCCCCAAGTACCATGATGTAGTGCTGTTGCACGTGCATCATTGAAGCCTGCTAGCATAAGATTGGATAGTTCAAGAAGCTCAAGGTCTCGATATTAGCTAATGAATATTTCAAAAGAAAGTCCTTTAGGCATCAATCTACAAAAAGTTTCATCATCTATTGTTTCAATTAATACAGATATTGATGAGACATTCACATCTAAGCGCGCTCAACATCAAAGAATGCAATAGCACAAAAATCCATCAAATTGACAAATAGTACATTGCGATTGGTAAGTGTAGTGAAGGTAATGATTCGCGAACAGCCCAAAGGATTGAAACCCATGATCACAAAATCAAGTAAAAGGAAAAATAAAAGAGAGATGCAACCTTTTGTTGTCTCTTCATTCTAGAGACAAAATGTAGATTTAACCTCCTTTGATGTGGGTTTTACTGCTTCAAAGTGAAGAAAAACAAAGGTCCTTAGTAGTAGGGAAAAAAATGCAATGTCCCTATTGAAAGTAAAAAGGGAAAGAAAGGATCCCAAATAAAAGAGATCACCCACTTTTAAGCAAGCAGTGGAGAAAAGAGTGACATTTGAATCATCTCCATCACATGATATGGAAGATGCCTCCAACAATGAAGATGTTGGATGGAGAACTAAAAGAGAGAATAGCAAGGCTAAAATGAAAAGACATAGTGATTACTAGCCATAGGAATTGAAGAAATGTAACCTTAGATGTTTGAGTGTTTAGTTGCTCATAATTCATTGAGCACATAATGACAATGGATTACTTAACCATTTCATTATAGAAGTAGTTTGCTTATTAAGATTTCAAGGTGATTTTGTTTCAAAAACTAAGTAAAATCCTCATGAAAAATAAAAAATGGATTTTGTGTTTCTTTTTCTAAATGGAGCATCATGTACTAGTACACTGCAATATTGTTGGCTTCCAGTTCAAGTCAATGTTGCTAAATTTCAATGTGAGGAGTGTTACCAAGTTGAATTATATAATTTTGTCTTTTTCAATAACAATTGCTATATAAGAAGATCCCAAATCCAAGTCCAAAAGACCACAACTAATTTTTTGGGAAGACATTGTATCGTAGTATAAGGAAGCACAAATCCTCCTATTGGTACTAAAAAATGTCTTAAGCACCATTAAAGTGACTCATGTAACATTCCCAAGAAATTTAGTTTGTAATTCCTAAGGAGATGTCTAGAACTGGATACAAAAGTCAAATTAAACCCCAAACCCATTGGATCTATAACAAGAAAGTCTAGATTTGGTTCTTGATTGATTCTAATTATTTTCTCATTAAAATGTAATACTTTTTTCTTCTCCACCAACCAAGGAGTGTCCCAACATTGTACCTCTTCCGGTTCTAGTCTACAGATGTAGTAACTTATGTGACCAATTTGAAGTTTAGCCTCTATATTAGAGCGGTCCGCTATTAAAATTAAGGAAGGATGTGTTGAATCCAACCCTCCTAGGGATTAAAGTGACTAAAGTTCTTTAGAAATATAGGATGCGAGTATTTCCTTACAACTGATCCAGATATCAGTCTAGACTAACAAATCATGTAAGAAACCCTTACCATCTTTTCTTACTACAACAATAGACCTATCTAATCTGGATTCCTTTGGCAAAGATGGATGACCGGATAACTACATAGACTCTGCCCTATTGCTTAGTCTTCCTTCTAGGTGTAATGGAACCTCATCAACACGTTAATTAGTAAGCGCTTGAATGTTCACAAATCGCATCCAGTTTCAAAGCGACTATTCCACAAAAAAGTTCCCAATTTACAAGCTAGAACAAAGCTTTCCATCTAATACACACAGTTTCCCAATCAATCCAATTGCACTCCTGGAACCGGATCCAAATAGAATCTGAGGGCCACTCCTTCCCAATCCAACAAACCTAGCTACTTGTATTAAACAATGGTTCTAGCATTGTCAGCATATCAATATAAAGTCAAGGGATGAACTCAACCCGGTGAAGTGGAAATACTATAAATTGATTTATTTAAACAAAGAAAATACAAGAGTATGAAAATGCCTAGGGCTTCAAGATAACTTCAGCCTCTAAATAACTAACTTCCTGGGAACCCTAAAAGTCCCAAAGGAATAAAACAAAGACCAGGAAATGACACGTAGCATTCCCCTAATCTAAAACACGTTGAATTTCTAATACATGGTTGATTCCGCAAACAATGGATCTCAGATTTGAGAAATCTAGATCTAGATGTCTAGATTCATCACTTCCAAAATTAACTAACAAGTAGCTTCCTAGATCAAAAACTTTAGTTTTCTTTCACCTACCTACTTTTGCTCCTAAAATAACTATAGCTAAGCTATCTTGATCCACTTTGGAGTTTCCTCCATTTGCTTGGTTGCTCCCTGCCTTGTTGGCTACTTCTTACTCACTTAAGCCTTAGTGACATGCGTCGCCTTCCCTTTGCTAGGAAGTGGAGTCTTCCCTTTCTCTTTTCTGCAAGGAGGAGAGGTAAGTTCCGGTTCCGATTCCTCTTCTAACTCAACCGTGCTGCCTTCATTTTCAATTGTCTCCGAAGACTCGTCTTCATTTGATTTAAGCTCAATCAGTGGAATCGACTCCTTTGCCCACTTTGTAGTCATCTTCTACTTCATCGCACTTGTCAATTTCGGAAAAAGATTGGAAATCTTGCTCTTTAGTGTCTCCAGGCTTTCTTTGACTAACCAGAAATGATTCCTAGTATAGACCCTTTTCTGATTGTAGACTCAAGCTAACTACTTGGTTGGGTGGATTGTAGAGTAGTGTCTACATTCTTGTCTTTCCGCTCCCTAGAGGCAAGGGGAGAGGGTAGTGGAGTTGCCTTGGAGGGGGTTGTTCCCATCAACTGGCTAGTTCCTTTCCCCGTTTCCGATTTAGAAACCGACTCCATCATTACAAGCCTCATCTTATTCAACATCCTCTTCATCTTCTCTCCATTATTAACGAGCACTACTACAATTTTTAGACCCATTTGTGACCCCTCTTTGAAAATACTAAACTCAAACAACTTGGCCTTGTTCACCACGTCACCCAAATGTCCAATGAAGTCTTGGATCCAATTAAGGGTTTTTGTGGATTCAGATGAAAGTCTCTTCTCTCTTGTTGCTTCCTTAGACTTCTACTTTAATTTACCCCGAAGAGTTTTCACCTGACCGGATAACTCCTCTATTTGGTCCTCTAACTTCCTCACATTCTTATCTTGGAGAAGATTCTCTACTTTCTTATAGAGGTTTGATGGGGTGATATCATCCATCAACTCACACACCTTCCTAGTCACCTCCTTCTCAATGGAGATGTAATTCTAAATCCTATTCAACTCTTCTATAACCTTCTCCAAAGCATCACTCTTCTAATCAAGTGCCCAAATGGGATCCTTCTCCTTTGTTCCCTCAGCAACTCCCTTTCCATTCTCTTAGGAAGCTACTTTCTCCTTTTCTGGTTCCGATAATTCATCTCTTGATCTCTCTTTTATAGCTTCAACTTCCAGTTCTAAACTAATGTTGTATTCAAGCATGACATAGAAACCTTATATGTTGATCTTTCTTTGTCTCTCAATAGATCTACAGACTCATAGAGGTGGAAGAGGAAAGGACTAAGGTCGAAAGGTTTGGACTTCCTAGCCATTGCAACCATCTTAGCTACTACATCCTAGATTACTATCCCCCAGTTGACCTTCCTATCTCCAAATAGTGCTCCAAAAATCATATTTTCTAATGTGATTGTGATCCATGTAGGCCTTTCCGGATCCAAGACCGAGACCAAAAACTCTAATACCATTTTATCTCTCAAGCTTTCATAGTCTACAACTACATATCCGTCCTTAGGATTCACGAGATTGAAAAACTTACCATTCCGTACTTTTCTGTCTAAGAAGCCCATCCTTCTTCGTTGTTTGGGAAACAATAGACCATCTCCTACATCTCGGATGTCTGAGCCTTTACAATCCACTCTCACTCGCTAGACTAGTTTTTCATTAGCTCCTGCACCATCCTTTTGTCCTTTAGGTTCCATGGCAGTTGCAAAAATCCTTAGCAGCCAATGCAACGCAAATCCTCCTCTAGGTGTGCCTTCTCACTTTTGCTTCTTGATATACTATGGACTACTGATCAGAGATTAACCGGATGCGGTTCTTCCTTAACTTTTGCCTTCACCATCTCTTCTGGTGCATTCAAAGGTATCTTACTACTAACCAATCCTTCAAGTCTAGAAAACACTCAAGAACCTAAAAGACTTCATATAGAAGAAAGCTCTCTTTCCAGTTTGCACTCTAGGAACCGGAATCTCAAAACTCTCAAAACTCCTTCACCAAAGCAAAAACACATGAACACAACTCCTAAGACTCACGTGGATCTAAAAAGCAAGTGAGGAAGGAAAGAGAGTGACCTCCCTTTAGTTCCCCTAGTTCCGGTTCCTATAGCCATTTGAGTTACTCGTTACATTGTCTCAATGGATTTTTTATCCATTCAACGTTTGCTTCCCGCTTCTATCTGCGTTTGTTAGCTTCTAAATTGATTCCGTTTCCGATTCCAATACCGCTGAAAGTCTTGAAATACTTTTTGGACAATTATCTGATTTTTGGTTTCTAGTTAGGACGAAAAGTGTAAATATCCTCCTTAACCATTTTATCTCAATTAAGAACCCCTATGGTTTGCTAATCCATAATTCTAATAATTTCTCTATTTCTAACTCATAGAAGCAAAAAAAATATACTAGTAATGGTCCTTTTGCTTCAAATTCTATTTGAAGTAACAAAAATCTAGTTCTCCAGGTTTCCACACATTGATAACAAAATACCCTAAATTCTAAACTGCCCGCTCATCCGCCTTGTCTGCAGTGTCTTCCTCATTCGCCTTGTCCACTTTATCTTTCACCCTATCTATACCATTGTCATTGTATTTTCTATGTTGATTACATTGTACTTGGATCAATATTATTTATAGAGAGCCAATTTTCATTTGCCAAAAATAAGTGCGATATATAGCTCGATTCTGTTAACACATATACACCTTTGACATAACAAAGTTCATCACTAACAACTTCTTAATAGTTACAACTCAGAAGACATGAGGCCCATTTCAGGCTTCATGTTCCTTTGGTATAAGTAACCTTTTCAATCTTTGTCAGCACTATGTTGAAGGATGAATTGCAACATCAGATTACTTTATACAAGGAAACTTTCAAGCAAAAACTCTACCTACACTCAATTGTAGGGTTTTGCACATCATCATAGAATATTTATATGACCCACTACACACTTCTCTTCAAACATTGACCACATAAATTGAATCCTAATTAGAATAAATTCATAAGTCCATTTCAAAAACAAATTGCATCCACACATCAAATGAACAAGCACTTCACATGGATGTCTGCAATCTAATCCTATTTTCCTTCAAAGAGTGACAAGAAATTCACTAAGTGAGTTTAAATGCCATCCTTAAATCTAAACAACTTCTAAATATTGATGATAGAATTGTTTGTCAATTTCATCAAAAAATGAAATTACATTGTAAGTCTTACACTAAAAACCAAAAATCAAGAAGCCCTATTCTAAAAATTAAATGCATATTTTCTTAGTAAAGAAGCCACCCACAATTCCATACCTTCAATTTGTAAGGGCAGTTAGCCTTGTTACACTTCAAAATACATCACTATCCAAATTAATAGAAGCAAGCTACAATTCTAGTGCACTATGTCTATATGCCAACAAAGGACAATGTTTCTAATGGGTACCCCGCAAGTACAATGCCATCCTTTAAAAGTCAGGACAAAATAGTGAACTACCTTCTATTTTCTATTGTGTTCAAAAAGACATTGAAAATCATGTCTTTTGCTTCATTCCACTCATACAAAATTAATATTGAGGTTTCATTTCTTGCTAACGGTACATAGTTTCAAAACTGTAATTATAACTTTCAAATATTGCCTTTTGGTACATTGGTCTAATCAAAACTCAATCAATTTCTTAATTGCAAATTACTAAATCCTAGGGCATTCATTCATTAGTCGCTTCCTTTGTTTGGAATGATTGGATGATTGCCAAGTTAATTTACTAAAGCATGAAATATCGAAAAATACAAGACTCTATAATCCAAAAGTCACATAGTTACGCAAACTTGGTCCGCAACCTTATTGCATATTTTCTGCTATACTCCAAGTTATGTAGAAATACTTAGTTGAAAAATAACTACTCGTAGTCCAATAATACATGCTCTTCATATTCCACCTACTTGGATGAAAAATACATAAACGAAAGACAGTGACGGTAGAAATTAAATTACATTGCCAAACATGCAATTTGAAAACAAAAACAAATTCTTCTTATAAGTGCATTTCAAATTGAGATTGCCCCTTTTTCAGAGTTCTATTGACTTTTGTACTAGAAATCTCATGAAACGACTTACACAATAACAACACAACTTATGCTCAATAAACAATATATACTTGGGCTATTTTTAGAAGCCACTAACTTTCAATTCCTACATAGGATTGCAATACATCCATTTTTGCACTATTGTTTACAAGAGAACAAGCATGCACAACTACCTATGTGGGTCCAAATAATTTATTGACATCAATATCAATTCCTTGAATTTCAAATACTCAATGACACTTTTTATAAAAAATTTATTTAAGACAACCATATGAAATTATGTACCCTAGAAAATTAAAAGATACCAAATGAGGATCCAGACATTTCTAGAAAAATGTAGTATAATTGTTTTGATAACAAAAATCAATGAAAAATCTAGATAACTTTAACCATGTTCTTTTTTTACAACGTTGATTAGCGTTGGGCACTAGAGAACAAGCTCAACAAAATAATACAACAATAGATTTACAAATATTGCCTTTCTCTAATACCTTAACAAATCAAAAAGTGTTTGTCATTTCTTTCCACCTCCTTGACCAAAGTTGATTGTCCATTATATATGAACATGACCTACAGTGTAGGGTTGACAAATCAGTACGTCCACCCCAAAATAGCGTCCGTAACCCGGACGTTCGGACGTCCGTCTGTCGCAGCTTAAAATTTTGATTTTCTTAGTATACACCAAAATAGGAACGGAAACTAGTCATTAGGGAACCGGATCCGATAAGGTGGAGAAGGAAAACTCAAAATTAGCACGGAATGTGAAGTAGTGGGCCTCTTGGATCTAATCCGGTCAGGAGTAACTAACGATGGAAAAAGAATGCAACACGGATTAGGTCTAGGACCGGATTATGATGATAAACCGGATTATGATGGTAAACCGGAAAGGGTCCAGAGACTATATAAGGAGGAGCTTTCACTGTTGCACCCCCTTTTAGAAACTCGACCTTGAGCGTGCGTGGTTGAGTTTTTGGCGTTTGTGCGTTTGTGTTCTGTTTGTTTTGATTCCGGTTGAGATCGGAGAGAGAACGTGAGCAACGGGACATGCGGCTAGGAGAGAGTGAGGTAGATTCGAGTGGGAATGCGTCCGCTACGTAGGTCTAGACCAGCGAGTCCCTCTGGAGGCGAGGTGAAGCTCCGGAAAGTCATTCCGGTTATTCCCTCCACAGAGCCGGAAAAGTCTCAACTCATGGAGGATCTCAACTCCATGGGTTGCCTAGGGTTTGCAGAGAAACCCTGGGGTTTTAGGGAGGAGAGAATGGTCAAGGAGCTCCTCGGAAAGCTGTCCAACCAGTTTGACAACACCGTGAGAGGAACTCCCGTCCGCTGGAACGAGGGAATGTGGAGAGCGGTTTCCAGTTTCTGGGCAGGAAGTTTAGGGATGGCGAACCGGAAGGATGAGTTTGTCTGAGGGAAGTTCTAGGGAGCCGTCAACCCGAAGGACGGATACGGGGTCGAGGATTGCGTGGATGACCGACACCGTCGGCTCCTGCAATTCCTGGTTCCGGTTCTTCACCCGGAAAAGCCGACCAGGGTGACGATCACCCTCGGCAACACCATTTTCGGTGCCCTCAGTGGTACCCGGAAAGTGGACTGGGCACGGATCATTTCCGATCTTGTGGCCCAGCTGGTTAGTAGGGTTGGGAAGAAAAGGGCCACTCCAGTGTGCCCTTATCTCTTCCACCTCTATCGGGAGAACCAAGTCCTCACCGACACGGAGGAGAAGGTGTGGAAGACGCAGGAAGTCCTCCTGAAGTATGGGGAGTCGGAAACGGATGACGAGGCCGAATCCGATTCCGGGTCAGAACGGGAGTTGAGCGAGGAAGAGGAGGAGCCGATGCCGCCCATCAAGCGACAGAAGTTGATGCCTCCACACAAGCGCGGGACGCCTCCCGGTCAAGACAGACCGGCCCCGAAAGAGAAACCGGAAGCCGAGAAGACCGTTTCCGGGGGAGACCCAGAAATGCAAGATCCGTTCAACGATCTTATCAACGTCCTCTGTAACATCAGGGCGGATTGGGAGGTCAAGCATAGGACGCTTTCGGCGATCGGAAAGTTGGTAGGTGCACCACCGGACAGCAAGTTGGCAGAACAGGTGGCGGAGTGCATCACCAATCCGGAAGAGACCCGAAAACAGGAAGCAGAGATCTGCCGGTTGCAGGAGGAGGTGGATAACCTGAAGGCAACACTTTTTGCCTATCGGGAAGACGTGACGGCCGCCTGGGAGATGGCGGAGGAGACTCGGAAGATAGCTGAGCAGATCAAGGAGGTCTTGGGAGAGACCGGAACGGCCGCCGCCAAAGCGAAGCTCTTCGACGAGAAGATCCACGAAGAGAAGAAACTATCCGGTTCCGGGATGGTCCGGATTCTCGCCGACTTCGCTGAGCAGGTGGAGACGGCAATGGTGGAGGGGCGGAAGGCTGCGGACCGGATTGAGGAAAGCAGCCGGAAGTTGACTGGAGCGACATGCTCCAAGGGGATTCATCTTTCGGATATCTCGCTACCGGATATCTTTCCGAACGCGACTATTGCGAAGGATAGGAAGGATTGGACTCCTGAGTCCAAGAAGTCTAC
The DNA here is from genome assembly GCA_963969395.1 of Pseudoscleropodium purum. Taxonomy (NCBI): domain Eukaryota; kingdom Viridiplantae; phylum Streptophyta; class Bryopsida; order Hypnales; family Brachytheciaceae; genus Pseudoscleropodium; species Pseudoscleropodium purum. The sequence continues at coordinate 12,547,473 of OZ017805.1, read as the reverse complement.
CCGGGCTGAGACTCCGGGCAGGAGACCGGATGTTACAATCGACCTGGAGTCTTCACCCGTATCTAACCCTACGGAGGGGGAACGGATCCGGAACTTGAGTGAAGTCTTCGAGGAGCTGGTTTCGGAGGTCGAAAGCCCGACAATAGGATCTAGGGTTGTAGAGTAGATAGGATTTTGATTTCAGTTAGGAGTAGGAGCGGATCCGGATCCGGATCCGGCTCAACAGTATTAGGTTAGACCGGAAGTTAGGTTAGGATGGCGGCGGACCCCCACGGGTTTTCCGCTCCTTTTTGTGCTTTTAGGGTTTTTACCCTTTGTATATAAATCGGTTCCTGAGATGGGAACTGGGAGTTTTTCATTTTGCAAACTTCTTGTACCTTTCTATTCTCCTCATTGTGTGTCTCTCTTTAGCGCGACAGGATTGTATGATGTGGAGTTAAGATAGTACGAGCCGGTTTGCGAGTGATTTCTCCCCTTGGTGTTTTATTTCCGATCCTAGGTGCATGTGAGTAGGTATTGAAGAGTTGGGAGTGAACTTAGTTCCTCAGCACGTCTAGAGTTTGAGATTCCGGGTGAGAAAGCCGTTGTTAGGCTAGGCGGGTAGGGAGGGATTCCTTAGCTGCGCTAGAACTCCCGGGTGGGAAATCCGGTCGAGTGTCCGATCTCCTGTGAGGTCTTACCGCCTTAGTTGGTAAACGGAAGAACTTTAGTTGATGTTGGAACGGACGGGTACACTTGTAACCACCTGTCTTCGCACGGATCGGAAGTAGCATCAAGGTCGTTGTAGTGTGAGAGGGTCGAGTGTGGGGTCTTTGTGTGACCTACAACCCGGATTGCTATCTGGGTTGTTGTGAAGGACCAAACCGGATCCGGATTAGCTTAGGAGTTTAGGAAGTAGGACAGTGGGTCTTCAGCCACTATAAGTCACGGAAGGAGTGGTGGGCCTACCACTCTCAAAATTAAGCGGCGACCCCTCTGATGGTGAAACAGAGGCAAAACTAAACCGGATAGGACTACGGATACAAGATGACCATCCCGACCGGATTGGTCAGGACGGATTTCCAGAATCGGAAGTTGTGAGATCCTGGGATTTGGGTATTTGTATGGACCGGATAGTTAGTAGGACCGGAAGAAGGAGAAATCCGGTCTATAGTTATCCGGTGTGGTGGTATTTCTGGTTCTAGATCTAGGACCGGAAAGTAAGGTTGGGATACTGACTTAGCTTAACTGCTTAATAGAGCTAGATACTTCACAGGATCTCGTGGGTTCGATCTTTAGAGTCACTTAGTTATACTCTAGAGCGATTTTTGTGAGTATAATGGGGAATTGACCTGCCCTGTGTTGCGACACCGTCCTCACGAACGCCAGCGGACGCAGCATCCCTCCCGCTGTCGGAAGGCAGACAAGTGGGACGGACAGGGCGGGGCGGATAGGGCGGGGCGAACGGGGTGGACGGTGTCCGCGAATGTCAGCGGACGCTGCAAACACAACATCCGCGTGCGGACGTCCCGGACGTCCGACCGTCCTATCAACCCTGCTACAGTGTGTAGATGGTTCAATTCAATAGATTGAAATACAATATATTGATTTACAAAATTCCAAGAATTTACTTTTCAAAACTAAATTTTTTTGTTTGTAATGTTATAATTGAATTCAACCGTGCAATGAAGAAATACTCTTAGTTGAAACTTTTTCAACATCATTGGAAAAAATACTAATTAATTTGTATTGCATAAGATTTCAATATTCTTGACTTGAGATTGAAGACTAAACTAAAGTTAAGGGTAAGTTTTGCCTACCCAAAGAACTTTCTTTTTGCTAATTTTTTTGTGATCAATAGAATTTGCTCTTGTTTTCAAAATATTTTGTGCCAAAACCACCAAATTCCCATTTGCACAATCGTAAAGAGGTATGTTTAAAAGATAACTACTCATGACCACAAATGGTCATGAGCTACCAAAATAGCATGTAAATATCTAAAATGTGACTTCAAATTAAACCCGTATGACCTTCAAAAATAGGGTTCCAATTAAGAACATATAGACACACTTTTGGATCACCTATTGTACACTTATGATTACACACCAATATAAGTTTTAACTTCACAAAAACATGCTCTTTAACAAACAAGCACTCTCAAAGCAAACTTACCAACTATAATTTATATGAAAAAGAGTGTTTAACTTACATGCAAACAAAGCCTTCAAAATACACAACCATTGTAAGAATACAACATTCTATCAATACAAAATTCTATCTATCAAACTAAAGACATCCATACGTTGAAGGACCACATTCAAAATGATTACAAAGTTTATACTTTAGAAATTGCTTTCACCATGCGTTATGTTCCAAATCCAACAATTCCTCCTACATTAAAACAAATACATTCTCTACAATTAAAAATGCATAATGTTGAGTATTTCAAGAGACTTCTTAGTTGTTTGCATTCAAGTACTAATAATTTCTATCAACACAAAAGATAGAGATAGATTTACATAAATAAGCAACAAACCACTATCATTAATGCTGCTAGTTAACTTTATCATGTTCTTCGAGGCTAAAGAAGAAATATTAGGAATATGCAACTTTGCTCCATGTACTCACTTCACAAAATCTTCTTGTCCATTGTATAGGTACAACTGATTGAAAAAAAGGTTTAACGCAAATCTATACAGATAACAAAATTATGCATGACTATCTAATCCATTTTCTACTAATCCATTGGATATAGAGAGAACACATATTCTCATTGCCTTAAAAAGTTTCAAACTAAAGACAATATTGTAAGAAACCTTTCCTCTTTTTCATTAGGAGAGAAAGTTCTTCCAAGCATAAAAAGATATGCAATGGAGTGTAACTTCAATTTTTCTACAAGCATCTATGAAATGGGTCCTGTACCCAAATTCAACATACTGTGGCAAACCTATTGATTTGTTGACCATTAACACAAAACAAACATCAATATGATAGTCATCTAATCTCTATATTTCAATATGACCTAAGTTGACTACAAATAAAGAAAAGCTTCAAACCATTGTAATGTAGATATTCATCCATAATTTAAAACACATGAAATGATACTTTATGGAACAAAACCACTTACTCATTAATAAACACAACTTTGCAATCAAACAAAGTTGCAACCACTTAAAACATACCAATACTTGTGAATTCCAATTTTGTCACCTAAGACTTTGTATTTATTTTTTTGATTTCCTATATATTTTGAGTGTAGATTTAGGTATTAAAAGACCTGAAATGTGTGTTAGACCGAAACCTTTATAGCACATTTTAATACACCCCCTAATCACTTTACACCTAGTTGTATACAAATATAATACAAAATCACATGTAAATAGGGTAGAAACCCATTATTTGTACATAATAAGTGTGTTAAATAGAAACTATCCGATTATCTACATCTGTCTATGCAATGAGACACAAATTGGCTAAAACTGGTTTGAAAGAATCTTGTGAGAACCTTATAGTAGATTTCATGTGATAAGTTTTAGTTTCTCCATTCCATCGACAAAATAGTAGAAATTTCAATTGTTAGCTTGCAAGTGGAGAAACTCAAACAAGAGCATCGAAGGGCATCTACAACATAAGTATAGTGATTTGAAACAAAATTATGCTAGAAGTCCAACGGTGCAAAATCTCTTCATCAAGATTCCCTTTTTTGTAGAAGATTCCATGTTAACAAGAAATTAAAGGAGGTAGCGGGATTTGTGCTCCTTTTCCACGTGTGCAAGATAAGAATGTAAACTTGCACATTTCTTGAGGAATTCTATGAGAGGTTCCTCAAAAAAATCTCGGTTTTTTTTATCATCCTAGATTTTTTTCTAAACAATGAACTACTCGAATCTGACATAGTAAAATTGTGGAAATTACCATGAGTGTTGTAAAATCTCACTAAAAATTAGTATAACTTTTTATATGTTTATAAAGCACTTCGACAAGTTTCATGACATTCTGATAGTGGAAGATGCCAGAACTAGCAAGATCCTCTAAAATCAGCAAATTGGAAGATCAAATATAGAGTTGACCAATGTATTGGGAGCACACAACATCAGAATAAGACAAATTTAGGGTCTTTTCTTACTCTCTTAAATCTACCTAGAAATACAGGCTAGTTACTTTTGACAAACAATGAAAACTCCAAAACTTGGGTTTTTACCCAATTTGAATTTTTAATCACCTTCATCATTCTTTAGGTTTTTGAGGATGGAAAAGGGATTAAGGGATTTTTTTAGACTGAAAATGGCATTTTGAAACCATTGGCGCAATCCGTTTGTGATTTGAAGCATTTTTCCAAAAGTTGGAAATTAGGTCCAACTTAGAAATCAAAATTGAAAGGATTTGGTTGAAAATCTTATGTGATAAGGTTACCAAGTAGGAATTGGGAGGGGGGGGGGGAGTGAGGCCCTTGGAAAAGTGTTTAAGAGCTCTCATTTCTCTCCCAAATCACCCCCTCAGGTTCATTTTTGAACCACCTTGTTTCTATTTAGGTCCATTTAATTAGATTTTGGCCAAGTTTTGACCACATTGCCAAATTCTTGTGTTTCTTGGGCATCTTATACCTATTGTTACTACTTTTCAAGCTCCCTTGAAGGACATTGGGGTCCTTTCAAGTCTTGACTATGTTTATATGTTTTTTTAACCCTTGTGTCAATATTGTGTAAGTCTTTTATGTCCTTGTACTAATCCTAGAGAATTTCCCCTTCGTACCTTGGTGATGCTGCTTAGGGGAACCTCTAGTGCTTATTAGTGTGGCTAGACTCTTTCTATATGCGGAAAATTATCTTGCCTTGATATTATCTAAAATTTGGAAGTTGTATCTAATGGTGAAGCTTTGACTTTGGATTTTAATACTTGATAGAATTTGGCAAAAAATTTTATTTCACAGAGAAGCTTTGAATTTCGATTTTAGCATTTGATAAAAACAAGTATTAGTTAATAGTGTGAGGTCAGTCTTTAATCAAAAGACCTAACAAGTAAGGAATACCAAGAGGGTAGGCCAGTAAAGCTCAAAGGGCCAAAAGGACCTCCAACTAGTACAGGAGTCCGTGAAAGAGTTGCCCAACAATCCAAGGGGCCGAAGGGGACTCTAGCTAGTACAAGAGCCCAAGACGATCGTCCAAAAGAGCATAAGTTAGCTATAGTGGTCTCTAATCAATTACAAGTCCAAGGGAGTTGCTTAGCAGCTTAAGGGGCTAGAGGAGCCTCCAACTAGTATAGGAGCCCAAAAGGATCAGCCAATAATCCAAGGGCTCAGAGGGGTCTTCCACGAACAAGGGAGCTACAATAACAACAAGTATTCATAGATAAGAGTCAATTGTAGGGCCTCTAGTAGACCGAGAACATGGTTGTTATAGTGGATGGACGTCTGGTTCGCCCGTCCGTCCGATTCGCCCGTTTGTTAGAGGTTCCGCCCGTTAGATACAATCAACACATAGTTGACTTTCTGATGACGGAAAAATAGGCCACGTGGATGCCATATGGATTAAGGAACAAACGGACGGACGGACGAGATCGTCCACGCCCTGGATTTCGCATTCCGAGGTGACGTGTCATTCCGCAAAATTGCACAAGTTACAAAATTAAAGCCATCTAGACCGTCCATCCGTCCCGTCCGATGACCCTAACTCGCCCGTTATAACAACCATGACTGAGAAGCCCGAGAGGGTTGTCTAACCAATTACAAGGTAGCCGATGTGGTCTCCTGCCATCAAGGGAGCTATAAAAACAAGTGGATACAAGCAAGTTGTAGGCAGGTATTAAGTAGGTGCAAGACAATCATAGGGTCTCCGACTAGTCTAAAAGCCCGAAGGAATGGTCCAATAGCCCAAGAATCCCGAAAGGGCCTCCAGTGATCAAGGGAGCTATAGTAACAAGTGGGTAACTAGTGGATTGCGAGTGGATATCGGCAAGTGTAAGGCAGCCATAAGGCCCCAACAAGTCCAAGAGCCCGAAGAAGGTCACCTAGTAAGCACAGGGGCTACAGAGAAGACTCTAGTAAGCCTAGGAGATCGCGAAGGTTGCCTAGTAAGCATAGGAGCTATGGGGAGGACTCCAATGAGCTTGAGAAACCACAAGGTTTGTCCAATAAGCACAGGGACTTCGGGAGAGGACTCCAACAAGTCCAAGAGCCATGAGGGTCATCCAGTAAGCATAGAGGCTATGGGGGAGGATTCCAATAAGTCTAAGAGCCGAGAGGTAGGCCAAGTGAGTGAAAGGCCTTGGGCACTCGAGCACTAGAGAGTAGGAATACCAATAAAAATCACCTCAAGCTCCAAGAAATTAGAATAAATAAATATAAAAGGGGAAGGGGTAGGATCACATACAAAAGGTAGTAAGTAGTAAGGAGCCATCAAAGGAATGTAGGAATAGAAGTAAGCCACCATCACTTGCAACAATATATGAGATTGAAATAAGAATTAGGACTTAAATGAACATTGTAGATGGAAGAGGATTAGAAAGAGATCTTGGAAATAGGGTTGGGGACACTAAACTTCAAAAAAAATAAGATAATAGTCAAATTAAAAGATAGGAATCAAAAGGGAAATAATTGTATAAACATTATTGTATGAATTCCAAATCAACTCTTGGAATACAGTAATGGAGATTGAATAGTGTGTGAGAGAAAGAAAAAGAAGTAAAAGAAAGATGAAGTAGCCTTGAGAAGACCAGAATCTTGTAATTTTACTCTACTTTCAAGCCATGAGTAAAAATTATCAAAGGTAAGAGAAGAATGGAAACTAAAGAAGAGCATCAAGGGTTGTACCACAACCTTGACAATGACCCCAATCTTTAGGTAAGTAGCTTATTCCTCCCTTTTTCCTTGAATTTTCAAAGTTAAGTAATTTTATCGCATAGTTGGAGGTTCAAAGCCAATTCAGGCTTTCAAGGTTATATTTTTGCCCCAAAGTTAGGTGGTTCATAAGATAGGCCTTACTTAGTGGTTTCCAAAACTATATTACACTTAGAATTCCAAGTTGAACTCACAAAAATATTAGTAGATGAAGTTTTGGATGAAAATTGGTTCAATACATCCAAGAAGAATAAGAATGGAAATTAAGGTAGGGTAAATAATTTGGAAATTAGGAGTTAAGAAAAAACTCAATTTTGAATTATAGTTTAGTAGGAAACTATGGATGAAGTTTGAAGTATTGAATAGTGGTCAAACTTCATCCCTTAGTAACTCTCAATAGGGAAGTCCAAAATTAGATTTTATTATCATTATAGATAGTGTGAACTAAGATCTAAGGGAAATCAATGTCAATTGTCCCAAAAATAATAAAATGTTAGGAGAAGTTTGGAACTCAAAGAACAGAAATGGATTGCAGTTAGAATTATAAAACAATACTTAATATCTATAGTAAAAGGTTCAAAATTAGGAAAGGTCACAAAATTATAGGAGTAGGAATTCTAGGAAAGATCCATTGCTTGGAAGGCACAATAGATCGACATTAGTACACCCATAGGATAGAACTTTAAAAATCCTAGAACTTGGTTGTAATTGCTTGTTTACCAAAGGTGGATAAACAAGCACTCACATAATGGTGCATTTGTTGAGAGTCTAGGAGTAATTCTCTTGTGAAACTCTAGACTTGTTGATACATATTAGCTAAGATTTATCATTTATCTTTCACTAGGATAAATGTCCAAGGGTTCAAGGTAGAGCCATTGCCACCATGATTCAATAACAAGATGAATCAATGGCTAGAATGTGAAATGAATAATGAAGAAGGTTCTAACATGAGTGAAAACAATAGTTTAGAGTTTAGGGACAAACAAAAATAGAGAAGTAGGACACTAGGTGACTTGGAACAAATTAGGAGTGGGAAAGAGTAGCAGCATAGTTATAGGGCCAAGCTTTCAAGAGTGCAATCCCAAATTGCAGCAATAGAGCCCTAAATTGGAGCACTACAACCACAAATTTCAACAATGCAATCTAAATTAGCTCAAGTGAAATAAACAATAGTTAACTTTCAAAAGGCAAGTCCATCAAACAAGCACAAAAACTTCAACATAGATAGTAGTGGTAGTGACAAATCATACAATAGAAGCTAGAGAAATGATTCTAGTAGTAATGAAGTGAGCAATACAAGTGGAGGTAATGGATGTGATCTTTCCAAGAAGAAAGAAGTTGAAGCAAGAGTTGTCGCAAAGAAAGAGAATGCTACAACCAAGAAATCAAAGAAGGGAAAGAGGAAAATACCATCATTCCAAGACCTCCCAAGTAATGACATTGAACAACAAGATCAATCCAAAAAAAACAAATTAGATCAAGAAATTGGAGAGGAAATGCCAAAGGAGTTGGAAGCAAGAAAGGAGGAGCTCCTACATACAAAACAAGACAAATATAAATGCAACCAAAGGTAATCATTCCATCTTCTTTCGTGAAACCTTTGGTAGATATCATTCACAAGAAGCCCTTACCTCTCAAAAGAAATACATCCAAAACCACAAATAGTCTAGGAAGGGGGTCTTGGACAAATGAAGCACTCCAACTAGCAATCCTAGCAATAGAAGATGGACACAAATACCAACAAGTTAGTGATTTCTACCAAATACCTAGGACAAGCTTGGTGAACCATGTTGATGGAAAAAGGACATCCAGAAAGGTAGGAAGACAAGGTACCCTTACCAAATCTGAAGAAACAACCCTCTTCGAATATTTGAACAATATGTTGGATTAGGGTCTTCTTTTAACAACAAAAGACTTCAGAGAAAAGGTGGCTGAGATGTTCTAAGGAAGACCCAATCCATTCACCAATAAAATACCTCGAGCTAGTTGGCTAAAATGGTTTAGAAAACAAAATCCACAATATAGTCATAGAAATGCACAAGGGTTAGAAGTGAGTAGGGGACAAGGTTTGTGTTCAACATATGTGAAATCCTTTTTTGACAATTTAGCTATTATATATGAGAAATATAACTACTTTGCAACCCAAATCTGGAATGCAAATGAAAGTGGAGATTAAGTAGGTAAAGGAGGAAGTAGAGTTATTGCAAAAAGAGGAACAAAAACAATTCATTCATTGATAGCTAATCAAGAGAATCTCTCACAATTCTTTCAACCATAAATGCAGAAGGAGAAATAGTTTCTAATATCTACATTTGTAAGGGGAAACATAGGATGAGAGATTATGTTAGCCTAAGTGATGTAGATGCTACAATGGCCATGCAACCAAATGCATGGATGACTTCTTTTCTTTTGTCTAATTGGATGGACCACTTCCTAATAAATGTGGAAAAAAAAAGAAACATGAATCCAATCCAAAGGCATTTGATGGTTCTAAATGGACATGACTCTCATGTTACCTTAGAGATCATTCAAAAAGTTAGGATAGTAGGGTTAGATTTGATATCCTTACCTTCACACACCAGCCATGCCCTTCAACTATTGGATGTTTCCATTTTCAAATCCTTCAAGATTGCTTTTAGGCTTATAGAAATATTTGAAATATACAAAACAAAGGACAAAATATAAGAAAGGAGGACTTAGCCCAATAAATTAGTTTAGGTTTACAAAAGGCAACAACACCATCGAATATCAAATCAGGATTTACAGCCAAAGGGATTTGGCCACTAGATCCAACTAGATTAAGTAAGAAGATGGGACTAGATGAAGGGTTTGTGGAAAAACCTCTTGATGTGCAAATCCAAAAAATCCTTGATGAAGATGTACCTTGCACATAAGAAAATATGGTTCATTACTATATAGACCTAGAAGATGAAGTCCATGTTCCATGAGAAAACATCAATCATGTAGAAGAACCTAGAGATTCTAGTGAAGGGCATTTTTTTAGATTCCTTAGGCTGCCTTAAAAAGTGACCAAGAAAAGGAAGATTACATCTAAAGCAAGAATTGACTACTCTACATCCCATATTTTGAGAAGCACCCAATATGTAGAAACTATAGCTACTATAGCAGAAAAAAAGAGCAAGTCATTTGAAGAAGCCCAAAGGAAAAAAGAAGAGAGAGAATTCACCAAGCTGAAGAAGAAAGAAGAAAAGGTGCAATTGCCAACTTCCAAGTTGAAGAAACAAGCAGAGAAAGATACAGCTAAGAGAATCAAGGACCAATGGTCAAATTTAGTAGTAAAAGAAGTAGGGTAGAAGTTACACAATAGCACAAGAAAACATGTTGTTAATGTTCCATCTAGCTCCCTATTGTGGTTACCAATCTCAACAATGGAAGGCCAATCAAAAGAGGGTAATTGATAGATTGAAAGCAAAAAGGAGGTTACAAGAAAATGGAGTTCTTCTTTCAATTTTTCTTCCTGTTCAACAATTACCTTAGACATGTGGAACTTGGAGATGGCCAAAAGTAAGAGGAGGATACCTTAGAAGAGGCACAATTGTTCAACTGCCATGCATAGTTTACGAAACAAGTTGTAAAAGTAGCATCATCAATGTTGAAGCTTCAAGAGCAAATGCAGTAGTTTCCCTATTGCAAAAAGTTCTTCATCAACCTCCAATGGAAGAAGGTCCAAGTTGTACAAATGAATGATGTTAGTTTGTTTCTAGAAACCACACTCTTCTAGAAGCAAAATTTTTTATGGAATTTGTGTGAAGATGTGTTTTAGAATCAAAGTAATTAAGAGATTGTAGATAAACCTTTAACATGAAATCTCCATTTAGCGTACAATAGAGGAATATGAAATCTCTTTTACCTTAAGTGAAAATTTTGACTTGTACTCATTGTAAAAATACTTACTCTATTTACATTTTATTTTTGGCAATTGGTTGTTTAATAAGTGCAATAGTTTCATGATTTCTATAAGTTAAAGAAAGATTCAAAGTAAACATCTATGGTATATGAAAACTCTTTATTTCCTAGTCATATCAACTCACCATTTCCATATCACAATGTATATATCAACATAGATCAACTATTATATAATTTAATACATAATATCTATAAGGGATGCAAATAACTAATTAGAATGAAGTCAAAACTACTCCAACAAACTATTAAAAGAGACTCCAAAACTACCACCAAAAGACAAAAAGAAAAATGGTCAATCATGAAAAACGAAAGGGTTTTCACACGTAGGATGTCAAATGTGCTAGACTTTCATTGGATAGTATTTTCTAGGATTACAAATAGTAGTAAATCTCGAGGAAGGCGAGGTCACCAAGCGAGAGAATGTTTGAAGTGTAGTCTTAACTCTAATAAAAGAACTCTAACATGTAGGCTCAGGACAATAAGATTGCAAGGATAGACCCATTTCAAGCATCTATTGTTAGTTACCATAGGCAATATTCTTCATTAATATTAGGTAGATCACCCAGCAATACATGAACAAAGATGCTAACCGTAGATCATTTTTTTATGGATTTAGTAGATGCAACAATCTTGAATAGTTTTGGACAAAATTTCTTCATAGAAATCAATTATGAGAAGGTACTACATGTGTGACTCCAATGACACAAAACGAGGATGGCATATTCACCATAGTCCAACTTATAATTGCCACCATACCTTGACTTGATGTTTCCGTTTCCATTATGGAATGGGCAAATTTGTAGTGTGCCATCATATATAATAGGTTGCTTACAAGCCTCAAAATAAAAGAATATTATTCACCCAGCCTGCTAGAAAAGAGAAAATCCTTAAAGGAACCTATAAGGGTAGTTTCATTATTGCACAATCCCAAGCAATTGTTTAATTGAGCATTTCATACTAATGAAAGACAATGTTTAGAAAAGAAGAGCCTAATAATTGCATCTTTTTTACCCTTTACCTGAAGTACAATTTAGACACTAGTTAAAAATCTAAACTTTCATTCTTCAAACTTCAAATACAAGTATATTATGAAAAAGATTTAACTTACAACCAAGAACAAAATGTGTTGCTAAAGAAAATGTAGAAGAGTGACCAGACCACCAACCTGAGTGCAAGACTTGGAAAGCTATGATCTTCTCCCACCTCCACACAAGCAACAGGAACAAGCAATAGGGGGCTTCTTGACAAGGTAGATTGGTATACAATACGAACAAAGTCAATGTAAATTACAACATTGTCCATCATTCATGTAGTTCACAACAAATTCTACAAAAGTGAATGATGAATTTAGTCAACATCGATAGCAATTAATACAAGTATATACTCCCACAAAAAAATACATGCATTTTTAGCTTGCATAGCTATTTGCACTCAAACAAACAAAAAGTGTCAGGTTATATTCTAAAAAAAATTAAAATTAAAAAAAAAGATTAAAAAATATATATATATATATAATATATAAAATATTTAAATATATATATATATATATATATATATATATATATATATATATATTCATAGAGTACAACCACTAAACAGCATAAACATTTAATAACAGAAACAACAAAACAGTAAACAATCTAGACATCTTAGGAAGGTAGAAAACCTCAATAAGGACACAGGTCCTGAGGGTTACAATTAGCGAAGTAGGACTCCAACTTCACAAGCTGTAGAATGACCAACATGCGTTTCTACCTCTATCCAAGGACATAAGGTCCTAGAAAACCACAATGATTTGAGAATCGTTGGGGTTCAAGCATAGCTCCTTGAAATGAAAGGAGTCCTTTGCTCCTTACTTTTTCTTGTAAATACTTCTTAAAGGAGAACCAACCCTATTCCATAGGACCACTGGTAGGTGGTAGAGGTGTTGTGTAAGTGACTATGGGAGGAGAAATAAAAGTTGCCATTGATCCCACTAAGAAACATTGAATTCCCTCTACTAGAGAATGATAATCTACTAGAAAGACTGGGTGTAAGAACGAGCTGAGGCACTAGGGCAGGTGGAGGAGGAGGAGATGAAAATTGATCTAGTGGCAACATCCATTGAAGTAGCCCTTCCGAGGGGTTCCAAAGAACCTCTTGTGACTGCACGTCCATTAGATATGCAGGGGGTGTTACATAAGGCTCATACTACAAAACCTCAAGCTCAACAGAATTTCATAAGAATTTTGAAGCCATGGTGACTTTAAGCAACACCTACACTCTGTCAACTACTAATTAGAGACTTGCTCAATCCCTCCATTGCAACTTTTCCACATATTCTAAGGTTACAAATTTCTCAAGTGCACGAGTCTTTTCATGTCCCAAATAAATGATTACACTTTTCCAAACTACGTGCAACAATTCTAAATTAGATCAAATCACTAAATAAATCTTCAATTTAAACATACAAGGTTTAATTGTAAACTAATTAAGGATCACATTCCATATTGATGTTGCATCTCATATGTTAAGGTTTATAAACAAGGGAAGAAAGTATAGCACAATAACTTACCAAACATCATATTCAAAATTTTAGGGGTTTTGGACCCTCCCAAAATAATATTGTCGATTTCGATACCAATACAAATGGATTATAGTAGATAATTTAGGTTGAAGAATACTAGCATTATTAGTTTTTGAGTGCAATTTCCATTGAACTGATAGTGTAGTGACATACAAAGTCCTTAGTGGATATGAATTGAAATTCAAAGCATCAATGTTTTCATTGATATACATAAAATCATGCCATATTGAACACCAAGTCATGAGCTCTATGGTTGGTTGTAAGGGGTTGCTTATCTCATTCAAGCGGTTCGAGTTCTATTTCCATTAAATTCATATGAGTAGTTGAGGGATATGTATGACTTGGTGTTGCCTAATAACCTATGCAAGCAGCCAAGAAAGTTGTAACAACCAACCGGCTCCCTATCCGGAATGTGACAAGTACTTAACACAATTATCCAACACAAAGTGGTTATACCCACTACCCATTTTTTTCAATTGCCTCAAACTTTCAATTTTAATGGTTATAGATATTATAACATAAGTCCTTCAAAAAAATAAAATAAAATGATGGAAAAAAAAGAAAAAATTAAACTCAAAAGTACATTAAAAAAATATATTAAAATTGAAATTGAATACTCTTGTTTTGTAAAAACAAGATATATATTTCAAAATATACAAGCAATACCAAACTATAAATCTAAACCAACAAAATTCAAACCTATGCTATCTATTGCAATATATAAATTCCATCCATTACATATAATATAAAGATGCTAAATACAAAAAAAAACATACCACATATATACATATGTGGATATGGGTTCTCAATTATACAAAGTCAAATTCTAGTTGATGACTTCAATTTGTATAGTAGGGACTTTGATCATATACTCTTGAGTGTCTTTTTGGATCCTCAACTTCCATGCTATCATAAAAGCATCTGTGTGCTACCAAACTAGAGGTTTAGTTTCATCAACTTTCCAACATAGACCTCTTTCAATGTCCCATTTAATGTAGAAATCTTGAACATCCTAATTCCTTGATGTTGGACGGAAGTATTGAATAAGGACACAATTTGGATTCTCTGGGTTGTAGTTTGGATTAGACAATGTCCTTGCAATCTACACTAGATGAGAGTCACCATTTGCGGGACAAATTGCAACAAAATAGCCTTTGAACAAATCGCGAGCCACTCAAAAATATGGATTTGGGTAACCACTCAAAGACCCAACGTATGGGTCATCCTCCCCAAATTCTTCACACTCTTCGCCATTCTCGTTTAATTCATCCGCTCAACTTGCTTGAACATGCATTGTTGGCCAAAAACCGTCCCTCAAAACATCAAAGGTAGGTAATGGTTCCATCAACGCTACCTTGATGCCATGCCAATACTTCACTAAATGCTTGTAACGTCTTCAATAATCCCTAGTAACATCTGCATTGTATAAATTGTCCCAATACTTCACAAACCCTGACACACCTTTGACGATGTTTTCTAAGCCTTTCATAGGCTTCAACAGAACATGCAGCGATTCACCATGTGGCCACAAACTTCGCCCTTTAGCATCTTCTTTCCACAACTTAATGCCTCTTTTGTCTTCTCCTAACCAACCAACATTAGTGCAAAAAAAATTGTATTTCATGATAAGGCACCCCGTTGAATCTAGATAAAACTTCAACTGATGTGGTTTTGTGTGCCCAACAAGGATGTCATCACCATCTACAAATGACCTTGCTATGAAACTCTTGAAATTAGGCACTTCTTCAATAAGGTGAGGGATAGTGGAGACGGAGTTTACATCCATAAACGACTTCATTAATACCAGTACTGTCGGGAAGTTCTCTTTCTTCAAATTTATGCTCCATCTTCTAAATAGTGCATCAATGTTGTCATGCGTATGACCCACAATCATGAAGTTCACATACACTTCTTGAAAGATCTTATTTGCAACAAATAGGGACCAAAAACAAAAAACATATCTATTCTTATTATCTCTAATGGCATTGTTCATTTGCACATTAAGAATAGGTGATAGCCGCATATCTGGAACTAAGGTAATCGGTGACGGTGGTAACAACATATTGCACATGTTTGTACCAGGGTTGACGAATCTCTACGTCCGCCCAAAAAAGGTGTCTGGATGGTCGGACGTCCATCTGTACGGACGCCAGCGGACACAACGTCCCTCCCGCTGTTGAAAGGCGGACGGGCGGGGTGGATAGGGCAGGACAAGGCGGGCGGGGCGGGGTGGACGGGGCGGACGGGCGGATAGCGTCTACGAATGTCAACGAACGCTGCGGACACAACATCCGCATCCGGACGTCCCGGATGTCCGACCGTCCTGTCAACCCTGGTTTGTACCCTCTAGCTTGGCCTTAAGCAAACTTGTGGACTCTAAATTTGTGAACAACTTTTGAGAAGAAGACCTTGGTTCCAACTCCAGATCTCGCAACAACTTTGCCATTGAACCAATAGTATAATTGGAGTCATGCGAGAAAACATCTAAGCCATAATGTGCGTAGCACTCATCTACATGACCATGCGCAATCATGCCTATCATAGAAACGGGTAGCTTCATGAAGCTATCAAGTTCTTTACTCTTGTGAGAAAAGACTTGGCAAGCAGTTTTCAAGTGATCCATCTTGTCATGTATGATTATAACACATTCATGTGGTTTATTGAACAACAAGTCTCAGTTAATGTAATACACATTCCTATGAGCATGAGCAATAGTGAGATGCTTATCCAACCTTCTCGTCTACTTCAAAGCAATTTGAGATCCACTGATAGCACCCTTGGTGAGCAAAATTATCTCCAAGATTCTTCACATCAAACTCTGAAAACTTTATAGACTTTATCTTACTCAAGCTTGAAGTTGAAATGTTCTTCAAACCAAAAGCCACATTGGTTTCATTGAGTTTTTTCAACTGGTCCTTCCATTGAAATGAGGCCAGAAGAATCCTAGACACAACCTTTTCACCTACCTTCAAAGTCCGAGTACAATGTGGCATGTGATTGGCCTCCTTGTCAAAGATGCACTTCAATGAAGCTGTAGCTTGTTGGATATGTTCCTTAGGCTTCAGCAATCTTGTATTACCATGATCCCTTGCTTCCCAATCACCTTTCATGTATTTTAGGTAGTGAGAGAATGTAGATTCTACAACCCCCGCAATATGCATACATGCACGCAAACACACACTTATCTCTTCAATCATGACCATCTTCCTTCGATGTGCATGTCATAAATATATCTATGTATATTAGTCTTTATAAAGGCTCGGTGCTTGAAAGTCAAATTTTGATACATTCATTCATGAAATGCCCGAATTTTTTCCCTAGGAAACAATTGGATACAATTCTTACTACAACACACCTTACTAGACACTGTGTTGATTGACTCTTAGTTGAGGAGGTCTTTTATTTTGACAGTAGTCTCAAGAGGCGGGTTTCGGATGGCACTTGCATAGACTTCGTAGATTTAGAAAAAGGTGGGTTTAAAAGAGTTGCTTGCAGATGGTTGAAATTGTCCCTAACTTCATGATCATGTAAACTTGTGCCATGACAGTGAACTAGCTCAATAGGCCAAGCTAGCACTAAATAGACATATTGCTCAGAAATGTCCACTTCAGAATGTGACTTTGAAATATGTATTAGCACATGAGTTTTTCCTAGAGGTTTGTTGGCACCAACAATAAGATCACAGTTCATGTTGTGGCAGGTACCTTCTCCAACAAGTACGCCCTCCGCATTATATAAAGTAACAAACTTTGTATTCCACATCCAATGAGAAAGCCCTTCACACTCAGGAATGCCAACATTCATTTGCTCAAGAACTTGGAATTCATCATCTGATGAGTCTATAAGATCAACTAGTATATCATTGGAGCTCACTGTATCTGTAAACAAAAAAAAAACACAAAGAAGATTAACAATAGAAGAAAATGGTAGAAAAAACCAACAAACTCATATCAAATGCAATTTCGGTCGATCCAATCTAAATTGCAGTAAACAAGAACAATATCTCAAAATCCCATTCCTTATCATGACGAGGCAACGAGCATGGGATTACAGAATGAGTCGGCTCAAATAACTTAAACAATTATGCAATACATCTACAAGGTGACATTTCAAATAGGCCCAAACTGTGAGACTACACTAAGCAATTTTATACATTCAAAAAGGGTGTTTGCATATCCTTTTTTAGTTAGAAAAATCAAAATTCATGAATTACAATTCAGGTTGGACCGACATGGACTCCACAACTATATTATATAATATTTAAATATCAATTGAAGGGTATTCAAATGCCTCTAAATTAGAGGTACAAAAGTCTTCGATTTTAATTCAAGTCGGCCCACCCTAGATTTATATATTACACTAAGCAATAGAGTAGATTCTACTAGAATGGCTTTATATTGTTCATAGGTCACTCTGACTTGAATTGCAAGATTACATTATGCGATATATGAGACTTACTTAATGGGAAGTCTTACTCTACTTAATCAAAAATATACAAATGTCAGATGTCAATTTAGGTCGGACCAACCTGAATTGCTCGACTATATTGAGAAATAACAATGGGTCAAATTGATCAGTTTTATACTTCCTCATAAAAAGGGATATAGAGTTCTTGGAATGCAATTCAGATCGGAGCGATCTAAACTATAGGACTATTTTTTTCAATATTCAAGTCTTCATATAAGTAGTGTCATATGAGCTATTGGGAATATAGAATTCATAAAATGCAATTCAAGTCGGTGCGACCTAAACTATAAGTATATATTCCGAATTATGTAAGAGTCCATCCAATCGTTCCATACTTTTTCTTGGAAAGGAATGTAGAGTTCTTAAAATTCAATTCAGGTCAAAACAACCTAAAGTGCAAGTTTCTACTCCAAAATATTTTAGAATTTATTCAGTCATTTTATACACCTTCTTAGAAAGGGATGTAGAAATCCTAGAATGCAATTCAAGTTGGGCCGACCTGAACTGCACAGGGACTTTCTTCAATATTCAAGTTTTTATATGAGCAGTTTCATGTGAGTTAAAGGAAATATAGAATTCATAAAACACAATTCAGGTTGGACCGACTTGAACTGCAAGTATATCCTCTAAAATATTTAAGAGTCCATCTAGTTGTTTCATACTTCTTTTTGGAAAAGGAAGTAGAGTTCTTGGAATGCAAATCACATCAGAGCAACCTAAACTGCACGACTGCACCCTAGAATTTATCAATTTTTGTATAAGTAGTATCTAATTATATTTTAGTCCAAAATACAGATTTTGAAAATGCCATTTAGGTTAGACCGATCTAAATTACAAGACAATACTCAACAGAATTACAAATGAATTAAAAAAGGATCAAATGAAAGGAAGTCCTATAATAAATACTTATGGATTGCAGTTCAGATTGGATCGATTTGAATTGCACGTTTGACTCATACGATTATAAAGGAGGGAATTCAGATACATTGAAATAATGAACATGCAACTAAATATTTCTAAATATAGATCCATATTTTATGACTATAATTACGGATATCCATTCACATTGCAGATTACTTTCTGTGACAACAAGAAATTGAACTTCAGTGCAATTGGAATTTTGTAAATGCATAGGAAATGTTAGAGTACTTGAAAATGAAGACTACGAGATGTAGAAGATGAATGCATATTGAAGAGAAGACTACAGGACACTTGAATCAATACTTTGCATCATCACTTCATCATGCAAAAAATTGGTTCAACAATAGAAATGACACACCAAAAACTAATGAATGTTATGATCCTCACCTACATGAACAAGTCGCTTCTTTAGACAATGACGCGCTTAAAAAACAAAAGCCACGGCGTATAAGAACTGGCAAAAGAAGAATGGTTGAAGGAGTACTTGTAGAGGTTGACAAAAAGAACACCAAATGCAAGAATGAAACTAGATGCAAATGTGCAACGTTTTGCCACCAGGGAGAGAACACACGAAATTAAATGAAGGAGTTTGAATTTCAAATCCTATTTTGGAAGATTTGTGTTCCACTTTGTAGCACATTTTAAGGGAAAAGAATTTTCGAGATAACTTTGAGTTGTCTTTCTTTAGAAGATTCTTTTTCCATTTGATAGCAAACCTTTTTCATATATTTTGCAAAATTCTTACTATTTGTTCTTATTCCACGACTTTTTGGACTTGGAAAAATGGCCTAGTCAACTACTTCATCACTTTTTTATGAAGTCACGGCATTTAGAAAGCAAATTGAATACGCACTTTTTGTTAGACATTAATATTTTCATAATTGAATGAAGTATTTTCAGAAATTTCCTTTTTTGAGCCATAGGAAAATGTATGTCTAAAGTACAATTTGCCAATTCGAAAATTAAAGTCATCAGGTTCAATAATAAAGTAAGACTACTCAATTCACTTTAACAATGAAAAACCCCTTTTCAATTTGTACCAGTAGAAGTAATCATATGAAATTCCATCAAACACTTGATTAGGAATTTAAAAGAAGACCATCATCTACTAGTAAGAAAAAATTATATAATTCCAATAATGCCATTGCACCTTATTGGATTTAATAGTTAATTAAAAATCTCTATTATCTAAAAATAGAAGGACTATAAGGATGGGAGGGAGGGATTGAAAATGGCAAGTTTTATTCTTTTACCGAACATTATATATGAAATAGCCTTAAAAGGTATACTATTTAATACCATCACATAAAAAATCAAGAGTACCCATGACTCAAGATAATTCTTTTAAGATTAATTAAAAGGGGCCCTTTAAGCTCCAATCTTTTTGGTAAAGTAAATTATATCTAGATTGAGGGTTTAGGGTTTAGGGTTCATGGTTCATTGTTAAAAACCTTGAATTACATATTCTAGATTGGAAAATAGAATGCCTCAATAAACATCAATACAATTCGCAGAAGTTCTTTTTGGAGAATTGGTATAAACCATTGAAAATAATATGACTACTTCTTCACCCCTACATGCCCAAGGCCTATTTCAAGCCTCTAAAAATTTGCTCTAAATTGAACAAAAAGCCAACATTTTGATAAATTGTATCAGATTTTTTTGAATTGTAACCATACAAATTCAAACCAGACATGTTAGAGATCACATAGAAGAAATAAATACAACAAGATCACTTACAAATTAAAAGATTATAATATTTGATTACAAGGATGTTTAAATTGTAAAAAATTTTCAACTCACTTTTCACAAGTCAACCCTAAAAAGTTGGGGACCCAAAAATAATGAGGTTTAATGGCTTAACATGTATAACTCCAATCAATTTATGACTTTTCAAAGTCTACTCCACAATTTTTTTAAGTGAGTTCTGATGTAATTTTTTCTTCATGTCCTAGTGCAATTGAGGCTCATTTATAAGAGCTTTCAACACTACGGGAAGTCAAGATTGCAATGGGTACCCTTGCACAAAATCTTGAACAGAAAAATCACTATCATTTATTTTCAAGTTCAGATTTTTGATGCTAAAACTAGGCTTTAAAAAGAGTATTTCAAAAATAAAAATTGTCAAAAATAAAAATTTATTAAGAATTTATTTAACTTCAAAATATTTTTGACACCATATTTTGGTGTCTTGGGAATCTAGGGGTTAATACAATTTTTAGAGAATTCTTCTTGAAACGGACCTTGCCTTTTAAAAAAGGTCTTGTATTTTAGTGAACTGCTCTTGCAAAAGTCATGGACTTGGGCATAATACCTACGTGGAAAAAAATGGTACAAGTTGGAAATTGTCTCAATGTTGACTATTCATCATTATTTTGTAGTATTTTTTTTACATGTAAGACGCAATTGAACACACACACATTGGAAAAACGAATGTCTTGTCAAATCCCAATGAAGTACCAAAACAATTACACATGCCACATGGTGGAAAAAAACAATGGAACCAAAAGAACCTTGGACTTTATGTTAAGATTTTAAAGCTTCAAAAAGTTGTGGTAGACGGATTTTCTCAGAGTGAAGTACATCTTCCATTTTAAAAAAACAAAATCTTGTATTTTAATGAACCGCTCTTGCAAAAGTCATGGACTTGGGCATAATACTTGTGTGGAAAAAAATGGTACAAGTTGGAAATTGCCTCAACGTCAACTATTCATCATTATTTTGTAGTATTTTTTTTTACGCATAGGACGCAATGGAACACATACACATTGGAAAAACAAATGTCTTGTCAAATCCCAATGAAGTACCAAGACAATTACACATGCTACATGGTGGAAAAAAAATGGGAATAAATGGTGGAACCAAAAAAACCTTGGACTTTATGTTAGGATTTCAAAGCTTCAAAAAGTTGTGGTTTAAGTATAAATATTAAAGAAAACTAAAGTAATAGGCTATACAATATAGACCACATACGCATGTAAGATACATTCAAGTTGGATTTTTTTGGGAAATAAAAGGACAATAATGACAAAAAAAAGAAAATTGTGGGATGAAAACTAAATAAGTGTGAATGATAAAACTATGTACTAGACAATCATTAGGTAGGTCATTGGAATGCATGCAATGAAGCTACTGAATGATTATTTAGATGAATTAGGGTACTAATGAGGTTTAATTTTAATCAATGATTGGATGGGTTACGGTCTTCATGATATTTAATTATATTACTATTTTATAAAGTTAAGTACTGCTCACTCTAGAAAAGACACTCACTTACTAGTCATAAGTACTATTGAATATGATGACAATCATTGAATGTGTAGATATGTGCAAAAGACTTCATCATGATAATTATCAAGCATACTTAAATAAATTTTGAATTAAGCTTTAAGTGTCGGAATTGAAAATTTTAATGAATGTTATGATAGGTTTCACCTAGTGCCATGATGAAACATTTAAGAACATGGTCTGCATTCTGATTACGAAAAAATAGAAGTCTTTATTCATTACTAAATAAATTTGATATCTATAATAAAAAATGTTTAAGTCTTCTATTTTATAGTATATAAATTTGATATCGATAATGAAGGAGTTCAAGTCTTTTATTTCATAACATAAAAATGCACTTATTGTAGAATATTTGAGGTCTTGAAGGTTTAGCCATAGAATCATAAAAGAAAAAAAAAGCTATTTCAATTGATTTATTTATTACCTGAATTCATTGAATGTTTATTTCCTTAATGTTTGAAAATAATAGGTGTTTCTCATTCATAAATTAACTTAAAATATCCATGCCTTTTTTAAAAAGAAATTATAAGCCATGCCTTTTTTTAATAAGAAATTGTAAGCCATAGTAACTAGTTTGTTTTTTCAAATTGGGTTTGATCAAACTTTAATGGAGAATGCTATAGAACACTATTTTTTGAAACTTGGATTTTTTCAATTTTAGGATATTTGTAGTAGTCTAAAATAGCACTCTACGCTTAGCACACTTCATTTTGAGTACACTTACATTGCCTTTTAGACTCCAATGTTTTCTATAGGACCTTAATAATAGTCAATTTAGTATACATCCTTAGCTCTAATCAATTTTAAAAAATGAATAAAAATTGAATTTTAGTTGTCTCTACAAATTCTATTATATAGGCAATTCAAGGAGTTTTTTTGACTTCATAGCCTCAGCAAATTTGTTAATGAAGATCCAATAGATAGATGGATGTTAAAGTAGTTCTTAATGATTTCTAACTATAATTTATGATTAGATTTTTTAATTTGTTTTAGAAAGAATTAAATTAAACCTAACAAATAGGAATTTTTGTTGCTTCCAATTTTGAACTAATTACAACTTGAACAAATTTTGAAAAGAACAAAAACATCTTTGAAAAGCAAATTTATTCTACAGCTTGATGGAAACACATGTGGTTACTAACAAGGGAGTTTTACAATATGTAGTACGCAGTACCAAAAAGTGTATGAATTCTAAAGCATACAAGAACTACATATATTCATAAACTATTGTAAATGGTTAAGGTACCAAAGCAAAGATGCCTTAAATTTTTGGGTAGAAAAAAATATTTTATTGTTAAGCTTTGGTTTTTAGAATTTTTATAAGGTACACTATGGACAAAAGGCGAAGTTTGAGAATATGATATAGATAATTATCAATGAAAGGGTATCATCTAATCCTCACTATTCTTAGCATATTTTTTTGAAAACATATGATAATATGGCTCTTACAATGGGTTTTAATCTATAATTTCATACTTGCATAAAAAGGTGATTCTACGTTGTTTTTAAAAAGAATTAAAATTATAAACGTTTAGGAATTAAGGTTTAGGTCTAAGTCGTATATTTGGGCATCAATGAAATATTGAATCAGTAAAAAAAAGATATTAAGAATCGAATAATACACTAACGGGTAGAAATTCCAAGTTAGAGAGTAAAGGTACCATATATCGATTATTTATGGATATCTTAGGTATATGTGGAACTATACAAAGCAAAGTGGAGATGGGCATGTTCCACTATGTCTGAGTATGTTTCCATGGGTATCAAGAGATGGAGTAGTTTGGATATATTTTCATGGGTATTAAGAAACATTCAAGGTATTAGAGGCGGGTACTTGCCTAGGGTGTCATGAGCGAGGCGGAATAGTGGTGTGGGTGCTAGGATTTTGCGCCCACATGCTCGTGTTTTTTTTTCTCATTTCTTGTATGTCTGTGTTTCCTTCTTTTTGTCTATATTTCCCTCTCCTCATCATTGCTAGAAGTTCTTTTTTCTCAAGGTTCTTGGGGGTGAAATTGGTCAAGGTTTTTCAAGTGTTTGAATTTATTGGTGGATGTTGTTGCACGTAGGTGCTCAAGGTCATACTCAAGCTTCTTGCGGTCTAAAGTCTCTGGGTTTAGCTCTTGGAGGTGTTACATTTGCGGCTCGAAGGTGTCGGTGGCTTTGTATTTTGATCGAATTGTTGAGACACTTTTTTTTCTGAAGGTGTTTGCGGTGTGGAGCTAGGTGTGTCCAAGCTCATTGTTGTTACTGTGCTTGTAGTGTGGTTGCGGATGTGTTCGTGTTCGTTGGTGTTTGCAGTGTGGAGCTGGGTGTGTCCAATTCACGGTTGTTACTATGCTCCAAGTGTTGTTTTTGTTTTGTTTTTTGCGTTGCTTCTACTTTTGTGAAGTGTGCTTGTTTGGGATTAGATTGTCTTTGTAGGGAGTGGTAATGTGATGGATTTCAAGTATATGCTTTTCTTTGGTTGTGGTTTGGTCTTTTTTGCGTGAATAACTCTAGTCTTTTTCTATTAAGGAATGCAATTATAGGATTTAGGATTTAGGCTTTTGTACTACAATTGAGTTCTTTGTTGCATTGAGCTATAGTAAGATTGGAGGTGGTTTACTTTGATCTTTGTGGTTTTATGGTTTCAAAGGCTTTGTTTTGTCATGCTTTTGATGTTGTGGTTTTATGAAAAGTGTAGAATCTGTGCAATGGTAGGATTTTCAATCAAGTTGCAATTGAAACCATCTATTTTAATACCTTCTTCCAGTTGTAGAAGAACTAATGGAAAATGAAAATATATTGCATTGCATATGAGGATGGTAATGCACACTTATTGACATTTGATTTGCTTTAATTTGTAAAACTAGTAATGGAAGCTTACCAATAAAGGGCATTCCATTTTAGTATTTAGGGTTTAGTGTAGCTTTTTCATCTTCAAAGTGCTATATATTTTAGATTGGAGTCATTGGAAGCCAGCAGTAGCAAATTGGACTTGGAGATAGATTGTCAACATTCACACATGCATCTATTTTGTCATTTTTGCATCCTGCACTCTATTTTTAGAGCCTATGGTAGGTATAATGTCCAAAACTCTGCTTTTGGGGTTTGCATTTAGGATTTAGGGTATAGGATTTAGAGTGCAATTCTAGTGCTTAGGTATAGGATTTAGGATCTCAAGCTTAGGAATTATTTGTTACTAAGACCAAATCACCTAGAATCAAATACTTGCATTTCCAAACTTCCAAATGGATATTAGTAGGGTTTAGGGCAGGTATAAACCAGATATCCATGGTTCTCAAGTAGGTATCAAACCAAGACCACCTTGTCAACTAACCAAATTAGACCTTACCCCTCTGCAATTTAAGTCAGACCGACTTAAATTGCAAACCTACCAAAACCCATTAAAAAACCAACTATACGTGTACTTTTGGACCAATAAAGTTCACTCTTCTAACAAACAATGAACAAGCAATTCAAGTCAAAATGACTTGAATTGCACTAGCCATAGAACTTGAAAACTAGAACACTAGTAGATGCCATTGTAGAAAGACCTTTTCTAAGTAAGAACTAGAGAATGTGCAATTCAGGTCTATCCAACCTGAAATATAATGGCCCCATGCTCTTCATACATCTCTGAAGAATAGAGAATGCATAACTCAGGTCAAATTGACCTCAATTGCATTAGCATTAGAACATTATATCTAGAATCCAAATAGGTGCCTTTTCTTTTCTAGAACCACAAATTCATGTTGAGAACCAAACAACATGCGTTTCAAATTGGTCTAACCTGAAATGCATTGGCAATAGTTCTCAAACAGTAGAATCCTAATAGATGTCCTTACAACTTTAAATAGTTGTCTAAGTCGAAAACCACCAATTCTCCTCATAAAACCAAATAACATGCATTTCAAGTCGGCCCTACCTAAAATGAATTAGCCATAGTTTTGAAACACTAGAACACCTAATAGATGTCTTTGCAAAAGCTCCAAATTACTTCAAAAACTAAACAACATTCAATTCAGGTCAGGCCGATCGGAATTGCAATGGCCTAGAAATAAGAGACCTTAAATGCCAAAAAGCGCCTCCTACAATCTAAACCATCAATTCACCTTAAGAAATAGCCAACATGCAATTTAGGTTGGTCTGACTTGAAATGCAATGGCCCCAAAAGAAGTTCTTAAAGTAGTTCCTAAACTAAGTCTCTGAAATATCAAAATGATAATTTGAATAAAATTGGCATTAAAACACAAAACTAATGCAAAAGAACGTTTTTTTCATTTAGCATGGATGAATTCATAGAACTTCTTAGTACATATTTCACCAAAATCGAAGAGGTCAAACACTACAAGAATATAGGCATTCTATGACTACGTAAATGACTACGTTTTCAATCATTTCGGATATATATGACTGCCTGTGAAAATGGGGCTCCGTAGTCATTGTGGACGAGTCCTTTAGGACATGACTGCATTCTTAATATCACCATCCGTCATCGTACAAGGAAAGTTTTGGATGAATTATTCCTACGTGGCCTCTGACGTGTTCAGGTCTGCATGACGTGGCATTTGGGTTCGTTAGTCATAGTGTAGTCATTTTTAAGTCCCACTGTAGTCGAGAACTGATGGTGGGCCCCACTTAGTCCACATGGCAATTGCTGGTAGGCGGTTCAATCCAATGTTCAGACGTTCAGATGGACAACAAGTTCTGGTGTAGTTATTCCCTAGTAGGGATTCAGTTGAACTACAGTCATGTCATTGTGTATTGTTGCAATTGCAACCGCAGCTTAGTGAAGTGGTAGTTAAACAGTAGTCAGTCTCCTATGCTTAAGTGCTACTGCAGTTGCACCTGAGTTGCATCTCAGTTATATTTCAATACTAGGGTTGACAACGTAATGAAGCTTAGAAGCTGTTTTAGTACGATGTGGTTGTATAGCTCAGCATTTGCTTTCATGAAAATGATAGAAAATTGATAACCAAGTAAGCCAACCAACATGAGAACTATTGAGAAGAAAAATAGTTGTACAAGCAATGGATGCACATACCATTACAAAATGGAAGACAACTAAAGCATTTTGTCAATGTCTACATCCATGATTGCATTTCTCTGAATTATTACACACAAGGTTTTGTGAGAATTCAAGGCATTGACCACTCTAAAATCAAAATACGTGCCCTCTTCCTTTAGAAGTACGACAATTTTGTACTATAGAGGGCTATCAGTCTTGCATGCAAATGTTACACTACACTTACACCAGCAGCGAAGTAATCTCATGGGTTCAACTTTATGTACTTGGAATCCCAAATGACGTTTCCACCTTGAACGTCGTGCATTACTTCTTGGTCAGCCTCCGGCTTGGGAAACATCAACGACACCTTTGGTTGCGAAACCTCCCGCACATCCATTCTAAACCAACCATCCGGAATGAGCATGCCATGGAACTTATCTATCCCTCCTATACCGCTGATTCTTCCCAAAGCCACCTTCTACCGAGTGGATCGTGGATTGACGAGGTACACATTGTCATACAAGCTGAGCTGAAAGATAGATTTGTTTTGTTAGATACAGGAAGTACTCTTGCCCGTGGGACCTTCAAAACATACTTCTGATTGCCAATGTAGTCACTCATACAATAAATAACTGAAAATTGACTAACAACTTCCCCAGTTGAGTCACATATGAGGATTGGATGAGGATAATGCAACTACCAAATGACTAGGCAGTCATTCCTGAGTCATACAATTGAAACAACATTGACCTCAGCCTTCTAATTCCCCGAATGAAATTTGTGTACTCCAACACATTCAGGCTTCAACATCTCACCTTTTTTTTGGAAGAGTCACGGTTCTTGTCCTCTGCCGCTGTCGTCTTTGCCCTTGTCTCTCTTTTCCGTGCCTTCAACAAACACACACAAATTTTTTGTTAGAATTGAAAACAATTAGAAGGTGAGGGGACACGAATGAGCTTGAACCTTGTGGTCCACAAGTCCCCTCACCTTCCTCTGTAAGCGCATTGTCACTGAGATCTGAATTTTGTGTCAAATCATGCCCTTGCACTGCATTGTTCTGCACATGTGAAGCATTCTGTGCATGGAACTTGTCGCAGCTTAGAATTTTGATTTTCTTAGTATACACCAAAATAGGAACGGAAACTAGTCATTAAGGTACCGGATCCGATTAGGTGGGGAAGGAAAACTCAGAATTAGCACGGAACGTGAAGTAGTGGGCCTCTTGGATCTAATCCGGTCAGGAGTAAGTAACGACGGAAACGGAATGCAACACGGATTAGGTCTAGGACCGGATGATGATGGTAAACCGGATTCATGATGACAAACCGGAAAGGGTCCAGGGACTATATAAGGAGGAGCTTTCACTGTTGCACCCCCTTTTAGAAACTCGACCTTGAGCGCGCGCGGTTGAGTTTTTGTCGTTTGTGCGTTTGTGCGTCTGTACGTTTGTGTTTTGTCTGTTTTGCTTCCGGTTGAGATCGGAGAGAGGAAGTGAGGAACGGGACGTGCGGCTAGGAGAGAGTGAGGTAGTTTTGAGTGGGAATGCCTCCGCTACGTAGGTCTAGACCAACGAGTCCCTTTGGAGGTGAGGAGAAGCTCCGGAAAGTCATTCCGGTTATTCCCTCCACAGAGCCGGAAAAGTCTGAACTCATGGATGATCTCAAATCTATGGGTTGCGTAGGGTTTGCCGAGAAACCCTGGGGATTTAGGGAGGAGAGAATGGTCAAGGAGCTCCTCGGAAAGTTGTCCAACCAGTTTGACAACACCGTGAGAGGAACTCCCGTCAGCTGGAACGAGGGGATGTGGAGAACGGTTTCCGGTTTCCGGGCAGGAGGTTTGGGGATGGCGAGCCGGAAGGATGAGTTTGTCCGAGGGAAGTTCAAGGGAGCCGTCAACCCGAAGGACGGATACGCGGTCGAGGATTGCTTGGATGACCGACACCGTCGGCTCCTGCAATTCCTGGTTCCGGTTCTTCACCCGGAAAAGCCGACTAGGGTGACGATCACCCTCGGCAACACCATTTTCGGTGCCCTCAGTGGTACCCGGAAAGTGGACTGGGCACGAATCATTTCCGATCTCGTGGCCCAACTGGTTAGTAGGGTTGGGAAGAAAAGGGCCACTCCAGTGTGCCCTTATCTCTTCCACCTCTATCGGGAGAACCAAGTCCTCACCGACATGGAGGAGAGGGTGTGGAAGACGCAGGAAGTGCTCCTGAAGTATGGGGAGTCGGAGACGGATGATGAGGCCGAATCCGATTCCGGGTCAGACCGGGAGTCCAGCGAGGAAGAGGAGGAGCCGATGCCGCTGATCAAGCGACAGAAGTTGACGCCTCCATACAAGCGCGGGACGCCTCCCGGTCAAGACAAGCCGGCCCCGGAGGAGAAACCGGAAGCCGAGAAGACCAATTCCGGGGGAGACCCGGATATGCAAGATCCGTTCAACGGTCTGATCAACGTCCTCTGCAACATCAGGGCGGATTGGGAGGTCAAGCACAGGACGCTTGCGGCGATCGGCAAGTTGGTGGGTGCTGCACTGGACAACAAATTGGCGGAACAAGTGGCGGAGTGCATCACGAATCTGGAAGAGACCCGGAAGCAGGAAGCCGAGATCCGCCGGTTGCAGGAGGAGGTGGATAAACTGAAGGCAACACTTTTTGCCTATCAGGAAGACGTGACGGCCGCTCGGGAGATGGCGGAGGAGACTCGGAAGGTAGCCGAGCAGATCAAGGCGGTCCTGGGAGAGACCGGAACGGCCGCTGCCAAGGCGAAGCTCTTCGACGAGAAGATCCACGAAGAGAAGAAACTATCCGGTTCCCGGATAGTCCGGATTCTCGCGGACTTCGTTGAGCAGGTGGAGACGGCAATGGTGGAGGGGCGGAAGGCTGCGGACCGGATCGAGGAGAGCAGCCGGAAGCTGACGGGAGCGACGTGCGACAAAGGTATTCACCTTTCGGACATCTCGCTACCGGATCTCTTTCCGGACGCGACCATTCAGAAGGATAGGAAGGATTGGACTCCTGAGTCCAAGAAGTCTGCACGGACTGGGACTCCGGGCACGAGACCGGATATCACCATCGACCTGGAGTCTCCACCCGGACCGAATCCTGCGGAGGGGGAACGGGTCCGGAATTTGAGCGAAGTCTTCGAGGAGCTAGTCCCAGAGGTCGGAAGCCCGACAATAGGATCTAGAGTTGTAGGGTAGATAGGATTTTAATTTCAGTTAGGAGTAGGAGCGGATCCGGATCCGGATCCGGCTCAACAGTATTAGGTTAGACCGGAAGTTAGATTAGGGTGGCGGCGGACCCCTATGGGTTTTCCGCTCCTTTTTGTGCTTTTAGGATTTTTACCCTTTGTATATAAATCGGTTTCCGCGATGGGAATTGGGAGTTGTCCATTTTGCAAATTTTGTTGTACCTTTCTTTTCTCCTCATTGTGTGTCTCTCTCCAGCGCGACAGGATTGTATGATGTGGAGTTAGGATAGTACGAGTTGGGTTGCAAGTGATTTCTCCCCTTGGTGTTTATTTTCCGATCCTAGATGCATGTGAGTAGGTACCGAAGAGTTGGGAGTGAACTTAGTTCCTCAGCACGTCTAGAGTTTGAGATTCCGGATGAGAAAGCCGTTGTTAGGCTAGGCGGGTAGGGAGGGATTCCCTAGCTGCGCTAGAACTCCTGGGTGGGAAATCCGGTTGAGTGTCCGATCTCCTGTGAGGTCTCACCACCCGTATGGGTAACGGAAGAACTTTAGTTGATGTTGGAACGGACGGGTGCACTTGTAACCACCTGTCTTCGCACGGATCGGAAGTAGCATCAAGGTCGTTGTAGTATGAGAGGGTCGAGTGTGGGGTCTTTGTGTGACCTACAATCCGGATTGCTATCTGGGTTGTTGTGAAGGACCAAACCAGATCCGGAGTAGCTTAGGAGTTTAGGAAGTAGGATAGTGGGTCTTCAGCCACTATAAGTCACGGAAGGAGTGGTGGGCCTACCACTCTCAAATGTAAGCGGCGACCCCTCTGATGGTGAAACAGAGGCAAAACTAAACCGGATAGGATTACGGGTACAGGATGACCATCCGGACCGGATTGGTCAGGACGGATTTCTAGGATCGGAAGTTGTGAGATCCTGGGATTTAGGTATTTGGACGGACCGGATTGTTAGTAGGACCGGAAGCACGGAGAAATCCGGTCTATAGTTATCCGGTGTGGTGGTATTTCTGGTTCTAGATCTAGGACCGGAAAGTAAGATTGGGATACTGACTAAGCTTAACTGCTTAATAAAGCTAGATACTTCACAAGATCTCGTGGGTTCGATCTTTAGAGTCACTTAGTTATACTCTAGGGCGATTTTTGTGAGTATAATGGGGAATTGACCTGCCCTGTGCTGCGACAGAACTCCTTCACATCTGTAGTGACATACAGAGCTTTCAAAAGTGGCCACAATGTGGACTTCAAGTAATTGTTGTCATTAGTTAGTTTTGCCAAATCAGCAACATAGAACGCACTGGTGATGACGACATTGGCTTGCGGATTGCATGACACTCTTGATGCATTGTTGTCAACGACCACAGTGTTTGAGGGGCTAAATTGAGGCCATTCACTGTAAACTTTTGACAAAGGCTTCTCCCAAGCTATTGGTTTGCCGCCCTCAAACTGTACAGCCTCACATTTCTTCCCACCCCACACAAAGAGAGGACTGAAGTCACAATGTCCTTGCCTTTCTGTCATTGTGGGCACAATGTCTTCCATGTAAGACTGACTCTTACTGCCCCAAAATCCCACTGTGAAATTAAAGAAGCACCGTGCCAAAAAGGGTTGCAACCATGGTCTTAAAAATACCCTCTTGCTCTTCGTTCTCAACGTGGGCCTAATTTTAGAGTTTGGATTCTTCTCCTCAGCTAGACTACAATCCAACAAGGTCCCATGAATGTTGAAAATTAGCAATTTAGCTTTTGTATTTTCGATGGGTACAATGCGTAAATTCGAAGCAGCTCTCACCTGACCTGACCCAGAATCAGGGAGTGCTGCCTTTGCATTTACCTCAGTGGATGCTTTCGTTAGCTTCTTCTGCTTCTTTGGAGAAGATTTCGTTGGAGCACCACTTGCTTCCACTGCCTTCTCTGAGTCGTCCACCATGTTTTTCCCAGCTTGGACCACATCCACTGCTTTTGTTGCCTTCTTCTGCTTAGGAGGGGAAGACTTGGTTGGAGCAGCAATTGGTTCCACAAGTTCTCTGGGGTCCTCCACTTTGTTCTCTCCATCCTCTTCAAGATCCACGATATTACTTGCATCACTGCCAGTAATATGCGTGTCGGAGTCCACTTTGCTGGTGTCCACATTCACAAACTCCCGATCCTGCACTTCCGATGGAGGACATTGGCCAATTCCGTCCACAGGGATGTCGCTCGCGTCGGCCAAGAAATCATTGCCTTGTACGACCTTCGGAATTCCCTGTGTGCATTTCGAAATAGTCTCGTCCACATTGCACATTAGAATGCTAGTCTTCATACGCGGATTCAATGTTGTTTTCGGCTTTGGACTCATAGTTTGACATATTGGGGTCGGGGATGATCTCTCTTTCTCTCCGGCGCAGGGTGCCTGTTTCTTGCCTTCTTCTCCAGAGGGTGACTGCACTTCCAAGTGCAGCGGTTCTTCAGCCGCACTAGTTGTTTGCGACGGGGCGGGAGGAGGAAGTGACTCAGACCTGGGCACTTTTTTTCGACAAGGATCGGTCATTAAGTCGACTTTGTCTCCCTCTTGAAGCAAAATGGACGTCTGAATCTCCACAAGAGACTTAGATGCTGAGGGGCTTCCAAGGGAAGTGTCCTTCATTTTCCCCATGAAAGTGTTGAACATTGACTTCAGCTCTTCTACTGCGCTGTTCGTAGCTGCTATACTCACAAGAACTTTTGAGAACTCGCCCTTCAAGTCTGTCTGAGACTTCTCTATAGCACATATTCTTGCTGAATCTCCTGCAGTGAGACCCTAAAATTCTCAACCGCCATTCAAACAAGGGAAACTCCAGAGTTAGTCAATTATCAAGTTTCTACCAATGGGGTCACTGATCAATGACTTGCCTATTGCTGAATGACTAGGTTTTGACTTGTCCACCTACGTACAACAGAAAATGCGACTGGGTCATGACTGCGCTACAACCACTGTAGAGATGACGCCACTCATTGTTTAGCAACATGAAAACATAAAATGTGAGAGAAGTTCAAAGGGCCTCACCGATCCGCGTCCAACATGGCCTGCAGATAACTGCATTCCATCTGCAATGTCCATTAGTCCTGAGCTGGTAGGCCTTCCCTACTTCTGCATCCAACATGGTAATAGCATTCAAACGCGGCATATTCATTTGCACATATTCTTTACAAGTGAAAGCATAGAACAAGCAAGAACAAAGGTAATACTATCTTCCGAACGTGGAAAATGGTGAACCCTAATCTCACCAACTCTGCCTCCTTTCCGGCTTTCCCTTTTCGGCCCACAGCGGAGAAATTCTTCACTTGCCTCCTTGCATGGGCCATTGTCACCGCTTTCTTCTGTTGCGTCTTTGTACTCCAATAATCCTATAGCCTACTCCACTGATCTGGATTCACGTAAGATGGGCATTCATCTTCTGCGCTGCTTAGGAAATGAGCCTTCAACCTAGAGCACTCTGTCTTCAAGTACCTCTTGATGGCATTCCTGAAGCCCAGCATGCTCAACTTGTTGCCTAAGTATTCGAAGTCATTGTCCAGGGTATTCCTCAACTCTTGCACGCTCTCATGCTTCTGTTTTTCCCAATCTATGATACTCATGTCAAGAATATGTGGCACATATGTCCTCACTGAGCTGTCCCAAGCATTTTTCCCCACACAACTAGCATCAATTTCTCCGTCATCAGTGACTGTGATGCTGTGGGGTTTTTTGCCAACCCTGCTCCGCTCCCTCCTTCCCTCGTCATAGATGCTACGTTTCAGACATCGCGATGCCCTCCCCACGCTATCTGCAGACATTTCGCCTGCATTGCTAAAGTCTTGTCCTAGAGAATTTCCCACCCACTTGTCCGGATAGGGAGCTGAGGAAGGTTGTGGCCCAGCACCCCACTACGGTGGCTGCATTTGCGGTGGCTGCATCCATTGGCCGTTAGGCACCCATTGCCAATTCCCAGCATATGGAAGCCCTGCTTGCGATGGTACTTCTGAGGCGCGTTGTGCAATTGGAGACCGCGGTCAGTGAATTTGTATAGGGGACCGCATTTGCACGTCGACTCTCTTGCGCTTCTGCCTTTTGTCGATGAGGTTCTCCTCAGCGTCCAAGTCATCGTCCTCTGAGTCGAACACTTGCATCGTACTAGCTTTACCTACATCCACGTCCAATAACATTTTCATCAGCAACCCTAAACCGCTCAAGTCCTTCCTTGTGTGGCATTACTCTTCCATCTTGCAAGTAAAGAAGAAGTACAATTGTGAGTCAAATCTGCTTCTCTATCCAAGAGTTTTACTTGAACTACAACGTGTATACAGTGAAGTAAAAACCACCATCTTTTCTAACAAAACAAATCACACTATAGCCGTCACAAAATGCAACTTCTATACGTACCATTCTCCACTACGATGACGTTTACACACCCTACTCAGCGTACGAGGAGGCCCACACCGCGAGAAGGGCAAATTACCTGTAGGCGGGACCTCCGAGGTCGCCTTGCTCTGAACATGTGCACACACAATTGCTAGATTCATCATACCTGCGGCAATACCTTCGTCGTCTGTTTTGGTTTCGTCGGAAGAGGAAGCCGCATCTACACTCATTTTGCCCCTCCTTTGCACGCGCTTGCTCCTACGTCGTGCGTTTCCCCTCACTGGCAACGTCGGATGACTTCGTCTGGGCAATCCAAAGTTCTCTCTTGCAATGTGACCCCTTCCTTCAATCGGCTGCCTCAAGCAATACTTCTTTCTGGGGATTCAAACCCTTTGTCCTACACACATGAATTCACAACTTACTACAGTCCAATACGTCGCTACGAGGTAGGTCAAACAAAATACAAGAGCGCATGCTACCGTGAATGTCGACAAACTCTCTACTCCAAAGTCCGTACCTCAGAACGGGTTTAGGGTTTCGCTAGCCTTTGCAGCCTCCGTACGCCGCCATACAACCGCCAAACGTGTGCAACGTGGCAATTTTCTAGTACTCCTCAACTTATTCAACTAGTTTATGCCCACTAAACTAATGTATGACTCTACAATGACTCGAGCGCTACTAGAATAACAAACGCAATCATACATGAGTAGTACGCTACAACTGGAAGTCTACTATACAATGACTGGACTCGGCTTCCGAGACCAATTAATGTAGCAGTTGAACAAGAAACAAGAAAAGCGGACAGAAATTGCACAAGAACTCTAGTGCATGAAGAACAGAAGGCTGAGGACTTACATTCTTTGGATGGCCACTTCCATAGGCTTTAGTTTTTGCCGTAAGAGCTGCACACGCTTGTCTCGTTCTAATTCGTAGGCAGACTTTCCCTCGTCTCCTGTTGCCGTCTTCTCTTCCTCCATTTGCTTCTGAATTAGGTTAGTGAAATGCCCGTAGTGCCCAACAATAGTACTGTAGGGATTGACGTTCACAAGTAGTGCGTTACCAAGAAACAAGGGTATGTACACCTTTTTCCTGCTTCGTCACTATCTTGCAGGCGCCTAAGTGATCGGACGTCTGTCACAGGAAGAGAAGTGATGACCGCTTACCGCAGCTGCGATCAAATAGCAGAATGCAAAAGAGCCGGCTTTGTCGTGAATCTTGATTTTGCTGCCTTCCTAGCGTCGTTGAAGAAATTCCGCTAAAGTGAATAACGAAGAAGCCTATAGTAGCTAGTACTCTGTGTCGCTATAGAATGACGGCAGAGAATCACCTCTTGATACGGTAATAAATGTCCACTGAATTTGGTCCTTTTCTTGTGGACGTCAATCATGAGAGCAATGTCCGTGCTTTGCGTCGGTGATAATTTTGTGGGATTGCCTTTGAGGGCACAGAGTGTTAGCCTTTTATTGTGGAATTGCCTTTCAATGAACCCTGAATTTCTTAAGTGCTTTCAACCCTAAACTGCTCATACGTCTTCAGAATTATGCCGAACTTACCTCAAGCACTAAATGTTGTACTTCACAATGCTCTGCAAGATGATCCGACAGTCTTAATTTGAATTACTGTGCTTTCAAAAGTTCTTCTATTTTCCCTTACATGCCATGCTGTGGTTCCTTGTGCATATGCTACGGTGCCCATGTACATTCTCCTTCAGTTTCTTGTTGTGTTGAGAAGCCATGTGAAATGAAGGGGATGCTATGTACATGTCAGGAAAATTGTATTCAAGTGTGGACTTCCCCTTGAAATTATATGGACTACGTCATTGTGCAATGAAGTAGACAAGGTAAGGACTCAACGTGAACCCTGCGAAGTCATTACTTTGTTTGAGAATGAGAGACGTTGGTAAATGACTAGGTATTAACTCGTTGAAGTCATTTTGTAGTTGTATGTAGTTGTCACTCAGTTGACCTTTGGGCTCTTCAGTCATTTTGTACTTTCATGAATTTGGCTATGAGTTCAAAACAGTCATATCGTAGTCTGTTTTCATTGCATGTGAAGAAATTTAAGTGTGGTCTGCTTGGAAATTTTCTGGCATTCCATAATTCTGTTGTCAAGGTTAGTACTCAGAAAATTTTTGGAACTCACATTTGAAAATGACATCCTCGTGTAGTTGTTGAAGTTCAGAAGTGTACGATCAAAATGCTACCAGCGCACTTGCCCCTTTCAAATCCACAAAGGCAACGTCTCCGCGATGAGAGATTATGGATTCACGAGTTTCAGCGAGCTCGTCAACTCAATGCTTCCAGAATCCATTGCCCGTGCATGGATTGCCAAGGTCAACGCAAGCTGCTCATAAAAAATGTGCGGGAACACCTCATGCGAAATGGACGGCATCCACGGTTCAAGGTGTGGAGAGGGCCTGGCACTCGAGACTTGTCCGACAATGAATAAGAGGACAAATTCTGGGGCTCCCATGACAACTGTAGCGTGGGTGTGGATGCTCAAGTGGATACGCAAGGGATCCTTGAGAATGCATTCACTCATGACAATGGAACAAATGATATTGAAGACAGAGTTCTTGAAGAAGTGGCACAAGCCTTCATGACCACTGATTCACTGCACGATGAGTGCAGCATTGGGTCAATGCAAGGCCCACCAGAGAATGACGAAGGTCTTGCTGATGGGTACCTGCCAGTGAAATTGGAGAAGCCGCTTGGGAGGACCGACAGTTTGATCCTCGCCACTTACAAGAGGCAATTCAAGATCTTTTTAGTGGCGCCAAGTGCACAAAGCTAGCAGCCACAATTTTGCTTATGAACTTGTGCACAGTGCATGGAGTTAGTAATACCTTTGCAGACGAGTTGTTCAATATCTTGCATGGTCACATATTGCTTGACAGGAATTGTTTGCCGAAGAACTACCACACAACACGTTCTTTGATACAGACATTGGGACTTGCCTACACAAGCATACATACTTGTCAAAAAGGTTGCATCCTTTTCAGAGGCTTACACGCAGATGCAATGCGGTGCCCTCAATGTGATGGGCCTAGGTATAGAGATGAGGAAAGGAAGATGTTACCTGTGAAGGTTCTGAGGCACTTCCCTATCATACCAAGACTACAAAGAATGTTCAGGAGCCCCAGCATTTCAAAACTGATGCTCTGGCATTCCGAGAATAGGAGCAATCGGGAAGGCGGGGATGGTTTGGTCCGGCATCCCTGTGACTCAAAGGCATGGCGGCATTTTCACGAAAATGTTGACCCCACTTTTAGCAACGACCCTAGAAATATCCATTTCGCTCTAGCCGCAGATGGGGTGAATCCGTATAAGCAGAATCGGTCCAACTGGTCTACTTGGCCGGTGCTTCTACTGAATTATAATTTGCCACCTTGGTTGAGCACGAAAAAGTTCTTCATCATGTTATCTTTATTGATCCCGGGGAGGCAGTCTGTCACCTGTGAAAATTTTGATGTGTACTTAGAGCCACTAGTAGAAGAGTTATTGCAATTGTGGGAAGGTGTTCCAGCTTATGACATAGCAAAGGAAGTCTCAGCAAGAGCATTCACATTGCGGGCCATGCTCCTATGGACGATTCATGATTTTCCCGGCTATGGGGTGGTTGGCGGATTTTCCCATCAAGGATTTGCTGCTTGTCCTTGGTGCGGTTCAAACTTGGGTGCACAACACTCTATGGAGCTGGGGAAGCAGCCATATGGTGGGACTAGGCGTTGGTTGCCAGAAAGACACAATTACAAGTCAGCTCACATGAAAGACTTATTTGATGGTTGTATGGAGAATCGACTGAAGCCTCCACGAGTGACGGTCGAGGAACAGCTACAGCATGCAGTCGACTATAAAGCATGGAAAGCAGCGCCAAATCGAGAAGCAGGATCAAGGGACCCATCTAAAGTGCATGGTGTCAAACGATTGAGCATCCTGTACATGTTGCCTTACTAGAAGGTAATGTTGTCTTTAAACGCTGGTAATATGTGTCAAATTAAGTATTGAAGACTTTCTAGAGTTCAATTTTGATTTCCACGAACAAGTTAATGCAGTTTACTGATCTAGTGGCCTATTGTCAAACCACTTTAGATTGTCTGTCTATGGTATTGGCCTACAAACTATGCATATAAAGAACTTGTTAATTGAGGTGCCAATGTTCCAGTGTGGTGGTCGCAGACTACAAGTACAATAATGAGACAATAGGATAGGTGTTACTTAGTTGTGAGGTGGATAGTAGTGACTTAGCAGTGACTCTCTTTCAATTGTGTTTGTCCTACTAATTAGTCATTTCTCAGCCGTGACATAGTCATGCAGTGAAATTATAGTTATTCATTGTTCTAGCGCAGACAACAATTCACGATTGAATTCTTATACCGTCTCCTGAGTGCATGCAGAAATTGCTTATTCGCTACACTTTGGATGTCATGCATTGCGAAATGAACTTGGCAAAGAACTTTTTGAAAACCATCACTAGGAAGAAAGACACTGTGAAAGTAAGGCGGGACTTACAGAGGTGGAATATACGACCGCATTTGTAGCTAACTGCGCACCCGAGGAATCCAATGAAGATGGTGAAACCTGCAGCACCATATGTATTGAGAGATGCAAAGCTTGAAGTATTCTTAACGTGCATTGAGTCTTTGAAGACACCAACAGGCTATTCCTCCGACTTGGGCAAGCACTTACGTAAGAAAAACTTTGGTGGACTGAAGTCTCATGATTATCATGTCTTAATGCAACAAATATTACGATTGGCTTTGAGAGGTTTGATGGAACCAGGTCCCAGGATGGCTATCATGAGGATGAGTAAGGTTTTCAGAAGAATTTGTACTAAAGCATACAATCCCGTTGCATTCTCTTCCTTGGAAGCCGATGTGGCGGAGACCATGGCTTTGTTGGAGATGGAATTCCCAACGTCATTCTTTGACATAATGACACACCACCTATATCATTTGGTTCAAGAGCTGGACTTATGTGGTCCAGTCAACGCAAGGTGGATGTACCCAATAGAACGGTACATGAAAACACTGAAAAATCATGTGAGGAATTTGGCTCGCCCTGAAGCATGTATGGCTGAGGGATACCTCAAAGATGAATGCATTGGATTTGTAACGGAGTACCTATAAAACTTTCAGTTCACAGAGAGGCGTGTCTGGGATGGTGACGAAGAGTATGGCGATGCAAAGGAGGTGCTACAGGGCGGAGGAAGACCGTACGTGATGACTCCTGCACTCCGGGATGTGGCACATCAGTACGTTTTGGCCAATGTGTCTTGTTTGCAGCAATATTATTTGTAAGTACATTGTATACCTTATTTGTTTTCTATGCATATGTACGTTAGGCACAGATGTACTAGTTTTTTTATTTTATTTTCTATGTCTTCCAATGGAAAAGAATGTGCAATACCAAGATGAACAATGCTGAAATACTCTATGTTAGTAGCAATGACAAAGTCAAGTGCGAGTTGTTGTGTAGTCAACTGTGAGTCACAGCTAGTCATTGGATGACGGCTCTTACTATAAAATGACTAAGTGCAGTTGTAACCGAGTCATTGATCAGAAGAAACCATTGATCACCTAAACCGTGAACTCCTTTTGCTGTAGTTGAAATCTTGTAGGAAGTGGTCTCTATTTTGAGTTCTATGTATTGGAGGTTCACATTTCTACCTTCAACTATAGGAATTGGAAGGCCAAAGTTCAGCAAGATGCGACTATTCCAGCATTTGAGGACTGGCTCCCGAATGTAGTACAGAACTCGGCATTCGATGTGACAAACCCTGACGACAAGGATCGATTGATGCTCATCAGAAAACCATCACAGAAGGCAGCAAGATATACGAAGATGAAATCATTTGGTAGCCATTTCAGAGTAGATGATGGAGATACACATCGTTTCCAAACATATAATTCCGGAGTAGCTTCGGTTTTTGAAGTACCGACTGCAAATGCAACGGATGTGTCCGTGAACTACGTCGGAGTTCTAAAGGACATATTGAAGCTTGACTATGGGCCACTACATACACCAATCATTCTTTTCCGATGCCAATGGATGAAGACTACAGATAATAGAGGCAATGCAACGTATGTCCGCGATGATGCTAGCTTTTTTATGGTCAACTTCAAGCACAAACTACTACGCATGTCGGAGCCCTTTATTTTTTCCAACCAAGCAACACAAGTCTTCTTCTCCGATGTGCCACAGAAACCAGGATGGAAAATAGTTTTGCAAAAAGAAGCACGAGCTAAAAGGGAGGTGTTGGATAGTCCTAATGTATTCATAAGTACCACTGTAGAAACTCCTGGTCTTACAGCTCCAGAAGTGGTGTCAACACCTTCACAAGTACCGTCTCTAATTGGGGCCATTGATTTGTCACCTGAGGACAATTTGTTAGCACATGCAATATACTAGGTTGATGAGCATTCTTTTTCTCTAGGAATTATGCTCACACCCTTCCATTTGCCTTACACAGCAAAATGAAAGAGGTCTTCCACATGTGGATGACTATAATTTTGTTTCAGTGCATGTGAGTTTTTTTTAAATTCATTTTCAAGACCGTAGGATGCCTTGATTTCCACTAATCTCATGGGAAAGAATATAATTTCAAGTTTGAGTATGTTGACTGTGGACGTCACAGTCATCTCCTAGTACAGATCAGTCATTCCTTAGTAGGAAGAAGTCATTCATGCAGGCAAAACACAGTCATTAACGGACTACCATACAACTGAGTATGTCAACCGAAAGTCGCCATCCGCCCACGTCATGCCATTGAACAATGCGCTCACAGAACACCAGCGGATGAACGCACTGTTTGGTCACAGTTCCAACAGTCTTCATCCCTACGTCTGCAAAATGACTATAAAATGACTACCTTACAAAAACGTCGTGTAAAATGTGAAATAACAGAGCTCTAGTCATAGTGTAGTCATTCAATACATCCAGTCATACTTTAGTCGGTTGTGCCGGACAGGTTTTTCTTGTAGTGAAAGCCGAGGTCATCATAGGAGACAAGATGATGACAGAAGGAGACTATTGGGAGTTCACAAAGCCCAAAGAAGTAGAATTGTGGTGTCTCAAAATGGTGCCACACATGGACCGCATGCACTTCAATATGAAGTACAGGAAGTCACTTGCATACCTCCCAATCTCCTTTGACGAGAGGGTGAAGTGGATCTCTGATGATAAATACCCCACTATCAAAGTCCACTACGTGACCACAAATCTTGATCTCACGGTGGAACAACAATATCACTTCACGCTTCTTATAATTTTAGAGAAAATTTACTTCAACATCTCAACGTTCCTAAAAGCCTTGAATCTATGCCATACAATGCCCAATTGCCCCTAATAGAGTAAAAGGTCAAAGATAGAGAATACGAAAATCAAGATGGTACCCCCTTGATTGGCAAGCCATTGTGCATGAAGTTGACCCTTCTCCCAAACTCCTTCAAAGTTTTCAAGGAGATGTATAATGTTCAACGATCATTTGTTGTTGGGTGCATCATATTTGTGAAGTAGACCAACCAAGGTGAAGGGCAACTGTCCATTGGGTGCAAATAGTTGGAACATAGAGTTAGGGCACAAGGAACAAGAAGCCGCCTGTCACTCCAATATCTGTAGGTCGAGGTAATCCATTAGTTTCTAAAACCGCCAAGAAGCCGATAGAAAAAGCATCAGAGCAGTCAAGTGTGGAGTTCCTAAGCTACCTTGAAGAGTTAAATGTTGTCCTCAAAGTGCTTAGAACAGAAGAGAAGCTCAACTACAAAGTCGTCAATGCCTTGTACAAAAACTTCTAGGAGACATATTCAAATGTATTCATTCTCGGCGCAAATGAGAAGGAGATACCTATAGAGAAGTTGCTAGGTGCTTCCGTAGAGTACAATGTTCGTGTTAAGGAAGACATAATTGTTCAACAAATGATGCATTACCTCGTGAACATGCCGGACAAGAGTGTCAAACAAACTCTTTGAGTCATGCTAGTCCTAGCACCACACATCATGAATCTGCCAAAGAAATAGGAGATCTAAGACGTATTCTTTTACATTATCAATGGCCAGCACATCATAGTTGCTAGCTATTAGATGATGGAGCCAAATAGCAATGTGAGCAAATAAGTGAAGAAGCACTTCAAGACCTGGAATTGCTTCTTGGTGTGGTCATGAGACCAGGAGATGCTCCAAATGATCTCCACCTATTACAACCGCACAAACCATTTCCAAGCGATTCAATTGTCCTAGGTGATAAACATTCTCGACGCAAGGATAGTTTGGATTGCAATGGGTAGAC
The DNA here is from genome assembly GCA_963969395.1 of Pseudoscleropodium purum. Taxonomy (NCBI): domain Eukaryota; kingdom Viridiplantae; phylum Streptophyta; class Bryopsida; order Hypnales; family Brachytheciaceae; genus Pseudoscleropodium; species Pseudoscleropodium purum. Next base: position 12,504,656 of record OZ017805.1, on the reverse strand, counting down.
CGAAACATCCAAAAGGAGATGGTACTAGCAGTACTCTTCTATGAAACAAAGACACAAATATTTTAACAACAAAGTTTAGGGTAAGTAATTCAAGTTGAATTGCATGTCTCTTGAATCATTTGCATGACTCAATTGACTAAGTTTACTTTGAATAGATCTTGATCTTTTCTTAATGTCTACATTCATTCCTGCTGGTTGCATGAAAAGGCAATTCATTAGAAGTTTGCCATGACCGATGTAAATAAAAATCATATTCTGTTAAAGAAGAAGGGCAAAGATGAAAAATTGAAACTTGTCAACGAGCTCAAAATAATATTTGCACTGGATGATGTTTACAAGGTGTGGAGCGAAGTCATCATTACTGCTGCACATGGCAAGCTCATTGATCCTGACACAAAAATAAAGTTCAATGAAAAAGAGATTTGGAAGCAGGAGAGTTGTGCTCTCAGTTGGGACTTTTTCAAGCCTTTTGGGAATTTAACGTATGCTGACTTGAAGAGAATGGCAAACTACATACTAAATCGGTTCGGCCCAAAATGCAGATACAACTATCTAAAAGTGACTATCAAGCCTGTCTCTGGAGTGGTAGAAGATTGCTACAACTCAAAAGACTAGGTGGAGAAGGTCAAGTGGAAGAAGATGGTCAAAAAAGAGCTCCACCTTCTTGAAATTTAATCTATTCAATGGAAGGAATGAGTTCTTTGTCGAAAATTGGAGAGCATTCAAGAATATCCACTATTTTACAAGCGCAACAATGAACGTGCTTATAGAAAAGCCGGGTACAACCTACTTCTCAACAGGCAAGCAGTCTAGAGCAAAATATAGGTAAGCGATCACCATTGATCCAAAAACAGTGGCCTTCTTCAAAGTCTTCTTTGAGAAGAAGAACAATTTTTGAGTGTAGACAACCATCACTTTCATGCGTCCTTATTGTATTAGAAGGAACAAACACTTGAAATGGCTGGAAGATACATGGACGATAGATATAGCTAATCTAATAAGTCTATAAATCATTGACTTTCGGATGATTCTAGGAGTGCTAAAGAAGGAGAATTCAACGATTGCTGAGCCATTCTTCTTTGAGGTGTTAATGTCTCAACAAAAAATGAAACAACTGTTGCTCAAGAAAATCCAAATGTGGTTGTTCATTGTCGAAGACAAGACTAATCAATCACATGTTTTGGCATTCGTGAAGAAGAATGAGGTGTTGAGCTCTTACAATCGAAGTTTCATTGACTACTACCCAACGAAGAATGAGTAGCTCTACGATCTGCCAGCTAATTCAGCAAAGGTGTTGAGAAAAGTGCACCTTATCTTTCTCTAGATCAAGTACAATGTTTACCAGGCCAAGATTGAACTCGAATTTTGAGCTCTAGATATAATTGTGTATAGGGATCCAAGAAAGTACAATGAGTTGGCATTCAAGATGTATATTATGGAGCTTCAGATGCAATTCTATCTTGAGATCATCAAGAAGTTCTGTCTTCCAAGGTCAAGTGTGTTTTCAGTTTTTGCTGGAAGCAAGCTCAGTTGTGCTGCACTAGTAAGTGAAAGGCTGCAATTTAGGTTGGTCCAACTTGAATTGCAGATAAGCCTATGATGTTTTGGAATTCTCATCTTTTTGTTTAAGTCTATTTCTTATATTACAATTTAGGTCAAACTGACTTGAAGTGTAGTTCCATGTTGCTAAGATTATTATCATTTGTTTGACTTGTAGATGAGCTCCATTGACATCTTTATAGCCGTCCCTGATTTTGAGACCAACCTTTGGCAAAATATAGCCATTGTAGGACTGTCACTAGACAAAGATGACTTTGTAGATTTGTTGTATGTAGTCGATGAGGAGGATCTTCCAATGCAATTTGAGTCACAATTGATGGCCCATTCAATGAAGATAAGGACTCATTTAGCACTTGACGAGGGATGAAGCCCAGTGAAGAGGAGGAGGACAACAAAATAGAGGAGGAGGACAACAAAGAGGAGGTGGAGGAGATCGAAGGTGATGTTGGCAGACTTGAGGAAATCACAACGCCGGGTGCATGTGCAGCTCAAACTATTCTGAAGACATCTAGTTCATTGGGGTTGCATCTGTCAAGGGTCCAATCCGGCAATGTTCAAACTCTAGTTTCAAAAAAAGGGCCTCCCAAGAAGAAAAAGGTTGACCCTCTGGTAGCCATATTAGAGTCATTAGCCTATGTTTTAAAGGAGATGAAGACTCTAAGAGACGTACAAGAGCAAGATCAACGGGAAACCAAGAAATTCCAAGAAGCCTCAATCTAGAGCTTCCAAAATCTAGCTACCACTTTTTTGGAGGAGTAGAGGTTGAACAAGGAGGAGCGCGAATTGAATTAGATAATGTGATAGGCGTCCTTAGACAAGAATCAAGCACTTCTAGTTGCTACGCTTCTACTTGCATCTACCTCGCAACAGCTCCAGATTGGACTAAACCCCTCCGGATCCAACAATAGTACTCTATTGGTTTCTTATAGAGATGTTTCTCCGCCTCTTCCAATCGGACATCCAAAATCTAACCCTCCGCCTCCTCCTACCAAGATAATGCGTGTGGGCCAAAGTTCCTCGTGGCCTCAGAGAGTCTACTGCACTTCAAAGGATGCTCCTAATTGCACCTAAGTCGAAACGTTGAAGGAGTAGTAATCTGATAGTGGGCAAAACTTGCCCATGGATCTTCAGGAGGTAGTGCTTGGAAGCAACATCAATCATGCCAATGATTCACCAACAAGTTGTGCCAAGTAATCACTCAATGTCATTTGTTGTAGCTCGACTCAAGGTGATTTGTATTATAGAGTTGTACTTATAGTTATAGTGTAGATAGATCATTTTTTTGACGATGTGAACTTGTAGTGGACTAAACCATGGAGTTCTAGATTTTGAAATCCATTTTGTATTTTAACACTTTGTTTTTGAGGCTATAATATATCGACATCTTATAGAACATCATGTCTCAATTCTTATATTGTAGGGCCCCAAAAATTGCACAATGTCTCCACAACACACACTAAACCTATTGCACAATCAATTCGTGCTTTGTTTCCTGAGCATATCGACATTGGTAGAATCCCAATACTCGCAAGCCCAAAAAGTGAATCAAAGAAGGTGGTTATGAGTCCTATCCATCCCAATATAGAACAAAATCTTTCAAGATTTCCTACGAGATCTTTATAGCGGTAGGTATGCTTTCGTATGTATATTGCTCCAATGTCCACAAGTTCCTTCATTCTTATTATTCAATTCTTGGCTGTAAGGAAGTAGTGCAGAATCATAACTGTTTGCGCTCTATTCCTTTGATAGTATTGATTTGGTCTGGCATCTAGTCGTGGACAAACTTTGGAGGGCGTCATTTGTCCATTCAAATCCAGGGTGGTGGACAAGTGGATCAACATTGTCCTAGACCTAAATGTCATTCTATGTGTCTTTGAAGATTGGAAGTCCAAAGGATTGTTGCACACAAAACCGAGGGACTTTTGGCAACCGCACTCTACAACTGAATTCATGCTAGTTGGACCCAAGGTTGTGTGGGTGCAGCCAAATTGCTCCAATTTCTTCTCAGAGCTCAAAAAATTTGCATTCATTTTAGTGTAGAGCTCCATAAAGATGTCCACCACTAAAATGATTTCTCAATATCTTCTTTGAGACGTTCAACCACCCTTCCAAATACTTGGACAAGACTCTTGTCAAACACTAAAACAGAGAGATAAATCAGGAAGGCTGACCTCCTTCAAAGTACTTGGGATAGACAAGGGCTTGTTCCTAAAGAATTTAGACATGTTATTCAAGGGGTCCAAAAGAAGCTTCTCGACTGCTAATACCATCATCGTAGACAATAGTCCAATGAAGCATATAATGAATGAGTCTCAAAATGTTATACTTCTTGATTTGTGGAGTTATAGTGGGAGTGGTTCGCGGGACTTGTTTTTTTTGGATCTTTTGCTTCCTTGGTTTCAAAGTTTGCATATTGTTTGAGATCAAGGTCTCAAGGCATTTAAGGAGAATGATCTTGGAAGAATTGGGCGCCAAATGCTTTGTAACGAACATAATTGCAAGGAGTACGACAAGCTAATGGAAGCAGTTCGTGCTTCCTCTAGTTTGAGTTAGGTCGTGGTCTTAGGGTCTTTAGGGGAATTAAATTGACATTCATGACCTGTGCATTTTAGCTCGGTTTGACCAAAGTTGTAAATATGAATTTTTTAAAAGATATCCCTCGACGACAATAGTGGATTTTAGCAAACTTTGTCCTAAATATCTAAATCTATTTTTTGTGATATGTTTGAACTTATATGCTTCAGCTCGATCCGACCTAAAGTGCACATGTTTGTTTTTTAGTTTTTACCATTAGACTCATGCGTTTTAGGTTGCTCCGACCTAAACTATGCATGTTTGTTTTACATATTTGCATGTGTAGACTCTTTTTGAGGTTTTGGCTAATCAGTGTCTTTTGTGTTAGTTCTTGCTTTGTTAGACCTATGCATTGCACCTTAATACTTGTGTATAAGAGTTTTGGTCTTCTTTTTATCTAGTCTTTCTTGTTAGGTGATGAACACTTTAGGGACCCATGTTTCGGAACGTGGATTAGCTAGCGCAGCATCTGTAGACTCCATTTTGGTCTATGAGCAATATATTATTCTAAGCACTAAAAATTTCCTTTATTTGGCAACTACAACAAATTCAACCATGGATTTTTCAACCAAGCCTATTGAAGATAATGTGGTCGACAGTCCTTTAAGTAGGAGACCACACCCGCTGCTTTCTTACTCTCTTTCGCCACTACAATTTGTTAGCAAACTTACTTCGCTATCTAGTTCTGATCGAATTCCTCAAAGAAAGCTCTACGGGGAAGACGGATGTCCAAGCACTCGGCTAGGGCTAAGATCAAAGGTTCAAGGTGGGGTACGCAAATTACATCTGGTTATTGCCTCCTTCTTTCCTTATCACCCTTCATCATTGGAAGACATCCAAATGAAGCAATCCTGAAATTGTTCCACGTATGAAGCAAAGGTGACCACATCCGAAGACTCGTTGCCTCTAGTTTCGAGGTGCAAATTCTTGAATGTTCCAAGACGCCAATGTCAGATTCATGTTGGAGAGGCATGGCTCGAAGGTAGTCGCTGTTCATGGAATGCTGCGAAGGATAGATCTTTGGAGAAGCAAAGGTGGAAGATCAATTGCTAAAGGTATGTGAATTGTACTAGATATAATCGAGGACTAGAAATATTGAAGGCATTAGAAAAGTTGAAGAGTAGGTCACACTCATAGTGCATATGTTTAATACCAGACTAGGTTTCCTTTTGTCCATTACAATGGAGATATAGAGTGTAATATCGGATATTTTTGACCATTCTAACATTTGGGGGTCCTTATACAAGGCTATTATAAAGTCTAGAATCCAAATGTAAATTTTAAATGACAGTAGATGTCTTAGCAAAGTATAGATTGTATGAAAAAAGTACTACATGCATCAACACCATTGTAAGTAGGACATCGAAAGGAAGAAGTCGCATTGTCTTCAAAGTGAAGGTGACAAGAAGGTCTTGGAACTACTTGAGTCAAGAAAAGAGACTACAAGACAAAAAGAACAATAGTGCAAAAATTATATAATCAAACTTGAACCTCTTCCTTGAGATGTACACTCATACATTGCTCTTTGCACATTGTAGTGTGTGAGAGTACATCACAAAGAAGAGGTAGAATTAGGTTATACAAAGTTTGCAATTTTGTTCTTTTCGTTTTGTAATCTCTTATGTTGACTGAAGCGGTTCCAAGACCTTTCTATCACCAAAGCTTCTTTCTTTGAACGTTTTGGCTACTTCATTCAATGCAATCCACTTGCAATGGTGGTGATGCCTCTAGCATAGTCTTCAAGCACTATCTATGGTGCTAAAAATAGTATCCACTGTATAGTTTTCAAAGTCTCTACAAACTATCATTCTATAATGTACACACTAATACTTGTATATATGATGGCTATTTTCTATAAACTCCATTGTTTAGGAGGAACTTGCACTTGCATATGTGCTTTTGGTATTAGTGCATTGCTTTTCATTATTTATAGAGAACAAGATTTGCTATATTTATAAAAAATTGTGTATTTTAGGATTCTCATTTCTCTAGAAAACTCTCATTTTAATGAATATAGTGTTACTATGACATCTCCATTTTGAAGAGACCAACAAGAACTAGATTCTACAACTAAGCCATCTGTAGACAACGGTTCAAATTTACCATCCTCTATTACTACAAGACTGCATCCGTGTAGTAAGGCAAGACTATCTCTATTAGGTCCTTCTTCATCCTTAGAATCTTGTGGCTTTACATTTGCTTTTCTATCTATTTTAATGTGAAAATAAGAGTTTTCAAAACTCTCTAGCAACATGGCAATTCTCCTTCTGTGGCTTTCAAAAGGGGCACCATCCCTCCTTCGATTGTTGTTCATAAAGCCATTCCAAAATTTCAACAAGATTCCCACCTATAATGGTATTGAGCCACTTCACTTTCAAAGAACTTTTAGCTAATTTAGGAGTCTTAATCTTTAGATTGCTCAAAAGATTTTTGTCAAAAGAATGTGCAGGATCTTAAATCTGATAATTGATTTGCAAACTATAATCCCTTATCAATAGCTATAGTGACCTTGAAAGGAGTAATAGTATATGGAACCATTGGATGATGAGAAACTGCTTTATTGATATCCCAATGATCCCAATGTAAGCCCCATGGAGCAAATAAAAGACAAAGCAAAAGTATCAGCTTAGAATGAACTAATCCCCAAATTACTTGTCCATAAAGGACTTTCACCAAATAGCTATATTACATGAATAACTCCAATTTTAACCCCAAAGAGCCTTATATAAGAATTGGTAAAAACATATATCTATAATTTTCAAAACATATTCTATAATTCAAAAAGGTGAGTATGATTCTTTTTGTCTATTGGTACATCTTGTTACATTCCTTGAGTATTCTCAAAGATTTATTTTAACTCCTATTGACAAAAGAATTGCCACTCTTTGTCATTTGGAAACTTAGGGAAGAATGCACTCAAAAGATCTAACCAAATTAATCAAACCATTGAAGGGAATCTCTATTTGTCCAAACATGTAACATTTTATAGCCCACCTACTAGACACCCTCAAAAATTGTATTAGTTCCAATACTCTAATTTTCTTGTGCATCTTTTTATTACAAACTTACAAATCCAAGATTATTACCGTTTACAATTTGATGGCTTTGCTAAAGAAAATTGTGAATTAAAAGAGGTGTTTGAAGATAAGATAATATACCAAGAAATATAAATGGGCAGTCTAGGTTCAAGAGGGATGCCACAATTGGAGCCTCATACTAATCTTCAAATAAAGCCTCTACGATAGACCACATCAACAATGTGAAGTATGTAATTAATTCTACAATTCAAATGATAATAACATCACAAAAAATCCAATCAATTCCCCAATCTCCTTTCCAAATACTCAATATTGCCAAAATTTCTTCTTCCAATAACCTCTTACAACCCTAAATGAATATAGAAGTGGTAATAATCCATCATAGCCACCTCTACTTCAGAATACATTATCAATTATGGATTTCAGACCTTCATAAATTGATAAAGGGGATAGTGACGAACTTATAAGTGACCAATCACAATAGAGGAACTTTAAGGACCTCAAGCGTCGCTTATCATATTCCATGATGAACAATAAGAGAACTAGCCAATGCTCATTCAATAAGGTTAAAATTGTCAATCAATTCAATATTGTGCCATTATCGAACTAACAAGATAAGAAGCAAGTTAACAAGAAGACTAGCCAATAATCACAAAATCAAGGCATAGGTGAGCAACAATCAATTCATCAACTAAATGTAATGCCATTACCCAAACAAAGAGATAGGAAACAAGTTCAAAGTTAAACACTTCGACATCTAGACCCAAACTGCCACATGAACATCCCCATTCAACATTCACAACATTTCATTCCAAAAGGTCTGAAATTCAATAATGTTTTGCAAAACCAAAATCCCTCCTTACCTACTACATCAAAAGACGTCAATTCTATGATATCTATATTTATTATAGTTACTAGGCTTGTAGTTTCCAATTTCCAAACACGTCTACTAATCAAATGAAGAAATCTAGATTTGTTTATTAATAGTACTAAATCTCAATAACTAACTAAAGAGAAGTCATCATCAATCACACATCCATCATTGCACCAATAATCCACTTGAAATAGAAACTTTAATTTCACAAATTGCCAAAAACTCTTAAAGAAGTGGTTGAATCACTTATGGAATGGGACCAAGATGGCTCCATCGTGGGGAGGCACATTGGCGTGATCTTCAATCGCAATACGCGTCTTCATTTTCATCGAATCTGAGATCCATCATGCGTCATTACATGAATCTAATACAAACATTAAGAACTTTATCAATCATTCAATTCAAATGGAGTTGTTTGTGATGATTGCCAACTTAAGGCAGTACATACAAACACCATACAAGTATGACATTTTGGAAACTTATCACATACCTTTAGTGTGATCCTTACTAGTTGTTTGCAAGCGAGGCAAAAATGCACACATAAGTCCATCCGTTGTGGTTTTATAATTTGTCAAGCCTATACTCATTGTATTAATAGCATTGAAAGGTGGATTCAACATCTAAAGTCTTACGAGTAGCACCTACATCCCCGTAGATAGCTTGCAAGCTTCAATACCATGGAACAAGGCATTCTACAACACTTTTGAGAAACTATAATTGTACAACAGAAATGTCATATACAAGAAATGATCAAATATCCAAGAAAAAACTCTCCTACACTCTAGGGCATTTGTTGTGCTAGTTGAACCAAGATGGGAAGACACCCCTTTTGGCAAAGAACTCACCTTTTGCTCCTGTAATGTAAGCTAGGTAATTGTGCGATGGAAGCATTGTAACAAAGTAAGGAACATATAATACCTCCTCCATTCGTTGGAAGCTTTCCTGTTGCTTAGTGGTGGTCAATAAACCTACATTGCGAGGAAGATAATTAACACATCGTAACAAAGCAAGGAACATATAAGACCTCCTCCATTTGCTAGAAGCTTTCCTGCATCACATTGGTGGCCTAAAAACCTACATTGTGAGGAAGATAATCAACACATTGTAACAAAACAAAGAACATACAAAACATCCTCCATTTGCTAGAAGTTTTCTTGCGTCACATAGGTAGCTAAATAACCTACATTGTGAGGAAGATAATCAACACATTATAACAAAGTGAAGAACATATATAATGTCCTTCAGTAACCTAATTAATTTTTTGTTTCCCAAGAAGACAAGACATGGAGCTCTAGTTCTTGACAAAGTAAAAGAAGGAGATATATACATTTCTGAATATCAAGAAAAGTCAGGGCCAACTGCATTGCATGTGGATAGTTTTCTGCCTTGGAAGCAGGGCCAAGAAGCATAGGCATCTTTTCCTCATAATACGAGCTTTTCTTGTGCTTAATCACTACCATAGCAAGAGTAATTGCAATGGCAATAGTTGTTGCTACTACCCCACATGCCAACCAATTGCATCTTTTGGACTTCTAGTACACTACTTTCATTATTATTGCCTTGGTTTTTCGATTGCTCATCACACTCTTGAATCCTCCAATGCTTGAAGCCTCAAACCCTAAAAGCACTAGACCCCTTTCAATCCATACTTTTGCTTGGAAAATCCTTCTTTCCTTGCACTAGTGATGGATATAGCTCTCTATTGAGGTGGTTTTCAATGGGCTTCAATGCTTGTGCCTTGCTATATTGCCAATTGACAAACTGCACAGGTGTTACAAAAATATTGTTCTATACACGTGTGAGTTTTAAGAGGTTAGATACATCGGCTTCCATACCACCATTAAAAAAACAAAAATTCGTGTATCACAACTCATAAATGCTATTATAATATTTACAAATCTCTTCTAGCTACAGCTGAGTCAGGATTCTAATGTATATCACACTTTGCAAAGAGACTCCTACGTTATTTTATCTAAATCAAGCTCATCTTTCTTCTTGCACTCTTGTCAATTACCAAATTTCCAAACTAGATGATGCATGATTATTGACACACTCCTTAATTGGATCCAACTAACTATATTTCAATTGGAAAGAGATCAATGCATAACAAAGACTAAAGTGTGAAACTTTGCATGCATGCCAAGACTTGCAAGATCAGCTCAAAAATTAAACCATATCTTTCGAAAGCTTAATAATTAATACTCATTAGATAGCTTGAAATGAAATCACTATGCTTTAGAGTTCCCAAAGCTGCAAGTCATGTTGCAAACCTAAACTCTTGCGCGCTTGAGACTATAGTTTCAAAACACAATATATAAAAGCTTTTTCGGCACTAAAACTTACTCCAAGTACATAGGAGGTTTTGCTACTTTGAGATTGCGTGCTTGCAACCAACACTGAAGTCAATCATCAGCTTGCAAGCCTACCATTGATATTTATTCCTAGGTGCTGCAATCTCCATCTTCCGGCTAGACAAGCAGTTGCATACACAAGAAGTCTAGAGCTTCTAGACAAAATAACTTCAAATCCTAGGCTGAAGTCAGCTCAAATGAGTTAACTTAATCCCTGCTCGCATTTACCCCTCCCCCGTTCAACACCCCTAGCCATGACACACTCGACTCTAACCAACCGCCCTTGTTGACCCTATTTGTTGTCTTCGAAGTTGTTGCAAGCACTAGAACTACCTCCATAGTTGGTATACTTCACTAAGTACTACACAATAGAAAATTCATGGTGTTGCACCCCAATTCTATTTGTTTCAATGCCGACACAAGAATACAACCAACAAGAAGGCCAAGTGGTCGTAAATCTGTAGGTCTAATCTCCGTGGCTGCATAAGTTAAATAAAACACTTTGTGCAAGCTTTCCTTACACTCATTACCTTACAAAAATATGTTTCTAAAGCCAAAAATTTCAACAGAAGTATCAAATAAAAGAAACATTAACAAGCAATTTGAACACTCACTTCCCACAAAGTCACTGAAGAGGTCTTTGAAGCTAGGCTACACACAATTGAACAACTTCCAATGAATAGGGTCTTTACTCCCACTATCTTTAATATCATCTGCCACTATAAGAAACTAAGACACTCTATATTCAACAACAATTTCAGCCAAACATGTAGTCCCAAACATCCCAATCATTCAAAGGCTTTCAATCTACTATAAAAATGCAGTTACAACAACTTAGAGCACTTAAGTCCATCAAGCTAGATTGTTTGGCCCAAATGAACAAAACTCTTGCATTTCCAACACTTGAAAAGCAAATCAATACCATCACTACAAGGACTTTTGTGTTGTATATGACAGGAAATTGACGGAACTTTGCCAACTATGGCATTAGTGGAAACATCTTGATTTGGATACAACATTGATAAGATTCCATCAATTTCGACAGAGTTTTTATTAGTTTTTTCTCTCTAGTGTCGATTTGCTTTGACTCACTCTGGAACATCATATCAACAAAATTTCAAAACTTATATGCATACCTTAGTCACTAAAGCTGAAAAACTCTGGCTCCTGATTGGTTTCAACTTCACAGAGTCTGCAACAAAGAAAACATATCTAAATGAGCGACACAAAATACATAGGTAAGACAACAAACATTTAACTACCTAGTATACAATTTTCATCATATACACACATGCCTAGAAGTATATAGATTGGTCAAATACAAATTGGAGGTCGAAATTAGAAGCCACAAAAAACTGATACATGGATAAAGCTCCAAAAAAATTACCTTAGTTGGTAGTTCAATGCATGAAAATATGAAAAATAGTGTAGCCACTTGCTTAGGAGTGTGCTATCGTTTAAAGCTTACCTTGGAGGCACCCTAAAGAAGACCACTCTTCCAACCTTGCAATATACGATTCATCAAAAACCTTGATCCTATTTCCCAATGCAGAAGTATTACTTCATCACTTTACCTAATTGTAGGTTCCGTTTTGTACAGCCTGTTTTGTGGTCATTGATGGCAAAGAACCAACACTCTCTTCAAATTTCAATGGACAATTGATTAATCTTGCCTTTCATTCACTAGAAGAAGAATATTTGAAGTCAAGAAAGATGAAACTTGTTGAAAACTTTGATGAGAAAAATCTTCTGCAATGCAACCACCACTTCTTGATCTCATGTCAGAGGGTGAAATTGCCTTTGCAACTTCAAAACCCTATGACAAATGTGTAAAAAGCAATAGTAGAAGAAACCATGACGTTCCGAGTACCAAACCATTGGTAAAAATGCAAAAAAACAAAGTTACAAGAAAAGCCTTATGTACACACACATGCAAGTAGATCACAACAATAAACAATACTCTTTGTCATAGTATAAAAAAAGCACAAATTCTCCAATTGGTGCTAAAATGATCTAAAGCACCACTAAAGTGACTCATGTAACATCTCCAAGAGATTTAGTTTGTAATTCCTAAAGAGATGTCTAAAACTGGACACAGAAGTCAAAATTCCAAACCTACCGGATTCGCACCTAAAAAGTCTAGACTTATGCCCTGACTGATTCCAACTATTTTCTTATCCAAATTTGATATTTCTTCATTCTCCAATAACCAGAAAGGAGTGTCTGAGCACTGTACCTCTTCCGGTTTTGGTCTTATGTAACCAATTAGAAGTTTAACCTCTATATCAAAGGGTTCTGCTATTGAAATTATAGAAAGACACGTTAAATTCTATCCTCCTACGAGTTTAAGTGAATGGAGTTCCATTGAAACTCAATAAGACAAATGAACTTAGGAAGTAAGTATTTCCTTACAATTGATCCGGATGGCAATCCAAACTAGTAGGTCACGCAAGAACTCCCTACTGTCCTCTCTTACTACAATGACAGACCTATCACAAATCGGATTCCATTAGTGAGGAGGGGTAACCAAGTAATTACACGCACTTTGCCCTGTTGCTTATTCCTACTTCCAGTTGTAATAGAACCTCATCATGAATGAACTAGTATGCGCTCGGATACCCACGGGTCACACCTAGTCTCAGTGAGGCTATCTCATATAGAAGTCTCCTAGTCACAAGCCCATATAGAGTATATTGTCCAATACACCAAGTTCCCCACCCAATCCAAATGCTCTCCCAGAACTAGATCCAAACAAAATCTGGGGGCCACTCTTTCTTTCCAATTTTAACAAACCTAACTACTTGCACTAAGTAATGGTTCTAGCATTGCCAGTATACCAACACAAAGTCAAGGAATTAATGAACTCAATGTTGTGAAGTAGAAATATTGAAATTGATTTGTTTAAACAAAAAATAACATGAGTATGAAAACACTTGAGGCTTCAAACTAACATCCACCCCTAAATAACTAACACCTGCAAAAACCCTAAAAGCCCTAAAAGAACCTCACAAGGACAACCAAATGACACATCACATTCCCCTAATCTACAATTCGTTGACTTCCTAATATGTGGTTGATCCTACAAAAAGTGGATGTTAGATCTGAAAAATCTGGATTTGATTGTCCATGTTCATTACTTCAAAAGTAACTAACCAGTAGCTTTTTAAGTCCAAAAACTTTTATTTTCTTCTACCTACCTACTTCTACTTCTAAATTAACTACCACTAAGATTTCTTGGCCTGCTTTGGAGTTTCCTACACTTGTTTGGTGGCCCCTCTTCTTACTAGCTGCTTGTGACTGGCTGAGGCCTTGGTACCACATGTCACCTTCTCCTTGCTAGGAATTGGAGTCTTACCTTTCCCCTTTTTGCACGAAGGAGAAGTCTATTCTGGTTTTGTTTCTTCTTCTGATTCAACTATGTTGCCTCCGTTTTTGGTTGTCTCTAGAGACTCTTCTTCTTCTTTTGATCCAAGCACGATTGGTGGTCTAGGCTCCCTGACTCGCTTTATAGTTTGCTTCCTCTTCACCGTACTTGTCAACTTTGGTGAAAGATTGGAAACTTTGCTCTTCACTATATCTAGACTCTCTTCCACTAATTAGAAGTGGCTCCTAGTTTGGAATCCGAGTGTAGACCCTTTTTTAATTTCATACTCCACCCAACTACTTGGTCGGGTGGATTGTGGCATAGAATCTAAGCTCTTGTCTTTCTGCTCTCCAAAGGCAAGCGAAGAGAATGGAATTGTCTTGAAGGGAGTTGCTCTCGTCAACCAACCAAATCCTTTTCTCGTTTCTGGTTTAGGATTGGACTCCATCACAACTCTATTCTCATCCAATGTCCTCTCCATCTTCTCTCCATAATCCACTAGAACTAAGACAAGTTTTGGACCAAACTATGACCTTTCCTTGTAAACACTAGCCTCAAACAATTTGGATTTGTTCACCACATCACCCATATGTCCAATGAAGTCTTGGATCCAGTTAAAGGTTTTTATGGACTCAAATAAAAGTCTCCTTTCTCTCACTACCTTAGACTTCTACTTTAATTTGCTTTGAAGCGATTTCACCTGACTAGTCATCTCCTCAACTCAGTTCTCTAACTTCCATACATCCCTATTTTGGAGAAGAATCCCCACTTTCTAATAGAGATCTAAGGGTTCGACATTTCCCATTAGCTCACACACCTTCCTAGTTATCTCCTTTTCAATGGAAATGTGCTCTTGGATTTGATTCAATTCCTCTATAACCTTCTCCAAGGCATCACTCTTCCGATCTAGAGCCCAAATAGGGTCTTTTTCCTTTGACCCCTCAATAACTCCCTTTCCTTTATCTCGAGAAGCTATTTCTTCCTTTTTCGGTTCTAGCAATTCATTTCTTGACCTCTCCTTTCCAGCTTCATCTCTTGTTTTGCACTAATGTTGTACTCAAGCATGACTAAAACGGCTTTGTATGTTGACTTCTCTGTATCTCTCAATAGATCAAAGGATTCATAAAGATGAAAGAGAAACGGGCTATGCTTAGAAGGTTTAGACTTTCTAGTTGCTCCCACCATCCTAACCATTACTTCCCAAATGACTATCCCCCAATTGACTTTCCTATCCCTAGATAGTACCCCAAAGATTGTATTTGCTAAAGTGATTGTGAGCCGTGTAGGCTTCTTCAAATTCAAGATTGGAAAAAAGAATTGTAACACTCTCTTCTCTCTCAAGCTCTCACAGTTTATGACTGCATATCTGTCCTTAGGGTTAACTAAATTGGAAAACTTACCACTTCCGAACTTGTCACTCTAGGAAGCTTATCCTTCTCTAGTGTTTGGGAAGCAATAGATCGTCCCCCATAGATCGAATGTCGACTCTAATGGCTATGCCCTCACGGTCCGCTCCCACTTGATGGACTGGTCCTCCATTAGCTACTCTACCATTGCTTCATCCTACAAGTTCCAAGGTAACTACAAAAATCCTTAACAACCAATGCGATGCAAGTCCTCCTCTAGATGCTCCTTCTTGCTCTTGTTCTTTGGTATGCCAAAAACTACTAATTAGAGGTTGATTGAATGCGATTCCTCTTCAATCTCTTCTTTCACCATCTTTCTTAATGTACTCAGAGGTCTCTCACCAACTTTTTAGTCCCTCAAATTCAAAAATACTTAGACCCTAAAGAAACTTGCTCAAAAAAAAACTCTTCTTCCTATCCATGCTCTAGGAATTAGAATCTCAAAAACTCTCAAAACTCTTTTGCTAGAGCAAAAACACATAGCCACAAATTCCAAAGCTCAAGCAAATCCAAAAACAAGTGAGGAAGGAGGGAGAGTGATCTTTCTTTCTCTTCCCAAATTTTGGTTCCTGTAGTCGTTAGAAATGACTATTGTGTTGTCTCAATAGATTTTCTGTCTAATGAACGTTCCGTCCTTTCTTTTGCTTGCGTTTGTTAGCTTTTGGATGGATCCGAAATCTAGTTCCAATATTGTTAAAAGTCTTGGAAATATTTTTGGCTAAGTATTTGGGTTCTGGTTTTAGTTAGGACAAAAAATATAAATTTCCTCTTTAACCATCTTATCTCAATTAAGAGATCCTATAGTTGACTAATACATAATGCTAGTAATTTCTTTGTTTCTAACTCATAAAAACAAAAAAATATACTAGGAATGGTCTCCTTACTTCAAATTCCATTTGAAATAACAAAAATCTCATTTTCCAGGTTCCTACATTCTTACATCGACTACTGACTACATATTTTAACATTGCATTACACACATTACTATCAACAGACCACCTACAAGTGAGAATGCCAAACAAAACAAGATCCAAAGAATTGCAAGCCACATAAGGAAACCCTATCATAATTGATTACTTGTAAAGTTGCCTCTCTGAGGAGTCGATGACGAGCAACAATGTGATGAACTAGACATGATGGTAATGGCGATGCTCCTGATTCGCTCAAAAGAACCCTGATTGAATTGGTGGCTATTGCCTAGACCAAAAGAGAGGGAGAAAACACAATGTACAACCAGATAATTAAAACATAATTCTATCTGTCACTTTGGCCCACCACTTAAAGATACCACATTTGGAGGGAACAAATCCAAGTGAAGAAGCGACAATTTTGCAATTCAAAATGCTGTAATGGCAAAAATTGAAGTGTAGGGGTAGGATGACATGTTGAAGAATGGAGCATTGCTGAATCCTGACGCCAAATTTTGATCCAACTCACCTAGGTGCAAATTGCTAAGCTTGCTCATGCTGTCCCAGAGTGTCATGTAGCACAAAAGCCATTAGGTTGTCAAATGTTGACATTCAATTTTTTTAAATGGTATTAGGAATAGTTGTGATTTATTTGGGAGTCATTTAAAGCCATGATGCGTGAGCCAATTGGGTGAAAAAGGATTATTTGTTGTCCATTAGGGATTTCATTTCAAACTAAAAAGAACTTACACTTGGAGGCATTAGGTATATCTTATTTGGCATTGAATTCAATTTGGGTGGTAATAAGGATTTATAATGACCCTATTAGGGTATTTTCTAATACTAATGGAGCCACCTACTAGTTGTCTTAAGTGAATGATAGTTGACTACTTCTAAAATTTATTTCTAATTGTGTGTGCAAAATTCTCAATTCCAGTTGCTGTCTCTTTCGGTTAAGTTTAGCCACCAAAAAAAAAAATGTTATCATAATTTACTAACTATTTTGATATAGTACATCAACAATTTTGACCATCATAGGTTGTTTTACCTTACTCCTCCATGACACTTCTAGATCCATAAACAAGCATCCCTTGATTTTGCCCTACTCTTACAACAATTCCATTACTTTCAATTAGCTAACAAATAAAAACTTTCTAAAAAACATGTGTACTACACAATGGCTAAGGCTAAACATCTACAACAAATACACAATTGATCCATTATTCACATACACCATACTAATAAAAAACTTCACAATTATTCAAATACTAAGTTGAAGGGAAGTCCTATTGCATCCTACATTTCAAACTATACACATTGACTTTGATAATCTAGCTTAATGCAACTTTCTCCATTGTGTACCCTTTGCATTTTTCCTAGCAAATGACATGAACCTTGCAAAAGCACCTGGCATTGCAGTATGTAGCTTTAATATAATCAATAACATTAAAAAGTGAATTAACAAAAACAAAGAAAGGAGATTCAATTACAAGTGGAAGAATACATGCTTGCAATCATATCTACTTTAACATTTTTTTCTTTTTGTGTTTCCTTGAATTATCTAGAATTTTAATATCATATTAAAAAATTTGGGAGTTTTCTAGGGAAATGGAAGTGTTTGAGGCACTCTTGTTAAGCATGAATTTGAAAGAATTCTCTATCAATATTTTCCTAAAAGCCATACAATACCAAAAAAGGTATATATTTAAATGCAAAATACAAGAATTATAAACAAAAGATCCAAAAAATTTTAATACTTTATATAAAATTTTCATGAAATATATACATATTAGATGTATACACAGAATACTATAGGTAGCAGAGTACATAGTGCTCAAAGACTGCTTTAAAGGCATCACCATCACTATAAGTGGATTGCATTGACAAAAATAGCTAGAACATCCACAGAATGAAGCCTTGGTGATAGTAAGGTCTACGAACCACTTGTGTCGACAAAGGAAGATGCAATATGAAAAGAACAAGAGTACAAACATTATATAATCTGACCTCCTCTTTGGAAAGTACTCCTATACACCACAATGTGCAAAGAACGATGTATGAGTGTACTTCTCAAAGAAGAGGTCAAATTATACAATTTTTGCACTCTTGTTCTTTTTGTATTGTAGCTTCTTTTGTTTACTCAAGCGGTTCCTAGACCTTGTTGTTACCTTCATGATACTAAAGTCTTTGAATCGCGTGAGTTAGCTAGAGGAGACAAAATCAGAGGAACACAATTCCAACCTTTGAGGAACTCCAATCCCTCCCTAAGAAGTACTCTCATACATTACAATGTGCAAAAATCAATGTATAAGTGTAGTTCTGGAGGAAGAAGGCAAGTAGAGTTCCACAAAGGTCAAACTTATATTCCCCTAATTCTCTCTTCTTTGGCTGACTCATGCAATTCAAAGACCTTATTATCACCTTTACTTTGTGGACACCGTTGTATCTTCCTTCCAACATTCTACTTACAAAGGTGGTGATGCCTATAATACTTTCTTTGGACAAGCATAGTGGATGGTGTGATCTTTTCACCTCAATGTTGTATTTACGATTCCAAATATTTGAGTGTATTTGATAATCTATTCTATACCATTATGGACTATAAAAGAAAAACAAAGCGTATCCCATGGCTCTAAATCTACCTTCAATGAATGGGACCTAGTGTTCCAATTCTCCAATGCCTTGATTTAGTGTGGTCCACTACTCTACCCACTACTAGTGGCAATCTTCAAGCGGCCAATAAGACCTCCAACTATAATCTATACTTTGCCAATGGCAAGGCGGCAATTTTCGTGAATGCCATCATTTACACTCTAAATGTAAACCCTAGCTAGGTAGTGCAATGTCATGTATTATTTACAAATATGATACACTCAAAAATCAAAAGCATTTGAGATTCTGTATCCTCGATCCACTACTTCTCCAACTCAAAGTACTATAAGTGCAACCTACTCTTAAGCTTCTCCAATGCTTTGAGCAACTCCAGTCCTTGACTATACGTTGTATTATGCACGCATCTCTAATTGGCGTTGTCCTTCCTTTGCTTCTTCAACAACCTTTCTTCCTAGGCATCCCACAACCGTCCAATAGACTCACTACGAGTTTCTTCAGCAAGTCTCTTGTACTTCAAGCACATCGAAGTAGCGGATGTTGTCTAACATGTGGAGATGTAGGCCTCTCTTCCAAACTTGGATTGGACAATGCCAATTTTGAAGGATTATTGCCAACCAAGACGCCAAACTTCAAAGTTCCTTCAACGTCTTTCTAGACCGGGGAAATCCATACATTCGACATTATCAACATATGAAATAAATGGCATAGTTGTAGCTTAGAATTTTCATCATGATTTCAAGTAGGAAAAAGAACTTAATGATGGTCTTCAAGTTGCATCAGCTTGATTGGACAAAAATAATTTTCAACTCACTCATCCAAACAGACATATTCCTACTGCTAATTCAAATTGCATCAATTTGAATTGCGTACAAAAAAATTAGAGAATCAACGGAGCCATAGCTTAAGGTTGACAACTGCATCTATTCCTTCCCTCTACAGCTTCTTTGGTATTGTGCTATTCACAAAGCCCTCATCCCAAGCTAACAATCGAATGAGGCTAGTGTTTCACTAGAGAAGGGGAATTAACAATATTCAGGTGCTTCTTATTGTTAGGTGGGCTATCGACCATTTTATTCTCGATGGGCAACTTGGAGAAGTCTATTATCGATCGCAGCGTTGCCATCAAGAACATGATGATTCCAAATCCTCTATGATATGGCGAATTGTCGATAGTCAAAGAAGGAATCAATAGACGCAACTAACTTGTTCCCTCTAAAAATTCCAAGCAAAGAATCCACACACACTACTTGTAAGCAAACAGAGGACCCCTATCAAAAGCATGCCTCTTCACAGAAGCGTATACAAACAATGAATACATTGCACATGGCAAATACAAGGCAGTCGATAAGTCGCACTAGATGAGGCAGTCAATACAAGACAGATACTAAGGGCTCAAACACACAACCTCCCAATATCAATTTTCCTATTCAAGGTCAAGCATCTCGACATGCCAATGGCTAGGTATGATTGAATCCTTAAACCATGTAGGACATCTCGGATTGAGGGCTCTCCACTCATCATATAGAACATTGGTCTCTTCAATGGCCTCTTCAAGCTCATCCACTGGTGTTTGGTTAGACTCTTGAAGCAATGTAAAGCGCCCAAATTTATTGTCCCTCCGCTAGGGATACATTGACTTTGGTTTGGCCAAGTGCAAGTGTTGGATCTACAGAAGAAGTTCAATCATGAGATAATCGTTTGTGACCCTACTTCCTTTGTAGGACTATGAGTCTAGTAGGACGACATTGCTCGAGAAGTTCATGAAGTGCTTCATCGAACTGTCATCCACTATTATCATATTATTGTTTGTAAAGTTCTAGTTTTCCAATTTGCCCAATTTGTCTAGGGGCTTCAAAAGTAAGTCCTTATTTGTGCCCTTGACCTTGTAGATAACTGCCTTATTGTAGTTGTTCATACACATTTTAAGGCTACATTGCTCTTGTCCCAAGACCTATAGTGGGGGCTCTATGCCTTGGGACAGGTGGTCCGCTATGGGCCGAACATTGGACCTCTTCATGCAACTCTAGATGTAAACATTCAAATGAGGGACAATTCTTGAAAGAATGTCTAATAGTGGGGCCGAATAGCAACCCTCTTCATGTCAATATACTCAACGGTGATTCCCAATGGGACTTCATAAATTTTGCCCTCTCTAGTGAAAGATTTTCTATCCTCACTGATGGATAGGACCCCATTCAAATCTAAGATGGCATTGAGCCACTTCTCCATTACCCTAGAGGTGGATGGAATGGGAACTTGGTCCACCGCGTCACTTACCACAATAGGATGTTCACTTCTAGTATGCTACCTATGTGCATACACAAAAATGTATAGACAATTAAGCTGATGCACTGTCTACCTAGCCCACCCAATTCATGAAAAGAACACGCCTAAGCAATTAAACTCATTTGAGGACCAAATCAAAACATTTTAAGTAGAACCACTGAATAGGGGTAGGCACTTATAAGATCTTTGGTTACACTATTTAGTGAAGCCAAGGCCGTTTGAGTATCTGCCATGTCCTCTCAATCAAGAATAGGGAAATCTTCTAGAGTCACATCAAACCCCTCTGCCCTAAGCTCAACCTGGTCCTATGTCTGCTCAATCACATTGTCTTCTCTCTCTCAAGTGCGGAGTCAAGAGTCTGAATAGCAGTGATTCCTCCATCTCTTTTTGGATCTGTCGTTAATGGATTTTTAGAGGTGTGGTGTACCTGCTTCACATTGTTGAAAAATTTGTGCGCTTGGATAGTAAGAAGAAACTTCTACAATTGTGACAGTGAAGGCAACATCATAGCAAGTGGAACGACGTTCTCGTTGGCTAGAGACACAAAGACACTTTTCGCAATGCTAATCATCAGATTTGGCATGACATCATTCATCCAATCCTTCATCTCCTACTTGTCTACCTGTTGAGCCCTCTCCATTTTTGCCTTGTCTTCTAGGCATTGCTTCTTCATGTCCTCCTTGTTAGTAAGGAGGAAACTCATAATCTTATTCATATCACTTACTTTTGTTGGAGACTCCACCCTACTCCTCTTCTGAGACATTGACTTGGGCAAACTTAGTGTCCCACATGGACGTGCTACGACAAATGCAGTGGACATGGGATTGACGTTCTTATTTGGTACATCATCCAAGTGCATTTTCTTGCCTTCTTTCCATGTAGCCTCCTCCACCTACAAGCCTTATGTCTCTGGTATGTCTTCATCATTGGCATCATCTTCTTCTTCCTCTTCCTCTTCTTCCTCCTCCTCAACTAGTCTTGTTTTTTTTGCTTTCCTTTTCTTGAGCTCGACTCAACTTCCTTCCCCATCTTCAATCCCTTCATCGAATAGCAACTTTGTCGATGAAATAGCTATCATCTAGGAAATCCTTCTTGTCCATATTCTTGAAGAGGCTTGCAAATCTCTCAAACTTCTCCATGGCACTACTGTCGATATTGGTGAAGTGGTCCATTTTAGTCATCTACATTTCACTAAGTAACTATCACCCAAAACATTCAAGCTATTTCAAGTTGCACCAATTTGAATTGGTGAATACATTCACGACAACAATTGAAGTTGGAAAATAGAACATCACATGACGGACAAGGAGGCTAGAAGGCATTCAAGTTGAGTCAACTTGAAAGGAACTTACCCAAACAACACAAACAAGTTTTCTTCTAACAAAGACCAAAAACACCATTGACCGCGAGTTATGAAAGAGATCTAGCACTTGTAAGTAGAACTCCATTCTCAATTTGGTGTTGTAGATCTTAAATTCAAGCTCATTGTACAAACCCATCTTCTGCCACTTTGGTAGGGGAGCAACCTCAAACCTCTTTCAAATGGTTTTGGCCTTTGGCTTTGTCCCTCTTTGGATGAAAACAATGAGGTTGACAAATGCCTTTGCACAACTAGAGTTTAAGGACAGATCTTCCAACCTCTCAACTAGGACAAGCATGTACTTCAAGTATTGTACAACGTAGTGCTCGCTAAAAGTCCTGTTCGTAATCTCCACCCTGAGGTCATCATCCATATCCTAATCTCCTGAAATCTAGAGCCAAACGTCATGATCAAATGGAGCTAGATCATTGAGCTCCTTCATGGCCTTCAAAAAATCCAAATAATATGGATAGTCATAGGGTGTGGTTTTCTTGTTGATGACTCTCAGAATGTTTTGGAAGTCTATGACAACAAGGGTCATGCAGTCCTTAAAGTTGTCACTCCACTTGTTATCGATCCACGACAAGAGCTTATCCTCCTCCATGTTGTAGTGCTTCAAGAACAACTTCGCCTTAGGCTTCTTGTATTTGCCCTTAGTTCGCAAGAAGACTCTTATGAACTTCGCTACATATTGGAACATGTCCTTCACCTTCTTGTTTTTACTTGAAGGCTTCTTGGACTATGAAAAATACTCTTCTCCATGGCTATTCACTAGCAAGTTCTTGGTGGCCTTCATGACATTGTAATTCCTCTTGAAGGCCTTCCATGCACTCACCTAATAGTTGTCCTCACTGTCAAAGCCGAGGCTACGCATTTCCATATATATGTACTTGTGTATGGCCTTCTTATGCTTGTTCCTCTTGAGCCAATCCTTTGCACTCTAGCAATTGATCACAACGCCGACAATCTTCTTCATAGTTATCTTCAGATGCGTATGCTTCTAATTAGGGGTCCAATTCAAGAGGTACAACACCAACTTCTTCAGGTCCAGCTCTGTAAGGTTTCCTAGCCACCTAAAGAACTCGTGGGCTATGACTCCATCCTTTTTCTGATCCTAGCTCTTAGAGTTCTTAAAGGGCAAGAAGGTCTCTAGATGGATGAAAAGCCTATAGAATGTACTTCAGATTACCTCCTTCTACAGACCGTAATCCTCATCCAATGTGGTGATGAGTTTGATCTCGTTGTAAATGCTTATGTCTTTGATCTTCTTTGTCAAAATTCCTTGGTGCTTCTTCACATTGATCATCACAAAACTCAATTTCATTGTGTCATGAAATTCTTATATCATCATGATGCAAAGATGTGAGATTCAAGTTGAATTGACTTAAAACACTAGAATGAAAAGAATGTATAATTCCAACTATCATTCTGATCAAGTTGACTTGAAGTGATATCTTACTGCCCACTTCTGCATGACAATTGCGTCTTTGATTGTTTTCTTTTTCTCTACAACCGATTTTCCCAAATTGGTTGGTTGTGGAGGTGGAGGTGGGCAACCCAGGCTAAGCTAAACATTTTTGGCGTTGATGATGTTCGTACCCTATATGGGCTAATAGGTGTGAAGGTAGTTCCTTCTATTGTAGAACGTGGAAATTTGTTTGATAATGGAATGCTTTGGATTCCAAACAATGAAACATTCCCACATCTCAAACTTTTTGTACTTCTTCTCTACGCCTTCAACTCTTCAAGGTCTTTCATGCACTTTGAGGCCACCATACTATGTTGATTGTTTACCATCCAGAACTTGTTGTCTTTTATTTCTTCCCATTTTTTAGATCTGGCCGTCAATTTTTGGAGCATGGTACATAGCGTCATCTTCTTCTCGGGATCTAACATCTCCAAGTAAAATTGGAGTGTTGCCTTGATTCCACCTTCTTCCAGCGCCTTGACGTTGATAGTCTCTGGCGGGGTATTTAGATTATCAATGTGTATAGTATGTTTTACACCCTAGCTAAAGATATATGAGTCTTCCCAGTTCGCCCAATGGTCCTCATATATTTTTTTGGATTAAAGGTAGGAAAATTCCTCATTGTTGTCAACAACGTCCTCTACAACCCTTATCAAGCGGAGGTCATATTGTCGTCCTTTTCAACCTTTTTTTTGCCTTTGCATCCACCTTTGCCTTCTCATGAGTCTTGGGTAGAGCAAGGGGACTAGTGCTCAAAGTTCCTCTCCCGTCTTTAACAATGGTCTTCTTCTTCGTCTTGCTCTATTGAGTACTTGTAGTCTCAACGACTAGGGACCCATCACTCCCCCCTTCTCCTTTCAAGTCTTTTGTGATGGAGAAGGGCCTCATTTCAACTACCTTGTTCTTGTTCCTAACTAGAAAATTATCGAAGCTCCAAACAATGTCGCAAATTCTTCACACCAAGATCTTAGGTTTTAGAGGGCCTTTGTCCTTGCCCAAATATCACCGTCTCTCAATGTGGTCAACAATAGCCTTGTGCAACTCTATGAATTGTGAATCCTCCAGGCTTTTGTAGGTAGTTGCAATGGAGAAGGTGACTCCTTTTTTTGGCACAATATAAGAGAAAGCATATTCATGCTTTTAATCAGGGAAGTTGGTTTTGCAGGAGACCACCATTTCATCGTTTGGCCCAATAGTCACTTCTTTCACAGTCTCGTGTAGTGAATTCGGAAGGGTGGCAACTTCATTTTTCCATTTGGTCTAGTAGCTTAGATGTCCTAGAGTCAGAGTTAAGACGATACTCCAGTACTCCTCATCTTGCATCTCCTTCCAAGTCCAGCACTCACCAAACATGAGCTCGTCCCCGTATTCATTAGAGTCCTCATCCCTTCCCATGAAAAATCTAGTGAAATGAGGCTCAAGGCATTTGGTTTGTTTGTCCATCTTTGTACAAAGAATGGTGATGTTAGATTTAAGTTGGTTCAACTTAAATAATGGATGATGGGTGATTTAGTTTTGTAGACTAAGTAGAATTTTGGTGTTATATTTGAAGTAGTAATGGGTGACTTCTATTCAAATTGACTCAACTTAAATGATAGACGTAAATTCCTTTG
This sequence comes from Pseudoscleropodium purum, assembly GCA_963969395.1. NCBI lineage: Eukaryota > Viridiplantae > Streptophyta > Bryopsida > Hypnales > Brachytheciaceae > Pseudoscleropodium > Pseudoscleropodium purum. The sequence goes on along the minus strand of OZ017805.1, from coordinate 12,479,241 downwards.
TTTTCATCATATAGTCATTATGTAGTCTAACACCTTTTAGAGTCTCTCACATAGTCATTTACATATCAGTCGTTTAGTTTCAAGTTTGAAACAATTGACTTAATTTTTAAGTTGGATCAACTTGAATAGTCTACTATACAAAGACTTCAAGGTTCTATTTTTTAAGGACTAACCTTCTTCAAAGGTGTTTGAATCATTTGATCTTTATGCTTCAATGATCTATTGATAATCTTAGGTTGGACAATAAGGTGTTCATGTTGACTGAGCTTTAACATTTGAGTAGATTCAAGTCGAGTCGACTTGAATCTTCAAGAGTTTTAAGTCGAACTAATTTGAATTTTCAATAGGTTCAAGTCAAACCTAGTTGAATTGGACCTAGTTGAATTGAATAGGGTGGATTCACTAGTCTAGGTTATTTGAGTTTTCTTTATCATGATGAATTGTTACCGATTTGGTCAGGGATTGGATCACTTTTTTGGAAGTTGGGTCGTGATTCAAGTTGAGTCAACTTGAATTTTCCTTGTAAGAGGTATTATGTGTTGTTTTTTATTACTTGTGATAGTAGTACTATATTGGTGATCTGCTTTCAAGTCGAATTGACTTGATATTTTGGATAAATTGGATAAACTAAAGACTTTTGTTTTTTAAGAAAACAAGGATGTTGAATTGAATAGGTGTCGACTTGAATTGGTGGCAACTAGAATTGTTTTTTATCTTTTACCTTTTTGCTTTCTACTACATTTCAAGTCGCCTCCAATTCATGTCAACACTAATACATTTAACAAACAAATCATCTTTATCTTATATAAACTACATCTTGGAATCCAAAAATGTAGGCAAAGAATGAAACATGCAAAATTTTAAAGGAATTGAATGCATTCTAATCTGTTTTGAAGTGAAGTTCTAAGATCTTCAACCCAAATTTTTGAAACCAAGCTCCAAAAACACCACCTAAATGCAAAAGGAAAATCCACGAAATTGATGGATAAGCAAAGGAACACTTACAAGAAGCAAGAAACAGCAAGCAACTACAATAGGACCCAACAAGCAAAAAATAGCATGTAGAAATGAAGACAAAACCCTAAATAACAAGCAAAATCATCAATAAGCAAGATCAAGCAAGACAACATACATAGCAATCAAAAGCAAGATAGAACAAGACACATGAAGCAAACAAAGCAAGCAAGACAACAAATACAAGAACCAAAAGCTATACACATCAAGCAAGACACAAAAGCAAGACATAGCAACCATGGACAAGACACCACACTGCATGAAAAATATGAACAAGCAATACACAAGAAGCACAAACAAACAAGAACAAGCAAGAGTGTGCTTGAGAAGATTCATACCTCCTTTTTTGAGTGCGCTTGAGAAGACCAAGTCGTTGCAAAATTTGACTTCTAGCTCCCACTTGAAAAGAACAAATCGCAAAAACACCTTGTTCACGTACCAACCCCAAATTTTGTATCTAAATCCATCCCTAGCTTCTATATCTAAACCCAACTGTAGCTTCTACGTACAAACCCGACCTTTGCTCACATGCCAAACTCAGCTTCTATGTCCCAACCCGACCTTACTCACGCACTGACCCTAGCTTCTATATACCAATCCAATTGCAACTTCTAGTTATAAATCCAACCCTTGCTCCCGCTCGCTAAGCCCACTCCCGCTCACTCCTATTTTGAAATCCTAAGACCACTCTCGCTTTGAAAACTGCAACAGTGTCCAAACATGATTCTTGTTGACATCCAATTTTACTTAATCTTTCCATTATGAATTATAAAGACATTGACAAAAGAAACTTAGGCCTTACTACAAAGAAAGAATGCTTAACTTAAGTTAATCTAAGATCCCAAATTCTGAATAGGGCAAAATAGTGGACCAAAGACTAGTGTGGTGGCTTAGTAATGATTAATAAGTTTGAGCAGGCAAGGTTTATTCATTTGTTTTAGACCCCATGGAGCAAAAGAAAAAAAAGAATACAAAAAAAAAGTTTTGTTGCTACCCTAAAAAAACATTTTCATTAGAAAAAAAAGAAAGAATAACTAAAGGTCAAGTCAGATCCAATCGCATGCTATGTAAGTTGAGGTGGCATGACCCATGTCACTACCCACTTACACTAATAATGAGATTTATTAATGTGACCACACTAAATATTATTTGTTTATTAGTAAATATTGTACTACCAAGCTGAGATGGACTGTCCTAAAGTCCATTGCTTTATTCCTTCAAGCTTAATGCCTAACAAAGCCCTTTGTTGAGTATTTGCATATTTTTGCTTATTGTATATCTTTATAAATGTATATTATTTATCTCAATTTCATTAAATGCATTATATGGATAGTGTGATTTTCAAAAAGTCAAGCATTGGTTTGGATGAATGAAAATTTTGTGGTATAAAAATAGCCTTTGGAATATACCTCTCTATTCATAGTCCAGATTTAGTATGTTAGAACACTTAAGGGTTAATGATTCCCCAAAATGACTTCAAAATTCTCTCTTCAAAAGTAAGCCTAAGTAAATATTTCAATTTTTTGGCTCTTGATTCTTTGGCAAGTTTGGTGGTCAATTCACTCTTGTACATGGAATGAAATGGTCATTTGTTTGAAAATAAATTTATTTTCTTATTTTTTTATTTTTTAAGAATTGATCCTCCCACATAATTGATTAGTTAAATCTTTAAATTTCTTTTCATTTTGAATTTAATAATTTTAAAATGGTAGCAATATAAAATAGAAGAAAAAAATGGAAATAAAATTATGAAAACAATGTCTAATCTACATCAAGCTTGATGTTCAAAGATCCAAGCATTCTGGTTTACGGGCCACTTCATATATTGGCCAACTTGATATTTATGTTCCGGCAACGGTTGATACTTGGTCCGATTGATACCCTTTGAGGATCATACCCACATATATTGATACTTGACTAGGGATGATATCCAGAATTGGTTTTGAATTGCATTATATTAGTATTCAATATCATAGAATTGAAAACTGACCTTTTGGTTTAATCCGTAAATATAAGGATTGTTTTCCAAAATTCCCAATTTCACAAATATTGTTATGAAGTGCTATTTAGCCCTAAACCAATACAAAAATTGTTTCACCTATTTTCATTTTTTTAAGCTGCTAATCTCTAAATGCCCCAAGAAATATAGATAAATGGATATGATTTATCTAGTCAATATTAAATGCAAAGTGTCCACCAATTTCACCTATTTCTATAATGTATGTGATGACCTTAAACTTGCTTCATATTTTCTTTAGATGACATGTAAGAGAATTGAAAGAGGGATATTAGAAAAAAGGTATCATAGAATTTGAATTAAAACCTAATTAAGCCAATAAAAAAAAATGATAGCACACAAATAAATGTCATTGACTTCGAATAGAAGTGCTTTAAAAAACAAAGCCATACAAAAAGGGATGAAATGAACAAAACATTTGAGCAATTAAACCGATTTATTTTAAGGTGGGCATTTGTTTTACGAAAATGGTGAACAAATTAATAAACTTAATTTGATTAGGACCTTAAATCTATTTAAAAGTTTGAATGATGGATGCCAAACCTTTAACCCTAACCCCTAACCGTTATAATTGCTTCATACTAAGTGCTAGAATTGAGATAAAACATATTGTTCACCAAAAATAAATTAATGAGATAAACTAAGATGAGAGTCATATGCTGTAACTCTCCAAAAAAATATGGAATATGAAAATGGTTTAAGTGTTAGAATCATATGATCTAACATCCAAAAAAATATAAAATAAAAAAATGGTTTGGAAGTTAGAGTCATATGATCTAACACCTAAAAAAAATATAAAATTAAAAATTGGTGTGGGTGTTAGTTATATGATCTAACATCCAAAAAAAATATAGAATAAAAAAATGGTTTGGATGTTAGAGTCATATGATCTAAATATGGATAACACCCAAACTATTTCTGTATTCCATATTTTTTTTGGATGTCATATGACTGTAGCACCCGAATGTTAGACATCATGCTCAAAAATCATGGAAGGTGCTAAATGTGAAGTTGGAATAAAAAATTTCATTTACTTATGTGTTAAAATAAATTCTAAAATCTGGATTTTAGGATGTAGAGTTTATATTTCATTATAGTAACAACCAATTCAAATTCCTAATCGTACTGAAGTAAAATTTTAATGTCTTGGTTCAACAACCTTTCAAAATAATCAGTCATTTAAATAGTGGTTTGCACTCATATGTAGCATTCATTAGTGCACAAGGTATTCAAGGTGTGCCATCATGCTATGATTTCACATGATTGGCATCATGATGGTCTCCTTGAATGCTTGAAGACTTTGAAGCTTTTTTATTTATTTACACACTGCTTCAATCCTTCTTCGTGACTTTTGGTATTTCATTCATTTATAATACAATGCATGGCTCACAAAACATGTAATATATAATGATAAAAAAGGTGCCTAAATTAAAATTGTTCAAGTTTTCAAATTGAATGTACATCTTCAACATTCATTTCACTACCTTATATAAGTTTTTAGAGTTTTGAAATTTAAAATTTGCAATATAAAAAATCTGAACCAACAAAAGGTCATTAAGGATGCATTTTTTGGCACTCAACCTACAAAGCAAGTACAAAAAAAAATTTAAAATTATTCTCTGGGAAAAAAAACATGGAAAAAATATGTGTATATATTAAAAAAATATTAAAATGTGATGTAGAGCTGACGTGGTACAAGTAGTGTGACATCAACTATTTTCATTAAAAAAAATAAAAAATAAAAAATAATTGAAATTCTTCTCTAATTAGACCTGTGGAATTTTAGAAGGGTCTAAATTCGCAACCTTTTGGGAGCTTGAAATTTTTTGTAATGATTAAATCAATCTAGCTAAATAGTTTTGTATGTAGACAATTAAATAATGGTGTGAAAGAAAATAAGCATGTCCTTCATACTCTTGTAAATGATTGTAAATCATAATATTGTATCTTTAGAAATTCTTCATTTTCTTTTAAGCCTTTAAAATACCAAATTTTAGGACTCCCAAAATTAATTAATGAAGATCATCAATTGAAATCATATGAAAAGGAATAAATAGTAGGCATCTCATGAAAAAAATATTATCATAATTTTTAATCTAAACTAATGTATACAATTTCATTGGCGATCTATATGCATCTCATTTAATTTTGAATCATTTAAATTAACTACAATTCTAAATGTTGAAGGTTTAATCTAAAAATATTCAATTGCAATCCTTTTATTTATTCTATTTGGATTTAGAAATAGTAATGATAAAGTTGTAGATAATCTTAGTTTTTCCACAATTTTAGCCCTATTTGTTTTAAGAAATTTGGGTTTCATTGATTGATAGTGAAGTGATTTTTTTTCAGAAATTTCATTACAACATATTAATCTCAAGTATTCAACATAAGGGATTACAAAATCAAAGTAAATAGTTCAAATTTTTTTAAAACAAGACCTTTAAAGCGAAGTAAAATAGTTGAACAAGGTCCATAAAAATATGTTTCCTTCAATTTAGATGGACATATCTTGCAATGTATATAGTCAAAGTTTAGGTGAATGCTTCCACGGATTTTTAATCATAATAGGGTTTAGATGAGATCCTTTGGTTACATATGCTAAATGAAACAACTAATGAAGTTCTTATCTTCTTGCTACGAAACCCTAATTTATGAATGGATTTCAATGTGAAAAAGGCTTTTGCTCTTTACGGATTGAAGAATTCATTTTTTTGTCCAATTTCAAAAGTTTCTTAGAATTATTTGTTTAATATATTTACCTATGTTTATAAAAGAATAATAAAATTCAAATTATTATAAATGAATCCCACTAGAATAGATACATGATACAGTTTCGGAGCAAATCAAATTCTTCAATTGTCATTAAATCTTTTCAAGCCAAACAAACATTGATAAAACATGAGACTTATAATTGCATTCATGAGTATGGAATAATTCACAGCTTCTTACGTATAGAAAATTACTAAACCCAATTGATGATTTATTTTTAATCAAAAAGTTATGTGTGGAATAAAGTTTTTTTTCAAACCGTAAAGCCTAAAATCCTGTTACTTAAACCTTAAACCCTAAACCCTAACTATCAAAACCTAGAGAAACAAATTTTTGTTATTTCAAATAGAATTTGAAGTAAGAAGTTCATTCTTAGTATATTTTTTTTGCTTCTATGAGTTAGAAACAAAGAAATTACTAGAAATATGGATAAGCAAACCATAGGGTCTCTTAATTGAGATAAAATAGTTAAGGAGGAAATTTATAGTTTCCGTCCTAACTGGAAACTGGAAACTATATAGTTGTCCAACAAGTATTTTCAAAGACTTTTGGCAATATTGAGATTGGATCTAGAATCAATCCAGAAATGTGTAGGATTTGGACTCCGGAAATTTTCAGAATCTAGAATCCAAAATCCAAAAAATGATCCGGGATAGAAGATTCAAATCTAAGCAAAAACTCGGATGACTCCAATGAAGGCATCTATGAAGACACCAGGGAGTCAAAGTGGGACCGGTTTGAAGAAGTTGCATCGAGGGAGGTAGCTTGGAGACTGTATCCATTTAGTTAGGATTTTTTTAGTTTCCGGATTTCTAGAGATTCCAAATTTCTAAGGACAGTTGGATTGGGAACTTTTCGAATATTCTGGGGTATTCATCATATAGTTACTATGATTTCTAGGGTGCCTTTTTGGCTTTTTAAGTGTTGACTTTGGTTTTTAAAGGTGGACATGTTTGTTACCCTCTCATTCCATCCTAGTGATTATTCCATTGTATTTCATTTCCTTCTGTAATCTGAACCACTAGTTGGATATTTTGGCTCTAACATTTGTGTACGAATTGTCTTTGTTTTTTTGTTGGAGGGTTGAGATGTAAGACGGACGGATGAAGAGGAATCTGGATTTTAGGTACTAGGTCAGATTGAGGGAGTACTATTGTGTCAGTGTTAGATTTGGGAGGAAGGATTTGCGTGTGGTGCCTTTGAAGTACCCAAACAGTAATCTAGTTGTATTGAAGAGTGGTGCAAGTGAAAATTTGGAATTGGAAACTATTTTGTGTAGAGATTAGCAACCACTAGCGGAAACTCCCACTCACTAGAAGGTTTGTCAACCTTGAGATCCATCTTACATCTAGAAAGACTACCTCCTTGTCAATTCTGGATGCCTGAGATTTGTCATTGTAGTAAAGAGGAGTGAATGCAGTCTTGCGCGACTTGCTTGCCAGATTGGCCATTAGAAACGTTTTGAGGATCCGGATCTTCTTTCCGTGTTGCAACACCTTAATTACTTGGGTGTTTGTTTGTTTTTGCTAGTTTAGTAACGAGATAGACTAGAGTGTTGAAGTCCCTACCCCTTGAAAGATCAACAGCAGACCCTTTGATGGTAAAACAAAAGAATTGAAAACTAATGTATTGAGTGATGTAATTGGAAACCGGGTGATATCGAATCCAAATTGGAATCTGGATAGTAGTTGCAACTGGAAAAGAGAAGAAGAAAGTAGTTAGAAGAAGAGAAAGTGATCATCTAGATATTGAAGCTTGGGAGAACATTTGGAATTCCCTGGGACGATAATCCGTGTCATCTTATCACGTTTTTGCCTAGATTGTGCATACAACACTAGATGTTTACTTATGCCTAGATTGTGCATACAACACTAACTGTGTATGTTGAACCCTATACAGTAAGATGTATAAAGAAATCCTTGAAATCTAGATGAAGTACCGTTTCATCCAACAACATTGGATCTTCATCTACCTTTTCTATTTTGTTCTCTTCATATCTTGGAAAATTGACTTCCATTTTTGGAAAATGCCAAAATATTGTAATTCTTGTAGTCTTTTTCACATGCATCCTAAACTTCTCTGAAAAAGTGTGAGGATAGACACAAAATTATAGCTAGAAAAGGTAATCATAGTTTTTAATTTAATTCTATAAACCTAAAATTAGGATATTCTTGAAGGTCAACTTTCCAACTATAAAGGAACCTCCATCCACTACAATTGCGCTTGAAGGAGACAATTCAAATGTCCCACGTTGTTTTCCTTCCAATTTTTTTTTGAGTTCTTAACCATTCTCTTGCGGCAATTGTCTTCTCATCAATGTGCACCTCTGAAGTCCTTTTTCTCACAATTTTTCTTTGTCTGATTCGTACTGCCATTGTTGTCTATGTCCTAACTTTGTTGAATAGTGATGTAATTGCAGCGTATTTGCTTCTGAGATTGTGCATTTCTATATTAATTTTGCTTTTGTATTGAATACTCTTAACTACCAAGGATATGATTCAAGAATTTGCCACAAATCTCATTCATGGTATGCATCTTCAACAATGTGCATTTGGAATAAACTAGTTTGCGTTCATACTCATAAGGGGTGCATTCTTTGACATGTTATAGAAGCTCTTACTCATCCCTACTTGATAGAAGTGTAACTCATGTCAGTGATTTATTTAGTAGTACATGGTGATTGTTACCCTGATCCACTGGCACTCTTGATTGTTAAAACTATGAAGCACCAATTCAAATTTCATATCAACTAGCATCTATGACATTATTGTTGTCCATCTTGGTTAACATTTCTGGCATGTGTATTTTGATGATTTGTATATTGTTATAGAGAACTGAAAGTGCTAGCCTAGGTGGAGATAATCTCCGAAAATGATGCCGGAAAATCCAGAATCAATACTATATGCATGACAAATTCCAATGAATGATTCATAATATTCAAGTTGTACCGACTTAAATGACATAGTTTATTAATTGTTCCTACAATATACACAACTAAGATAGACTGCCAAGGTCGATCAAGTCATATTGACTTGAATATATCATTTAAGAAAGAGGAAATGGTTACCAAATTAAAGAACTTGAGATACAGGTTCAAGTTGTATCGACTTAAACCTTTCATTTCTGATCCTTGTATTTGAATTATATGGGCTTAAAATATCTATTGTATAAACTTAAATGGATTAAGCATAAGGACTTGAACCTCGTCTTCAATCCTATGATAGTAAACGAATGTTTGAAGAAACATGACAGTAAGCAAATTATTTAAATAATTCAATTAGAATCATCTTGTAATGATAGTAGAAAAATTTGTAATGCATGAATTTTTTGAAATTATTCAAGTCGATTTGACTTGAATTTACTAATCTTAGAACTGATCACTAGTATATCTTTCATGTGCATGTATTTGTCATCAAATGCTCTGAATAAGTCTATTGGCCTTTTTAAGTTTAAATTAATATCTTCTTTGAAGAAGAAAAGTATTCCTTTCTACTTTCTAATGAGCAAAGTTCTGCATGTTAGAGAATTTATGACATATACTCTATTTTGAATGGAGTATGATTCAAGTTGGATCACTTTGAAAACCTTCGTCATTTTTGCATTATTTTCTAGAAGGTAGTGAAATGTGAAAGCTTTCATTCTTCAATTCATAACTAAACTTGACAGGATAATTATGATGATTGAATATAAATGTTGGAAGACCTAGATCGCTGTTTTTCCCAATCTTGATATTGGTTCTTTAGAGTTTGCTAGCTAGATAATCAATTGATTGTCTATTTTGTTGACATGTTTAGTATGTGATCAACTTCGACAAGGATAGACTTTCAAATCGATACGATTTAAATACCAACATGATGTTTGTATTTGAATTCCTTTTGAGGTCATTCCTACTACATTGTAAACCTCTTACAAGTCTAGAGTGATTTTGCAGACACCGTGGAGTCAATTAGACTATCTCCACAAAAATACTCCTTTGATGAAGGTGAAATCAAAAATGTACTTGAAGGGCCTGAAGACATTCCTGAGTGCGAGGGTATTTCTCAAAGACTTTGGAGCACTCAAGTTGTTGGACTTTACAATGCCATGGGACTACCTATGGCAAAGGGGATAGTTCGTAGTGTGAATTTCGACCTTGTTCTTGGTTGTGATGGCCTACTTGGAGATTCTTTGGTTGTAGTGCAAATCTCGAAGTCACTGGATGTTGTTCACATTTCTAAGGATTAGAAATATTTGCTATGCACTTGGCCCATTGGACAAGTGTATTTGGATGGAGCAAGCCTTCATAATCATGAGGTACAAGCCGACTACAATCTTTGGCAAACTACTCTTGGACAGCCACTAGCTTCACGTGGAAGACCCTACACAAGTACCGTCTGAAATGCCACACTTTAGACGTTTGTGAAGGCCAAGGAACTTCTCACCCAAGTGTCCATCAATCCTATCTCTAGTAAAATTTGTTGCTCAAGCAATTGTATTCAACCATTTCTAAGAGACAAAATTTGGGCGTTTTAAGAACGTATATACAACCAAACAACATTCAAATTTTGATACCACATGAAGTTGGATGTACATTGAGAAGTGCATCGTGACTCTCATGGGAAGAGGGTGGTAATTGTCTAAGGAATTGATGTTTGTATGGCAACTTGGTGCCATATTTCAGATGTCTCGGAGTCCACATTTCATTGCTTCTAAGGATATGTTGCCATAGGGGAGCAAGCTTAGTCTCATGGCAATCTTAGGAGGCTTAAGCACTAGAAGCATATGTTGCAAGTTGTTGCAACATTGAAGGTCGTTTTTGAAAAGCAAGCAGACCACATGCCACATCGCATTCATACGCTTCCCTTTGGAGAGAAAGTGGTGTCCATGGTTTTGCCGGCCACCTTCACATGGAAAGAAACCATATCGGATGTAAATGCAACAAACGCAATTTTTGGATTGAAGAAAGTATCACCATTGAATATCAACAAGATGAGGAAGTTGAACTTCCCTCAGTACTATGCCAAGAAGAGTAGTGACAATTTTGCATGATGTCTAAGTGTGATAAGATGCAAACCCTTAGAAGGGGGGCTTGTATTAGTGCAAAACAAAAGTAGACCCTTCTATTAGAGAAGCATTTAGCTACTGCTTGGACACATCGAGACCAATCTTATGCAAATTGGTATAGGTCTAGTGCATACCTTCATGAATGCTTAACAATCATGCATGATAAAATAGACCATGCAACAATAGCCTCTCCTATCTTTTTATACAAGAGCAAGAAACTTGATGGGCTTATGTAGCGATCCATCTTAGTGATGGATATGATTGTTCACGGGCACGGTGATGTGTGTTGCGCGCATTATGGTCTAGATATCTTCCATCATAACTCAAACTATACAATAGGGTCATTTGTCAAGCTCTTGCGCGACCTTGAACTACCTCCCAAGTACTCCTCACGAGAGTTGTTTGCTCGATCAAGATCTGCTCCTCTGTTTTGTGCGGTTCAACAAGGCGCAAACATGTGCAATTTATCACTTTGGCTACCGCTCAAAGTCGTCATTGCCACAACTGCACTACCTCCAATTTTAAACGTTCAAATGGACAATGCCACATGAGACAATAAGAATAAATTTGTCTTTGCATTTTGGTCCCTCCTCATTGCAAAAAAGATTTTCTCTGAAGTTTATGTTAGTTTCATGCTTGTTGGTCACACGCATGGTGACATTGATACTTTGTTTGGGAGGTGGAGTATGTAGTTGAAAAAAGAGAATTTTCCTACCATCCCATCACTCATGAAGTCCTTCATAGATGTTGATTCGGTGCCTACAATTCCTCATCTCATTGAAGAAGTTCTAGATTTCAAGTCCTTCATTGAAGGTTCTATTTGTAATGGAGAGGATGCACTTGTTGGCCACACCAAGGCGTTCAAGTTTTATTTAAATGTAGTAAGTGTGCCTATCATGAAGTATAATTCTATTGTATAGATAATGATTGGCTTCCAAACGAATGGATTAAATTGTGGAAAGAGGATTCTCAAGGATAAAGCCTATGGCCTCGTAGTCAACCATTGCTTGTTGTTGACCTTCCTATGAGGAGTATAGACGAGATTTACAAGGGGTTGTTAGGGTTCATCAAGTATTGGGAAACATTATGCAATGAAGATGGAAGTGGGGAGACCAGAAGACAGGGTTGACGAATCTCTACGTCCGCCCCAAAATAGCGTCCGTTTTCCGGACGTCCGGACGCACGGACGCTAGCGAACGCAGCGTCCCTCCCGCCATCGGAAGGCGGACGGGCGGGGCGGCTTAGAAAACTTGTTTTGGGTTTTTTGTTTTGATTGTTTTCACCAATGAGAGATTGAGAGTGAAGTCATTTTTATTTTTATTTTTCTTATATTGCAATTGTGATTCAATAGAGTTGTATATCACTATTTATGTAAAAGCTAAAATATGAAATATATTTTTAATTTTTTTTGTTGAATTTCATTTTGATTTAGAAACAAAATCACTTTAAAATCCAGCGAGATGTATATCATCAATAAACAAACAATTTTATAATAAAATGATTGAAGAAACCATTGTCATTTGTCAACATGAGCTCCATATATCATGAGCAACTAAACAATCAAACATCTAAATTCACATCTCCACAATTCCTATGGACGCCAATCCACATCTCCTTTAACCTCAGCCCCACTACTCTCTCCTGCAGCTCTCCGTTCAAAATCTTCATTATCGGAGTCATCTTCATTGTTGAAATCAAGTATCGTTGTCTCCTTCAAGTCTTCTTTCGAAGTAGGTTTACTCCCTTCTTTCGAATTTAATTTTTCTTTTTTTACTTTGACAAAATGATTAAAGGCTTTTTGAATAGGAACCTTTCTTTTCTTTCTATTTGACAAAGTAACAACATTTTCATCAAGAGGGGTCCTATTCTTCACTGGAGAGATAGCAAAAGGTTGCATTTCTCTTTTCGCTTTCACGTTACTCGATTCTTGAATCATCAATCTCGATGTAGGGTCGACATGTCCATGAACGGTTATCTCTACTTTGGCTTTCTTTTGAAGTAATAGAGTGCCGTTTGTTGATTTGATGGGTTCTTGCGCCATTCCTTTTCCTAAAATGCGAGCACGCAAAGATGCCAATGGCATCCGATCACTATCCATATCACTTAGGCTTGTAGGTGATGACGCTACTTTCCGTAGATTACCGCCTGTAGAAATTTCTTTGGAAATGTTCATTAGGCGTTTTCCATATCCAAAGCTCTGAGAATCATTCAATCGTGTGCTAACAGACTTCAACGGTATTGGTGGAAGAGCACTAGATCTCGGTACTTCAAAAATTGACTTCATTGGCTCTTTTCTTTTATCACTCTTCACAATTGCCGAATTTGTGACTGCCATCCCAAGTGAATCATTATTTTTCTGTACTGCAATATTTGATTCTCCCTCATCACTACTATTGTTGCCCACATCTTTTGAAACGTCCACCTCCATGACCGCATCTTCTCTTTTGTCATTTCCTTGCACTACATTTAATGCCACAGATGGAGATTGAGAAATTAAAACTTCTTCATTTCTCCCCTCATCACCAATAGCATTCTCATTGATTTTCACCTCTTTGGCAATAGCGTTTGCCTTTTCCGATAGAATGTTTTCGCTATTCAAGTATCCCATTCCATTACAATATGCAATTAAAGAAGGTAGATTCTCCTGTACCCCTACATTGTCCTCGTTTTCACAAAAGATATATGCATCGTTTGCATTGTCGGGAACCACATCCTTGCGGTTTACATGATAATCATGCGTATCATTCACCAAATCGGGAAAGCCTTCCATAACGTCTTCATCTCCCCATGCTGTCGCACGATTGAAGTCATCTCCGCCATCTACAGTTGAAAGGGCCCTTTCCAAATCATCGTCATCATCGTCTTCTAACGTCGGTCTATCTGAATCTTCTGATTCCATCGGATCCACATTATCATTATACCATTTTTTTTCATCTTTTTCCTTTGATGCGTTTAATACTTTGGAATTGGTATACACGTACACCAAATCCGCTGCTCTCTCCGGCTTCAATTTATTTCGAGATTTGTTGTGAACAAAAGAATAGTTGCTCCAATTCCGTTCACATGAAGATGATGACACCGGTTGAGCCAATATCCTCTTCGCTAATGGAGCTATAAACTTGCCACATGCACTTTCAAAATCCCACCAAGTATGTGCGGACAACATTTGATCTCTCGGATTCAACATATTGTGGAATGGAGGTTCCTTGTGTCGAAAAGCTACAAATTCCTTCACCACTGCTGCATATTCATCTGGTTTACATATTCTCTCCAAAACTTTCTTACATCCTGACATTGCATCTGCATCATACGCTAGCTCTTTGTCATGAAGAAGGTATGGATTCAAAAGAGCTGCGACTGATTGGAGATCGTTGTCCACCATTCTTCTTTGGCCATAAAAAGACTGTACCAATGGAATTGCAAGTTCTTCTAGCAAACAAAATGGTGGACTTTGTAATCCATTCACGTGCTTCTCTAACTTCCTCATGATATGCAACACCTTCCCCATACATGGTGATTTTGAATCCAAATCGCGGAGTGCACATATGATTGGTTCAACCATCTCCACATAATTGATGGACCGATTCCAAAAATGGTCATCAAGAACAATTTTCTTCTCCGCTAAGGCTAAATCTTTTGGTTGGATTTTGGCTCCACGTTTCTTCTTGAGAGTATGTACATACTCAACCCATTGCGGATCTACCACCGTTTGTTCCAATGCTCCTCTCAATTTTGTCAAACGCTCCATCATGATAAATTTAGAGGCGAACCTTGTATCCCCAGGCATCAAGAGACCAAGATTTGGCGAATACTTTCGCAATAAAGCTAGCGGCATATGTCTCTTCCTGATAAATTTAGCTACAAGAACTCCTTTATTCAATTTGGAAGCAATCCATTTTTGTGCAGCCCAATCTTTCAACAATAAATTCAATGCATGTACCACGCACCCTTGGTAAAAAATATGAGGATATTTTGCAGATATTACATCCCATGCGGACGGATTCATGGGAGCATTATCCGTAGTTATTAACACGACGTTCTTGGACCCCACTGTCGCAGCTTAGAATTTTGATTTTCTTAGTATACACCAAAATAGGAACGGAAACTAGTCATTAGCTAACCGGATCCGATTAGGTGGGGAAGGAAAACTCAGAATTAGCACGGAACGTGAAGTAGTGGGCCTCTTGGATCTAATCCGGTCAGGAGTAACTAACGACGGGTCCGGAATTTGAGCGAAGTCTTCGAGGAGCTAGTCCCGGAGGTCGGAAGCCCGACGATAGGATCTAGAGTTGTAGGGTAGATAGGATTTTGATTTCAGTTAGGAGTAGGAGCGGATCCGGATCCGGATCCGGCTCAGCAGTATTAGGTTAGACCGGAAGTTAGATTAGGGTGGCGGCGGACCTCTACGGGTTTTCCGCTCCTTTTTGTGCTTTTAGGGTTTTTACCCTTTGTATATAAATCGGTTCCTGAGATGGGAACTGGGAGTTGTTCATTTTGCAAACTTCTTGTACTTTTCTATTCTTTTCATTGTGTGTCTCTCTCCAGCGCGACAGGATTGTATGATGTGGAGTTAGGATAGTACGAGTTGGTTTGCAAGTGATTTCTCCCCTTGGTGTTTATTTTCCGATCCTAGGTGCATGTGAGTAGGTACTGAAGAGTTGGGAGTGAACTTAGTTCCTCAGCACGTCTAGAGTTTGAGATTCCGGGTGAGAAAGCCGTTGTTAGGCTAGGCGGGTAGGGAGGGATTCCTTAGCTGCGCTAGAACTCCCGGGTGGGAAATCCGGTTGAGTGTCCGATCTCCTGTGAGGTCTCACCACCCGTATGGGTAACGGAAGAACTTTAGTTGATGTTGGAACGGACGGGTGCACTTGTAACCACCTGTCTTCGCATGGATTGGAAGTAGCATCAAGGTCGTTGTAGTACGAGAGGGTCGAGTGTGGGGTCTTTGTGTGACCTACGACCCGGATTGCTATCTGGGTTGTTGTGAAGGACCAAACCGGATCCGGATTAGCTTAGGAGTTTAGAAGGTAGGACAGTGGGTCTTCAGCCACTATAAGTCACGGAAGGAGTGGTGGGCCTACCACTCTCAAAATTAAGCGGCGACCCCTCTGATGGTGAAACAGATGCAAAACTAAACCGGATAGGATTACGGGTACAGGATGACCATCCGGACCGGATTGGTCAGGACGGATTTCCAGGATCGGAAATTGTGAGATCCTGGGATTTGGGTATTTGTACGGACCGGATAGTTAGTAGGACCGGAAGAAGGAGTAATCCGGTCTATAGTTATCCGGTGTGGTGGTATTTCTGGTTCTAGATCTAGGACTGAAAAGTAAGATTGGCATACTGACTGAGCTTAACTTCTTAATAGAGCTAGATACTTCACAGGATCTCGTGGGTTCGATCTTTAGAGTCACTTAGTTATACTCTAGAGCGATTTTTGTGAGTATAATGGGGAATTGACCTGCCCTGTGCTGCGACATTTCTACATTGGAGTTTGCAATTGGGGCATGACTACCATAGCTATTGAACCAATCAATTCTTTGTACACATTCACATCAAGAAGTGAAAAGACAAAGGCCCTACTTGTTCAATGAACTTTTCCAACACAGCTGCCAAGTACTCTGCATTTTTTTCACAACCACTTGTATCCACAGATCCAAGAAATTCTTCACCTGCGGATGATACAAGCATGGCATTGATGAGAGGTCGATTAATCACTGAGCTCCATCCATCAATGGACAATGTTGCTCCAAATTTTGGAATGCTATCTTCGATCCGTGCATTCAACTGTGTCTGAATGTTGGTCTTCGCCTCATTCAACAATTTGTACCGAAAGTCGTGGTATGAGGGAGGAATGTATGGCCTATCCAACGTAGCCGTTTTTTTCACTACTTCTTTAAAAGCTGGATTTCGAGCCACGGAAAATGGTATGTTCGCCGAATAAAAAAAATTTGCCCACACTGAATGTAATTTGCGTCTATGACCTTCTTCAAACCCATTCACTAAGCTGCCTTGCCTCTGAGGCCTAGAACCTGATGCCCTCGGGGTTTCACGTTCACCAGAAGCTTCCGTACTCAAAGTCATTTCAGTTGTGGCACATACCATTGATACCAATTCTTTGGACGCTGAATAAGAGTCTTCGTGGTCAGAATGCGACACAACCTTTCCGGCCGAAAACTCTTGGACATCTGAAGGGCCAGGGTTGCTATCCACATTGTCCATTACAACGCGTTTTGGAAAAACTCCTTTGCAATGCCGAAATAAATCTCGAACT
This sequence comes from Pseudoscleropodium purum, assembly GCA_963969395.1. Lineage (NCBI taxonomy): Eukaryota > Viridiplantae > Streptophyta > Bryopsida > Hypnales > Brachytheciaceae > Pseudoscleropodium > Pseudoscleropodium purum. The sequence goes on along the minus strand of OZ017805.1, from coordinate 12,462,118 downwards.
GCCATTGGTAATCGTGGACAAAGGCTCACCCCTTTATCACGTATACCTTCAGGCCCAGAATAGCCTAAGTGGCTGAACATACGGTTGAGCTTCCTTGACATGCTCGCTTTGCAAAGCCTACATTTTACTTTACCATCCTCTTGCACACTAAACTAATGAGAAAAATCTCCCGTCGGTTTGGCCACCATACTGACAAGTGTATATTTTACCTCAATTTCAAAAGAAACCAATAAAATGTTTTAAATTTGAAACCCACAACGTGACAATGTATACAATATCAATGAAATTAGTCACACAAAGCTTTGAAAATCAAAGCCCCCCCGTCCACCGAACTATGCATTACCAAATAAGAGACTCAATAAATTGAAGCTCATAGCCCTTGGAAATCTTAGCGTTCGGTTTTTCGAGAGTGAATACCAAAGCTTCTCTTCTAACATTTATAGTCCCCTCCAGAAAATTAAAGGTTCATTTTTAGGGTTTCCATTCAAAAACAAGCAACAGTCCGGACGGGGCTGAAGAGAACAGGCGGGCGGACGGATCGGTTGGACGAGTCGGACGGGTCGGACAGGGCGGTCGGACGGGGCGGTCGGGTGGACAGGCCAGACAGGTCAGACGGACGGGTCGGACGAGTGGTCAGACGCGGTGGATGGGGCGGTCGGAAGGGACTGTCCGCACTGTCCTCCTTCCGACGCCGTCTGCGCTTTGGACATGCCGACTGCCCCACTTAAACATTGACCGCCGACGGCGTCCGCCCAGCTATCCATTGGAGCATCCTATGAGGCCAATATTACTCAAAAAGAGCGGTAACATTTCCAAAAAAAAACAGCCTAATAATCACTGCTAAATGAGGATCAATGTAATTGATTTATCATTTTATTTAAAAAAAAAATGTAAACCCTAAATCCTATACCCTAATTACCCTAAACCTTTTCTTTTCTCCCCTAAATTGTTTTACGAATGAGGGGAATGTGGTTAAGTTGAATATGTTTGGATTATTTACTCATATTATCCTTCTAAATAGGTTTTGAGAATATCTGAAGATGGTGGGGATTTTTTTAAAGTTCATTAGGAAATCAAATATTTTGCAAAAATAGTCAATTTATTTTTCATCGTAAGCAAATGAAATTTTTTTAAAAGGCCCCAATACATAATTAGAATAACAGTTTAATGGATTTCAACCTCATGATATTTAATGAAAGGTTGTGATTTCTAATTAGAAGTGCATCACGATCTTCAAATGAACATCGAGTCTTTCATATTTTTTAATGAAATTTTGATTAGATTTGAAAACAAAAAAAAAGAATCAATGTTTTAACTTTCAAATCATGTATGGCTATATTTTTCCTTAAAAACATAGAAAAATTCATTACTTGAGTTGGTTGAGTAGAATACATTATACACTTATACATGTGCTATATTTATTTTGAAGGGTAATTCCAATATTCTTATTTCAGATGTTTTTAAATATTAATTTTAAAAAAGACGGTTCATTGTTTAAAGATCTAAAAAATTGACAAACATAATTTCTATTATAAATAGAAATTGAATTCGGAATTCGAATTTTGAAATGATTCAAATGAACAAGATATTGATTATAAAATATTTCTTCGTTTGAGTTTTCAAAATGAATTCACGAAACAATTGCAAACTTTTGAACTTAGGTATATGGTATTGTTTTTGGTTTGTACTTTGTAGAGTATAATACTTCAATTTTAATCCTAAATAAATGAAAAAACTCCACATGAATGAAATGTTTCTATGTATTGCACAAAGATTTCTACCAATTACTATGATAATTAAATACATTGTTACATTTCATAAAATATTCTACATAGAAAGAAAAAATCATTTCAGTTTTCAATCATGATAAACGATGTCTTCTACTCTTTCTGTTATATGTTCATTTTGTATGACGTGTACATTGTACAATCTTTGAGAGCAGGGTAGTTCATTTTTGGCTCTCATTGAAATATAAAATATATTTGTGTTTGGATTTTGAAATCATTATGTATTTTACGATCTTGCAAGAATGCATCTTGCTCCTTCTTTTGAATCCTTTTGATATTTTTTTTTTCCCTTGCTTTCTCGTAGGGCTCTTGTTCTCTTGTTCTCTTCATTTGACCAGCCTATTTGGCTTGGCTCTTAGTTCTTTTTTTTTTAATGCAATGGTTTATGCATATGTTATAAAAAATATATATTATTTATTTAAAATTAATATATTGGTGAACAAACGCATAAAGGCATTGAATGCTTTTACATTTAAAGTTATAAATCTATCATAAATCACTCTTGCAAATTTGAATGATTAAATAGAAAATTTGAAAATGTAATTACAAGAGCTTTCAATTCAATCAATTGCATAAATCATAAATGTTGAAATGCAACTCGTATGAATTTAGCATCTATTAAGGTTAATTCATGCCATCCACATGCAATTTTCTAATTTAATAAAATGCAATTGAGTACTTCAATTTCTTTCCCTTCAATTCTCCAAGTAACATTCACTTCATATCTTTCTCTATTTGTTTATTTAATTTTTGGGAACAAATGGAGAAACCATCTTTGTTTATATTTGCACATGCACTCTTATTTGATTGATGAAGAATAGATTTATGAAATATATAATCATTGATTTGTTCATGTTGATTTATCTAATATATTTTATGTATGTATATATATGTATATATATATATATATCATTAAAGGAGTATGAAAGACAAGATTGACAGATTGTGTTCGAATGTTGTTGATTTTGAAATGATTTAGTACTATATCATTTATAAGAATATTATAATAGTATTATATTATAATATTCCTAAAACAATTGCAACAAATATTAAAATACATGCTAAGTTAGGTTTGTTAGCCTACCAATTGTTCATTAATAGACATAATTGAATAGCCCCCTTAAATGAAACATTCAATATCTAATATCTTACAATCCAAATGGTGGATTTGTCTAAAATTTTTTTCACATCTTTTCCAACTAATTTACTACAAGATCCTATAGTTACATATGCCCCAAAGTATTTTTCTTCGAAGACTTGGTATTTGCACTACTAATGGCAGTCTTGAAGTGTTTTTAGTAAAAAGAACTTTAGAGGCTAAACATCTATACCGTTAGATTTTGAAAAAAGAACAATTTGCTTCATTGGGGATAACTATAAGTCCATGCTCTTTTTTGATAGCCAAAACACACTTGCAAGGACTTGGACATTTAGCGGTTTACTAAGTGATTAGACGTCAACTAATTTAATTTAATAGTAGAATTTTTATTCAACTACCTTCTTATAATTGCTTTATACACAATGCAACGTGAATATTTGGGTACTTATATTAAACATCGCAATCCTTTTGTGAATTTTTGCACAGTTTAGCTCATATCTTTGTACAAAAATATCATTTACCAAGAATTCATAAATTTGGTCATAAAGGAAGGCTACCTTTTTTAATTTCAAATTTTACATTGAATGAATGAAAAGTTAGTTGGACTATACAGTGCCATGAAGACCTTTGTTTATCGTGCAAAATATGGACGTCAAAGCGCTTCAGGGTGAAACCGCCCCGTCCTCCCTCGTACCCGTCCGCCCCATCCGCCTAGACCCCCGTCCGCCATGTCCGCCCCGTCCGCCCAGACCCCATCCGGCCCGATACATGTCCGCCGTCCGCCCCGTCCGCCCCGTCCGCCCGGATACCTGTCCGCCCCGTCCGTCCGATCCGGCGTTCGCCTTGTCCGCCCCGATACCCGTTCGCCCCGTTACGACCGATGCGTCTGCCCCCCCGGACCGTCCGATCGGGCGGACACCAGATTTGTTCGCCCGTGGCCGTCCGATCGGGCGGACGGGGCTCTAGAGTTTCGAGGAGGCGGACGACCGATCCGTCCGCCACCCCCGGCCCGTCCGATTGGGCGGACGGTTTAGGGCTGTCCGATGGGGCGGACGGGCCGTCCACATTGTCACTTTTGCTTTGCCCCTTGTGAATGCAAGGTAGAGCGGAGAGCTTGGTGGTTCATCCTCCATTGGCTCCTTTCCGAGGCAAGGCAAGAGTGGTTTATTGGGGCCCCCTTGTTGCCAATTTTTTTAACACTTGCGCGTAAATTCACATTTAAATTAGAAAATTTCATCTATATTAGTTTCATTTGTCACGATGACGAAGGGGAAGAAGAAGGTTGCGAAGCTTAAACATGGAGAGGGACCATCAAACGTGGAGGTAGCTCGCCAAGGTCCTTCAGAGGAATGCAAAAAATTCATGATTGAGCGTATCGTTCAATTTTATGAATTGGAAACAGCATTGTCTTTAGACAATAAGTACATCAGATATCAAGAGAAGTGCGTGTCTAAATTCAAGGTAGACATGACACAGATGTTGTTGGATGCATTGAATGTGGCAAAGTGGCATGACGAAATGCATAAAACACACTTCACCAAATGTTTGGAGAACAAGGTTCATGACGCTTTGTGGAATTCCAAAGTCATTTTGGTTAAATATGGCAAGGAATATCGACCCAATGACGCCCAGTTTGAAGAAGTGATTCTGAAAGCGGACTTATTTAGGGGGCGATGTGCTCCATTCGCCAAAACGCACAATCGAGTTGGTTCAATTGGTTGGTGGAAAAGCAATGATGGAGTTGCTGAAGCAGAAAGGACCAAACGGTACCTCATAGCACTTCCAGATACAGCACGCATGATTGCTGTTGATGATAGAACGATGAGAGGTGGATATGCAACGATTCGAAAGGTTCGTATTGAAGGATGTCCAGGAATACTTCCTTATTAGGAGTTTGCGGCGAAGAAATCCATTCACCACCAAACTCGACCCGATCTTGCAAAGTTAGAACATCAAAATGAATCTATGGCTGTTCGAATTCCACACGCGGGTGTAATACGGTTTGCTGCGATGCACGGAACGACGTGTGAAGGTTATGCGTATTGGTGGAATGGTGGAAATCTTCGACAAATGTTGAATATGGATAAGGACTATCCAAACAACATTCAAATCCGTTTGATGTATACAAATCCAACCGAAGAGGAGGTTGTAAAAGCTCACTGTTTAGGGCGATATCGGAAGAAGCGCACAGTGTTGACATGGGCGTTTATGCATATAATGTATGCAGTGCATGTTGCTGGACATTTGCACAATGATCTTTCTCCGGACAACATCTTGTTGCATTTTTCAGAGGATGAGTCACGTGTGTACATTGGAGTTTGCGATTGGGACATGACCACCTTAGCTTCTCAGCCAATGAAGTCTTTGTACACATTCACATCAGTAGATGAGATGAAACAAACTTTGCAGAGGAGATGGTGGGTGGATCTACGTATTGCATATTTGCATAAAGCAGGTGCAGATGTGGAAGTCATTCCGATGTATTCACGTAAGTCGGAAGAGTATGCCATTCGAAAAATTGCTCGGCAGATGAATGGAAACAATATGTCAGAGGCGTATTTCAATGTGCTACGAAAAACACCTAGTGCGACACAATTTGCCTTTCATGACTTTGCAAAAGTGTTTTATGCTTACTTGAAGCGCATTTCTTCGAAGACTGACGATGAAAATACTAGTTTGGCCCATGTGATTACGCGATTTTCTAATACATATCGTTGGCCGATGCCAGATGAACATTTTCGCCATTTATATTAGATTGGTAGTGCAAAAGTAGTAGTTGAATAGGTTATATAGGCATTAAAAATTAGTTTAGAAATATAGAGTTGGAATGAAAAAAATTATATGTGGAATTAGCCAAATGTGTACAATGTATGGTATTCTATATTAAATTCAATATATTTTGCCCATATTGATTATGTTTGTATTTGTGTTGATTTGGATTTTTTAAATAGTATATATATATATTTGAAGTCACAAATTTTTTTAGTTTGCCTTCTGAAAATGAATTGGAATTTTTTCATAGTTTCAAGACTATCATGGACTCATGGTCAAACTTTATAATCTTTCAACTTATAAGAGACATTGTTTTAATGACAAATTGCGAACCATTGCACTTCATTTAACATTTAATTGTTTAAAGATTAAGAGAGTGACCGCGGGGCAGTTTGGGTAGGGCGGTCGGGGGAAATAGGGCCGTCAAAGCGAACGGGGCGGACGGGGTGACAGGCGGACGGGCCAGTTCCAGCGGACGCTGCGTCCGTGGGGACCGCGAATGTCAGCTAACGCTGTGGACACAGCGTCCGCGTCCGGACGTCCTGTCAACCCTGCCAGAAGATGCTTTGAGCATTTGGTGTTGTATTGGTGAGTGGTGAATGCAACATTGAAGGAGCCAATTGAAACATCTGTAGAATTGAAAGATGGCTTCTAGCCCACCACTATAGTGGAAGCCGTTGAAGAAGACAAACTTGATGACAATGGTGAGGTTTGTAAAGAGTTTGTTGAAGATGAAGCATTTGTTGGAAACCTTTGCAATTGTCCTAACCCATCTTTTCAGATAATACGTGACATTTACAAAGGCTACTGTCTCGTAGTTTGACTTGTTGATGAAAATCCAAAGTCAATATGGATTGCCAGGGCCTTGTCTGATCCTTTTAGTAACCTAGATCACCCTAATTGTATTTTGATTCAATACTTTCATCTGATGTCATGAGAGCGAAATGTTCAAGAGTTTTATCGTAGCTAGGACTTGGCCAAAGGATTGCATTGGAAAGTGGATGAAATCGAAGATCCAATTTGGAAGAATACCAATTTTCTTGTAATGGCATGGAAGTCTAGGGTGAAGAAGGACAAGATTGAATGTGTTTTGAAGATCCCATTTGCTCAAATTGAAGTTATCAAGGGCATGCTATCTTCCTTCAATTCTAATTCAATGCGTATTATAGTACACAAATACTTTTCAAAATGGAGGGATACATTTGAGAGTTTGTAGGAATGTTTTATTCTTTCATTTTGCTAACTATATAGGCTTAATGTGATTTGATATCGCGTATTATATTGTACAAGGCAATATTGTATTGATTAAAGTATTGATTTTTGGCTTTGTGGATTGGTTTTCAAAGTAGTATTTTACTTTGTTTGAATTATCTTACATGCCAAGATAGTATTTGAAATATGTTTATTGTTTTATTATACATCTATTTGTATTTATGTTCAAAAAAATTTAGTTCTAAATTCTAATTTCTAAATTTAGTTTGAAAAAATACTAGAATAACTAAGTAGGTAGTACATAAGACTTGTTCTTAATTCATAAATGTATGGAGCACTTGTTATGTTTTTTAGTAAGTGATGTATTTAACTTGGCGTTCTCTAAATTTCTCTTGAAAGGGTGTTCACTTAATAGATTGGAAAGTCATTGACACCTCATACAATCACTTAGAAGAATTCAATGAGCTTTGTATGCACACTCCTTGAATGAAATAAAGTAATTCTCGAAAATGTTCATATAACTTATCAATTGGTAATTAATAGGGACACGTGTGATTAGTGCTTTTACAATGAAATTTTTCTTATGAGTGTTAGGTATAATTTGTAGGCACTCTCATTCTATCACAATATGTAAGCAACTATAATTTGTGTGGGAACATTAAAATAATTATATAAACTTAAACTCAAAACAATAAAACTTGTGTGTGTGAAATGGGAACACAAGGCAACTTGTAGTTCTATTTTGGGATAGCACCCACGACTTAATTTGATGCAAGTCAATAGGAATCGAACCCGGAGTAGCAATCACACAACCATCAATCTCTTATACTACTTCTCGCAACATACCCTAACTCAATAGGGTGACTTATTACCAAAGAAATGTACATATTAATAGATATGGACCAATATTAATTGGTTAGAAGTCCATATTTTACAATCTACCTTGGAAAAATGCAACAAACATATTTCTTGCTACGTAAGCCTAATCTCTTTTTGTAATAATCAATTAATTTACATTGAGTAACTAAAATTAGGGTTACTAATTTTATTATCCTAAATTGTCTTTTTAATGAAAATTATAATTTCTAACTTCAAAAATTAAGTCCTTCCTACTTCAATTTCATTCATTTCTACTCCATTTTGGACAACTACAAATGGAGACCATTATTTTGGGAGGGACCCAGACTCCCAATTTTTTGAATATGATGTTTTTTGTGTCCTTTTGTTATAGATGCATTCCGATATGAGACAACCTCTATTGAATAGATGATGGTTTCTTCCATGATTCACCTCTAAATCTTTCCAATTGAACTTCCATTCATGCAATATAGTCATCTTTAGAGTCTTTGGTCAACAAATACTTGCCTTTCCTACTACCAATGGAAGGACTTCCTTCAAAATGCAATCTCTTTCTTTTGTAGTATTTTCCAAAAAGGTTTCCTTTGTCTATGGAGCCTAAACAATAGTTATAAGATTTCATGAATTTAATATTTAAATGCCATACAACAATAAAGGGCAAAACCTACTACACTATTTACTAGATATTACAAATATTAATATACATGCTTTTTAAATTTTCTTTAGAATTGAACAAATGTCCTATTAAATGGAAGGACCATAGTGGAACTTCAACACAACACCAACGTTGATAAGAACAACAACATTGAATTCAACAACTTCAACACTCATGTAAACATGTACAAAAAGCTATGACAGAGGTTATTCAAAACACATATGCATAAGCTTATGCCTCAGAATTTTCCAAAAATTTCTATGCTTACTTTTATGTGCATGACAAATGAAGACCATTCATCCCCACTATAAAATTAGTTACTACCATTCACTATGTCTACACAAAGCTTCTCAGATAGGTATTTCTTTTATATAGTGTAATATGGATTTCTACTTGCATTGCTACACTAATAAACTTGACATGAGCATGCAATGAGGACATAATGTTCAAAGTCCAATAAAACAGTTCTCTAAGGCTTACTATATTTGAAAGAATCAACTATGGTTCCTACTTTCTTGTATCCTCTTTATCCACCTGTTGAAATCAAATATTGAGTGATTGGACTTTTATTTCATCTTCTTTAAATAAATCACGAGGACATTCTTGTTCATGAAGTTTCTGTACTATTGTTGTTCCATCTTTCATCTTCACTTAACCTATATTACATTGCATCATATTAGCCACTTTGTCTGAGTCAAGTGACCTTCTTTGCAGTTTGCAAAGTTATTGGTGTACTCCCTCTTCTCCTAATGTACTAGTTATCCCTAAAGTTCTTGGATATGCATTTGTGTAGCAACCATGTTCCGTTCTCTTTTGCCATTGTTTATTGGTCGCTAGCATTTCTAGTTGCTCCCACATTTTCTTATTAAAAGGTGCAAGGTGACTATTGTTGCTATTAATTAGAGCTATGAGATTTGTCCTTCTTTTTGTCAAAGCCCTCTCCATGAAGCCCCTCAAGTAGTCTTCATTCAAATCCACAAAATATTTGAAGTGCTCATTCAAACAATCTTTGAAAATGTAAATTTCTTCATGAGCCTTTTTTTTCAAATTAGTACATGACGTATCTAACCCTTTGGCAAATTTATTAATTTTTGAAATCCATGGAAGTTTGCCAAGTCTATAGGGTCTTTCTTGAGAATTGATAGTTAAAAAAAATGGCTTCTTCCGTTCCCTTTCTTGTTGTATAGTTTGACATTCCCACACGGTCTACTTATACTATCTTGCTTTCCTTTCAATTGATGAAGACGATATCACCAAATCTTTACTCATCCAGAATTACACTACATTGTTATTTTTTGCACCAACATTAGGTGTAAGATGTTGTAATGATGAACTTGGAGAACTTGACCTCCAAAAATTTGAACTCCCCTTCTTCTCTTGAGCCTCATGGTTAGAAAAACCAACCTTCTTTGTTGGTAGTGGTGTCTAGTGGAGTTGGAATCCTTGGTGCATATAAGTTTAATGGTCGTGAATGTTTCAAAGATATTGTTACAAGCACCTAAAGTGAAATAAGAAAATCAATGACTAAGCCTCAAGTCTTTATTGAGGACAACCTCAAAAAAATGCAAAACAACCTTGCAATGATCAAGAGATGCATTCTAGGAGATTACGCTCTTCACTCAAATAACCTATGTATCCTATAGATCATGTAGCAATTTTTAGGACGAAAGTTCATTGTAACTGCTTCCTTTCTTGCACTTCCAGTTAGAATTCAATAATTTGTCCAAAAAAATAGGACATACTTACCAATATATTAGTACTTCACTTTATTGTTTCTATTTATTCTTTGAGAATTAACTTAGTTTGTATAGGACATATTGTACAATGACTATTTGTAAGGGATACAATTTAAACCACAATAGTAGGAAGACTTAACTAACAGAAGGCAATGGCAATGTTGAAATATGATAATTTTTTGTGGGGACATTAGTAAAGTTGACATCCCAATAAAAACTTCATTCACGCAATGGAACTCTGCCTTTTCAATTTCCTTGAATCATGTTATTTGAAATTTTTTAAACCAATGAAATAGCAAATGAAAACAATTGCACTTACATAATAATGAAGAAACTTCTGTCAACTCTTATTCCAATATGTGATCTTCTAAATTTCTACATGGCACCATTTCGAAAAAAACTTCTTGAACATGAAATCCTAGAGAGAAATTGAGCAAAGTATTAAAACAATGAACATTGACAACAACTTATAAGAAAACAAATCAAATGTGCATGCTTACATGTTCTTCTCAACAAGACAATATCAAAGTTTTTTTCCAAAAACATTAAATTGATAGTGACCATAATTTGAAATTAGGAATTGCATAATGAAGAACTATAAAATATTGAATTCAAAGTATAAAGTGCATCTTCCAATGTTTGCATAGTCTAAATTTTGAGAAAGGTTCTTTGAATTTTGCTAGTGAATTCATTTGAGAAAATTGTAGCCTTCTAGAAAGCCATACCATAGCCCTCCAAGGACCTCTCAAATATTATTTTTTTTTTATTAGCAATTTCTTTTCTTCTATTCTTACTCACCCTCTATTGAGACGACAATTAATGTGAATATCTCAAAAAATGTCAGTTGATAAACAAAGGCAACACAAGGTAGCTAGATACAATAAAAGGTGCTAGAATATACAATTTTCAATTAGAAAGTTCAACCAATGAAGTGGATTTTGTGCCACATACTTAATTTTGTGTCACAATCAATTTTATGCCACTAAATGATCTATCTTTAAATGAAGGTGAGAAAAGAAGCTCTTTATGCAAGTGGAGTAGTGGTAGATAAAACAACCTATATGGAATATGTGAATTAGGACTAAAAAGAGTTCCACTGCTTATGGTTTGGTGAAAATGCAGGAATTGTGTTAAAAGTCAAATTTCAAAAAATTTCAAACTTGTATATGTTGGAAAATCAAAATGAATTTCCTCTCTAAAATTTTGTTTGAGATTTCAAGAATTCATTTAAAAATTATGGAAAAATTTCAAAGAGTGTTTGAAAATGTAAAAAATAATGTGCCTTCCACCTCCTCTTTGAAATTTGTCCATAATTCTTAGACAAGGCTTCAAAATTTGAAATGGATCTTAGAAATAAAAGTCAATTTAGTTTTTCAACTTCTTCTAGTTCAAAATTTTTTCAAAAAAGATATTATACTATGCCCAAATGAGGTTTGAGATTTGACTTTGAGCACAAATCTCTCATTTTCACTTAATCAAGAGTGACTTTGTTTTTTGTGAACAAACATTACAACAAAATGGATGTTTTATGACTATAAAATATGACTATAGTGAGTCATTAAATCTCAAAATATGATTCCCACAAAAATCATTGTAGATGATGCGTGATATGACTGGGTTTAGTCATTACCAACTAGTCATATTTTTATTGGGTCATATTTGTAGTCATTTAGATTGAGAGTATAGTACACCATATTTTGTCAATGTGGTATATATGTTGACTACCCTTGAAGGTTTGACTTTTTTTGAGCTACCTGGGCAAAGAAAAAAAATCCTATGTAGCATATGACTCTTTGTAGTCATATTTTGTACTTATGTGCAATATAATTGTAGTGAGTTATATTTTGATTAACATAGCATATGACTTTAAGCAGTTATATTTGTTAATTGATGTGAAATATGACTCTTGTAAGTCGTATTTTTTATTGATGTGATAAATGACTCTAGTGAGTCATATTTTTTGTTGATGTAGAATATGACCATCGTGAGTCAAATTTTTTTTATATGAAATATTACTCATATGAGTCAAATTTTTTTGTATGAAATATTACTATATGAGTCAAATTTTTTATATATGAAATATTACTATATGAACCAAAATAATTTTATATGAAATATTACTATATGAACCAAAATAATTTTATATGAAATATTACTATATGAGTCATATTTTTGGCTTATGTGACAATTTCTATAGAATGCTACTAGTAATTAAATGATTGAGTGTAGTATAAATTTAAGATTATAAAAAAGCCATAACCACTATATCTTTAGAAATTTGAAATAAACAAGAAGACAAATTAACACCATATCCACTACATTTCTAGAAATTATAAATAAATAAGAAGAAAGAATAATAATAATGATAGAAAGAACAAAAAGCAAAAGGTAGTAAGTACTAACTAAAGAGGTAAGATGCAAGAAGAAGCAAAAATTAAGATGTAACAAAAACCAATAAGAAGTACAAGTTAGGAATGCAAAAATGTAACAAATAACAAGAAAAAGCAAGAAATAAGATGCAACAAAAAGCAAAAAGCAACAAGAATTAAGAAGCAACAAGAAACATGAACTAAAAGGCAACAAGAAGCATGAACTAATAGGCAACAAGAAGCATGAAGTAAGAGGCAATTAGAAACATGAACTAAAAAGCAACAAGGAGCATCATCTCAGAGACAATAATAAGAAATAACTAAAAAGTAGCAAGAAACAAGAACTAAGAGGCAATAGAACCTAGGAGACAATGACACTAGCATGCAAGCCTAGAATGACAAGCGTAGAGTTCATAAGCATAGAGCCCTCCAAAATTAAAAAATTAAAATTTTTTTTCCTAAATTTTTTTCCTAAATATTTCTAAAAATAGTCTAAAAATTCCTTTTTTTTAGTAATTTTTGAGACCTATGACTACTATCCCTATGATTGTGGATTCTTTTCACTTTCTACATGGAGATTTGTAGGTTTGCTATTTGCCCCCTTTCAATATCAAAAGACTTTCATATTTGAATGCATTGTGAAGTATTCAGCTTCTTCAATTCAATTCAATTCTCTATAAAAGTTTAGATTTTAAGAAAAGCACAAAATAAACAAAGTAGTAAAGAATATTATAAAAATGAAAGTGGATAATCCTAGCCTTCAGAACATGGATACATTTGCTATACATGAACCACTTGTAATAAGATCTATATACATACCATGAATGCTTTTGTAATTTAGAGCTATACAGGAATCAAATCTGGGCTACCAAATTTCAATCTCATAGACTTTTTGCAAGTATATTTTTACTTAAAAGAGTGACTACTTCTAGGATTTAAAAAAGAATATACAATATTGAATTCATTTAGCTAGAAGAATTCCAAAAATTATTGAAGACAATAAAAATACAAATTAAAGAAATGGATGGTAAAGGAAAAAAGAAATGAAAAAAGATATGCAATACAAGAAAAGATTCATGAATTTTTTAGAAATATGCAAATACAATGGAAATTTAAAAAGAAAAGGAAAATGGAAAAACCAGTTGAAATTGAATAGGCAAAATATAGAAAAAGGAAAGGAAAGAGAGAAAGGGTAAATACACAAAAATTAAAAAAAAAGAATTAAAATCTGCAATTCATAAATGAACTTTGCTTTCCACTCACATGAACAATACTACTTGAAAAAACATTGTCCTATTTCTTGGCCACTATAACCAATTTATCTTCAAACAACACCACAACTTGAGAATGCAAAGATGTCACTTTCCTTATACTCTACAAATCATTATACTTGCAAAGAAGAAATGCAAATTCATAATATAGAAATGGATACATGGATTAATACTTTCATAACTACTTTGAAATAGTGATGATCCTAGCTCAAACTTACAAACTAGAAGAAGTTTCAATTTGTTGAAGCTATAACTCGGTGCATGAATGAAAATATCATTATGAATGTCCATTTTGCCAAAAAAACAGTATAAGTAGTATAATTGCTTGTAATTTAGATATTGTTGTCGACCTCCAATTTCAAAAATAGCCATATTCACAAAATCTGGGCATGTGCATGTTGGAAACATACCAACTGTAATCCAATAAACATTTTTATTCTACTTTGCCTTAGTTTCAAGAGACACTATAGCATCTAAACTAAGAAAGGGAAGCAAGGTTATTCCCACAATTTTTCCTTTAATATTGCTTGTACTTATCTACTTGTTTCGTTGTTCTACAGTTGATGCATTTGCAATCTGCCATATAGTTCCATTGTTTTGCACTGTTGGGGTATACATCTACATTCTGCAAAGTTGGTTCATTGTAAGAGACACTTGTGAATATGTTAGACATGTTAAGAAGGCAACAAGGAGACAACATAGGTCACTCTTGCAAGCAAAAGCTAGCATGTTGCGATAGTAAAGTCTCCTCCCAAGTGAGGTTTATCCTACTTAAAACTAGTCAAATGTCGGGTACCGCGAGCCAATCTAAAATCCATTAACACTTTGTTCTTTTTACACATTGTTCAATGTCATCTGCACAGAACCAAAAATTTGATGTCACCTCCCTTTTGCTTCTATAATCTTCTTTTCTTCTAGAATATGTTGGAGCTGCAGAATCTTTTTTTCCCCTAGAAATTTTTGTAGTGCACTTGATATTAGATCCTTGTTGTTGAGCATAATATCTTGCATTTGATTTGTGGCTAATCCTTGCAGTGTACTACTTTGATGTGTTGCAATCACTCTCCAATGCAATCATTACATGTTGCAAAGTGTTTATGTGTATGTGATTCATTTTGCCATTTCTAGTATCAATAGATGTTGTTGTGGATCTTGTTCAAACCCGAGGCTGAAAGAAGTTTATCTTGATTGGTCTATATGAGTCCATCGGGTCATCAATTGGTACATCCAACTTTCTTTTTGTGCTTCCAAATATTCTTTCTCCTTCCAAATGTGGTATGTGACTTCCTTTACCTTCAATACCAGGTAATGAGTTTAATGCCTCTACCATCTTCTTCGGGTCTCCACTTTTTTTTGTAGCTCTCAATTTCAATTCACCCTCTGATGGACTAGATCAAGATGTATGTCCTTTCAAATAGATGTGGTAGTTTGTCATTTGCATTCAAGCTCGAATACTATCATAACAAGTTGTGGCAAATAAGTTATTTTCTTGATTTCTAGACATTGAAGCCACTTGTTGTGAACTAGTTCTGATAAGTTGCACAAAGGCAAGTCCGTCATTTCCTCCAAGCTCAAATCCTACAAAAATATACAATCATTAAGATAGAAGAATAACATAATATAACCAATTACATATATTATGGCCACCAACAATATTTCAATATTACATTGAATACTACATTTAGAATGCCATATAGAATACTAAAGTCACATAAATGCCTAACATAAAATCTTCATGTAGACATTTTACTATCCAACAAGTAATGAATCTATATTGTAGATGTGAAAGCCAAAAATTCTTATCGTCTTTAGGTAATTTTCGTTTCCTATTACCTAAAACTAGTAGTAGTAAGAGGCACTCCATAAAAAGCCATCTAATCCAAAGGCTTTTTTCATGGTACCTTGGTATACCACCCTTTTAGGTCAATGACCAATTTTTTTTTCATAAAACTATGTTATAAAATAGAATCCTAAATTTTGTTTTTCATTTAGCATTACTTCTCTAAACACAAATATATATATTTTTGAAAAACATTTTTTCTATTCCTGTACATGTATTTCACTTCTACTGTATATTGTACTCACCAGTTGCATGAAACCTTCCTAATAGCCGTATTGGAAGTGCCAAAATGCCAACCAATGATCCAAGTGATGGAGTGCATCTTCAGCGGTAGCTCCTAAAGACAACCACCATGACTATATAACAAGGTATTGTGTCTTTGCCTCCTCCATGTCCTTTGACTCTTTGTATTGCTTACAAAGTGTAACATGTTGTTTTTAGAATGATTATTTGATGTACTTCTACATATGTTTGTAAAGAGAAGTACTCCAATGCAAATAGGCATGTTCTCTCACAATTCTCCATCCTCTCATCTGTAGAACCACTACCATGAATAATACAAACAACATTCCATTTTGCCATGGCACTATTTGCCTTGAAACCTTTAAAGTTTGGATGTTCAACTTCATATCTTGACATGACAGAGTTCAAACACCTCCAAAATTGCACTTGAATTTCAATGTTTTTTGATTGCATGTTGCACTTAGCAATTGTCATCACTTTCTTGAATTGCGAATCGTACATGTGACAAGCCATTGTGGTCTATTCCTTCACGTACTTGACATAGTCAAACATCATCCACGCATTTTAAAGATCATGTCCAAGTTGCATGCGCTTGACCAAGTCCACTCTACTTCCGGGTCCTTCAATCAACATCTCAAAAATGTATACCTTCTCCAGGGAAAATGCTATTATGAATGAACTCAAACCTCAATTCTCTCTTCATAGTCATAATGTTGTCAATGACCCCTCCTTGGTTGTTAGAATGAAATCAAGATATCACATTTCTAATGTTTAGATTGCTTAGGAATTAAAAGCAATCCATGACTTTCTCCATCTCTTCCCCCTTGAACATCTTCTTCTCCCCCTCTCCATTATGAAAAAGATAATTTGTAAAGAACTCCTTACTAGCAGAAAGAGTAATGGTCAAGTTTGTAGCAGTTGGTATCTTCCACACTAGCTCTGCAATGGGTCCACTAATTTTGTCTACAGAATCTCTATACATGCCCTTTGCTATAGGATGAGTGTTCTCTTCGAAATAAATGGCAACCCTACTCATTTTAGGATTATCACTATATGCGTAGTAAATTCTAGCGTTACAAGTATTCAAACAAGTAGGTGATTTCTTGAAGAGCTTACAAAGAAGAGTAGAATCTTTGGGAGGATTGTCCCACACTAGAAATGAAAAAATTGTATAACCTATCCACTCAGTCTCATTTTTTTTAAAACACCTTCTTCAAAAATTCGCAATTTAGATTTTTACAAACAAGATGACCAGTATAGTAGGACTTATGGATCTTGATATTGTCAAAGTTCTAGATGTTGGTTGTCATGAGCTTGCACCATGGATGCCCATCACAATGCCTATCCATTTTTTCCAAGTTATGCATTGTAGACGAAGAAGAAGAAGAGCAATACGCCAGCAACTCGAAGGTGACATTGCCATTGAATACTACTGGAAGATAGGTAACACGATGATGCTTCACGATGTTCACATCCATTGCCAACAATTCATTCCGAGAACGATGCATATTGCCTAGTCTTCTCAAGCAATCCATTATGTTAATTCTATCAACTAGACTTGGAGGAAGTGCTGGACGTGAGAACATAGATTGTGGAAGACTAGTGGACATGGTGCTAGATAATGAGTTTACGTTATCCTTTGCACTTGAAGCTGTCTACACGGAGGCAGTTTCTTTTTGAATTGGTTGAATTCTCAAAGCAAGAGATTTTCTTTCAGATTCACTAGATAGTTCTATGATAGTATCTAACTTCTCAACCTTCACTTCTGTCAGAAGTATGCTCTATCCAAGGACTTGAAGATTTTCACAAGGTGAAATAAGTGGAATTGTATAATTGACAAAGGGCATATTTATGGATGATGAATTTGATTGGTGACTTAGTAACTCAAAGGATGTAAGTAGCATAGACAAAAGAAGTCCATATGCTCTATAGTCCCTCACACTTAGGTACCAACATTCACCTTCTTCTTCACATGATTTTACAATAGGGATAGATTGTTATATTACATTAGATGCAAATTTCTTTTCTTCCTCCACATAGATAGATGAATGGATGAAGTGGAAACGTACATGAAGTAGGTGACTGGAAACTCTAGAACATCTTCCATTATCAACTAGAAATACAAGGGGAACCTCATGACCATCGGCTAGAATTGAAGCCATGTTCAGAACTTCCTCACAACATAGTCGTACTAAGAGTAGTGCACATATGACTTGAAAGATGAATTTTAAGGCTAATAGGAACACTCTATTATGATACCTTGTACTACCTTTAGAGTATGTACAACAATAGCATAGGAATTAGGTGGTCCACATCTTCCCTATATTTAGAGGCCATTTACCAATGCCTTGAAAGATAAAATACTTGTTTATGTAAGAATCTTTTGAACCAATGTCCACATATGAACGATGTATTTTTTGCCATTCAATTGAGGCTACTACTCAAACATAGTAATAACAAACCTACCAAAACAATAAGATTACTGCACATGAAATGGACCCTTCCTTAATTTCAACCCCTACTTATGAAGGTAAAATGAATACAAAGGATATTCACAACATTGGGCATTACAAGGACAATTGTGAGTTGAATTAGGGTGACACTACAAGTAGTCCACAACTCTCTTCATAATACTATGGACATTTCAACATAACAAATGCTCAATTTTGGATTCTTTTTCTAAGGTAGTCTACTCATGAAGCAACTATTTAAGAGCTCATTGCCTTTGGAGGGCAGGTAAAATCTTTGAAACAATTTTTAACAAATTTTCAAAAGAAGAAAAAAGAAAATGGCATCTAATTCAAGTTGTTTCATATTTTTTGGACCTTTTTACAATTAGTTACAAATTTTTGAAGTTGAAATATAGCGGTTACTAAAATGCTCTAAAAGCAACGACCTCCTAAAATGTACACTACTAGTACATTAAAGAAAGAAAAATGTACCTCTGTATTATGATCACTATAAAAGCATGGGCGCATCTAGAGCAAACTACTATATTGTTTAATCTTCTCGTCTATGGTGTTTCTCCATGTGCATGAAATTTATTTTCTAAGGACCTACATTACACTCTTACCATAAAATACCTTGTATCTTTCAAAATTTCTAACTATTTCTCAATGTATTGAAAAAAAAAGAATACACTTACAATTTCATTCATAGTCATTTTTTAACATGCAAAAATTCTTATTCACTTTATACTACATGCAAATAATGTTGTTGACCTTGTTCAAAAGTAGATCTCTACAATACAAACATACTTTGGTGTGCTCGTTGTCCATGGATCATAAGTATAAATGAAATAAGAAGCACAGCTCCATAGGACACTCATATCTTGGTGTTTTTTATCCATGGATAATACGTATAAAAACAAAAAGAATCACAACTCTATTGGACACTCTAACCCTAATACTCATTCTTAATGGATAATAAGTACAAAACAATTCAAAAGCATAGACACTTAAGTCTTGGTGCTCAATCAACATTGTAGCCATAAAAAATTATAGACTCCATCCAACTTCCACCATGCTTAACTCAAAGTCTCAATTATTATCGTCCTCTACCAACTAGTTGGACTTTTAAGTTTGCACATATAGCTTCCGACATTACAAATTCAAATTTGAAATTCATTCCTAAAAAGTAGTACATGAAACAGACATGCAACTTCATCTACCTCTTCAGCAAGAGTTTTACATGCAAGTACTTTGAAATCATAGCAATGCAATTACTACAATTTCCACTTTAAAGTAAAAGGAAATAGAAATTTTTATTAATGCGGGATTTGAAATGCACCACCAAAACCCATGATGAAGCACATGCCATTCTTGCAAATCTTGTGAGATCTACAAAAAGGCAAAAGTGTCATCTAAAACAATCATGCTAATGTGAGTGCCTATTGGCATTCACCTCGTCATCAAATCCTGACACCTTGCAAGTCTGAAAAACAATCCATATACAAGGTGCTTTAACCTCATCATCAAATCTTGAGGCCCGTGCAAGTCTGTAAAAACAATCCAAATAGAAAGTGCTTTAGTAAATGTGCAACAAACTTTCCAAAATAAAAAAGAGAAGTATGAAACTCCATGACCCCAACATCACATTCAAATTCATGGCCACAAAGTTAGCGCCCCCTCAACACTGAGAAGCTCCACCGTGCATTCAAATTTTTTCGTAACTTGAAACTATGGAGATCATGCAACACAAATAAGTCATGATAGGTTATCAACAACAATCTCTATGATGACGGCAATGGAAGAAAGATAAGGTTTTGAACCATATTGGTGCAAGTATGCGTTGGAGTGGTTCTATGAGAAGTGGGGAGCTTGCTCAACTTGTCGCGAGACAGAATTCTAAAAATTGAATTTCACAAACCTACCAAGTGAAGGCAGTAGAAGATCAATGAAATATCCACAAATCTTACTTACATACAAGAATCAACAAATTTTGTGGACACAGACTCATACACGCAAGGAAAAAATTGAGCACCCATCCCAATTTATAAATTCATATGCACATGCGAGGCAATTCTCAAATCCACCTACCCCGTAATTCCTTCCACAGAGCTCATCATCATTGCCTTTGAGAGAGTAGTTTCAAGCTCAATCCTGTGCTCGGATTTCATTTTTGTGAGGTTTATAAGGTTGGTGTACCTACCATAATAAAGAGCACGCATAGTTGGGCTTGGGAAGGCGAGCAATCCACTAGCAACATCAACATGCCAAATAGGCATATGGAACAAATAGTCATAACTTTGCAAAAGAGTATGTAGATCAATATTTTCATGCACTATTTGAGTTTAGAGTCCTATAGTTCCTTCCCTTCCTAGTGCAAGATGGGATCGAGGTAGAATTTGAAGTTTTCGAGTTTGTGATATCAAAATTCATGCTACAATTTTTGTTGAAAGATTTGAATTTGTTTCAACCTCCCAATGTTGTGCTATCAATGTTAGTTCAACTTGCATTGGCATTTCTAATAGTGAAGCATCAATGACACTTGGAAAGACTGTGTTGGATAGGCCGACCGGATGCTTAACTACCTCTAATTCAAATTTTTTGATTCCTATTAGATTGATTACATTTCCATTGTTGATCAATTTTGATAGTTACCTAGTGTTCGTACAAATCAAATTCAAGAGAAGCTATGATCTTGTCTTTGAATTCAAGACTGGGCAAATATTTAGTACTTAGGCATTGCCAACAAGCTTAGAAAAAAAAATCAAATCTCCATTTTTATATAGTTTCAATATTGCATAGATCAAGAAGTGACTAGGAGTTTGCTACGATGCATTGATGGTGAAGCTAAAGATATAGAATCGATTGTTATTGATTACTCAATCTAAGAATTACTAACAATCACCGAAAATAGAACCGAAGATTAATCAAAGAGGGGTGTGAAATGGGAGCTCCCTAGTGGCCATGGCTACAAACAATGACTTTGAATTGAAACATAATGCCAATTTCATTAAGTTTTCAATTTGTATTCCATGCGCCACTTTGACATTTTTGTTAGCTTGTTGCACTTGTTGTGTAGACAAAAATCCAAGCTAATTCCTTTTCTCCACAACATTGTACACCTATCCACTCAGATTTTCACCCTTCAATCTCCCTACCTTATTGTCTTCTTTACTTGAGGCACCCTACATTTCAATAGAAATTGGGCCTAGTTAGTCATTCTTGAAGGATATTTTTCCAAACTTCAAGTAGAACCAAAGTACATGTGCAACTTAGTGGATTTCAAGAGATACCTTAGATGTTGAGAGTCATCGTGTCAAGTACTTTGGGAAATGACCGTTTTGGGGGGTAGCGTGAGCTATCCTAAAATACAATCATTTCCCCATGTACAAGTATAGGTCTAGTAGTTTGATTTGCGAATTTTCAGTAGAAAACGTTTTTCATCCACCTTGCTCTCACCACCCAATGCTCCGTCATCATGTCTCCCACGTGCCTTGCTATTAGTGATGGTGCTATTACAGCCATCCTCCCAATTCTTCATGCTCTTAGGTCACTTCTTCATACTAGATGCATAATAACAATTAGAATTCGAGGTCTTGATGTATCTCTAAGATCTTCAGTAAGTAGTGTGGCTATGGTTCAAACTATCTGATAGCTCAAAAATTCTCATATTAATAAGGGAATTTGTTGCTGTCTTGCTTATCACACATACGACATCTAGTTTTTTTAACAAGAAGTGTAGCAAAGAGATTCCATAATTTTTTGTGGATAGAGTTATCTTCCTTGGACTCTTGGGATACAAAAACTGTAAACCTTCATCTCACCTGTGACTTTTAAAAAACTAGAATTGTTGACCATCTACATTGTTCACAAATTTAGTTACCAATGTTTCCAATAAACAGAATTACTTGTGCAACAATAGTGCGACAAAGAGTGCAAAAAATATGCCTTCTATACAAACAGTTTTTGGAGGTAGCGTGAGGTACCTCCAAAAACAGAAACTTCAGTAAATCTGGTTTTGAAATTTACCTGTCACTTTCGCTTCTTCTGGCAACCAGTTGAGCCCACTTAACACTTGTCAACACAAAATCTAGGAGGAATGTACACCACCTTGAGGTTATGAGTTCGTGTAGTGTTCACTTAGGTTAGGATCTAACTGTGGTGAGGATATTGTTTGTGAATCCTAAACCACAGGGCTTTCCTATCCTATGGAGTGCACAAAAATAAGTATGAAGCCTTTTAGATTGATGTTAGGAATTCAACAAAAATTACTTGTTTGGATATTGTCAAGGTCCTTCTATAATGCACATTCTACACCTATTGCCTTCTTACATTGTGAAGCTTGTGTCTCGTTAGTTGCTAGAAACTCATGCTCTGGCTAAAACTCTAGTATGTTGCATTTCTCAAAATGAGTGATGTTTGAAGGCAATATACATCCGAGGGTCTTCAATGAAGAATAGAAATGAACCATAATATAAAAGACAATTGAAACCAAAGGAAGAAGCAGAACTAGCCACTGAATGTACGACCCGCAATTATAGTTACGTTGCAAGTAGGTACCGATTATGGAGGTACCCCTAAGTACCCCCATAATTAGTACGTTGAAGTCCTTTAATTATATAGTGAACACTTTTATGTAGGTAATTTTCTAAATGTGCTTTGCTAGAGTTTGTTTCGTAAGAACCTACTTGCTTGGAATTGAATTTATGACCTCATATGTTAGGAGGGAATTACCCCTTTGATTGTGGATTTTTTAGGTAGGAAGTGGAATCACAATATAAGCAAACTATTTTTGAATTGAAGCTTTGGATGAGGGGGATTTGAAGTGAAGTTACTTTTTCATCCAGTAGTGAAATCATTAGAAAGTTTCTCTAAATGTTATTAAATTGAAGAACAATTAACATTTACAATTTATTTTATGTCATATTGTCAATGGTCTTTGTCACATGAGTTTTTTTATTTTATAAATCTCTTTGTTTGTGCAATATAATTCAATAGGTGCATTCCATTAGAAATAGGAGTTGTTTGAACTTTAGTTATAAGGGCTCTTTTGCCTTTTTAACGTACTCCCTTGGATGGGATAAGCTTTAGATCAATTATGAGACACATATGAGTAACTTGGAGATGTAACTAAAAGCATTTTTATGTTTTTAAGAGAATTCTTAAAGTACTCATGAATTCTAGAATTTATGGGTTGTACAACCCTTTTTATAGCCATAGGTCTTCCACAAATACCTAATTGCAGAAATTAAGAGAAGAAAGAGAATTATTAACTTTGCCTTTTCAAAAACATTTAATTTTGATGATGAAAGAAATTAATTTGAAGATAAATTAATTAGCCATTTAGCCCCCTAAAGTCCATTTCAAAACTATTTATATAAGCCATTCTTAGAATATGTCCATAGTTAGTACCTCCTTCCCTAAATAAAGTGCACATTTCTAAGTGCAGATTCAACAGGCGAAGGGTGGCACCGAAAATGCATCATCATCAATGGAACAAGCAATAGTTGAGCTCTTAGAAGTAGTAGAGGATTCTATTTGTGAAACTCCAAGTCCAAACATCACACAAATAAGCACCAAAACAAAGGCATCAAAGAAGGACTTGATAAGTCTAGGAGATATACTTGATGCTTGTGACCTTGCTGCTAATCGATTAGAGTATTCTGTTCTTAGTCAATATAGTAGACGGAGAATTTGTAAGCGAAAACAACTTGTATTTTTGCTCAAAAGTTCTAAAACAGAAGACCCCATTGAATCGGAGTCTTCCATTTCAATTTGCAGCTCGTTGTTAGAGAATGTCTATGATTGTGCATGTAGTGTTGAGAATAGGCATAAGAAGATGGTGATTTTGCACCTATGCTTAGACTTAGATTGCACTATGGACATTGAGGGTGTTTAAGGGACTCAATTTTGTTAAAAGTGATGAAAAGATTTATGGTACATAACTTTGTCAATAAACTTTATAAACCTAAGATATAGGCTTGGTGTATTTCTTTGACACAAATACAATGAAAGCTATGGAATGGAGATGGAGCAATGATGTTGAAATTATACATGTGTTCCTTCACTGGAAGTTGTAGAGTACTATTTGAATTAGTAGGGCTCACTTGATTTTCTTGCAAATGGAAGATTCCCCTACTTCTAATGCACCCTTGCAACAAGCAATGGTCATTCCAACAAATGAAGAAATGACACAACCAAAAATTTGTGGGGAAGATGATGTGGATGTAGATGACATTGACAACTAAAAGGATGAAGAAGAATTACTTGAAGATGAAGTGCGGCACTTGCAGAAGGTGGATGAAGCTAGAAAGAGTTTTAAGATTGTAGATTCCATTGAATAGACTAATACCTATGCTAGTGGTGAAGCCAACTCTTCTATCAAATCTAGTGAAATTAGAGCAAGAGTTTGTTTACGAATATCATAATAGAGCAACTATATTCTATGTCTCTACGACTAATGAGGCAAGACAAAGCTCGAATTTCTCTTCAGAAGAAATGAATGAGTGGAACCCTTATTAGAAGGTGGCCATACAGATTTCACTACTCATTTGGAGTTAGTGTCAAAGTTGAGTTTCATGAAGAATATGAAGTTCTTTGTTTGTAATGGAAATCATCGCCAAATATCTTGAATGAACCACATTTCATGAAAGTTTTCACACAATTCAATGTGGCATGTATCAATGGATAGTATTATTTTGGAGACAAAGGGCAAAATTGAATTGGTGAGTACAACATAAACAAGTAAGATTATTCTTCCAATTTTTTTCATTTTTTTTGACACTTCATTGACTTTGATTTCAATTTGTGGAGTTCCAAATTCTAATAAATGCATGTTACAAAATTCAGATCCACGGAAATTTTCCATGTGAAGATGAATTTGGTTCACACCTTTTACCGCGTATAGAAGTATAGGTTTCTTCTATTGTTGAGGTTTTTGAAAATGTTGAGACCTTTAGAGAGGAAACATTGCATTGCCCAATAGTTACAAAAGCATTGGTACTCCATGCCTATAGACGTTTTTACAACATTTGTTTTTAAGATAAGAGCCTACTTTCATTTTATATAATTAAATATTTTGATATGATAAAAAATAGAGATGAATTTGTATATGAGACATTTTTGCTAATGTCTCTATTGATTAATTTTGCAACAAGAAATATCAAATGCTACAGATGCTTTTGTTCGCAAATATAATGAGGTCATGTTGGTTGAGGAGAAGACTTAGAAAGAGGTTGCAAATGCAATGAGGTCTGGAGCCAAGGACAAAGTGTCGAAGTTGATTGTAAAGATGGGGAAGTTACTTACTGTTGCAAGTCCGGCACATGGTCCACGATTCTTATCATTATGGCTTGATTGGAGGGTTTTTAAGGTTTTAGGATTTAGGGTTTTTAGGCAAAGTTGGCAGAGAAAGAGGCAGAGGCACAAAAAGATGGAAGGGAAAGGACAAAAGGAAGAAGAAAGCTAAAGGCGGTGACCAAGTTCTAACATCTTCAACAATAGACTAGAGCTCTCAAATAGAAGGTGGATCGCATAGAGAAGAGAAGAGGAAGGCAATATTGAAAGAACTAACTGAAGAAATAATTACATAGGAAACACGGGTCATTGTCATTGGTAATGATTAAGATGTCAATTCCGAGGAATTGATCCTCAACATCTCCATCAATGTCGTAATGGATGATATAGAGTCAAAAGCACCAACATGCTACATAGAGGTTATGGACTTCTTGAAGAAAATAATAGTGTTTTGTTTTTAAATTGGAAGTTTGTGCATTCATTAAGTGGCGTACAATAATATATTATAAATCCTAAGTGTATGAAAGAATTTCTTTTCCAGGTAGGGAAGGTTTGCACAATTAGTGATGGAATATTTCAACAACCTACGGTAGATGTTGTTTTCTTTGATTGCCAGAAAAATTTACCCATTCCAAAGGTTTATTTTCTAGCAATTTTTGTGCCTTTGTAGAATAGCAACGAGGAATATGAAGAAATTTAGATGGCTTTCTCATTTGTGGAGAAGCATTTGCATGACCATGGATGCATCATAATGTTTCACTTGTGGTGCGTAGAATCAAAGGGTGTCATTGCTGGATTGTGTGAGACATACCCTATGGTGAAAAAAAAGGAGTGGTTAGGCATCAACTATGTGCATTAGATTGTAGGCTTAGACCCTTCTAACACAATAAATTATTATTAATTTTTTTAGCTACCTTTGTACTTTTCCTTTTTTTTCCTAAAAGTCTAATATGTCTTTTGTTTTACGTTGACAAATATTGAAGTTTGGGATCACACTATTGGTGAAAGACTTGGGCAATAAAGGAAAATCACAATTTTTTTTCAACCTCACACGGTCCATGGAGAAGGCCAAAGTTGATCTCGAACGGGATGACACTTTGATTAACTATACAACGGAGAAGACTATGTTGATGAATGGCCAAGTCCCATGGCGTGGGCCTCACAAAAAAGATACAAGGTTTTTTCAATTTCTCATTAAAAGGACTACCATTGAAGGTGATTTGGTTCTGGATTGTACATCATCTATTGGTGAATATTGGTTTGGATGATTATGTATGTACATTGTAATTAATGTATGCAAAATTTCAATGATGTATTAGATGTTTATTACAAGTGCATCGATTATAGCTTGTCGTGGCACGGGGAGTTGCATAGGAGCTTTAGAAAAAGAGAAAATCATTTTCAATGACATCCTCTTATCCATGCGTAAATCCTCTACGGCCTCCGTTATAGAAGATCAAGCTATGGAGGTTATTACATCCCAAGATCTAGACGTTGTCATACGTGCAATCTAAGCATAAATATTTTTACATACGAAAACATGGTAAGATGACATGGATTATCATCCCGGAGAATTCTAGATGTTCTTCCAAACTTCAATATCTGGATGATCTCTTTCTCCTTTTCCAACTACTCTCTTCTTTACTTTTCCGATTCCAACTACTATTTGAATTCCAATCCGGATCCGGTATCATCCAGTTTCATCTCTCAATACATTGGTTTTCAATTTCTCTGTTTTACCATCAAAAGGTCCGTTGTTGATCTTTCAAGGGATAGGGACTTCACCACTCTGGTCTCTCTACTTACTATACTAATAAAAACAAACAAACATCCAAGTGATCAAGGTGCTGCAGCACGGAAAGAAGATCCAAATCCTCACAACATTCCAAATGGCCAATCCGGAATGTAGGTCACTAAGAACTACGTTCACTCTTCCTTACTATGACGACAAATCTCAGGCATCCGGAACTGACAAGGAGGTAGTTTTTCTAGATGTAAGACAGATTTTATGGTTGGCATATCTTCCAATGAATGGGAATTTCCATTAGCGATGACTAATCTCCGCACCGAATCGTTTCCAATTCCAAATCTGTACCCACACCACTCTTCAGTACAACCAGATTACCATTCTAGTAGTTCAAAGATACCATGCACAATTCTTTAGTCATGAATCTAACACCATTTCAATAGTACTCCCTCAATCCGATCCAATTACCCGAAATTTGGATTCCTCCTCACCCGTCCTCCTCACATCTCAATCTTTTAACAAACAAATCAACACGATCCATATACAGATGTTGGAGCCAAAATGTCCAACTTGGTGGCTCAAATTACAAAAGGGAATGAAATACAATGGAATAATTCCTAGGATGGAATGAAAGGACAACAAACTTACCCACCTTTAAAAACCAAAATCCAAAGTCAACCCTTAAAAAGCTAAAAAGGCACCCTAAAAATGAGGATAAGCATACAGTGAAATACCCCGGGATATTTGGAATGTTCATAGCCAACTATCCCTAAAAATCCAGAATCCACGCCCATGCTTGGGAAACCCATTCCGGAATGAAAATCCTAACTAACTTCTAGCTATCTATCTACCCCGTCGTGTCTTTTTTGTATTGCTCATGCTTTGATTGCTTGGAGTCTTCACCGAAGCCTTCACTAGTGTATTCTTTGTTGACGACCAGATCTGAGGTTTTCATTGAATTTCTGGAGGTGAGTCTTCTGATTCTGTCTCTTCCTTGGTTCCGGACTTCAACACCTCCTCTTCCGACTCCTCAATCTCCGGATTTGGCTCA
Organism: Pseudoscleropodium purum; assembly: GCA_963969395.1. NCBI lineage: Eukaryota > Viridiplantae > Streptophyta > Bryopsida > Hypnales > Brachytheciaceae > Pseudoscleropodium > Pseudoscleropodium purum. Next base: position 12,433,735 of record OZ017805.1, on the reverse strand, counting down.
AGGCAAATCACTTAGCTCAATCTCTGCGCAATCCTGCTTGGGTGTCGAATGTTACATGTGCAAGAAGTCTTTTGGATGAGATCGACCAGATTCGTTATCACTCCAATTTGTGTGTTGAGGTTGCCATGAACATTCAACCCAATGCCTTGAACTTTCCGACTGTGATTCTTCTAGGTGGTGGAAAAATTGGGACGAAAATTCTTTGCTCTACCAAAACGGACTTCCCACTCGATTCCTTCATCGACTCAAATAACGCTTATTACCCTAAAGTCCGCGCTTGATTAATCGATGGACTAGCAGCTAGAGTAAATATAGACTTCAGTCCTTTCGATTGTGATTGAATTAGATCACTAGAAGTCTACCAGACCAGAGTTTGTCGAACTAGAGTATCTTGGAATATGTTTCTAGGGACTTTCGAAAACCCTTCTAAGTGTACAGCCCTTTCCAAATCCAAGTACCCTAGCAACTTATGCATGTCCCTCAAGACAATTCCTATCCAAATTTTGAAATTGATTAGGCTCTTAACCATCCTCGATCCAGTCATATGACCTTCCTTCTCCAACTAGGTAGTATAGAGGTCAGCTTTGATCACTATATGTTTTGAAACCATTATGAGTTCCTTGAGGTTGTGGATGAATCCAAGTGCCTCCATTTCCTTCTGTCTTGCCGCATTCAGCTCCCCTTTCGTCCACTCTAATTGGGACTTGAGGCTATTTCTTTCTTCTTGCAACTTTTCAATCTGTTCATCTTTCTGTCGGATCTCTTTTAGATCTAGTCATTTCCGAATCTCTTCCAAAATCTTGTTCGGCTCCACCTTGAGTTCACCTGAGATGAGGAGTACGTGATCCTCTAGGTTGCCATACATTTGTTTGGTCTAATGCATCCATTGAATTTCAGCTTCAAAAAAATCCAAGTCTTCATTATATTCCGGAACTAGAAGTGGCTCTCCTCTATCCGCTATTGGCGCCTTCCCTTGTGCAGCCGGATCCATAGACTTCTTTTGTTTCCAATTGGCCACTTCTTCTTCCAGTTGTCCTTTTCCTTCAGATTCTTTTTCTTCCTTTTTCAATTCATTTGTCTGGCCGTATTTCAAGATCTCGACTCCAGTGTTGTACTCAATTGTTTCCTCAGCATTCAAGACTTCCTTGTGATGATAGAGGTGAAATAAATACCAAGTGATAGGGTTGTGTTTTGCCCTAGCCACGTAATCAATTAGTTTGCCTACTATGCCTTGAATCACTCTTTTCCAATAAACGATCCGATCCTCTAAGGCCCCGAAGATGGTGTTAGCCATTGTAACCATAACTCGGGTAGGCTTTTCCAGATACAAAATTGGAATGAGGAATTCCAGTACCCGTCTATGCCTCTTGTTCTTGCAATCATTGATGGCAAAACCTTTCTTCGCATGAGCAAGATTTCAAAACTTTTCGGTTACATACTTATCCATTCTTTCGACTAATCCGAATCCGCTCTTTTTGAAGATATACACATCTGTCTAGATGTCTTTCGTCCAAGCTACGGGTCGACCTCTCACCATCAACTTGTATTGGTTCGGAACTCCATAAATGAATTTTTAGATCATCTCCTCATTCTTCATACTCTATGATCTATTTAACAAATCTGACGCACTCAATACATATGAGGTCCTCTTCTAGCTTCGCTTCGTGGGCCGGATTAGAAGGAATGACCGGACAAACGATCCAGGCTACTACTACAGACTTTTGTGCAGCTAGATTGCCAGCCACCGCCATGAATCACCGACACTCGACAACCTAATCCGGTGCAAACGACACTGACCTTTCTGTTCTCTCTTTATCGCGGTCGCTAACTCACCACTCTTTCTCTCAACTACACGTCCACGAGGTTCAGCAATCAGAAAGGGAGAGGAATGAAGTGGTGGTGGGTTTAAGTACCTGATGCATGGTCGATAGTTCTGGGTGGAGAATGTATAGAAGATCATTCTCCTAACGATACCCTAGTTCCTTAGACCAGAACGCTAGAACGTAGGTTTCAAGAATTTAGAACTTTTCTGAATCTTGGATTCTTATTGGATCCGTTTCCATAATGCTAGTAACATTTCTAGCAATCCAAAAATTAACTATTTTTAGAATAGTCTTAAAGTAGCCAAAATCTCTACAGGTTTCAAAAATAATAAAAATTGTAAGTCTTTCTAATCCTATTCTAAACTAAATCCTATTTGGTTTGAATTTCCAGGCTCCAATAGATGCCATGACTATTGTTCCTTGAAAGTTTGCTTGGAAGACTAAATCTAGTAAGTAAGTTTCTAGAATTTTTAAGTTCTTGTAAGCTTGTGATTATTTATGTTTTCAAATTATAACATTGTATTATGTACTTGTGTAGTTGTTAGAGATTGATGTTGGAAGATGCAAGAATGCAGAATCAAAGACTTGTCTTTAGCTCCTAAAAGTCTCTTTATCTTCCAATATATATAGAACAGTTAGCATCGACTTTTGTAGAGTTTGGTCCTACCAAACCAAAAAAAAGAAATGACACGCTTTGAATGTTTTAGAATTCATAGATGCTAGTGCTTTTGAGGGTATAGAGACTACAAAGTCATCTAGGGTCAAGGATTCTACAACCGAGTCTACCACAAATTAGACTAGTGAGATAGACCTATCTCATGAGTCTCGCTATTATGTATTTATTTTTCATTATGAGTGGATTTGTGTATTTTATGGTTTATAGTTAGGTGCCATTGTTTTTCCTTTACAATTTTTGTGTGATTGATATCAACCCTAATTGAAAACAAGTACTACTTGCCATTAATAATTTCCAAAAGGACTTGTAAGTGGCTTTTCTTTGGAAAAAATGATCTCACGATTGTAAAAAATTAAATGTAATTACATTCACAATTATAAGTCCTTTACGAGATTTTTCCCAAAATAATTTCTCGCTCACACACTCATAGCTCACACATTCTCACTCATAACCTTACATGCTAGCAACCTTCACTAGTAGACAATAAGAAATAAAGAAAAAAAATAACCAAATGTTGCACTTTAAAGAAGAAATATAGAAATAGCAGCTAGGGTTTCAAATCCTAAATGGATGGCAACTTCCTAGAAGTGGCAACTAGGGTTTCAAAACTTTAAATGTGTGACTTGCCTTATTCATGTACATGACTTGTCCTAGTCATGTGACAACATAATCATACAACTAAATAAATATGACCATATTAAGCAACTAAGCTATTTGAATAATCAAATTTGATCCAAAATGAACACATATTGCAATACAACTCCACAAAATGCTTGAAGGGAAACTTTAAGGCTCTAAACACCTACAATTATTACAAAAAGTTTGCAAAAATATGGGGAGTGAAAGTATTTAATAGAGGTGCTATTTAAAAGCATCTTTGAAGCAAAACAAAAAATTATGCTTTTATAGTCTAAGTGTATACTTGTAAGAACATAAAAAAAAAAACACCATATTTTAACTCTAAAGGCCCAAGCAAAATTTTAGATATTTTGGATAGCTCACTACGAACGGAATTTTTTTTTTTTTGAATTTTTCACAAAACATGTGGTCAAGGTCTAGCTTTTAGGCCCAACAATTTTCATAACTTTTGAGTTCATGATTAAAAAGTTTTTGCATGATATGTAATTTTGATGCGACGTCAGGTAGCTCAAAAAAATTCTTAAAAAATCACCTTTTTTAGGAAAAAAAAATTTGAAATTGGTTTTCTAGATTTATATATATATGGAAAGCTTTGAATCATTTCATTTAGATTAATGAAATGAAAGTTATGAGGAGTTTTAGTTTGTAGGCAATTATTTATTCTTTAATCTAAAATAAACTTTGAAGTCTTTTATTTAGCTCAATTTTCAATATTTTTTGAAAAAAAACAATCACAAGATGAAGATTGTACATTACAACATTACAACAAATGGAATTGGTATTTTTCAATTCTGTAATAAAATTCTTAACAATTTATAATTTTGAATCGTTCTTTATTTCTTTCTACTTATTATATTTTTTCCGTATGTTGTACAATTCTAAATGATTTGAAATTTTTCAAGTATGTAACCAACTTACCTTGAAAAATGAATTCATAGAGGCCCAACCATTCTGGACATTTTTTCATACAAATGTGACCTTGTGAAGTGTAGCTCTTTGTATTTTCACAAGGCTAAAAAATGATTTTTGTCAATTTAAATGCTAATATCTTGTAGTCTACATTGTGAAATTTTTTGAAATTTTTTGCACATCTTTTCAAACCAATTTATTAGAAGATCCTGTGGTTATATATGACCAAAAATGTTTGTTTTCTTAAAATTTGGTATCTGCAATAGAAATGACAATTTTTGAACGTTTTTGGCGAAAATATAGTCTTAGGCCTCAAGGGCTTAATTGCAATACAAGCGTGCGTATGCCTACAATGAGCCTCAAAGCCCTGAATTTTCATATGAATAATTTTGTGACTTCTATAGGGCCTATAGAGACCCTCTAAAAATGTGGCTTATATGACATTATTAAAAACCTTTCTAAAAAATAAACAAACTTTAGTACATGACATGTGAGTGACTAAGTGGTTTAATTATATTCTTGAGATAAAACATGCACAACTATGTTTTTTACAATTGAGCTTTAAGTTCTAAATTTTGTATTTACATATTATTCAATTGGCATTCTAAACAATGAACAAACTTTTTCTAATGATAAACTATAAGTGGTTCACATCGTAATTAAAATTGACAAAAAATATAAAAATTAGAAGTTTGAGGTGGTTTTAGATGGTATTGGCCAATCTAAGCCAAAGCTCTAGACTTCCAAATCTAAATTCAAAAATTCAAAAATTTTCATAGCTTAAGTTGGAGAGTGATGCATGCCTATTCAAAAATAGTTTAATCTTTGTAATGGCATATTTTTAACAAAAATTATAGATGGATGATTGCATGCAGTTTTCTCTCTTATTCCTTTTTCAAGATTTTATCTAATATTTTCTTCTAGCCTATAAGTCTAAATTAATTTTTACTTTCAAGATTGGATTGTAAATGTCACCAAAGCTTAAGGTTCCTTTCTAACTTGAACTAGATGAATTTTGATATTTTTAATCCAAAATTAATACTCTTGATTATTTGATTTCATTATGATCTATTTCTTTAATATATGTCACATTTTAAAAGTGTGATATGGGTGAATGCAAGAAACACCGGCCATTTTTGTTGCATTGGCCATTGTACTCATGATTTTTTCAATAGTACTATAAAATTAGAAAAAAAAATTGAAAAAAATTTGAAATTTTTTTTTAATGTATAAATCTTTAACAAGAAGGTACTTTAGGAAGGAAAAGCATAGAAACAAATTTTCAGCAAGAGAAATAGATAAGGGCAAAATCTCATGAAAACAGATACTTTAACGTTTAAATTTTAAGAAAATAGGAAAGATAATTTTTAAGAAAACTAAAAATTGGCAATTTGAGAAGACTTTATGATGAATAGATTTCAATGACTAAATGATTTAGAAACCATTTTCAATGTTTAGAATTGCATGTGCAAGGGAGCCTTGTTTGCATGAATGTAGAGGACAAAAAATAATGTTTTTAAAATTTCTTTTGAGTGGGCACGTGCCTCTTTAGTGTAGGAATAGAGTAAAAAAATTTCAGCTCTAGGTCATTAATTTTGGGAAGTCCCTAGTGGTAAAAACTACAAAACCACAAAGTGAGACAAATTAGCTAAATTGGAATTTAAATATAAAATTAATTTTTAAAATCTATGAAAAATAATTTCTCTAATTATTGTCTAAATATTGATCTTAACAAAAAATTCAAGTACATTGGCTTTAGTCTACAAAAGATATGGCCAATCATAACTTATAAACTACAAGTGTGACACAAAATAGTACTAGTGTTTCTTGCATTTACCCACATGTCAAGGTTGACAGGACGGTTGGACGTCTGGACGCGTCCGCTATGTTCGCAGCGTCCGTTGACATTCGCGGACGCCGTCTGCCCCGTCCGCCTGTTCGCCCCGATACCCGTCCACCCCGGTACAGCCGTCCGATCGACACGCGGACTGATCTGGTCCGCATGATCTGGGCGTCCACCTCGGGCCGTCCGCCCCGTCCGTCCGCCTTCCGACGGCGGGAGGGACGCTGCGTCCTTTGGCGTCCGTGCGTTCGGACATTCGGACGTCCGGGTCATGGACGCTATTTTGGGGTAGACGTAGAGATTCGTCAACCTTGCCACATGTTCTTCGAAACCTTTAAGGATTATTTAAATGATTTTGAATTGAAAATTGATTTTTAATAAATTTTTATATTTGACTTAATCTTTTAATTTCTTATGTAATTACTAATGGTTTCTACAAAAAGAAAAATAACAAAGTGTCAAATTGAAGAACATGCCTTAGAATCCATTTGCACCTCATCCGTTTTTCTAACATGCTTATTATAATTGTATCAAGAGGCCTGCTTTGATTCATTTTTATTGTGATTTTTTGTCTCTTTGTATATAACTTAAATAACAATTTTTACAATAAGGTGCATAAATTCAATCCATGATCAAACTTTTTTCTTTCTATCTATTTCTTTCTACTTCTTTCTCTTGACTTTTTCCAAAAAGATTTATATATATATATATATATATATATATATATATATATATATATATATATATATATATATATATATATATATATATATATATTTTTTATTTTTTATTTTATTTTATTTTATTTTTTTTTTTATTTTTTTTTTTATTTTTATTTTTTCTTGAATTATTTTAGAATTACAATCTTTGATTTCTATTACTAGTAATTAACTTTAGAAATCAAACAATTGTAATCACATAGTCCTCAAAAGTGCTAAATAAGTATATATGACAGACTATAAAATTTAATTTGGTCAATTATGTACATTATAATCAACAATTGTCATTTAATACAAAGTCAAAACTCTATAAGGGGGTCAATTTAGTCTCCTAACTATGCCTAAAGCTTTAAGTAGCAACAAGGAACTTGTACTTCTAATTAAAATACTTAAACTTTGAATACAAATGGCACTTCTCACTTGCTCTTGCTCTATGGGTACTCAAGTATGGATTTTTCTCACCCTCTTTTTTCTCTCCTTTATTTAGATTTTTTCCAAGCTTCAAGTGTTTTTTCTAAGTCCTACAATCTTTGGTCTACTTCGCTAGTTTAAATGCATTAGATTTCACTTTGTATCAATCAATCTAATTAGCTCTTAATTTGTATCAATTACAACAATCAATCAGCATAATTAGTCAATCTACAGGTGCAACTAATCTATTAGTGTACAAATTAGACATGTAATCATGTCTTCATGACTTAATGTATTTGTAAAACAATATTCTTTCTCTATGATTACAAAAATCAATAATCTCTATATTTGAACGAATACTTTGTAGGATTCTATTTTTCACCAAATATATATTTCAACTTTAAAAAACTTTGCTATAAGGAATCATAGCACATCTAATATGTATTTTGAGACCCTTTTTCTATCCTTTCTAACAAGATGGGCCGGGAATGAATCCATCTATTCTCTCATGTTGTTCATTGTTTCACTTCTCTCTATTTCCTTTGTAAACTTTATAAGAAATTCAAATTCCTTAATTAAAACATATACAGATGCCACCCCAAATTTTTGAACATGTTCTATAATAGGCACAATATACAACAACAACAACAAATTTTTGAAGGCATAAAATAAAGTTATACCTACACCTTGAGGAATGAGATCTATAGCCAAAATACTAGAGGGCCATCTTAGATTGGCCCCCTGTCCCTTGGACTATCTAAAAAGTAAAAAAATGACTATAACAAAAATGTGACTACAAAATATGACTCAAGCAAAAATATGATTCGATGCTCTTTAAACATGTTCTTCACCCAAATTTTCTTTAGGCTATCCAAAAATGAAAAAAAACTAATTATGAAGAAAATGTGACTACAAAAAATTACTCCCCAAAAAATATGACTACAAAATATCTTAAGCAAAAATATAATTGGGTGCTCTTCAAACATATTTTTCACCCAAATTTTCCTTGGACTACCCCAAAACCAAAAAAATGTCATTACTAAAAGAATATATGACTACAAAATATGACTAATGCAAAAATTTGACTACAAATATGACTAGACGTTTCCCAAATATGTTCTCCATTGTTTCCCATGAAGTACTTAGTTGTTTTCAATAGGTGTATATTATACACCTGTGAAGTACAAGGCCAAAATATGACTAACAGTCATATTTGTAGTGATATTTTTTTTCCAAAATGTTGGCTTCCAAAAATTTGACTATGAGTAGTCGCTAGTCATTCCTAGGCATGTTTTTGCAATTATAAAATGCATGTTATGTTTTAGAGAAAATTGAAAAGTGTTGAATATTGTTAAAAAACGTAGTGTGAATGCTCACCATAATATAGTAAGTGACACATATCATAAAGATTAGGTGGAATTCTTTCTGACCAATAAGAGAAGACAACTCTTCATTGTCTCTCTCGTTTCTTTCTTTATATATACTTCAAACTCTCTAATGAAGTTTAGCATTCTTTGAGTGTATTTTGCTGTTCTTACGTTTTATGATTTTGTTTATTTTATATTCTCAACATATTATCAGCATGCTCTTGTATTTTTGTTTTCTTTTCAAATTTCCTAACATTCTATACTTTCGATTTAGTTTTTATATTTTATTGGAAGAGCTTTATAAGCCCCCTTTCTCTTTTTGCTCTCTATATTGAATTCCCTTTTTTCGAGCTCTACCTTGCTTGCTTTATGGTCTCTCTCCTCTACACACACATTTCATTGTTGCTCTGTATTCCCCGAACTCCTTTTTGCCTCTTTGGACTCCCTTCCTCCAGACCCCCTTTCACAACTTTCTCCTATCCTATGCAGTCTCTCCTTAGCTCTTGACTTTGGTCCCTTCTGCTTAAGACTTGCCGTACAAACCCCTTTGTTTTAGTTCCTTCTAAGTGATACGTGTTTAGGCCCTCCTAGGTGTTCCCTCCCTCAAAACCTCTCTTTGGCCTTCAAGCATCTATTTGCTTATTTTCCTTTTAAAGTATCCTTTGTCTGTCCGTTTTTTTCTTTTCTCCTTGCCTTTTGGTTCATCTTGTTCTTCCATATGAGTTTTTCTTTTGCCTCCAAGCTTCTCTCTTTGTCCCTCCATCTTAATGCTTTGTCCATTTGTTCCTTTTTTTTTGTCTCTCTAAATTACAAACCCTCACTTCAAAGTATTTCTATTTATTTTTATAAAAAATTTCATTTCTATTTGTTTGACTTTATATATATATATATATATATATATATATATATATATATATATATATATATATATATATATATATATATATATATATTCTTTTCTTTTCTTTTCTTTTTAAAATTTTAATTTTCATCTTTATCTTTATCTTCTATTTCATCTTTATTTCTCTTTTTGTCCTTAATTTCCAAACCCTAATTTTCTTTAAGAAACTTTCTTTTTCTTTTTCTTTTCCATTAAGACTACTTCAACCTCTTCTACTGCTACATCTACCATTGTTCTGATATCTACTACCAGTATGGAGCCACTACAACTTTAGCCACTTCTTTTTCCACAATTGATAGGTAATGGAAATAATTGCTTATTATAGGTGAAAATTGCAAAGGCGCATACATATGCAGAGCAATTGTTAGATTATAGCATTTGATGCAAATTCTATTGTAATTGCTTCAATCTATTTCTTAAACTATTTCTTGGAAAACTTTACTACAACTATGTTGTCACCTAGTTCCCTCATTATAGCATCAAAATTTAAAATTAAACAAACCTAATAAACTTTGGAAAAAGCTAAAATCCTATTTTGATCACCAAAAGAAAATTTTTCTTTCCAGAGCATTACATGATTGGACTCATTTATGAGTGTTGGACTTTCCAACATTTGTTGCTTTCAACAATGAGTTTTACCACGTTATGTCACAACTACGGTTGTGAGGTCAAACCGTTATTGAGCCAAAAATGATTGAGAAAACTTTCTTAACATTTTCATCTATTTCTCTTGGGTGAGTGTATACTAGACCATATGTAATTTTTGCAAAACCAAATTATATACATTTCTAAAAAGTACTAAACTATACTAAAGGTATCAATGTCCACAGTTTTTGGCCATCCAATTCTCTTTCTGTGCCTTTGATTGGTGTATTCACATCAACGAATATGAAAGTGACATCGTGCAAGTGTAGAATAAGATTGTCTTTGAGATAACCTTATTTGAGTTTTTGGTCTCTCCGATTTGGTTCCCTCACTTGCCCACTTGGTGGCTTCTTTGCTAGCAAGGAATCCTTTTCAAATTAAAGGTCGGATCCAAAGGTCAACTTCTCCACTTCCGCAGTAGGTTTTTTTTTTCATTTTTAATGAAAATCCAAAGTAGAAACACACTTAAAATGTTATAGTGGTTCTATAAATTTCATCATTAACCACATATTGAATATAAAATATAAAATTAGCATAGGAGATTACTATTTTTCACCCTTCATATTGTGATTATTTAAAGATTAGCTCCCTACTACTGCAATCTACCATCTGTTGGTCCTTTCTAGCCTATATTCATGTGTTCCTTGCCATAACGGGCTATTAAATGATCCATGCACTAGGTTTTTTATCTTGACAAAAACTGCCCAAAGAAAAGCATAGTATTTGGGTTGCATTCAACAAATTTGATGGACATGACGTGACAACCACCCCCGTGCATGCCCATGCCTATATGTACAGACACTTGCCTTTGTGCTTTGCCTTAGCATTTGTGTTCCATCCCAATATTTGGTAGCAACAACAAGGTTTATGACTTCCAACTTTAGTGAATCAAAACACTTTTTTAGATTAAAGGACAATAAAAAGAGAACTTCTCTTCTATAATATAAACTCAAAATGCCTATATAAAAAACAAGATAAAATTGTAATCGAAGGAAAATGGTATATAACATTGTAAACCACAAAAGATGATAAGAAGGAAAAAAAAGTAAAACAAAAAATAAGAAATGCCACAAACCACATAAAATACAAGCATAGGAAAACAATCATAATTGTTTTTGTTGTACTAAAGAAGGAAAATCCAAATTATGAAAATTTAAAGTGTAGGGACACCTTGAAGAAACTATGGATACAAGAAGGCTATAAGGCGTACTTCAAAAATCACTTAACTTATCTCCTTTTTGTTCATGTCTTACCTTCAAAGCTTGTCTGTGAAGCTGTAGCAATTTTTCCCCTTTCCTTTTATGTTTTATTTTTAAAGTTGAGAGGCTTATTGTAGTCTAGCTTTTCAACTTTTTGTAGAACTTTTTTTGAGTTTCTATGACATTTCCTATATTATTTATATATATTTTGAGTATTTAGTGTTAAAATAGTCCAAAGTACACTAAAAGTTCCAAAAAGTCAAAAGATACTTTGGTTTATAGTAGAAACAGTAGTTAAAATAAAATAAAATAAAAGACAAACTAGTTAAAGAAAAGAAATAAAGATAAAGAAAAAGGAAGAGAAAAAGAAAAGAGAACAAGGAGAAAGATAGGGTTGCGGTTGAGATCAGAAGCGTTGCTTGTGCAACTCCTCCCGCTTCCAATCTTCCTCCCCTCCCTGAATTTAAATCCCTCTCCTTCTCTCAGTGTGCCCTCCGGAAGTGAAAATTGTTGAGATTCTCCAGTGCCGTAATCTTGTGCGTGTTATTTGCGTAATTGTAATAAAATTGAAATTGTTAATTTGTGTGCGTCAACTTTGAATTTGTGTGTGCACTGTGTTGTAATTCCTTGGATTCTGAGGGAATTGTGAGTGCTGAATGGGGTGTTTGTGAAACACGGATTGAATTGGCATTGAGTAGCAGAGCGGTGGTGGAAAAGATTGCATATTCGGGGAAGGCTGTAGGGCGGGAAGCTGACAATGAAGAAGAAGCGCGTCCCATTTGTCAGGCGACTGAGTCAGAGGCACTTAAATTCAGAGTGCAAGAGCAGAGAAGTGGATTCCATAACATTGATTGGAAAGTCAAATTGCGAGAAGAGCTATCGCCATCACTGGATTTAGGAAACCAGCCACGTGAATTTTCTAGAGAAGGTTCGAGTGACCAGTTGGGTGATCGCAGCGACCAACGCTCAGGACTGAGGGACACCCGATTCGGTGAAGGTCATCGCCCTGTGCAGGTCAGTGAGGTTTCGGTGAAAATCTTGATTTGAGCGTTAAAAGCAGTCATTGCACACTGAACAGTCGACAGCAAAGAATCAAATTTGCAGAGGGAGATTAGATGTTGGATCTGGAAGAGACTGCTAAGATGGCAACCTCGATGGGAAGGTTTCGGAGAAAATCTTGAGGGTAAATTCGGTGACTGATTTGGCGGCATTTGAGAGATTTTGTTTGGAAACTGATTGATCAAGCACATTGGAAGGTTGTAATTACTTGACAAATTTGTCTGATTTCAGAACAACAAGTCCGAATTCAATAGTTTGTGAGTGGCAATTGAAATTAGGGATTCGGGAATGTTGAGAATTGAGAATTGAATTGAAACTGGGAAGTTGGTGTGATCACACGAGATCACCAAGGCAGCACGACTGTAATTTAGTAGAAATCGATCAGAAAATTGTATCACCGAAGTTCGGTGAAGGTAGCTTGTAGCACCGACCAATTCGACGAGCAGACTTGGCGCCGAGACGAAGGCGACGACAAGACAACGTAGGACTCCGGCATCCTGACGGGTTGAAGTCCGCTAGTCTAGCCAATCCAAATATCGCACGGATATTAGCCAGGGTATCGGGCGGATATCAAATGATGTACAAGTAAAGGGTTTCAGACGTGGGTATAGCCGGGTATCAAACCGGATACCACGGTTATGAGACATAAAAGTATAAAACTTTGGCATTTTGATTAATTATTGGACCAACAAAAACAAATTAAAATAAAGGTCAAAATTTTTCGAACAACCATACGGTCGTACTCCTAGTTTGGAATTGATCTATTTGAGAGTTAGAATTAGAGTTAGGAATTTATTATTTGTCTTGCATCAATGTTATTAGAGTGTTGTATTGAAAATTGCATATACATGTTGTAAGTTTGGATTTTGTGTATTGTAGGTAGTTGCTAACCCTTGATATTGGCCATATTGTCCTAGAGCCTTGGGGTGACTTATTGTAAGCCTTTCCAAACCCTTAATTCTAATTTGTTTTGAAATATTGAATACATATATTTGTACTATTTTCAAAGTACTATAGTGGGCTGTACTAAAGTCTAAGTCCTGCATTGCATCCATACACAAGTCAATCCACATTGAACTATTGTCCCAGAACTATTGTCCCAAGCCCTAGAACACTAAATAGGACAGAGACGTGCATGTTGAGTCTCTTTCACTTTATAATGGACGGATGAATGTTTTCCTGGATTATAGTGGGATTAAGGGTGAATAAGACTCTAGATTTTGCAAATTTGTACATTGTGACCTTTGAGCACATTACGCTAGCCTTACATGGTTCATTCCCTGGTGTTCAAACTCGGATTTAGTTGAATAAGATTAGATTCCGAAAAATATACTACACTTATCCTTGAATCTTTAGTTTTTAGTTTTTTTTTTCTTTTAGGGTTTATCTTTAAAGCTCAAGGACTTGTCCTTGAAGGTTTACTTTTTTGAAAATTTCTTTTCTTTTATGTTTTATTTTTAAAGGTCAAGGGGCTATCCTTGAAGCTTTACTTTTAAAATTCTTTTTCCTTTTCTTTTATATTTTGTCTTGAGAATTGAAAGGTGGGTCCTTCAAGGCTTTACGTTTTTTATTTTTTTTATTTTTCTTTTATGTTTTATCTTTAGAGCTCAAGGGCTTGCCCTTGAAGCTTTATTTTTTTTAATGTCTTTTATTTTGTGTGTTATCTTTAAAGCTCTTTGATTTTTTTTCCTTTTATGTTTTATCTTTAAAGCTCAAGGGCTTCCCTTTGAAGCTTTACTTATTCTTTTATTTTATTTTCTATTATGTTTTACATTTAAAGCTTAGGGCTTATCTTTGAAGCTTTAGTTTTTAATTTTTTTCTTTTTTTTTTAATATTTTGTCTTTAGAGGTCAAAGGTGGGTTCTTCAAGCTTTACCCTTCAAATTTGTTTTTCCTTTCCTTTTAGGTGTTTGTCTTTAAAGCTCAAGGGCTTGTCTTTGAAGCTTTACTTTCCAATTTTTTTTTTTTTTAATGTTTTATCTTTAGAGCTCAAAGGTGGGTCCTTGAAGCTTTATTTTTTTTAATTTCTTTATTTTTATGTTTTATCTTTAAAGTTGAAGGGCTTTTCTTTGAAGCTTTACTTATTCACTTCATTTTTTTCTATTATGTTTTATCTTTAAAGCTGAAGGGCTTTTCTTTGAAGTTTTACTTATTCACTTCATTTTTTTCTATTATGTTTTATCTTTAAAGCTGAAGGGCTTTTCTTTGAAGTTTTACTTATTCACTTCATTTTTTTCTATTATGTTTTGTCTTTAGACGTCAAGGGCAGGTTCTTCAAGCTTTACCCTTCAGATTTGTTTTTATTTTATTTTTAGGTTTTTGTCTTTAAAGCTCAAGGGCTTCTCCTTGAAGCTTTATTTTTTTTTAAATTTATTTTCTTTTATGTTTTGTCTTTCGAGCTAAAGGGTAGGTCCTTGAAGCTTTACTTTTTCTTTTTCTTTTCCCTTTCTTTTATATTTTGTCTTTCAAGCTCAAAGAGGGGTTTTTGAAGCTTTATCTTTCAAATTTTTTTTCTTTTTCTTTTATGTTTTATGTTTAAAGCTTAGGGATTTGTTCTTGAAGCTTCAGGGTCCCAATTTTGTTTTTCTTTTTTATCTTAAAAGCTCAAGGACTTTTCCGTGAAGCTTTATTTTTTGTTTACATTTCTTTCCTATTATGTTTTGTTTTTAAAGCTAAGGGTTTATTTTTGAAGTTTGACTTTTGAATTTTTGCTTGTAAGGATACCCAAAAGAAAATGGGAAGTGATTTGTTTGTGAACACACTTTTAAAAAGAAAATATGGAATGTGAATCGGGATGGATCTTTAAAAACAAATCACTCCTAATTTGTTTGTAAATATACTTTAGAAAAATATGGAATGTGAATCGACATGGATCTTTAAACACAAATTAGGAGTGATTTGTGTATAAACATATTCTAAAAAAAATATGGAATGACAAGCGGGAGTCACTTTAAAAAAAATAAGGATTGATTTGTGAACACACAAAACTTAAATATGGAATGTAAACTAGAAGTGACTTTAAAATAAATTGGAATGTGCACATGGAATATACCCAACAAAAATTTGCAATGTGAAGTAGGAGTGACTTTAAAAGAAAAAGAGTGATTTGTTTTTGAATACACACCTACAAATTATAGAATGTGATGGCTTAGGTGGTCATCATTTTGTTCATTAGTTTTTATGAAGAAATGAAAGTATGACATGAGAAGCATTGGAGTAGCAATGATTTTGAAGTGCATTTTAATTTTAAACAACTTGAGTATTCTCGAAGCTTCCCTCTATCTATAGGTTTACATTAGAGGTTTCAAGTAGTGTTTTGGGACACGTGTTTATCGAGACTACAAAATAGCCTCATCTGTTAGTTTGTGAAAGAAGGACCCTTGACTTTGGAATAACCTAAATTCTACTACGAAGTTTGTGTTCTATGCATGACTGTACATGGTCTACAAAATTCCATTGTTTTACCGGTGCTTAGAGCTTCATTTTGTACTATACAATTTTCCTACTAATTTCCAAAATTCTGTGTCTTTCTGGTGAGGTTCTATATTTCGAAAGGCACATTAGGACTCTGTTCTAGAAATGGTGACAATAGGCCAGTGTAGTAGTTGATTCTTAGGCGAAGGGGGCACAAATTAGAGTTTAGATTTGGCGGGGTTTTGGATGGGGTACCTTTGAAGTCGCTTTACAGTCCCAAGATAGGAGTGGCTTGTAGGAACCAACAGCATGGAAGCTTTTGTAGGGGAGAACACAACGTGATTTCAACAAAATAGCTCCGAGAGTCTAACTTCAAGTAGTAGAAAGGCAAGATTCATAGTTTAGGCCTCTTTAGGTAAAGCCCTACACTAGCCCTCCTTTTCCAATTTCTCCACTATCAGACTATGATTGTGGCTTCTATAGACAATTTTTTATTGTTTCATTAATCCTTAATGTTTCATTTTCGTGTTGTATGAGGCTTTTTAATTTCCAGAGTTTTGTATCGAATTAGTGAGGTTTGGTACTACAAAAGGCCTGTAAGGATATTGTTTTGGAATGGCAAGAATTGTGCAATGGGGAATTTCATTCTTGTGGGGAGGGGGTAGGCATTAGGGTTTACAGTTCGTAGAGTTTTTGGTGGTGTACCTCTAAAGTCGCACTACAACCACGTCACAGGAGTGGCTCATAGTGACAAAAGTTATAGGAATTCTTGTTGGGGAGAGGACAATGTGATTTGAATAATAGAGATCTGCTTTGCAAAATTTAGGTAGTTGAAAGGCAAGTGTCCGAAAGGCCTCTTTAAGTAAATCCCCACAATTGCCTTCTTTTTCCAATTTCTTGGTCGAATTGTGACTGTAGCTTGAGTACAAGAATCTGCTGCTATTGTGTTTGATATACTTTAGGGTTCAAATTTGACAGCTTCAAGAAGAACCAAAATGAAACTTCAATATCTTTTGGAATGCATTGGATGTAGTTTGGTTTAACCAAACTTGTATTTGTACTAGAAGACATTGTTTTGTTCAAGGAAGCACGCATAGTGGAAGAACACATTCACGTTTGCAAGCATTGGGATGACACAGAATAGTGAGGCAACATGACGAAGTGATGTCAGGGACGGGTACCACTAAAGGAAGAGGACTTCAACTAGCAAGCCAAAAGTGCAAACAATAACACCGAATACTCCTCAAATTTCCAAGTGAGATTTACTATACCAATGAGCTCTAGAACACTAAAAAATAATTGGCTGGCAAACTTTGCTAAATGTCATGACCATGCTACACGAGGACAGGCCCTTGAAAAAAAAACCTAGAGCAAATATGGTAGACGCAAACAAGGACGTTGAGAAAGATAGTGGATTTGGGGCTTTTGTGATCATTGACAATAAGAAATATTATATGAACTATAGCACGGAGGAGGTTTATCGAGATTTGCTCCGCGAGTCGTCAATGGAGGTCAGGGTTGACAGGACATCCGGACGCGGACGCTATGTCCGCAGCGTCCGCTGACATTCGCGTCCCGACGGACGCAGCGTTCGCCTGTCCCCCGTCCGCTTGTCCGCCCTTCCGCCCCGTTCGTCCGTCCGCCCGATTATGGCCGTCCGATCGACGCACGGACTGATCTGGTCCGCAAGATCTGGGCGTCCGCCTCGGGCCGTCCGCCCCGTCCGTCCGCCCCGCCCTGCCTGTCCGCTTTCCGACGGCGGTCGGGACGCTGCGTCCGCTAGCGTCCGTGCGTCCGGAAAACGGACGCTATTTTGGGGCAGACGTTGACATTCGTCAACCCTGATGGAGGTAGCTATGAATGTGTAAAGACCAACCAAACAAGGAGGTTCTATAAGTGTGTGCATTGTACGGAGGTGATCTTCACTATGAAGGTGTGATTCAACAAGTATTGTTGGGAATCCCAATGTTGTGGTGAAGGGCCGCTTGGGGAACTCGTAGCAACTCTTGTCATATTTCGATCAGGAAATTGGGCACGAGAAGACATTGAAGATGATTCGGAAAAGGAAGGAGAGAGAGATCTTAGAGCATATTGTCTACAAGTTTACAACGAAGCCGCAAATGAAGGCAATAAATGGACTGTCCATTATCCCAACAAATGTGATAGGAGCAGACAGGACTCAGGGCGTAGTGGACGATCTAGTGATGAAGGCAAGGACAATCAAGTTTGTCCTCGAGGTGGTGGCGGGAGTGTAGCTAACCATGCCATCGCACGCTAGTTTACTAGAGGACGAGTCCAACAATGCGGACATGAACTAGGTAGTAGCTTCACCACAAGAACGCCTCTTTACTATTGAAACACAACCAAATGCACCTATTGCCTCTTAGACCAAGTTTGCTAGTGACTTTCGTGTCGCTTGTGAAGAGAGGAAACTCGGAATGAGCATGCAAGTATATTTTAAGACGAGGGTTGCAACCAATCAAGTGCCTAGGGAATTCATTTGTTAAAAATGTGTATAGTCAGATGAAAATGAACAACTGCATGTGAGTCCTATTTTTGTCACCTGGGACTCAATCTTTATTTTTTTTTATTTCCTATAGTTTTTTAGTATGATTTTAGGTGTGAAAAGATTGGAAATGCGTGTTGGACCAAAACCTGTATTGTACATATTAATACACCCCTTATTCACTTTACACCTAGTTTTATACATATACAACCCAAACCCACATGTAAATAAGGTAGAAATCCACCTTTTGTACATAGTAAATGTGTTAAATAGAAACTACTTGATTATCTTCACCTATTTGTGCAATGAGATACAAATTGGCTAAAACTGGTTTGAGGGAAATCTTGTGAGAACCCTATAGCTAATTTCCCATGATAGGTTTCAGTTTCCTCATTCCATCGACGAAACAGTAGAAACTCCAATTGTTAGCATGTAGGTGAAGAAACTCAAAACTGGAGCATCAAAGGACATCTACAATCTAAATATGGTGATTTGAAGTGGTAGTCATGCCAAAAGTCATGCCAGGGGTCCAATGATACAATCATTTTGTTAAGATTTCCCTTTTCGTGGAAGATTCTCTATTCATCAAAAGTTAAAAGAGGTAGCAGGATTTTTACTCTTTTTCCACCTGTGTAAGGTAAGAATGTAAATTTGCACATTTCTTGATGAACTCCATGAGAGGTTCCCTCAAAAGTCTTGGTTTTTTTTATCATTCTAGATTTTTTTTTTTGAATATCAACTACTCGAATCCGGCATGATAAAATTGTAGAAATTAACATGAATGCGGTAAAATCTCACTAAAAATTAGTATAGATTCTTTTATGTTTATAAAGCACTTCAACAAGTTTCATAACATTCCAATAGTGGGAGATGCTAAAATTGGCAAAATTGAGGATCAAATGCAAAGTTGACCGGCGTATCAGGAGCACACGACATCAGAATAAAACAAACTTAGGGTCTTTTCTTACTCCTTGAATCTACTTAGGAGCCTAGGCTAGTTACTTTTGATAAATAGTGAAAACTCCAAAACTTGAATTTTACTTGTTTTGAGTTTCTAGTCATTGTGATGGTTCTTTAGGTTTTTGAGGTTGTAAAAAGGAGAAGGGACTTTTGAAGTCTAGAAATGGCATTTTGAAGCCATTGGCACAATCCATTCACCATTTGGAGCATTTCTCCAAAAGTTAGAAATTAGGTTCAATATAGAAGTCAAAATTGAAAAGATGAGGTTAAAAATCTTATGTGATAAGGTTACTTAGTAGGAAATTGGAGAGAAATGAGGCCCTTGAAAGGTATTGAACGGCTTTCATTTCTCTCCCAAAACTCACCCTTTTGGTTCAAGTTTGAACCGTTGTCCCATTATTGGATCCATTAAATTGGATTTTGGTCAATTTGGACCACATTGCCAATATTTCTTGTTTTCGGAGCAATTTTAGCTTCCTTGTTGGTCTTTTTGTAGCTCTCTTTGAAGGACATTGGGGTCCCAACGTTGACTTGTGTGTCTTATCATTGACTAACAAATTGTTGTTCAAATTTTTGTGAAGATATATTATGTACTAATCCTAGAACCTCTCATTGTACTTTAGTGATGCTACTTTGGGAGGTCTCTAGCTTGTGATTGTAACCTCTTTGATTCTTAGTGGGAATTCCCTTATTGGTGAAATTCCCTAGAGTTGAATGTTTGATGTACTAACTTGTTGGATATGGTTGTAGACTAATTCCATGATATTGCAAATGTGCTTACTACAGAAAGGTAGGTTGTTAGACAAGTTGAGATCTTTGTTATACCACGGCAGAGGTTTGATCATGAGAATTAGATACCATCCTTTAGAATTCATGCGTCAAGTATCGTCCCAAGTTCAGTTTCCAAAACACAAGTTTGGAATTTCAAGTTTAGTCTTCAAAATTAGTAGCAAGGGATGGTAGCCAATTTGATTAATATTGGCTCCTACGTGGGTGGATTGTTGAGGATTTGGAAGGATAGTGTAGCGTCATTATCATAATTAAGTCCAAATTGGAGGGGGAAGATCATAGAACTAGTATCTAGTTAAGGGCCATCATCCAACACGACCACTACAAGGGAAAATATATCCTAATTGACAAGAATTTGACATAATTTTTTAGTTGTCCCATCAATTAGGACTACTTGATTCAAACACTTAATTGACAAAACTATGTCAATTAGGACACTTAGTTGACAAAAGTTTTGACACAATTCTGTCAACATGGTTGTCATCTAGGACCAAAATCTAGTCTTTCCTAGTATATTATAAATAATTCCCTATCTTGCAAGTTCAACGATGAACAAATGCATGTTGATAGCATCAAACTATTTTGCTTAATAGAAGCATTATATATATAAAAATCATACATATATATATAAATCAACACTAAAAATTCACATGTATTTAGTTCAACATTTGTACTCAACAAGTATTTTGCAATCCAAAACCTTTTTAAGACATATACAAAAGCCATTAGCATCAAAATTGGTCTATAGTCACTTCCTTCACCAATCAGAGCAATATTTGATCTAGGTCTACAAAAAAATTTGAATATTCTCCATTAAGCTCAAATTAATAGGCTCTTCCTATTAGAGCTTTGATATTGCTTCCTTTATTTAAAACATCCTTGATAGCTTGAAGTGTCTTGTTAGCATTTTTCGAATCCATAGAAGAGCCATTACTCACTAAACCATGTCAAAAGTGGGTGCCATCCAAACCGAGATAACCTTGCAAGTACTGAGTTTGGGTGTAATGTGGATGCACCTTCAACACTCTACCCTTTCTTGTCCCAAATCAAGATGTTTGAGACAATAGAATGACAAAATCTACTCTTTGTTCAAGTCAAGTTCAAGTATTGTACAAAGAGAGCATTAGAATCAATAAACACTTCAAATACGCACAATTTGATTGCAAACTTATACACCAAAAGCTCAACTCACAAAAGGAGCTGAAAGTTCAAAATCATCTATAGTCTACTGTATTTGAAACCTGACCTCATAACCATGTCGCGGGACTTCCGTAAATGGTTAGATCTGCCAAGATGCTAGTGCAATGTGCCTACTAATACAAGGGTCTTCTCCGAAGCGATTTGGTCAACAGTTTCAAAGCACCAGAGCAAATTGTGGATGATCTTAGCATCAGAGGACACAAAGTGCTCATGTAAATACAACATGGCCACAAGAACAATCTAGAGCTCTTCGTGGTTTTGTGTAGGTTCTAATTTGTGTAGGGCCTAAGTATAAGCCTTCTAGCATTCATTCATAACCCATAGGCAAAATGTACAGTTTGAAGGTAATTCAGTACAAATAAGAGATACCTTTCCTTTTGTTCATTGATAGCATCCTGAACTATACTCTGCTTGGAAATTTGAACCTTTAAATGTATTTGGATATGATATACTAAAACATCTGAATGTTTGATATGATGTTTCAAAATAGAATTTCTAAATATAATCATGAGAAAGTGTAGTAAGTATGTTCTCAGAAGTGCTCCAAATAAAGAGGACAACATTATTGAGCTTCATGTATTTCGTGATGTGTTGTACCTACTAATTACAAATATACTCCAAAAAGGATGGAATAGTAGTAGGATGCCAATAGAGCTCCTTCTCCTCCCATTTAGAGCTTTCTAATAGTAGATAATATGACCATCTTCCAACTACAGTGGTCAACATCTCAAAGTTAGAAAGACTTCAAAAATACCTTAGTATCATTTAATGTAGCCCTCGCCATTGCCCTCAGCAACAGTAATTGTAAGCTCACGTGACTAGCTTTAAAGGAGGACTTCTTGTCAATACGCTCACATGTGATGTTTGGCTAAAATTTAATTTCTTGCACCCAGAGTATAATCGATCAACACCAATTTGGCCAACAAATTTAACATGGGATCTATCATTGTTTTGGAGCAAATACATGAAGTTGGAATTGTTCCAACATTACATCACTATAGACAAAAATGACAAGTTCAAATGAAGCTCAAAACCATAATACCTCAAACAACTAAATGTCTTCTTGGCTTGTTTTTGTCCAACCTCAAGCAAATTGGGATTGTTATCACAAACATAAACTTGTATTGGATCTTCTTCGTCAACATCGGATAACATATTTCTACAAACTTGTTGCTTTGCCTCGTGAATTGCATCTATAACATAGAACGTAACATCTCATGTACATAAATTCCTAGTCTAATGCTATGGTAGTTCAAATCCTTCCAAGCACTCATAATAGTATAGTATAGATATTTACATATCTAAGCAAACACCTCCAATCTCGTTCAAAACATAAAAAAAATTTGGAGAAAATCCATAAACAAATCTTTATAAGTATTGTAGAACCTTAACTTGTATTTGTTCCTAGTAAACCCATACTCTACAACCAAAAATTACAATCTCCTATCCTTTGAACTCCTATTAGAGAAATAATCTGCATAATTAATCCACCATGAATTAAAGAAAATCTAAGCATATAAATGTGTTACTCTATTCATTGAACATAGGCATCAAAGAGCAACAATATAATGTTTTTAGACAACACATGATTCTATATATTTGAATAGATATATAGTGATACTATGTGTACTATGTATCTAAAGCCACATATCTAAAAGAGTAAATCCATGAATCTCACCTTTGCTAAATTAGCTCGTGTATAATCTTGATTAGAAGTCTTGTCAGCTTGTTCTAGCTATTAATCAAAACACATTTCCATTTCCATTACATGAGTCAAAAAAGGGAAATGGAAATGTGTTTTGAACAAATTAGATTTCTAGCAAAATGTGCTTCCAATGCTTGTCTACCATTTGGTTATACAGAACCATCTATACCATTTGGTTGCTTGTGATGGAACTTCTCTACAACAATGTGCATCTTTTTTCCTAGAGACACCATCCTCCCTTGGCCTGTAAGCCTTCAAAGTTGATCTAATTCTTTCACATCTTCCAAATTGGTGACCTAAGTACAAACATTCATATAAATTGACAAATCACTCAATGATATTAGAAAAGGTCTATTTTGAATGAAAAGAAATAAGAAAACAATCGTAATAATCAGGGGATTTTGTAATAAGGTAAATTAAAGTGCTACTCCTTCCATCTCGAAATAAGTGTTTGCAATTTTGTTGAAAACATTTGATACCAACTTCACTAATCATGTTATGAAAGCCAAAATTCAAAAGGGTCCAAATATTATACAACCAAAGTTAGTAAAGAACATTACATGTGATCATTACAACTTAAATAAAATGGTCAAAAAAAAGTCTCCATAGCACATACTCAAAACAATCTTAAAAAAATCATAAGATCCCAAATATGACACTTAATTTAGGATGGACAGAATATTTATCACTATAAGCTATTGTCAACACTATATTAAAGTAAGAATCACAATTCAAACAAATTCCAATCGCAATATCTACGCTATCTCCTCAAGAAATGGGTTGCCAAAAATACCTAGTAGCTAGGAATTGCAGGTCGCTTTCTCCTGTTGAGCCCTCTGAATGTGAGGTGCAGTCTTTGGGCCTTACATCCATCACCATCCTTACTATCCTTAGATCCAAGTCTCTTGCAAATTCCCACTCCTTGTCTTTGGAGGCCCCCCTAACTTTTAACAAAGGCTTCATTAGGTTAAACTTATTTTCTTTGTTAAGCAATGGTGACATTCCAGAAAGAGCTGTTGAACCAAACACTTCTACAAGATTTGATACAAAAGTAATCAAATGAACTCTTAAGGGATTAAAAACAGATACTTGAGCATTTCTATCCAATATCAAAACCAAAAAACTAACAAAGTGGCTAGTCCAGTGCCAAAAAAAATCTACTCTAGAAAGATATTTTATAGTAAAATTTTTAGTAAAAAATCAATAACTGTACAAAAGCATCAATCTCCTCCAACCTAATCAATTTCAAGATAGATGCAAGAACAATGCATACACTTTGTGCACGTCCTCCATATACAACAATTTCCATCATGAAAATAGAGAAGCAACATATGATGCTCAAATTAAACATCATAGAAAATTCAAATACATTGGGGCACATATGGAAAAAGGCCAAAGTACGACTTGAATAGAGTAATAGATGCCTAAAGCACCACCATGTGATAACATGTGTTGCAGGAGGCAAATGTGAGATAACAATCTTTAAACATTAAGGATCAATCCCAATCCTAAAAAATCTCAATCCAATCTTCTCCTATACAATTTATCTAATCCAACCATGCTTATTGCAAACACTCAGAATAAAAAACAAAGGAGTACCAAGAAGCCCCTTGAACACCCATCTAGGAAAGTCTATAGAATCTAAAAGTCTAAAGCCCTAAATCCAAAAACCTCCATTAAAGTAGCCCAACCAAAAATTCTCCAAAATTGATACAGTGAAAATTACAAGAGCATATTTTGGAAAGGATTTATGAAAGAGAAATTTACATTGCTTACCCCATGGTGGTGTGCAAAGATCAAAGACCCAAAGTGCGATGGCACAATGCCTAACCTTCAGCATCAAAGAACCACTAGTGATGCGTTTAAGAACTAGGATTTAGTAAGCTTCAATGTGCATTGTGACAACCATGGGACTGTCTTCGAGAAAGCTCAAACCTCCACCATGCTCCACCATTTCAAACCACAAATACTCTCCTAATTTTTGTAAAGTTATGAATTTTGAATTCATTATGAAGAGAAAGAAAGAACTTGCATAAGAGTACTTTGGATGGAAAACGAGAGAGAATTTGGGCACTTCCTAGACCTAAAAAAAGAGAAAAGAAGGCGGTGGTCAGTTCCCTCTATTATATTGAACTTGTGACCGAAAATGAAGGAAATGTCTGATTTGACAAAAATCGCATGTGAAGAAGCTTGTTTGTCAATTTGGACAAATCTTTGTCAGTTTTATGTCATGTAGGACGTCATTTCCTTGTAGTGGACTTGAGGGCCAACATCCAACACAATGAGGGCCAACAGCCAGCAGCCAACATCACTAGAGTTTGGCCTTGCCAAGCCTTGATACAAAGATATCCGGCCAAGACTTGCATCCTTCAACTAAGCCAGCAAGTCATAGGGGCCAACATCTAGTACATCCTAAGGGCCAATAGTTAGTAGCCAATAACACCAGAGTTTAGCATTGCTAAACTACAATACTGAAATTTCCAATGAAGAACCGTATTCCCTAATCGAGCTAGCACAACCAAGGGCTGCATCTAGCATGCCGAAGGCCATCAACAACGACCAACATCATCAGAGTTCGGCCCCAGCCAAACCTCTGCTAAGCCCGATATTGAGATACACAGCCAAAAATTGTACCCCCCAATTGAGCTAGCAAGCCTCGAGGGTCAATATCTAGCATACCAAGGGCCAACAGTCAATAGCCAATACCATCAGAGTTTAGCCATAGCCAAGCTCAATATTGAGATATCCAAACAAGACCCCCCCCCCTAATAGAGCCAACACGATTTAAAAGCTACATTCAGTGTTTCCTAAGGACCAATAGCTAGCAACCAATGCCAAATGGAGTTCAGTTTTAGCCAAGCCACGATATTGAGATACCTAAACAAGACCATGATATTGAAATACCTATATAAGACCGCACCCCCTAATAGAGCCTGCACAATCAAAGAGCTATGGTTAGAGTGCCCTAGGGACTAGTAGCAACAGCCAACCCCATCGAAGTTCAGCCCAGGCCAAGCCTCGATACTAAGACCTAGTCAAGCCCAATACGCTTAGAATAGCATCTAGTACATTTCGAGAGTAGCATGCAGTCTAACCCAAGGGTCAACATCTAACTGATCTAAAGGCCAACATCTTGCACGACGTGAGAGTTGACATCCAATACACTGCCAAGGTCCAGCAGCCAGTATGGTGCTGAGGTTTAGGGCCAACAACCTCTAATTCCAAGCAAGCCAAGTGTAGTAGTAGGAGAGAACAAAACCTTAATTAGGATGCTAGGGGGTATTCAAAGCTCAACTGAATCTCAATACAAAATAATATACACGTGATGGAAGGAAGAATGGGGTTTAAAGGGAGGTTAGGAGAAAATAAGCCTAAGGGGGGAATTCCATGAATGAAGGTCAACCATTAAAGGGGGAACACACCAATAAGTGTCATTAGGTAAGAGGATTGGGTTAGGACTAGTCTATCATTGTGTAGGACGTAGAATCAAAATTCCAACAAACTAAAGTCAAACCTTAGAATAAAATAATGGAGGATGAATAGTAAAGAAAAAAAATAGGATGGGAGGAAAAGAAAAGATAGTATTGCTACCAGCTCCAAAATTGTAATCTCACTCAGAATTAAAGCCGTAGACTAAATCACCAAAGAAGGAAGGAGGATGGCAACCAACAAAGGCATCCACGGGTTACACAATGATTTCAACAACAACCATGGTTTGGAGGTAAGCCATTGAAACACCTTCTTTCTTGCAACTTATAGTTAAAAGATTCTTCCACATAGCTACAATTCCAAGGTCAAGCTAGGGTATTAGGCCGAAGTTTCCCTAAAATTGTAGGGGTTGTAGAATAGATTAGCTTAGAAATACTGAAATTATATACACTCCACATTCCAAAGTAAATTGACATAGACACTAACTAATAAAGTCTTGGCTAAAGTTGGATGGAAACTAGACCTTCTCCTCTAGAAAGAACAAAATAGAGGCTTAAAAAGGAACAAGAAATTAATTAGTGCCCTTAAGGTGGAACCCAATGATAAAGGGGTAGGAAGTAAGAAATACCTTAGAAACATAGGAGTAGGAAGTAAGAAAGATCCATTGCTTGGAAGATACAATGGACCGATGTTAGAACATCCATAGGATAGAAACCAAAAATCCTAGAACCTAGTTATGTTTGTTTGTTTACCAAGGGTGGATAAAAAAGTGCTCACACTATACGAGGCCAAGAAGACAAGGACTAAAGGTAGAAGGAGAGGACTACATGCAAAAGACTCGAAGGATGTTGAATTTTGATGGACTTCTACATCCCTAGTGATGAAAACCATACATCGTTGATACAAGAATAACTAGTTATTCAGTAAACACTAGTAGTTAGTACTTGCTTTGCTATACATTAAATATATTCCTTTCATTAATTTTTCATGTGATAGAATGTAGATTAATAAAGTATGTATAATCTTTATGTCATATGCGTGATCTACGCGTAAGTATCTTTACAACCCAAAACGTTGTAGGATGATACGAAATATCGTCCCAAGGAATTCTAGGATGTTGTTGCAAACTATGGGTATCCGGATTTCCTTCCTTCTCATTCCATGTACCTTCTTTTTCTTTTCTGGTTCTAGTTGCTTTCAGGAATCCTATTTGGATCTGTCCTCATCTGGATTTTAGTTTTTGTCTCTTCAATTTATTGGTTTTCTATTCCTTTGTTTTACCATCACAAGGTCTACTATTGGTCTTTGGAGGGGCAGGGACTACACCACTGTGGTTTCTTACACTCTCTAGTCTTACTAAAACAAACAAATACACAAGCAACTTGTTAGGTTGTAGCAGAGAAGGATAGTTGATACCCTCACAACTTTCCAAATGGCTAATTTGGCAAGTAAGTCACTCATGATTACTTTCAATTCCCTCTACTACAACAACAAATCTAAAACACCTAAAACTCATAGAGGGGTAGTTTTACTAGCTTATTAGATAGATTTTTGAGTTTGATAGGCCTTTTGGTGAGTGTGGATTTCCGATGGCAATCGCTAATCTCTTGCACAGAATTGCACTTGATTCTGGACCTACCTTCACACCACTCTTTAGCTTACTAGATTACCATTTTGGTAGTTCAAAGGCACCATGCACAAGTCCTCACTTACAAATCCAATTCTATTACAAACATACTCTCTCAAGTTGGCCTAGTCACCTACAATCCGGATTCCTCCTCACCCATCCTTCTTACATCTCAACACTCCAATAAACATACCAACAATGATCACTGTACAAAATTAGAATTAGAATGTCTACTAGGTAGCTCAAATTATAGAAGGGAATGAAATACAATTGAATAAGCACTATGATGGAATGAGAGGGCAATAGCCTTGTTTGCCCTTAAAACCAAAATCAAAAGCCAAAAGCCAAAAAGGCGCCCCCAAAACTAGAGCAACTATACAACTACCCACCCTTCAGAAATCCGGAAAGGCAAAGGCCATTTGCTTTGAGAAATTCGGAACCCAAGCCTATGCATGGAAAACTCATTCTGGAATCTAAAAATAAAAATCGTAACTAACTGGAGACAACCTACTAGCTACCTCCCCTTACGTGCCTTCTTTGAGCTGCTTCCGCTTTGACTTCCTAGTGTCTTCACAGAAGCCTTTACTGGAGTAGTCTTAGTTGATGCCCAAGTCTGAATCTTACATTGGACGGGTGGAGGTAAAACTTCTTCCTCCATTTTTAATTCAAATTTGGTCTTTAGCTCTTCTTCATTAGAATCTACAATTTCCTCAATCTCTAGCTTCTTTATTTGCGATGAATCACTCAACTCTATCTTCCTACGGTCTTGTTTGGATGATGGATGTTGCATGTGCGAGAAATCTTCTATATGGGATTGGGCTAGATTTGTCATGGTACCAATCCGATCATTGAGGTTGCCATGGACATTCAATCTGGATATCTTGAACTTTTTGGTCATAACTGGATTAGTTGATGGAAGACTTAGCTAGATGGAAACCTTTTGTAGCGCCAAAATGGATCTCCTACTTGGCTTTTTCTCAGGCTCGAGTATTGCTTGCTTTGTTGGTGGGGTCTATACTTGATTTACTAACAAACCTGCAAATGGAATCAAAATAGACTTCAATCCTTCCAATTATAGTTGAATAGCAGTACTAGAAGTTTGCTAGAGTAGAGTCTGTTTGATCTAAGTATTCCGGAAAAGGTTACTAGGGACTTCTAGAAACCTTGATAAGTCTATAGCCCTATTTGGATCTAGATGTCCCAGCAATTTGTGCATCTCCTTCAAAATAAGGCTCATCTAAGCTTCAAAGTTGACCAAGATTGTCACCACCTTCAATCCCGTTATATGGCCTTCCTTTCTCAACCAAGCGTTGTAAAGGTTAGATCTAATCACGGTATGCTCCGGTTGCTCTAGTAGTTCCTTTAGGCTGTAGACAAGTTGGAGAGCATCCGTCTCCCTTTGCCTTGCTATGTTTAACTCCCCTTCTATCCACTCTAATCGGGATTGGAGGTCATCCCATTCTTTCTTCAAGTTTCAAATCTGCTCCTCTTTCCTTCGTAACTCTTTCAAAATTGGCTGTTGTTCGATTTTATCGAGAATCTTATTCAAATCTACCTTCAGTTCACCCAAAATTTTGAGTTGAAGTTCCGCCATCTCACCATGCATTTATTGGGCTTGCTACATCCATTGGAGTCCAATTTTAAAGAAATCTGAATCTTCATTCAAATCCAAAACTTGAATAGACTCTTCCCTTTCAAAATTTGGCAACTTTCCTTGTGCAACTAGATCTATGGACTTCTTTTTCTTACGCTTGACAATTTCTTCTTCTTTCGGTCATCTTCCTTCCTCGGATTCCAATTGGTCCTTTTCCACTTCATCCATGAAATCATACTCTAGAATCTTGACTCTAGTGTCATACTATATTGTCTCTTGACCACTCAAGACCTCCTCTTGGTGGTAGAGGTGAAATATATATAGGTTGATAAGGCTTTGTTTCCCCCTTGACACATGATTAGCTAGCTTCGACACTACACCTACAATCACTCTTCTCCAATGCACAATTTGATCTTCCAACACTCCAAAGATGGTGTTAGCCACTATGACTATAACCCAGATAAGCTTTTCCGGATACAAGATTAGAATCAAAAACTCCAGCACCCATCTATGCCTCTTGTTTCTACACTTACTAATAGCATAACCTTCCTTTACATTAGCCAGAGTCCAAAACTTTCCACTCATGTATTTATCTAATCAGGAGGCTAATCAAGATTTGTTCTTCTTGAACAAGTATATGTCCACCCAAACATCCTCCATCCATACTACGAGTCGACCTCTCACTATCAACTCGTACTGATTTGGAACCCCATGGATGAGCTCTTGAATCATCTCTTCATTTTTGATGTTCCACGGCTTCTGTAATAGTCCAACGCATCTGATACACATCAAATCTTCTTTCGACTGCTTCTAGAAGTCTGGATTGGAAGGAATGATAGGAGTCATAGGACAAACCATTCGGGTTGCAACTATTGGTTTTTGAGAAGGCGGATTGCCAACCTTCGCCATGAGGCGCCGACACCAAAAAACCTAATCTAGTGCAAATGGCACCGACTTTTCCCTTCTCTCTTTGGCACAATCATTAACTCACCGCTCTTTCATTCAACTATATGCACATAGATTTCAACAAATAGAGAGGAAGAAAAATGGAGTGGTAGTAGGTTAAAGTACCCAACAAGTGGCCGACAGTTCCTGGTGGAGAACGGATAGGAGACCATTCGTATAATGGTGCCTTAGTTCACTAGACCGGAACCCTTCTCTAGATCTGGAACTTTTCCAGATTTTGGATCCGTCTTGAATCTGGTGACTTGACATCTGTAATAGTTCTAGTAATTCAAAAACCTAGTATTCTAAAAATACCCCTAATGGAGTCGAAATCCCTATGGATTACCCCTAAATAAAAAAAATTTAGTCTATCCTATTCCTATTCTAGTCTAATTCTATTTGGTTTGAGTTTCCATGCTCCCACAATATTTGTGAATGGCAAAGGAAAATAATCTTTCTTGGTTGCTGTATTTAGTTTCTGGAAATTTTATCAGACTCGGGTTTTTGTCTTTTCCTCTGATCTAGCCTTCTTAGGAACAACAACGATGGGGGAAACCCATTCAAAATTGTGGATTGAATAAATGAATTCGGTCTCCAATAAGGCATCAATCTCTTCTTTCACCATCAAAGAGTATCTTAGGTTTAGTCAGTACTGATGTTGCTAGAAAGGAACTAGTCCCTCCACCAAATCAATTGGAAATTCTCCCAATTTGGCTAGAATACCGCTCAGATTTGAGGATACCCAAGCGAAGACATTCAGGTATTCTTTTGACAACTTTTTGTACTTCTTTGATGTGGTCATGGAATTGCTCATGAAGAAAGACTTTCCAGAAGCAAGTTCTACTTTCTCATAATCCGAGGGACTCACAATATTCTTGATCCGTTTGGATTCTATATCTTCCGCTTTATTCTTAAATTCACTCCTTGGAATTTCCTGACCAGATCCACTTTCATCGATAGCCAAAATATTTCCTTCCACCATCTACGACCTAATCCAATTGAAAGAGACGGGTATGTCTACCTCCCCTATGGATTGGTCTTCTAGTGGAATAATTGGAAAGTTGATGACGAGTTCTTTAGTTCCAACCTCCAAAGTAGGTTCCGGAAACTCAAAATCAACTTCTGTTACGAATGTGAAGTAATTGGGAACCAAGTTTGAGTCTTCCGGATTGGACTAGTTTGTGGTGTATTCGTCTGACTCACTGATCTCCCTTAGATAGTCCATATGTTTCCAAGGAATCTGAGTAGCTAGTTATCCTACTACAAAGTCCTTGTCTCCCCAATCCACTAAAATTCTAGCTGCATACAACCAAGGTCTCTCCAGTAGAATAGGAAAAGGTCTTCCCTGGGTTATCCAGATGACCACATAGTTTAGAAGATACGTCTTTTTTGCAATCTGAGTTGGAATCTTAGACAGTCTTCCTACCAGATGGATATGAAATTAATCTAACATCCATAAGATTTGATCCGTTTCTTCAAAAGAAGTATACCTGATATCAAATGTTGTATCTTCCAATATGAGTTTAACTCCAGAATCGCCGTCTACTAGATCCCTTGGCACGATGCATCCTCCTACTTCCACTTCTAGCTTTGATGCTTCATAATCTTCTATTTGAGAAAAGTTGACAACAACTGAGGGTAGCTTCAACCTTCTCTTTCTCTTCTTAGTATAAGCATTTTGGAGAAGTTGTCTGATGGTGATGTTTGCCTTCTAATCTTTGATGACTTGTACAATGTCATATTCATCAACCTTAAGTTCCGGATTGATGAAAATTAGAACATCATCAAATATAACCCTCTATGGTCCGGATTCCAGAAGTCCTGTGGATGTGTCTAGGTTCTTTTGTACTTCCTGATTGATGTTGATGGGGATTGGATGGCGTCCTACTCCTTTTCTAACTCTACTATGGGTTGGATAGTCTCTATTCTCTCTGAGTGATCAAAATCACTCAAATCTAATTTTGCATTAGAAATGTCGGATCCGGATTTCACTTTTCCTCTTCGTTCTCTATTCCTATGTTTATCTATCTGATTTTTGGTGGAACTCTGGGTTACTAATCAATGAACAGATCCTTCTTGTCCTTCTAGAAGTTCCACTTTTGGTTGTCATTTTCCCAAATTCTCAATTCTAATAATAGAGTCGTAATTAAGTTTGATTAAGTCTTGGGGTGGGACTTCTACGTATTTGTAAAGACTACAAACCTACTATGATTTAGGAAACTCACTACTTCCATGTCCATATTCTTGATAGTTTTGACAAGGAAGGGCTAGTAGTACACCTTGTCCATGTCCCTTATGGGGACAACTATTAGTATAATGCTGAGGACTTCTACAAAAAAATCATCATTCAAGTGGAAATCTAGAAGGGGGATAATTACCTTGGCTAGATCCGATTGTTATGGTATGCCGGTTCATGTTCGTTGAGATCAATTGTTGAGGCATCTTCCCTCATTCGTATCTTGTCTAGATTTGGAATACCGGATTGACATGTTCTTTGCATTCTTCAATATCCGGTAGGGTGTAGTACACTCCTTCCTCATCTACGAAGTGAATTTGCTTCTGAGGTCCTTGGTTGCACTCACTCGTGTAATGATCCGGTCTTCTACACCTTGAATACCAAACATTTTCTCAGATTGTAGGCACAATCCGTCTTAGTATCCAATTATCCATCAAGTCAACTTTGATTACCTTTAGAGATACTTGAATGCTCTTCATACACTTCTTGGAATCATCATCTTCCACCTTCACCTTGATTGTCTTCCGACTAGCTCTCTTGTTCTTGTTTCATGTAGATCGGCGGCTATTGGAGGCTTCTGCTTCTTTGTTGGAATTGTTAATCTCAGTGGTCGATGTGTCCATTTTGGTTCTAGAACTAGGAGTCTTGGAATTGGAAAACTTTTGTCTATGCTTTTCTTTCTTTTCATATTTCTTGCTCTATCCTTTCTCTAGATTCTCACTCTTCTTGATGGATCCCCTCGATGACTATGTCGAGTTTTCATAATTTTGTGCTAACTCCATAGATTCCCATGACGTGGTGGGTTGGACTTGATTGATTTGAAAACCCATCTCCTCCAAAAATCCTGCCACATATCATTCTACTTGTATACTTGGGGCTATGTCCATGGTTAGTTTCTTAATAAGGGCTTTCACCCTCTGTCTATACTTTCTTACGAATTCGTTGGAACGTATGGTTACCTTGCTAAGCCTTCCCAATGTTTTAGCTTCTCCTTCAACTTCTCTGAGCATCTAGAGAAACAAATCTATAAGTTGGTTCCAATTACCCCAAATAGCATCTGCAACATCTTTTTACCATCTCAAGGCTTTGCCTTTCAAAAATCTTTGGAAAATTTGCTACTTGGAAATTGGGTCCTTTTGATTTGCTACAACAATAGTCTCAAATTCTCCCGTCCAATCGTCTACATTCTTACTACCATCTCTCTGGAATCTATTATACTTGAGATGTGTGGTAGTCACTATGGTCTCTTCTTCATCAGAAAATTGCTCCTCTTCAAAAGATATTGATTTAGATCCTCTCTCAAGTTCCTCTCTTTCCTCTTCCAGTTGTTTGTCTAGTTCTAGACTAAGTTCCAGTCTTGCACCTTGGATGGAAACAACTACTAAATCCTCATTTGATCGTGATGCGAAGATTTCATGTACCACGATTCTTTTGGAAGTCTCTTCTACTCACATAGAATGACACTCAATTGGATTTTTGCTTTGAGGTCTACTCATGAAGTATAGGCTTGGTATTACCTCAAGTTCTACTTCATCAATATACGGGTGGGAATCTATACTTGCAATCTTTCCACTCTAGTTTCGCCCTAAAGGAAAATTTCCAATATGGACTTTGTTCTAACCTCCTAGTCACCTCTCGGTTCCTTCCCATAGCTTGCGACAAGCTATCAGAATATCTAATAGTAGTGCCAAAAGTGTCATGCATACAGTCTAGGCATAAGTATCCTTGTAACACTAGAACATTGTAAAATGACTCTAAATATTGTCCTAAGGGATTATAGAATGTTGTTACAAGTTACAATATCCAGATTTCTTCCCTTTTCAATTTGTCTACTCTCTTATTCTTTTCCAGTTCTGGTTACTACTTGGAATCCACTTTGAATCCACTACACTTGGATTTCTATTACATCTCTTCAAGTTATTGGTTTTCTATTCTTCTGTTTTACCATCAAAGGGGCCACAATTGGTCTTTAGAGGGGTAGGAACTTCACCACTCAAAATTCTCACGCTCTCTAATCTCACTAAACAAACAAACAAATAAACAAACTATGTGTTGTGGTAAAGAAGAATAATTAACACCTTCACAACTTTCCAAATGGCCTATCTGGTAAGCAAGTCACTTAGCGTCACATCAAGTCCCCTCCACTACAATGATAGATCAAAGACACCTAGAATCGATAGAGAATTGTTTCTTAGTTGCTAGACTAATCCTATAGTTGGCAAACCTTTTGGTGAGTGGGGATTTCCTCTAGCGATTGTTTATCTCTGCTCGAAACCACACCTAATTTTGAACCTACATTCACACCACTCTTTGTTTTTATAGGATTATCGTTTCAGTAGTTCAAAGGCACTACACACAAGTCTTCATTCACAAGCCCAACTCTATCACAAACGTACTGTCTCAATCAGGCCTAGTTACCTAAGACCTAGATTCCTCTTCACTTGTCCTTCTTACACCTCAACACTCAAATAAACAAAAAAAACCAACTCCTTGCACATAATCAGAGTCAAAATGATCACTGGGTCACTTAGATTAAAGAAAGGAATGAAATACATATTGAAAATGTACTCGAATGGAACGGAAGGGCAACAGCCTTGCCCGCCTTTAAAACCAAAATTCTAAAGCCAAAAAGCCACCTCAAAACCAAGGCAACCTTACAATAACCTCGCCACTGAGATAAGCAAAAAGTCATAGGCTAGTTGTCCCAGGAAATCCAGAACCCAAGCCCAAACATGGAAAACCCATTTTGAAACTAAAAATAAAACCCTAACTAACTAAAAGCAGGCTAACTAGATACCTTCCCCTTCTCGCCTTCTTCGAACTACTACCACTTTGGTTTGTTGGTGTCCTGTGAGAGGCCTTTGTTAAAGTCACCTTGATTATTGCCTAAGTTTGAATTTTGCATTAGATTGGTGGAGGTGACTCGTCATCCATTTCTGTTTTGATTTCGGTCTCAAACTCTTCTTCCTTGAAATCATCAAACATCTACACGTCTAGTTGCTTTGGTTGTGATGTCTCACTTAGCTGTACCGACATGCTATCTCGATTGGACGAAGGTTGCTACATGTGAGAGAAGTCTTCCGGATGGGTTCCGGTAGGGTTTGATATAGCCTCAATCCAATCAATGAGATTCCTACGGACATTTAGTCCGAGCATCTTGAATTTCCCTACTGTAATCTATTGATTTGACGAAACATTCAGTATAGTGGAAACTAGTTGCTGCACTAGAATGGATCTTTCATGTAGCTCCTTCTCTAGTTTAGGTATCACTTTCTCAGTCATTGGTGGTATCTGTGCTTGACTCATTGAAAGACCTGTAGATGGATTTAGAAGAGATTTCAGTCCCTCTAATTATGGCTGAGCTAGACCACTAGAAGTCTGTTTAATTGCAGTCCCCATGAATAAGGTGTTGGGGACTTTTGGAAATTGCAAGAAGTTCATGGCCCTATCTGGATCTAGGTGTCTTAATAGCTAGCGCATTTCCTTCAACATTGTCTCTATTCGAGCTTAAAAGTCGACTAGGATCATTACCACCTTCAATCTAGTTATATGACCTTCTTTGATCAACTAGGCATCGAAGAGTTCGGATCTCATCATAAGATGCTCCGTTTATTAGACCAACTTATTCAAATTTTGGACAAGTTGGAGAGCTTCCATCTCCTTCTACTTTGTTGTGGCCAACTCGCCTTTTGTCCAATTTACTCAAGATTGGAGGTCATCATGTTCCTTCTCCATGTTCCAGATCTACTCCTCCTTTCCGCGTAGCACCTTAAGATCCGCCTGTCGTTTGATTTTGTCTAAAATCTTGTCCAACTCCACCTTCAACTCATTAGCAATGCCAATTAGAAGTTTCACCATGTTATTGTGCAACTACCGAGCTTACCGCACCCATTGGATTCCGGCATCAAAGAAATCCAGTCCTTCTTCCACAATCGAAACCAAGCTAGGTTCTTTCCTTTCCGGTGTTGGCAGATTCCCTTGTGTGGCCAAATTGATGGACTTCCTCTGCTTATCCTGGCACTCGGCAAGTTCTTCTTTCGTAAGTCTTTCCTCTTCGGACTACAACTAATCCTTTTCTATCTTCTCTATGAGGCCGTACTATAGAATTGTAGCCCGAGTGTCATGCGCTATTGTCTCTTGACCACTCAGAGCCTCCTTGTGGTGGTAGAGGTGGAACAAGTATGAGCTAATAGGGCTATGTTTTTCCCTCAACACATGCTCAGCCAGCTTTGACACCACTACCTTAATGCACGAACCTATCTTCCATAGCCCCAAAAATGGTGTTAACCAGTGTGATCGTAACTTGGGTAGGCTTTTTTAGATATAAAATCGGAATCAGAGACTCCGGTACCCACCTATGCCTATTGTTCCTACAATCACTAATGGTGTATCCCTCCTTTGCATTAGCCAAACTCCGGAACTTTCTACTTGCATACTTATCTATGCAGGAGGTTAATCCGGATCCACTCTTCTTGAACAAATACACCTCCATCCAAACATCTTCTATCCAAGCTATGGGTTGACCCTTCACTATCAACTCCTACTGATTTTGAACCCCAAAGATGAGTTCTTAGATTATCTCCTTATTCTTGATGTTCTATGGCCTTTGAATGTATCAAATCGACACACCCAATACACATCAAATCCTCCTCTAATTGCTTCCGATTGGCTAGGTTGCAAGGGATAACATGATAGACCATTC
Source organism: Pseudoscleropodium purum (assembly GCA_963969395.1). Classification (NCBI taxonomy): domain Eukaryota; kingdom Viridiplantae; phylum Streptophyta; class Bryopsida; order Hypnales; family Brachytheciaceae; genus Pseudoscleropodium; species Pseudoscleropodium purum. The sequence continues at coordinate 12,396,437 of OZ017805.1, read as the reverse complement.
ACATCGTGATTGCAAGTTTATGGGGTTGCAGATTCCTACCCTTTGCCATGGGATACCGACACCAGAAAACCTATTCCAACACAATTGGCACCAACTTGACTTTTCTCTCCCTAGCATAATTCCTAACTCACTACCCTTTCATTCAACTACACACACATAAAGTTCTACAAAACAAAGACGGAGAAAAATGAAGTGGCTGTGGGCTTAAGTACTTGACAAGCAACCGACAATTCTCAAAGGAGAATAAATAGACAATTGTTCTCATAATGGCACCCTAGTTTCTCTAGATCGGAATTTTAGGTCGTAGGTTCCCTTCATTCGGAACTTTTTCGGACTTCGGATCCGTCTTGTATCTAATAACATGACATCCATAATATTTCTATGAATTTGGAAACTAACTATGCCAAAGTTATCTTTAATTGAACTAGATTTTCTATGTTTTACCCAAAAATAAATTTTTTTGAGTCTATCCTAATCCTATTCTAGTCTATTTCTATACGTTTTGAGTTTTCATACTCCTACAATGTCTAATAAGGCCATATTTAACAATTGAAACAATTTGGAATCTCACTTTATTTATGAATCTTTAATTAGAATATAATACGTGTTTATCAAATTGGATGGATTTAATAATATAGAATACTAATATGTCAAAATTATAACTATTGAGTCTTTTTTGCAAAAGTCAACTTTAGATTTGACTTTGTTAGATGGATGGGAGGTCCACTAGATATCTTGAACTTCCTAAACGTGATGTTGTTTGTTTGTTAGGGAAGACAACCCTAGAAGAGAGAACGACTCTGTAATTGTTGTGAACAGTGCAATATGTGCATGAACTGCTATTCCGATCTAGTTAGTGTTAATTCATTTTCCCACTATCTGTTTTGTTAAGGACTTGCTGAATGTAGACTTTTTGTTGTTTTAGACTCTTAGGGTTCTACCTTTTCGAAGTTGAACATTTTCTAAGCCAACCCTCATGGACAAAGCTAATTCAGTTTAAGGGTTTAGGCTTTAGCAATTGTGTCATGTTTAAAACACTTTGAACAATAATTCTACGCAACTGCTAGAGGCCTTTCTGAATTTTACATTTCTTATCACTTTGTAGGCTGGTTATGCACGTAGAACTGCTATAAGCAAAGGCATCAAGTGAGGCACACGTAACTCATTCAACATTCCACTAAATGAGGCCAATGGCTTGATTGTCTTCATTGTTGCAATAATACTTTTTGTAGTCTTCTTTTCCTCATGTAGGTGGAGTTGGGAATTCTTGTGATGGTCATGCAAGAACTAACTTCATAGAGCTTTATTTGTTGCAAGATCGATTTCAAATCCTTGACAACTATTACTATTATAAGCTAGTGTTTTGTTGGGGTGAGCAAATAGGGGGGTAGAATTAGTTCCAAAGTTTGGACATCGGCTTCAAAGTTCACTATTGTTGTGATTTGGGGAAGACGAAGGCAGATGCGCATTTAGAAGATGAGATAGACTTGGCATGCATTGGGGGGGGGGGGGGGGTACGGAGCAGCCCACCGGTAAACATGCAAGCCTCTATTCAATTATTCTGTCATCATTCTCCGCATGCTGTGTTGTATTGGAAGCAACCAACATGCATCCTACCTTTTTCTGATGTGCAGGTTGTAGAAATCAAAGGGGACACAATGGGGGACGTAGCAAGTACAAAACCTACTCCCAGGTTTTGGCAGCGTATCAACATAGACATCATGCTCATTGAGATCAACTATGGGACAAAAGAGAACTTTACTAAATTGTTGGAGGAATGTATTCCAAAGGCTTGCATGTCCATTAGAAGGGCCAACGATAAGATGTAGAATTATTTCAACTATGTGCATTGTCGGGACATGTCGTACTCCCACAAGAAGAGACTCAATCATCATCAATGGATTGTAATGTGTCCTATAGTGAAGGATAACATGGAGAATTCCATGCGACTTCTTCCTTATCCCGACTAGGGCATTGGATATGGCAAACTCTCGGAAAGCATACGGTAGGGCAATGCCATTAACGTAGAGGCAAAGGTCGTCTGGAGCAAGGATAATTAGTATTTTCCAAGACTAATGGAGGCGGATGTAGTAGCCAGCTAGGGAAAGGCACGACACTCGGAGCAATCAAAGGAAATGAAGAGCACAAGCAAGGTGCATCAAGTATTTGGGTAAGACGTAGAAATGAACTTGATGTCTTAAATGTGTTCCACAGGCACACCAATGTTTCACAAGATGCCACTACCCTTTCACCTAAACTCGTTGCTCCAGCAAGAGTGTGGCAGAGTCCAATAGCATGTACAGTCAGTCGACTTAGTTAGTTGTTCCTAAAGGACGTTGGGATGAGCTTGTCTGCGCCGACACCGATATTGCCATTAAGCAATGACAATAGCAGCATGGACTTGAAGGTAAGGACGACAAAGAAGCCAAAGATCTTGCCAATTAAGCAATGACAATAGCAGCATGGACTCGAAATGACCCCTATGTGGGGACAAGCCCGATAAGAATTATCTAGTGTGCCAATTTCCAAATGGATAAAACACAAATAGAATGCAAATAGCCCCAACGTAGAAAGACCATAGAAGGAGTTGACTACTAAATGCGGTAAGCTAACCAAGAACGGGTCGCCTATTAAACCATGAGCGAGAGTAATGCTCTTGGAAGAGAATGACAATTAGGAATTGATGGACAATTTGAAAGTTGGCATCAACTCAGCGAAAAATGACAATCGCTAGCTAAGCATGTCGACAAAGGGGCCTATGGAAGAAGACAAAGCTAGATTGAGAAATTGCTAAGGATCAAACAATCCAAAGAGTCTTATAGTGCGAAGAGGTTCAATCTTGAAAACGAGCACTTGATTGGCAGTGCGTAATAGATATGCTCCTACTTCCCTTGTCACCATCTGTGCACAATGACAAGGAATTCATTGACAATGTTGTAGCTCATGAAATGCCTAAACTACATACACTGAATACCATTTGCTTACAAAAACGCTCTCACAAGCAAGTCCGTAAAAGAGGGACATAGACTTTGATGTTGAAGCACAATTCCGCATTTGCGCATGACGGCAAAGAAATTGTGTTATGGATGAGTAACTATGATGGGAACTAGGTGCTTTAGAGGTACTGGATGTGCGGTTTAGAGGCACGGAAATCGAAACAATACCATATAGACTTAGTAACATCGACTTTAGGGTGACAAGAATGCCTAGAGCATGACAAGTGCAAAGTGAGAATGGCAACACAGATAAAAGATGACGAGTTGGTCGCTTTGCAACCTATTTTATTTCTACCCATTCAACATGAAGCATCCAACCTATACCATCTCACCAAAGTCAGGCAGCATTTGCTACCATGGCCATGGGTTGATTAGTCTGCCATGGAATTCTTCCATGATTTCAAGTGGATTTGGGCCAATGGGAGTTTCCAGATGGCCACACAAGATTGCAGCATGTGGTAGGCATGCGAGTCAAAGGTATGGCGATATAAGCTATTTTGTTTAAAAAATGTAGCTCTAGTGTTTCGATGCTTCAAGTAGAAGAGTGTTTCACTACATTTGATGTGTTTGTTGATGCTTGAAGGGTGCATTTGCCTTGTGATTTGTCAAGAGTAGGACTACCCTACTGTCTTCAATCCACTTGGGCGCTCCATTGGTGCATTGTATCATAGTGTAAAATGTAGTAGGGTTCCATGTGATATCTCTTTGATGGCATCGTACCTATAGTACTCACATGACTTGAGACTTTACAAAGAAAAATAGTGCACTAACACCGCTTACCTCCATGAGTAGAAGGAGCGCCTTGTACTTGATGTTATTGTTGACTTTAGAAAAAGGACCAAATACAGACGGGAGGAAATTTTGAGGGACTAGTGCCCCATTGGTTTTGTGGTATCAAAAAACAAAAGTATCATGTAGAGTCTGCCCCCATTTCCTTAGTGTCATGATGGTGACTTATTCACTCCCCTCCATTTGGTTATTTCATTGCAAGAGTTGTCAATGCTTAGTGGTTGTTGTAGTTGTCCTCCTTAAATACACTATTTCAATACTACGGTAATACAAGCTGAATTAAGCTACCCTTAAGAAGCGTGTCTATAATGCAGGCAAGGAGGTGTCCGTTGTCCAACGCATCTTGCTCTCAAATAGGGCCCAAGAGAGAAACCTCCACTATTTGTCCAAGTTCTATGTATTGCAATGAACAACGTGTATAGTAGGTGGAAGTAACTTAGCTACCTTATATTGAGGCTCAATAGATCTGTCATTTGGACTTGGTGCCACAATCAACGCAAAATCATACCCGCCTTGTTGTTGTTCACGTTTAAAGCATCATTCCACTTTGTAGACTTGCAAAGTTTCAAAAATGAAATTATGCATGCCTCTATTATGAAAGACACACAATTGGTGTGCGAGGGTAAAGAAGATTTAAGTGTTGGACAAGATCATGGATTGGATGCCGAACATCTACCTTTGCACCTTACAAGACATGGCATGCAACTGTCCAAAGAGGTTCAAGAATGTTTGGATGACCACCTAATACCAACACTAGGGAGACTAGGGCAAATTCTAGGAAAAGTATCTTTGCATGCAAGAGGACTTTGACCTAGGTTGGGTTTCAGATTAGTTTGCAGCAAAGTAGTCTTGATAAGTGTAGAAGAGACGTAAGGCCATCATGGACATCGTCTTGGACCTAGACATCGCGTTAGAAGAAGATGAAGACATTGTCTGGGACAAATATTACCAAGGTTTGTCGACTAGGTTCCATTTGCCAATTTTGACTGCTATAGTGGTGAGAGGAGGATCCCCGTCTTCCATTTGTTTAGGAGAACCTCATCCCAAAGAGACGTGATATAAGACGTTCCATTTCACATGGATGACATTTGCCTAGGGTAACAAAAATGTCCCACCATGCCGAACTTCTGAAAATAGGACACCATTCATATATATTAAGAAGATGGAATACTAAGATGGCCACTATGCTAGTAGTGTCTTGCGCGCTAGTCCTCATTGCCTAGTTAACATCTTCAATGTTGGATGGTTGGTATTGGTCTTCACTTCATCCGTAGTGTTTTATGTAGCTAATTACTAAACTCCCACCTGTAAACGGGAGTGATAGTATGTAACGATGACTATGCGCAGTTTGCAAATTATTACAAGACCCACCTTTTCCTTCGAGCGCCTACAATGAACAAGGTGAAGATACGATTATTGGTTTGTCTAGAACATAGAGTTTAGTGTTTGTATATATTATGGTTCTAGAATGTTGCCTAGGAACATTTTTATGAGGCAAGTGCACCTTGTTGAACTCAAATAGTAGTTGTTGCTCTTTACATTTCTAGAGGGGCTTTGTTCCCTAAAGCATTTTATTCCCCTCCTATTTTTGGGTGCTCACCATAACCAAACTTCATGTCTCCTTTCTATCTTCACCAGGGTTGACAGGACGGTCAGACGTCCGGACGCGGACGCTGTGTCCGCAGCGTCCGCTGACATTCGCGGTCCTTGTCCGCCTGTCCCCCCGTTCGCCTGTCTGCTCGTCTACCCCGTCCCGCCCTATCTTGTCCGCCCCGCCCCGTCCGCCTTCCGACGGCGGGAGGGACGTTGCGTCCGTTGGTGTCCGTGAGGACGGACGTCCGGACATCCGGGTTACGGACGCTATTTTGGGGCCGACGTACTGATTTGTCAACCCTGATCTTCACACCCCTAAACAACTTAAGGCTAAGAATAGCAAAATGTCAACATCGTACACTACCTGAACATGTAGCCCCGCAAATCCATTTCTATAAGCATAGAATGCATACTGAGGCCAAATAGTTGATTCCTATTACAAATAGTGAGGCAATACATGTATACACAAAAATATGGCAAACGGTAGATAGAGCCCCCTCTTCACCCTATTATGTATCATGAAACACTGAAAACTTCAACCTAGTCATATTGCTTTAAATACAATCCTTAATTTTGCCTAAGCTACATAGCGTAGTCTAGAATAACACCAGTGAATCACCACCCATGCTCAACCGCCATGAAACTCATGCTCTTCCCTTTTGTTCCAACATGTCCTTGAAGTGTCCTAAACGCATTCCAAGTCCATCCTAGACACTATGGAACACTAGGCTTAGAGTACACGAATGGATGTTTCTGGACTCCACATCAGACCCAAGATCTTCATCTTCCCCATCAAGTGGTTTGGTTGAGTGTATAGGTGCTCTATTAGTGTTACATTTCCATCAAATTGAAAAGTAAAGCTTCAAGGATAAGCCCTTGATCTTTAAAGAAAAAAAAGAAAAAGAAAAAAAGATTTTTGAAAAGTAAAGCTTCAAGGACAAGCCTCTCAACTTTACAAGTACAACATGGAAGAAAAAGAGAAATAAAATGCTAAGGCTTCACAAACAAGCTTTAAAGGAAAGACCTAAATGAAAAAGAGATAAGTTAAATGATTTTTGAGGTCTAGCTTGTAGCCTTGTTGTGTTCATAGTTTCTAAAATATGTCTTATGCTTCAAATTTTCATAATTTTGATTATACTTCTTTAAAAACCAAAAATAATTATGATTGTTTTTCTATGCTTGCATTTTATGCTATCTATGACATTTCTTAATTTTGGTTGTACTTTTTTTTCCTTTTTGGGGGGGATTCACTATGTTATATACCATTTTTTTTTATTACACTTTTATTTTGTTTTTTATAAAGGCATTTGGAGTTTATATATTTGAAAAGAAGTTATTTTTTTATTGTCTTTTAATCTAAAAAAGCGTTTTCATTGACTAAAGTGATTGGGTCTAGCAAAAGAACATGGCAAACATGCAAACTTCAACATAATATGACTCCTGAAAGAAAAAAAATTAAGCATAAAGAAAAAGGTAGGCACGAGTCTGTAGGGCCTCATGGACGATCTCCAAAAATGTGTGAGGTCCCAATTCATCACTTGGAACTCATAGATTTTGTTTTGTTTTAAACTGCAATTTAGAATAGATAAAAGTATACAAAAAGTCATAAAAAGAGTGAAGAACCAAAATAGGGTTATAACATACCCATTATAAAATTTGGTCTAGATTTGATTGTACATATAGAAATCCTCCAAAACCAGTTTGGGAATAGTGAGAGAATCACAATATAACTAGTTTTGTAGGTTTGAATTATTTAGTTCCTTAAGGGCTAATTCCCCCTATAAATGTAGCAATTCATAGCTAAGTCGATCCGAGGGAGACTCAACGAGGCCAACAGGTCGGGTTCTAGAGTTAGGTTTCAAATTTTCCATTAGATCAACAAATTCCCAAAAAACCTTGATTGTTCGTATATAGGCGCCACAATCGGAATATGGAGCCGTAGAGGAATCTACTACCCAAAGATGGTATTCTAGAATAAATCCCATGCTAGGATTCTAATGGTAAAATTGGCTTCCCAAAATTCCCTCATCTGTAGAAGATTCTCACACCATCGACAATGCGAGGAAATGCCATTTTGGATCTCCACCAATTAAATGTGCTAGAGACAAAGCAGACATGCATGCCTTCTATGAGACTCTTTGAGAGGTCTCTTGGAAATTCTTGATATCTTTTGACTTGTAGAAGAATCCCTTCCAAGCGGTCAATCGTTCTAACCTCCAATGGGAATTTTATGGAAATTACCCAGGTTGCAGTGAAATCTCACTAAAAATTAAATTAGCTTTTTTTATGCTTATAATGCACTCCACCAAATTTAGCGACATTCTGATAGCGGTAGGATTCTAATAGAGGCCAAATTCCTTGGGAATTAATCACGTGGCAATACCCTACAACGTTGACTAGCACTTCGAGAATACACAACGGCATATTAAAGTCATCAAGGGGACTTTTCTTACTCCCTTGCACCTGTTGGAGACCACAGGCTAGTTACTTTTTCTCAAAATAGGGAACCACTAAGATTTGAGAATCTACCCTAATTTGGTTTTTAATCTACACTAGCTTCTATTGGATTTTTGGTCTCGATACAAGGGATAGAGGGATCATGAACTAAGAATGGTGTTTTGGAGCCAATAGTGCAATTCGTTTGGCATTTGGAGTTAATCTCCCAAAGTTAGGATGTTGGTCCAATGTGTAGTAGATAATTAAAAGTTTAGGAATAGGATGAAAATCTTTGAAGATGAGGATGAAACTCCAAATTGATAAGGTTACTAGTAGGAGTTTAGGGGGGGGGGGGGGGGGGGAGTGGTCCCTCAAAACCTATTTAACGGCCTCATTTCCCTCTCTAAAGTCACCCTCTTCAATTGTTGTTGGGTTCGTGAGTCCAAGTGATTTTCAAAGTCTTGGCATTTGAAGCCAAGAAAACTCTACAGTGTTTTTAGAGCACTTTTGGCTCCATCCTTGTTTTCCTTCTTTGAGCTTTCGAAGGTCCACATGGGCTATTCTACCTTACCTTTTGAACTTATGCATGTGGATTGTGGAGATGAAGGAAGTTCTCCCCTCCCTTGGATAACTTAGGACGTTAACTTGTAAGAGTTGGGAGTTTTGTGTGTCAAATACTAATCCTAAAGCAACCCCCTACCATACTTTTAGTATGTTAGTAAAAGTCGTCACTAGTGATTTTTTAGTCCAAAGTTTTCTTTACTATAGAGGTACCTTTGAGTGATGGTGAAGCTTTGACCCTAGATCTTAGAAAGTTTGGCATGTTTTGTTATTACCACTAGGACGGCAAAGCTTTAACTATAGGATTTAGAAAGTTTGGCATGTTTTATAGAGGGCCATACAAGTTTTTACAATAGCTTCCAAATATCCATGGAAAGATAGTGTTGTTACTTCCCAAATATCCAAGTAATCCAACCAAGGACCCTCCAATAGAGTCTTATCTAGGGGCCCCAGAGCTTACCAAGGCCCTAGTATACAACTCGTAGACCCCAACATATAGCCCATCAACTCGAACTTACCATGGCCTAGCATATAGCCCTGGATTCCAATATACAGTCCATCAACTTGAGTTTACTAAGGCCTAGCATATAACCTTAGACCCCTACATACAGCCCATCAACTTGAATTTATCAAGGCCCTAGCATATAGCCCTACTTCCAATGTGTAGCCCATCAACTCGAGTTATCGAGGTTCCAACATATAGCCCACACCTCCAACGTACAACCATTAACCTAAGCTACCAAGATCCAACACACAACCCATACCTTCTAGCAAATAGCCCCTGCAATACGTGGAGTCTTGATACCAAGGCCTAACGCTCACAAAAGAGGACTAACATTCACAAGGAGGAATCAAGTGGAGCCCCATACCTAGAGCCCCCAATGTCCAAGTCTAATACTCACAAAAGAGGTCAATGTTCCCAAAGGAGAGCCAATATTCACAAAGAGGACTAGTCGAAGCCTCAATACCTAGAGCCTTCGATATTCGAAGACTGGAACTCACAAGGGAAAGTCCAATATTCACCAAGGACGACCAACCAAAGTCCATATCTGAAGTCCCCGATGGCTAGGTCCAATGCTCAGAAAAAGAGTCTAGCGCCCCAAAAGAAGGTATAGCATTTACAAGGAGGGACCAGCACTTACATAGGAAGAGGGTGTAGGATCTAGAAGAGGGTATAGGATCTAGGAGAGGAGGGGGAGTTCGATTAAAAAGAGGTGAACAAGAGAAGAAGATACAAAAATTAGAAACATCAAGCAAATGGAAGTAAGATGTGAAGACAATCTTTGACATCTTTTGTTTACACCTTTTAGTGGAATCTTTGATAGCCATTCTTAATGCTACCACCACTCCTTTTTTGTAGCCTTGTCGTTAGGAGTGTCTTTGTGGTATTTGCGCACAGCAAAGTTAGTTGCAGCTGCTATATCTTAATGAAACAATTGAATAGTTAAGTTAGCAAACGTATAAACGAGAACTATATGGAATGATAATTTTCACAAAAAGATTAACCGTATTCTCTGAAATGACGTACTTTAAAAATGAACGAGGTAAAGACCTTAAGAGGCATGGTGTACCACTTAGTGCATGGACTTTTTTGAGAGATCTTCACTTCCTCGTTGCTAAGGAGCTTGTTAAACTTGTCTAGTTCCATGACTCTATATTTTTTAACGCGATACAAAGTGTGGACAAGGTTCGTTTTTATGTGAGAGTTTTCTTTGTGCCTATCACCAAAGTGGACTATAATTAGAATCCATAAAATTCCAAATGGATACGAGAAGGAAATGAAAATGCTAGCTGAACATGATCAGAAAAGCAGGAAGAATAAAAATGGGAGTTTCACTTGTTGACAATGTGCATGGCGTGCATTGCGACACCAATCCAACCTTAGGTGTCTAGCACAATGGAGTCCACACAAATATGCTAGTCTCTCTCAATTGGATGCATTCTTTGGATATGAGTCATTCATGCAAGCCGCTTATGATTTTCGTCACGCACATAGAATTTATAGTCTACTAGGTGCTTCAATACAGGCTGTGACTTGAGATACAAATTGAATAGGTCGTTTATAGAATTCCAAAGCGGCCTCTACTCCTCTTTTTTTACATCCGAAAAGATACTGACCTGGACTTCTTCATTTGAGATGGAGACATAGAAAACTCTAGCCCCCTCCTCATACCCATGGATAAATTGGTTCTCAAGCAACGTCAAGTCGCATTAGAGTGTAGGGCGTACCATTGGCATGTAGACCAACTTGCACAATGGAATCGTCATCCTAAACAAATCACAGGTAGTTATCTTCAAATTTGAAATAATAGACATCGTGTCTATTTTTTGAAATTTTCTAATGTCACCTTCAAGTAAATTAGGGTCCACTAGCGCAAGTTGAACTTCTTGAATGATAGGAGGATTTTCATCCATGCCAATCTTTGGTTGCTTTCTAATATCAAAAGTCTTCCTTGGCAAGATTTCTTTATTAGCGGCTACAATGTTCTACAAGAATATTGATATAACATTCATAAGATTTTGAAATACACCTTCAAAGCAATTGGAGATCTATTTCAAAAGGATATAAAAAAGAATTACTCAATAGATAAATCCATCATCGCAACAAGATGATCCAAATTGACAAGGTACCCCTTAAAGAGTACAAGCACATGGCTTCGTGATTGCCAGCTACTATCTACAACAATAAATAAGAATGTCATCATCTTCATGTGGTCCCGAAGAAATCACTATATCGTTATGGTCATAAGTGCAGAACACTTTGAAAATTGGTGACAGGATTCCATCATGAGTTATGAGACTAGAAGAACAAGTTGACCTACTATGGAAGAAAGGCCCTCCCCCAAACATAGCATCATTCTCTAAGTCTAAGTTGGGAATTACCACATCTAAAGACCGTGTTGGAGTCATATAAGGTCTAATATGAATATTACCACTACTAGTATCCTTTAGTAGTAAGGGCAAAACAACATCTTATGCAGCACCACAAAGTGAACTCTCATGTAAAGGAACAGGAGCGATCCCTTTATATTCTGCTCCATGAATAATATTCTGAATGCAAAGAAGCAGAATGTCATTAAATAATTCATTCCCAAATGTTAGAGAAGAGGGGCCTATCCCGCCTCTTGGCATTGAGACTAGCCAAAGATCAAACACATTCACACATAGTAACCCAATAGGATCCCTCTCAACAAATTCAATCTACAATCTTTTTTTTAATTACAAAGATATTATTCCTTAAGAGGGAAGGTCAATCCACCCCTCTCGGTGCCGAGACTAGCTAGAAATCAAACATATTTAGACATAGGAACCTCGAAACGATCCCTTTCAACAAATTAAAATTGCAATCTTTCTTTCAAATTTAAAGCATCATTCCTCCAAGGGGGAGGTCAAGGCCCTCCCCTCAATGTCAAGACTAGCCATTGATCAGACACATTCATGAATAGAGACCGCGAAAGGGTCCCATTCAACAAATCAAACTACAATCTATTTCTTAAACACAAGGCACCATTCTTCAAGGGAGGAGGTTGAGGCCCCCCTCAGCGCCGAGACTAGCTAGAGATCAAATACATTCATTCATAGGGACCCTTTCGTGGTCCTTCTCCACAACTTCAAAATACAATCTTATTTTTAAACATAAGGCATTGTTCCTCGAGGCAGGAGGTCAATCCTCTTCTCTCAATGCTAACACTAGCCAAGGATCAAACACATTAATACATAGGGACCTTTTTGGGGTCCCTTTCAACAAATTCAAATTGCAATCTTTTTTTAATAACAAGGCATTGTTCCTCAAGGGCATTGGTCAATGGCCTACTCTCGTTGCCAAGACTAGCTAGAGAAGAAACACATTTATACACAGGAACTGTTTGAGGTCCCTCTCGACAAATTTGAACTACAATCTTTTCTTAAATACATGGCACCATTATTCAAGGGTGTGTGTGTCAAGACACCCTTCTCAGTGCCGAAACTAGCTTGAGATTAATCACATTCATAAACGGGGACACCGAAAGGGATCCTCTTAACAAATTCAAATTGCAATCTACTTTTTAACAACAAGGCACCTATTCCCACAGGGGGTGTGGCCAATCCCCCCCTATTAGTGTTGAGACTAGCCAAAGATCAAACACATTCATATACAGGGACCCTTTCAGGGTACCTCTCAACAAATTTAAACTTCAATCCTCGATTTAATGCAAGGCACCTTTTCCTCGAGGGGGGAGGCCAAGGCCCCCTTCTTAGTATTGAGACTAGCCAAAGATGAAATACATTCATACACAAAGACCCTTTTGAGGTCCTTCTCAACAAATTCAAACTACAATCTTTTTTTTGAATAAAAGGCATTGTTACTTGAGGGGGGAGTTCAAGGCCCCCTTCTCGATGCCAAGACTAGCCACAAATCAATCACATTCAAACACAAGGACCCCAAAGGGATTCTTTTCAACAAATTCAAATTCAAATTTCTTTTTTAATACGAAGGGAATTGTTCCTTGATGTGGGAGGTCAAGGCCTCCCTCTTGACATCGAGACTAGCCAAAGATCAATCAGATTCATACATAAGGACCCTTTTGAGGTTCCTCTCAACAAATTCAAACTATAATCTTTTTTTGAAATACAAGGCACTATTCTTAGAAGGGAAAGGTCAAGGCCCCCCTCTCTGTGCCTAGATTAGGAAGAGATCAATCACATTCATATATTGGGACCTTTTTGGGGTCCCTTTCAACAAATTCAAATTGCAATCTTTTTTTAATAACAAGGCGAGAGGTCAAGGCCCGCCTCTCATTGCCAAGACTAGTGAGCGATCAAACCAATTCATATATAGGGATCCTTTTGGGGTCCTTCTCATCAAATTCAAATTACAATCTTTCTTCTAATAATAAGACATTGTTCTTTGATGGGGGAGATCAAGGCCCCCCTCTCATTGCCGAGACTAGCCGGAGATCAAATACATTCATATACATGGACCCCGAAAGGATCCCTTTCAACAAATTCAAATTGCAATCATTTTTTCAATAACAAGGCACATGTTCTTTGAGGTAGGAGGTCAAGGCCCCCCTCTCATTGCTGAGACTAGACAATTTAACACATTCAAACATTGGAACCCCGATAGGGTCCCTCTCAACAAATTAAAACTACAATTAAAATTTTAAACATAATGCACCGTGTTTCAAGGTGGGAAGTCAAGGCCCCCCTTCTCGGTGTCGAGACTAGCAAGAGATCAATCACATTCATATACCAAGACCTTTTTTCAAGGTCCCTTTCAACAAATTCAAATTGCAATCTTTTTTTAATAATAAGGCACTTGTTCCTCAAGGCGAGAGGTCAAGGCCCCCTTCTTGTTGTTGAGACTAGACAATTTAACACTTTCATATACAAAGACCCCCAAAAGGTCCCTTTCATCAAATTAAAAATTGCAATCATTTTTTTAAACACAATACACTATTCCTCAAGGTAGGAGGTCAAGGCCCCTCTCTCTGTGCTAGGACTAGCAAGAGATCAATCACATTTATATATTGGACCCTTTTCGAGGTCCCTTTCAACAAATTCAAATTACAATCTTTTTTTAATAACAATGCACTTGTTCCTCAAGGCAGGAGGTCAAGGCCCCCCTCTTGTTGTTAGGACTAGCCGGAGATCAAACACATTCATACGTAGGGATCCCCAAAGGGTCCCTTTCAACAAATTCAAATTGCAATCATTATTTAAATAACAAGGCACCTATTCCTTGAGGTGGGAGATCAAGGCACCCTTCTCAATGCTGAAATAGCTAGAGATCAAACTAATTCGTATACATGGACCCATTTGGGATCCCTTCCAACAAATTTAAATTGAAATCTTTTTTTTAATAACAAGGCACCTATTTTTGAAAGGCAGGAGGTCAAGGCCCCCCTCTTGATGCCGAGACTAAGCAAAGATCAAACTCATTCAAATACAAGGACCATTTTGGGGTCCCTCTCAACAAATTCAAATTGTAATCTTTCTTCTAATAACAAGGCATCGTTCCTCAAGGGAAGAGGTCAAGGCCCCCTTTTCTTTGCCAAGACTAGCTATAGATCAAAGACATTCATACACAAGAATCTTTTCGAGGTCCCTCTCAACAAATTCAAACTCCAATCTTGTTTTTAAACATAAGGCACCATTTCTCGAGGTAGGAGGTCAATCCCCCCCTCTCGTCGTGGAGACTAGCCAAAGATCAATCACATTCATAGATAGGGACCCTTTTGGAGCCCCCTTCAACAAATTCAAATTGCAATTCTTTTTTTCAATAACAAAGCATTTTTCTTTGAGTTGAAGGTGAAGGCCCCCTTCTTGTTGCCAAAACTAACCAACAATCTAAGAAATTCATACACAAAAACCCTTTCATGGTCCCTCTCAACAAATTCAAATTGCAATCTTCTTTTTATATACAAGGCATTGTTCGTCAAGAGGGGAGGTCAATCCCCCCCTCTTGTTGTTGGGACTAGCCACAAAACAAATACATTCATATATAGAGACCAAGTGGAGTCCTTCTCAACAAATTTAAACTAAAATCTTTTTTTTAATAATAAGGCACATGTTCTTTGAGGGGGGAGTTTAAGGTCCCTTTTTCGGTGCTGAGACTAGCTAGAGATCAATCACATTCATAAACAAGGACCCTTTCATGGTCCCTCTCAACAAATTTGAATTACAATCTTTCTTTTAAATACAAGGCACCATTACTTGAGCTGAGAGGTCAATGCCCCCCTCTCAGTGCCAAGACTAGCAAGAGGTCAATCACATTCATATACCGAGACCTTTTCGAGGTCCCTCTCAACAAATTCAAATTGCAATCTTTTTTTTTAAATAACAAGGCATCTGATCCTTAAGACAAGAGGTCAAGGCCCCCCTCTCGACGCCAAGACTAGTTGGAGATCAAACACATTCATACACAAGGACCCCAAAAGGGTCCCTTTCAACAAATTAAAACTACAATCATCTTTTTAAACACAACACATCGTTCCTCGAGGGGGGAGGTTAAGGCCCTTCTTTCCATGCCAAGACTAGCAAAAGCTCAAATACATTCATATACAAGGATCCATTCGGATTCCTTCTTAACAAATTCAAATTGCAATCTTTCTTTTTAATAATAAGGCACTGTTCCTCGAGGGGGGAGGTCAAGGCCCCCCTCTCTTTGCCGAGACTAGCCAAAGATCAAACACATTCATTCAGAGGAATCTTTTTGAGGTCCCTCGCAACCGAATAAAATTGCAATCTTTTTAAAAAATACAAGGCATTGTTCCTCAAGGAGGGAGGTCAAAGCCCCCCTCTCGATGTCGAGAGTAGCCAAAAATCAAACACATTCATACATAGTGACTCTTTCAAGAACCCTCTCAACAAATTCAATAACAAAGAATTGTTTCTCAAATGGGAGGTGAAGGCCCCCTTCTCATTGCCAAGACTAGCCAACCATCAAAGAAATTCATACACAAAGACCCTTTCATGGTCCCTCCCAACAAATTCAAATTGCAATCTTTTAATTTTATAACAAGGCACTATTTTCTAGAGGGGGGTGTTTATTTCCCCCTCTTAGTGCCGAGACTAGCCAACAATCAAACAAATTCATACACAAGGACCCTTTTAAGGTTTTTCTCGACAAATTCAAATTGCAATCATTTTTTTTTAATAACAAGGCACTTTTCTTCATGGGGGGAGATGAAGGCCCCCTTCTTATTGCCAAGATTAACCAGAGATCAAAGACATTCATTGACAAAGACCCCCAAAAGGTCCCTTTCAACAAATTCAAATTGCATTCTTTTTTTTAATAACAAGGCACTATGTCCTCAAGGGGGGAGGTTAAGGCCCTTTTCTTAGCACCGAGACTAGCCAAAGATCAAACACATTCATACATAGGAACCTTTTTAGAGGCCCTCTCAACAAATTGGAAATGCAATCTTTTTTTTAAACACAAGGCTCCATTTTTCAAGGAAGGTGGTCAATACACCCCCATCTCAATGCTGAGACTAGCCAAAGATTAATCACTTTCATAAAAACGGACCCCAAAAGGTTCCCTCTCAACAAATTCAAATTGCAATTTTTTTTTAATAACAAGGCACTATTTCCTCAAGGGGGGAGGTCAATCCCCCCCTCTTAATACCGAGACTAGCTAGAGATCAATCAAATTCATAAATAGAGACGCCGAAAGGGTCCCTTGTAACAAATTTAAATTGCAATCTTTTTTTTTAATAACAACACATCTATTCTTTGAAGGGGGAGATCAAAGCCCCCTTTTTGTTGCTGAGACTAACTAGCATTCAAACAAATTCATATAGAGGGACCCTTTTGGAGTCCCTCTCAACAAATTCAAATTGCAATTTATTTCTTAATAACAAGGGACGTATTCCTTGATGTAGGAGGTCTAGGCCCCCGTCTCAGCGCTAAGATTAGTTAGAGAGCAAACACATTTATACCGAGCCTAACTAGAAATCAAACACATTTATACATAGGGAACCCTTATTGTTCCCCTCAATCTAATTTGAGACTTCAATCGTTTGATGGAAGTTGAATGCGAAGAAGAATATATATTTTTTCTTGTTCATTGCAAGTGGAGGTGGTTGGATGTTGTCTTTAGTATCTCCCATGCCCTGGAGTGTGCATTGAGATTGCAAGTTTCTCTCCATTGTAGCAAACTTGAAGAAGCCAACAAGGAGGTTCTTCAACTTTTGAAACCAAGTGAAGAGCATGCAATTATAAACTCTAAATGCAAAGCTCAAGTTCTTCAATACGGAGAGACTCAAATTGTGAGAAAGAAAGTATCAAGAAGTCCAACAACAGAAAGGGGAGATGGAACAAGTCTAAAACCTAGATGTATACGTTTCAAAGACTGATCTAGGGAATAAAGGCAAAAACTTAATCTATGGACTCCCTTTCGATTTCATAGGTAGCAAGTAAAGCTTGAGAATTGATTGTGGCAGGGTACGCGATGTCAATCACCTCCCTTCTTGGTTCGGTTCAAAGACCAAATCTCAGCCTTAGCTTGGTTCAAGGTCCAGGTTTCAATCTTGGCTCGATGGATCTTACTTACATGACTCTCTCCTTATGACTAAGCAAATAAGGGGCGCACACAAAACTTAGTGTTTACTCGAGATCTCATATTGAAACCTAACATATATGACGTTTTTATAAATTAGCTCCTCTTGGATGAGGTTTGTTTTTGTCTTGGATATATTGAGGTAAAGATAATTGTCATTAATATTCTTTAATATAATGTCATGGTATTAGATATTACCTTACATTGATGAATATGCATTCAAAGTCAAGGGACTAGGGTGTCCACTACCACACTATGATTTTAATGCATTTTTATAATTTTATTATGTAATACTTTTCTTCCTGGCTAACAATCTATTAGTTAGTAGACACTGACATATTATCTTCAGGCACTAGCACTTGTCACTATAATTTAGTAGGTAGGATTGAAGTATTTGGTTGAAACTGTTAATGTGCCACCAACCTGACCTACACTTCCATACATTAGAGGCAAGTGTATTCATAGTTCACCTCTATATTAGGGTAGTGATATAGATTTCACTTTATAAAGAGACACTCTTCTTTTTTCTAAATATGGGGCCAATTCTTCATGTTTTTTATTTCATGTATGTGCAATAGGATTCACACTTTTTGTTGTACACATTATATGTAGTCGACGTTGCCTTCCTAACTATGTTTTTGCCTATTCTATACATCTCTAATTGGTGAGCAAATTGTACTTTGATTTGCTTTATTTTGTAGACTGCAATATGGAAAACCTTCGCAACATGGTGGTTGTCAATGCAAACGTTGCAACAATTCCCATCCTATTCACAGTGGGTGACAATGGAATTGCTGTTGTGATTGCAGTGAGATTGTGTTTGAGGTTTCGATTTAGGGAAGACTCTATCCATATTGATGAAGACATCTATGATTTGGAATCAGGGGTCCGTAGCCACATAGTAGGACAATACTCTTGTTCCAATGGAATTAACGTCATCTAGAATCTAAAGCATGGTAAATTTAGGGCATATGGAGTTCAAGAACCTACTAGATTGGTCTCTTTGGAGAATGTCACACCTTACTGATTGTCGTCTTTGTCATTTCAAATGCCTCTCGTTAGTCGTATCAAAATAGAACCTTTTGATCAAGAGGTCATGGTACTAAGTGACGATTCAAACGTTGATTTTTTCAAAAGCTTTCCACCTTCAAATTGTCCTTTCGCCACTCCTCCTACAACAAACTTAGATTTCTCTGAAAAGTCTGCTTCTACCACTGAAACGGTAGGATCTATAATAGATTATTTGAAGAGTCTACATTCATTGCAAGGATGTTGGAACATTTTGTTCAAAATATATTATGACTCTATTGACATCCAGAGAGTTGTAATGCTACCATCGTCTTTTAATGGCAATGTCATTTTTGAGTTGCCTACCTTAAAAGGATCAGGCTCTCCGTCACAAGCTAAAAAAATGGTAGGCATGGATAAGAGATACAATAGGTATATATGGTCTAAGACTATAGTAACTAGTATCATGAATTGCAAGGGGTTGTCATTTTGCACATCCACTTGCCTTCAGCATCTTAGATGTATCAACTCCAGTTGCAAGTTCTTGAGCCGTGTACACCAGACCAAAGAAGTGAATGAATTGGAATGGAAATGGTTCTTGTCCACGTTGATTAAGGTTGGGCAAACACATCTACTAGGTTCATCATTAGTTTGTGAAATTTGCAAAGAGCTCTTTTGTGTATTGCTCAATGTAATGTGCATGTTTATCATATAGAAGGAAACTCTAAGCTCACCCGGGCTTTCATACATCTCGAAATTCATAATCATCTAGTGAAAGATGGAGAGTTGAGAGACATGAAGGATAGAACAAGATGTCTCATTGGAGAGCAAATGGAGAAGACTCCGTCGGCCACTAATTTGTCCATCATCTTGGAGGCTACAAAAGAGCTTTTTGGAGATCTTCTCTTGCATCTAGATGGGGTGTTGCCAAAGACACTCAACTTAGAAGAGCTAGTCCCAGTATCAACCAAATGCAAATACTTTAATTCACCATCAATTCAAAACAAGGTAACTTCATTCAAGCACTTGCAAAGGTTTGGAGTGATAGATAGTATTACCAAGTTGAGGAGATCTATTTCACGGGATTTTGTGCAAGAAAGCAAATTCCCAAATCAAGGAATAGATGCTGATAAGGTCTTTGTCTTCAAAATGTTGGAAGTGGAGCCCGAGAGTGGGGTGGACTTAGTGAAGCACATGTAAATGAAGAGGGATCTTGAGATTGCGTGGATCATGTTTGGCCATGTCAAACGTGTAAAAGGTTGGACAACCATGGTGTGCCATATGTATGATTCCAGGTATTGATGGATTATGACTATTGCATATTATGACATGCAAGTAGAAGATTGCATAGTACAAGTTCTATTCTGGAAAAACTTAAACTAAGTTCTTGAAAGGAACGGAGTTACTGAAACTTAGTTCAATGGATTCATGGTAGACAATGCATAAGAAAATTGGAATGCTGTTAGGCTAGTGTACGGGTCAAGGGATGCTACAAAACCAATGGAACACCAAGAATGAACTTACCTCTTCTATTGGACTCAATCCATGGAGAAGCATATGAAGGCAAAAATTCGTGGAGATTTTTAAGATCAACACCATATGCTATGCTAATAGTATAAAAATGCAACTTCATCGAAAGAATCCAAGATGCACTACCTTGCCATCAAATCTAGGTGGTCATCATGTAGAGCCACTTCGGATGACAAACTACAACAATTTGGGTTATAGTTGTCTTTTAGCATTTTTGATACCACCAATGGGGTAGAATCATACAGCTTATAAGTTTGTCACTCATATCCTTAATCATGTCACATGGTCTTTTACAATATTGACTTTTCTCTAGAACTCTATTTCTTTTGCAATTTCTAATTTTTGAATCCTCTTAGTAAATTATTTACTTTGAAGGTACTACCTACTAGATTCTTGATGGTAGGGTATTACATGTGAGACATGAACCTTGTAGCCTTCCAAGAAATATAAATTTGTTTTTAATATGACTCTATTTTGCTTTAGAGGTGGCTTCAACATCATGCTTACACTTCATATCTATAATTGTAGAATTTTAGTCAAGTTGACAAAGCCAAAATGCCATCTTGCAACCTTGTGGAAATAGTACACAATAAGTGGCTTCAACAATCTGGAAATTATGGTAATGACTTGTATGTTGCAATAGTAGACGACTTTGTATGAGCATTCATGCAGATGGTAAAGTATTACCAATACCTAAAGGAAAATTAACCTGAGACTGGACCGGGAAATGAAAAGAGCTCTTGCTATGAGTTGCATAGAGGTCAATTGAACAAACTAGGAATCCTAGAGCACTTATAGATGAAATTTCAAATATTCCGGAGGTCAATGAACTTTTCAATTGATAGCCCCACTTGGAAGGTAAAGAAGTTTTTGGATCACAGAGAAGGAAGGCTAACATGCCATTGGAATGCGAGTTCGATTCGCACAGTCTTAACAAGGTGAATTTCTCTCATCCTCAAGTACAAACCAGATCATGGAGAGCTAGTACAAGTGCCCAAAACTTGAATCCAATTTTAGAAGATGATTCTCCAATTGTGAATGTCAAGAACCACGGAACAATGTCAAACAAGGACCATTCAGGATACTAATGCCATCTACGATCAACCAATGTGTCATCAATTTAAGACAACATATGCAACAAGAAGCAATGGCACATTGCTTGATTGCAAAAAACATTTGCAAAAGCATGTTTTGCACTTCAAGCCATTACAAAAAAGAAGTGCACTACACAAATTGTCCAAAACAACACAGCAACTACAATGCCAACCTATATAGGTATGATGGTGAATTACAAGAAGAATCGCAATGACCATATGCAGTTTTTTTTCTGTAATGATGATATTGAATGGTGTGTGAAAGGAATGCGTCGGAAGTAGGTGTTAATAGTGCCAGAGGTTCCTACAATTTGGCCTATCCTAATGAGCACTAAAATATCAATAGGCGAAATTTTGTCCTTGGAAGCAAATGGTTTTCAACTACCGCAACGTCAAGTTGTTTCACTTAGGAGACTTTCGGGAGGTGAACTAGGTGTCGATTTGGTATATGCATACACTATTTCTTTGACTTAGGATGTATTTTTGACAATCCGTGCAAACAAAGCCATTTGTAGGAATCCGAAGGCACCAATGGTTAAGCACCAAAACAATTGTACTTTAGCTCTAACACTCATTGTAGGAATTTAGAAAGTGACCATGGTTCCTCATCCAAGTGTTGGATGCATAGAATTACTAAAATCTAGTCTAGAGCTCAATACATAATTATATTTGTTGACTATTTCATCTTTTCTACACTACACTTGCCCAAATTTTAAAGAGATGAAGCTATTGTGCTTGGGTAAGCGTGGAACTTGGATGAATGCGAGCACCTTTATTTCATCTTTACTATCATTTGCAACTTAGAATGTATGAGAGATGGCTTCATTCATGCTTCGACTTCCAGTTTTAATGAAGTGAAGCATTTTCTCCTTAATGGCATATTAAATCATTTAAAATGAAATTTAGAGTTCTTTCCTCAAACAAGGGTCACTTCCTGTGTTTATTATTTACATCAATGAAAGTGTAGTGAGACTACAAGGGCCACTAATTTCATTGCATTTGTCTCATTGCAACTCCAAGCAAAATTGTACTTCTCCTAAACTTTGAAACACCACTTGCTTCTCTTTTTGGTTGCTTTGCATAAGCTTTCAATATTTTGTTTGCAGCCTACATTTAAAAAATAAGGTACCTTATAAAATTGATTATGTATATCATTGTGCAAGAAAACTAACCTTAAACTGCCTAAATTAAACTAAACTCCACGATAATAGGTCCAATGATAATTGCATATTTAGAATATGTTGATGAATGTGACCTTAAACCATCTACCACAGTCATAGGACACTATTTTTAAAGGACATGGGTCCATCTACCACAGCTATAAAACACTCTATTTTTGGAGGGCATAGGTCCATGTACCCATACTCCATAATTTCAATGCATCAATGGCATAACCCTTGACCTTAAACCCATTACTTAAATCCTATTTGCCAATACCTATGTACATGTTGCAAAATATTTCTTCCACTTTGTTTGGTTCTTTTCATGTAGCCTTCAAATACAATCATCCATTTTTTCAAGTATTTTAATTTGCTTTCATCCTATCTTTCATCTAGAGTCTCTCAATTATATATCTACATTCATCCATTTTTGTATGTGCTTTCATCCATTGTGAATTCTACATTCATCTATTTTTTTCATCTTTTTTCATCTTTTTTCATCTTTTTTCCATCTATTTTCACCCTAATTTTTATCTACATTCCTCCAACTCTTTGAGCCCTATCTTTACCATTTTCTATTCACGCTAATTCCAATCTTCAGTCCTTTTTTTTCCAACATGCACAAAAAATTCTAACATTTTTATACCATTCTGGATGAAATTTCATCCATTTTTTTCCCACTTTCATTTTATATTTCTATTTTTCATCCACGATCTTTGGATTCCTTACTCCCTACTCACCAATCCCCTCTTGTAGCTCCACGCTCACATGCTAGCAATGTTGTAGTCTACAATGAAAGCATTGGGTTTCCAATCAACACGCTCGCATTTCAAGGTAGTATCCAACACCCTCATCCAAGGAGTGAGGTCATCTTGAACAGTACACGATGTGAAAATGAATGCCATTGGGATTCCATTTTGCTAGTTGTCAAATACCATAACAGTATATAGAAAAAACTGCACAATAAGAAGACGACGAGAAATTAGAGGCCTAAACCGCTGAATTGAATTGAAATAGTAACCAAAAATAGAGAACTAAAATGCCAGTGCATTTACCTTATTCTCATTAGTGTCGAACGTGGCATCTATCAAAACACCATTACTTTGACCAAACTGAAGCATAACTTCCCATTGTCGACTCATCTAAATGCCTATAATGAAAGGCATGGTAGAGGCTATCAAGTTTCCTGCTCTCACGACGTCTGTTCCTTAGTAGAAGATGATACTGTTGCGGTTAGCTTGCATCTATAGTTGAATGCTCTTAGCATCATGAAGGTCAAGCATATAAATCTCGTAGAAAATCTAGGTGGCCAAATTCTGCACATCCCTTTCGCAAAGAAACATGTCTCTAGAAATTCCATTTCCATTCATGAGGGACTCCTTCACAACTTTGATGTGCTTCACCATTATCTATGAAACATTGTGTCTATCATGGAGGAGCTTCAAAACAAACTACTGATTTTAGGAAATAAGTGCCAAGAGAATGCAACTCAATCTCCGATATTATACAAGTTGTGATACTAGACGCCTAAAGCATTGACATGCTCCCCTTTGTAGATGGAAACCTCCGTAACATGTTGTTTTTGGTAAAGGCTCTTCAGGTTGAACCTTGTAAGGCATCCACCATTTAAAAATTCTCCCCATTGCTCCAGGAAA
The DNA here is from genome assembly GCA_963969395.1 of Pseudoscleropodium purum. Lineage (NCBI taxonomy): Eukaryota > Viridiplantae > Streptophyta > Bryopsida > Hypnales > Brachytheciaceae > Pseudoscleropodium > Pseudoscleropodium purum. The sequence goes on along the minus strand of OZ017805.1, from coordinate 12,372,572 downwards.
TCTCTTGGTTTTCTTGGTAAAATGCTTGTAGTCGTAGTGCTACTTTCCTCCACAATGGTAGTTGGCGGTGCAATGTTCACATCCACAGTAGAGGCTCTCACTACACTAGTGTTGAGTCATTGTATCTGAAGCAGTAAGAATACTTGGCAAATTAGTAGTACTATTTTCGATGATGACAATGTAACCGTTAGTTGTAGAAGAGTGACATGCCTCAATGTCATGTGTAGGAGTTGAGCTCCACATTGCACCAATAATCATATTACTATCCTAGGGCCATATTACACCAAAGTTTTTATAGAACTTAATGTTTCGTTTTACAACCTCATGTTCTTGAGTAGTTGATGACGTGACAACTAATCCACTTTTTAGAGCAACTTCTATGACAATGGACATGCCCTCGTTTCTAAAGTCCATGAAGGTAGCATTCAGGTCCACTTCAAAAAAACTTCTAGATAGTGTTTTGCTAGATCTCACAATAGACAATTGTTGCTTGCAGCGACCTAGCTTTCCATTTATGTCTTCATCTTTGCATTTTTGTAATATAGCATTCAAATCAAGTTCAAGAAATTCTATGGATGGTATTTTTCTTGTTTTCTTAGAAGCCTTGGTCGACTTATAGGGAATGACCTTGCAATTTTTCTTGGGCTTCGTGAACTTTATACCCATTGTATCTGAATCTGTAGTGTTTTGGCAATAAAAGCACGAGTGGTTGTGGTGGAACGCCCCCTATAGTGACTTTCTTAGGCCTTCTTTTTTTCTTCTTCTCTTTTGCACATTGTAATTCACCCTCAACTCTGATGGCTTTCTTTGGCCTTCCTTGTCTTTTTTTTTTTGAGGAGGCTGTAATTCACTTTTAATTGTGATCTCTTTCCTTGGCCTTCCCCTTCTCTAATTTTCTTGGGGAGGCTATAATTCACCTTCAATTGTGGTGGATTAGGGTTGACACAACGTCCGGACGCGGACGTTGACATTTGCGGTCCCGACGGACTCAGCGTCCGCCGGGACTGCCCCGTCCACCTGTCACCCCGTCCGCCCGCCCCGTCCGCTTTGACGGCCCTATTTCCCCCGACCGCCCTACCCAAACTGCCCCGCGATCAATCCCTTAATCTTTAAACAATTAAATGTTAAATGAAGTGCAATGGTTCGCGATTTGTTATTAAAACAATGTCTCTTATAAGTTGAAAGATTATAAAGTTTGACCATGAGTCCATGATAGTCTTGAAACTATGAAAAAATTCCAATTCATTTTCAAAAGGCAAACTAAAAAAGTTTGTGACTTCAAATATATATATATATATATACTATTTAAAAAATCAAGATCAACACAAATACAAACATAATCAATATGGGCAAAATGTATTCAATTTAATGTAAAATACCATACATTGTGCACATTTGGCTAATTGCACATATAATTTTTTTCATTCCAACTCTATATTTCTAAACTAATGTTTAATGCCTATATAACCTATTCAACTACTACTTCTGCACTACCAATCTAATATAAATGGCGGAAATGTTCATCTAGCATCGGCCAACGATATGTATTAGAAAATCGCGTAATCACATGGGCCAAACTAGTATTTTCATTGTCAGTCTTCGAAGAAATGCGCTTCAAGTAAGCATAAAACACTTTTGCAAAGTCATGAAAGGCAAATTGTGTCGCACTAGGTGTTTTTCGTAGCAAGTTGAAATACGCCTTTGACATGTTGTTTCCATTCATCTGCCGAGCAATTTTTCGAATGGCATACTCTTCCGACTTACGTGAATACATCGGAATGACTTCCACATCTACACCTGCTTTATGCAAATATGCAATACGTGGATCCACCCACCATCTCCTCTGCAAAGTCTGTTTCATCTCATCTACTGATGTGAATGTGTACAAAGACTTCATTGGCTGAGAAGCTAAGGTGGTCATACTCCGATTGCAAACTCCAATGTACACACGTGACTCATCCTCTGGAAAATGCAACAAGATGTTGTCCGGAGAAAGATCATTGTGCAAATGTCCAACAAGATGCACTGCATACATTATATGTATAAAGGCCCATGTCAGCTCCGTGTGCTTCTTCCAATATCGCCCTAAACGGTGAGCTTTTACAACCTCCTCTTCGGTTGGATTTGTATACATCAAACGGATTTGAATGTTGTATGAATAGTCCTTATCTATATTCAACATTTGTCGAAGATTTTCACCATTCCACCAATACGCATAACCTTCACACGTCGTTTCGTGCACCGCAACAAACCGTATTACACCCACGTGTGGAATTCGAACAGCCATTGATTCGTCTTGATGTTCTAACTTTGCAAGATCGGGTCGAGTTTGGTGGTGAATGGATTTCTTCGCCGCAAACTCCCAATGAGGAAGTATTCCTGGACATACTTCAATACGAACCTTTCGAATCGTTGCATATCCACCTCTCATCGTCCTATCATCAACAGCAATCACGCGTGCTGTATCTGAAAGTGCTATGAGGTGGCGTTTGTTCGTTTCCGCTTCAGCAATTCCATCATTGCTTTTCCACCAACCAATTGAACCAACTCGATTGTGCTTTTTGGCGAATGGAGTACATCGCCCCCTAAATAAGTCCGCTCTCAAAATCACTTCTTCAAACTGGGCGTCATTGGGTCGATATTCCTTGCCATATTTAACCAAAATGACTTTGGAATTCCACAAAGCGTCATGAACCTTGTTCTCCAAACATTTGGTGAAGTGTGTTTTATGCATTTCGTCATGCCACTTTGCCACATTCAATGCATCCAACAACATCTGTGTCATGTCTACCTTGAATTTAGACACGCACTCCTCTTGATATCTGATGTACTTATTGTCTAAAAACAATGTTGTTTCCAATTCATAAAATTGAACGATGCGCTCGATCATGAATTTTTTGCATTCCTCCGAAGGACTTTGGCGAGCTACCTCCAAGTTTGATGGTCCCTCTCCATGTTTTAGCTTTGCAACCTTCTTCTTCCCGTTCGGCATCGTGACAAATGAAATTGATATAGATCAAATTTTTTAATGTGAAATTGAATTCACGCGCAAGTGTCCAAAAAATTGGCAACAAGGGGACCTCAATAAACCACTCTTGCCTTGCCTCGGAAAGCACCCAATGGAGGATGCACCACCAAGCTCTCCGCTCCACCTTGCATTCACAAGGGGTAGAGCAAAAGTGACAATGCGGACGGCCCGACCGCCCCTCTTATAAGGGCGGATGGTCCTAAACCGTCCACCCGATTGGACGGGCCGGGGGTGGTGGACGGATCGGCCGTCCGCCTCCCCGAAACCCTCGAGCCCCGTCCGCCCGATTGAACGGCCACGGGCGGACAAATCTGGCGTCCGTCCGATCCGACGGGTAGCAGCGGACGGCCCTAAACCGTCCGCTTGATCGGACGGGCCGGGGGTGGTGGACGCATCAGCCGTCCGCCTCCCCGAAACCCTACAACCGCGTCCGCTCGATCGGACGGCCATGAGTGGACAAATCTGGCGTCCGTCCGATCCGACGGGCAACGGCGGACGGCCCATCTGCCCCATTGGACGGCCCCAAGCTGTCCGCCTGATCGGACGGGCCGCGGGTGGCAGACGCATCGGCCGTCCGCCTCCCCGAAACCGTCGAGCCCCGTCTGCCCGATCGGACGGCCACGGGCAGACAAATCAAACGTCCGCCCAATTTGATTTATTTTCCATATTTGAAAATAGAATCTAAAGAAGAACCACTAATTGTCTAATTTGGGCATTTCTTCATACCAATAAGAAATCATTTCAGTTTTTAGCAATTGTTGAATGAAAAATAAAAAAATTTCAAATATTCAAATAATTCAATCTTTCATAAATTAATTAGAAATAAATTTATACCATTTACGAGTTTCTAAATGTAATAAACACACAACAATAATTTCAAAATACACACCATGCTAGTACATATTTAACCTCGAATGCTAAATTCAAAAATAGACATAATATAGCTCTTACAAAGTTACATTTCTTCTTCATATTTTTATTATTTATCAAAGTCGCTTATAGCCTTATACATCAATGCTATTATAAAATAATACAATGATGTCTTCAACAATATGTTTGCCTACATACATACTTGGTATACACTATTACACAACACTTTTTGAAAAAGTGATCAAAATTGTTGTTCAAAATTGTTCTATTCATTTAAAATTTTGTACTACTTCTACCAATCTAGTACTTTATACTTGTCGTGAGAGTAAAAATGAGAAAATTGAGCAAATACATGCTCACTATATACTTGCATGTTTTTTTATTCGGAATCTGAATTGGACTCAAATTGTTGACCGTTGCATCTTCTTTGTACTCCAATGAATGGACCACCTCCATAGTTTCCGTGATATCCACTCGGTGCACCTCCTTGTCCATAATTTGAACCTCCAAAAGTGAGGAGGAACCGGAGTAGTAGGCTCTGATCCTCTTTTATTTGAAGCCCCGTAATAAGAGGCCCTATGATGCGCGTATGAATCACTTCTAGTTGATCCCGAATAGTATTGGGCGCTTTCGTGAAGAGAGCAACTATACTACGGGGTTACATGGCTTCCTCCATTACCTTCGGAGCCCACTTGAGTGGGCATCGTATAATATGAACCAGATTCAGTAGACCTACCATAGTGCGTATTGCCATAGCTACCTGTTCCACCTTGAGAGCCAATTTCAGGGGGAGTGCCATAACGAGAATCAACTGCACTTGAACCACCATAATGCGTGGATCCATAGTTCCCTCTTCCACCTTCATATCTATTTTGAAGATCATAACCAGAGTATGAACCACCTCTTCCTTGTTCAGATTCTCGCGTTCCACGTTCATGTCCGTAGGACCCACCATGCCTATCTTGCCGTCCACGATCTTGAAGGCTTCTGCGTGTTGCCTCTTGCATTTGTTGTTCGAATTCAATTCGTTCTCGTTCTTCTACCCGCTCGTGCCTAACTCCAAATGTAACAAGCGCTTGCATATCATCGTCATCATCGTCATCTGTCCACACATCTTCAGCATCTCATAGAACAACTGAAGGTTGTTGTAGATAACCTCGATTGGACCACTCTGGCATGCAATCGCTTGCGCTCCTCCACTATGTATCTATAACAGCAACGGTGCGCATATAGTTCTCCACATTGCGACCTGTAGCGGTATGCCAGTCCACGTCCTTGTGGTGTACAATCTCTGCCCAAACCATTGCCATAACATTATAATTCATTATATTTGGTTTGACGCTTTTAATGCCAAGAACTCGATGCACTTGTGTGTATTGTTGTTTGAAGTGCTCACTTTGGCACGTAGACATTTGTCCTTCCCAACGTGGTGCTTGGTGCTCTACACGTTCACGTCGCCAAAGTTTTTGAATGTAAGTCATTTTCACATACTTCTTGTACATTGAGCAATCCCACACTCTTGTTGGTTCTTCTTCCCATCCCGGTTCACCCACGCACAATGGATCGGCCCAAGCATCCCAATCGAACAATTGGGGTCTTCCCTTTCGACTACTTTTTTTAGGTGTTCTATCTTTCAGCATGATGAAGCCGAAGCAAAGAGAATGAAACAATTAGAAAGCTTAAGAACCAAAATTTTGATTTAATTAATTAAAATTTTACAAGCGTGAACTTTGTGAAAATTTGTAACAATGCTACAACAATCATTCACTCAAAGCGGAAGGGGCACGCAGAGCTTCCAATGCATTGGTCCGCCCACTTCAAAAGAGAACGATTGTTCGGAATGAGCCGTCCGCCTCCCCATATATATATGCAGACGCCCCGAGGCGGACGTTCAGATCATGCGGACTACATCAGTCCGCGTGTTAATCGGACAACCGTAACCGGGCGGACGGGTATCGGGGTGGACGCCAAATCGGGCGGACAGGGCGAACGGAGGACGGGGCAGACGGGGCAGACAGGGCGGATCGGGCGGACCACATGGACGGATATCGGGGCGGATGGGGCGGACAAGGCGGACAGGGCGGACGGAGAATGGTGTGGACAAGGCGAACGTCGGATCGGGCGGACAGGGCGGATGGCTCATCTTAAACCCTAAACCTAATGAAGCAAATTGTTCTTTTTTCAAAATCTCACGGTATAGATGTTTAACCCCTAAAGTTCTTTTCACTAAAAACACTTCAAAACTACCAATAGTAGTGCAAATATCAAGTCTTAGAAGAAAAATACTTTGGGGCATATACAACCGTAGGATCTTGTAGTAAATTAGTTGGAAAAGATGTGGAAAAAAATGTAGACAAATCCACCATTTAGATTGTAAGATATTAGATATTGAATGTTTCATTTAAGAAGGCTACTCAATTATGTCTATTAATGAACAATTGGTAGGCTAACAAACCTAACTTAGCATATATTTTAATATTTGTTGCAATTGTTTTAAGAATATTATACCATAACACTATTATAATATTCTTATAAATGATATAGTACTAAATCATTTCAAAATCAACAACATTCGAACACAATCTGTCAATCTTGTCTTCCATACTCCTTTAATGATATATATATATATATATATATATATATATATATATATATATATAAATATATATACATACATAAAATATATTAGATAAATCAACATGAACAAATCAATGATTATATATTTCATAGATCTATTCTTCATCAATCAAATAAGAGTGCATGTTCAAATATAGACAAAGATGGTTTCTCCATTTGTTCCCAAAAATTAAATAAACAAATAGAGAAAGATATGAAGTGAATGTTACTTGGAGAATTGACAGGAAAGAAATTGAAGTACTCAATTGCATTTTATTAAATTGGAAAATTGCATGTGGATGGCATGAATTAATCTTCATAGATGCTAAACTCATACGAGTTGCATTTCAACATTTATGATTTATGCAATTGATTGAATTGAAAGCTCTTGTAATTACATTTTCAAATTTTTTATTCAATCATTCAAATTTGCAAGAGTGATTTATGATAGATTTATAACTTTAAATGTGAAAGCATTGAATGCCTTTATGCGTTTGTTCATCAATATATTAATTCTAAATAAATAATATATTTTTTATAACATATGCATAAACCATTGCATTAAAAAAAAAACTAAGAGCCAAGCCAAATAGGTTGGTCAAATGAAGAGAACAAGAGAACAAGAGCCCTACAAGAAAGCAAACAAAAAAAAGAAATATGAAAAGGATTCAAAGGAAGGAGCAAGATGCATTCTTGCAAGATCGTAAAATACATAATGATTTCAAAATCCAAACACAAATATATTTTATATTTCAATGAGAGCCAAAAATGAACTACCCTGCTCTCAAAGATTGTACAATGTACACGTTATACAAAATGAACATATAACAGAAAGAATAGAAGACATCGTTTATCATGATTGAAAACTGAAATGACTTTTTCTTTCTATGTAGAATATTTTATGAAATGTAACAATGTATTTAATTATCATAGTAATTGGTAGAAATCTTTGTGCAATACATAGAAACATTTCATTCATGTGGAATTTTTTCATTTATTTAGGATTAAAATTGAAGTATTATACTCTACAAAGTACAAACCAAAAACAATACCATATACCTAAGTTCAAAAGTTTGCAATTGTTTCGTGAATTCATTTTGAAAACTCAAACGAAGAAATATTTTATAATCAATATCTTGTTCATTTGAATCATTTCAAAGTTTGAATTCCGAATTCAATTTCTATTTATAATAGAAATTATGTTTGTCAATTTTTTAGATCTTTAAACAATGAACCCTCTTTTTTAAAATTAATATTTAAAAACATCTGAAATAAGAATATTGGAATTACCCTTCAAAATAAATATAGCACATGTATAAGTGTATAATGTATTCTACTCAACCAACTCAAGTAATGAATTTTTCTATGTTTTTAAGGAAAAATATAACCATACATGATTTGAAAGTTAAAACATTGATTCTTTTTCTTTGTTTTCAAATCTAATCAAAATTTCATTGAAAAATATGAAAGACTCGATGTTCATTTGAAGATCGTGATGCACTTTTAATGAGAAATCACAACCTTTCATTAAATATCATGAGGTTGAAATCCATTAAACTGTTATTCTAATTATGTATTGGGGCTTTTTTTTTAAATTTCATTTGCTTACAATGAATATGGAATTGATTATTTCTGCAAAACATTTGATTTCCTAATGAACTTTAAAAAAATCCCCACCATCTTCAGATCTTCTCAAAACCTATTTAGAGGAATAATATCGGTAAATAATCCAAACATATTCAACTTAACTACATTCCCCTCATTCATAAAACAATTTAGGGGAGAAAAGAAAAGGTTTAGGATAATTAGGGTATAGGGTATAGGGTTTACATTTTTTTTTTAAAAAAAATGATAAATCAATTACATTGATCCTCATTTAGCAGTGATTATTAGGCTGTTTTTTTTAAAAATGTTACCGCTCTTTTTGAATAATAATGGACTCATAGAATGCACCAATGGACAGTTGGGTGGACGCCATCGGTGGTCAGTGTTTAAGTGGGGCGGTCGGTGTGTCCAAAGTGCGGACGGTGTCGGAAGGCGGACAGTGCGGACAGTCCGGGCGGACACGGCAGTCAAACGGACCTATGTTAAAATGTACCACATTGACAAGTTGTGGCCTCAGGAGTCGCACAAGAGTCATACACGGAATTTTTGTTGTAAACCATGGACTTGCAACAACAAACATTTTGTCCATCGATCTGAGGAGGTGTGGCATGTTCTATTCGGAAACAAGCGCAGAAGCAAAGGCTATATTAATTATAGCGTGGCGTGTATGGTTTACGTCGAACTTATATTAGAGCGCAAGATCGATTGGAGTACGTTTCCAACAACAACAGCTTGCCCACTTCTACTTGAAGCCAATCAAAAGGACATTCCCGACTTATACAATTCAGACGGAGAAACAGAAAAAGTATTAAAAAATACTATTGAGGTGAAAACGGATGGTGTGGAGAAAGCCTCAAATGTTGAAGAATTACGGTCTGTACAATCTCCAACAAAAGCAATTAATGAAAGCTCTTCGAAAAATGTGGGGAAAGATGTGGAGAAAGATGTAGAGGCGCAGAGGGTGAAGTTTTTTCCACAGCTTCAATGCGTTTGACCTTTACACCAAATGTTGCGGCACAAACGCAAACGGAGTTTGTAAACAAAGGCAAGGTTTGCACGGAACGCGGGAAAACTTCAAAAAGTAAAGTAGACGAAGTCTTGGCGAAGAAAGTGGCAAAGGCTAATGCTACAATTGATAGTCTGATAGCCAACAATTGTTTTGATAGTTTGGTCTACAAATCTCCGCCTATGCATCAAGGCGTTGAATCTAGTCCAGCGTTAAGTTTAGAAGACAAAGTACATACGCCTCGTGGACAAGGCGTGACGATTGATAATATATCCTCATTATGGAGTTCCGAGCGTAAAAGGCGGGTGGAGGAGTTTCCGTTTACAGCGGCATTGCCAAGTCCTCTACATCTAACTTTGCAAGACATGTCCAATCCAAAACAATTTGAAAATCTTTTGAAGCTCTTGGTTCAGTTTGCTAACCTTCATGAAGAAATAGGCGGATCGTTTAACCCCGATGATGGTGCTATTGCTCTTCCAATGAGTCCACTTGCAGATCCAAAGAAAGTTGCACATATATTTGATACAGCTTTCAAGATGACGATGTCAACTGAATTTTTATCGCAAGTTGCTCCGACTTTTATGAATTTGGCCAAGGAGTTTTTTTTAATGGCACCAGAGATGTTGAAAGGTGCTATAGCATTTCAGAATCTCACGAAGACTTTCGGACCACTTTTCGAAGAAAGAGATGTTCACATACTACAATTGGTGGAATATGAGAAGAAAATTGCTGACCTTGGAGGAGTGGAAGCAAGGTGCAAAGTGTTGGAGTTGAAATTAAAGACTTCGGAGAGTGAGGTTGAACATTTAAATCAACAATCATCGAGGCAAATGGAAGAGTTGATGAAGATGCGTAAACGGATTGCAGAATTACAAGGGACCTCCAAGAATCCAAGTGAGGTTGGAATCTCACCAGTGATTGTACTCGGAGACAGTCAAGAGACTCAAGAGAATGAAGATAAGCTCTCTCTTCCTTTTGATAAGGCCGAAGCAAGCGACAACCCTGCCATTGTGAATGTACAAGAAAGACACGATATGAACATGTTAAAAGTGACACAACAACCATCAATGGAAAAGCTTTCATCCGTTTACGTGAATGTGGAGACGCAAACGGAGAGTTGTGACTTTGAAGAGTTGAAGCATAAATTGGAGGAGGCAATTGAAGCAAAATGAATTGTTGAATCCGAGTTGAATCGATTGCAATTGTGCTTGGATTTGGAGAAGTTTATGCCATCTAGCGGCTTGGAGTCTCAATGGTTAGTATGGGTACAAAGATTCCAAGATAGACCCTCTGTAGTATCTCGAGCAATGGCAGGTCTTCAAACATTGGCAATGGAGTCGAATGAAAATTGCGATGCCATTCAAAGCTCTTTGAGTTGGTTCAAGACTATGTTTGACCAACATCCTTCTAAGGGATATACTAAGATCACATGTTGGAGAGACATGGATGCCATGTTTGAGTGGTTAAACCACACAAAGAAGGACCAAGCTCCACCCATCAATTGGGCTTTGGAAGTAGAGGAACGATGGGTCCTTTACAACACACTTTCAGCACACATCAATGTGAAAGACAAGAGAGTGGTGCATGCTTGTGATCCAGCCTCTCCAATCTTGGATGGTTGTTGTAGCCTTTGCCAAGGCCTCTTCGGACTGGAAGGTGCGGTAACCATGGACCAAAGTCGCCACACTTTCCATATCACTTACATTGTGAAAGCATCACTCATTCGTTCGGTGTGTGCCGAGTGTCGTAGTCCATTGAGTGCTAGGTTCTACGAAATGTTTGGTATCTTGGAAGCTATGCCTTTAGGCCACGAGTACAATCGTTGGAATCTTCCTCTTGATCAAGCGCCGTACAAATTTCAAAATTATCAACATTGGGGGAAGCCAATCCGGTGGAATGCAAATGAACAGAGGCATAATTTGTACGAGGAATCTCAGCAACCATTGAATTTGGATGTGTGGATGACTCACAATAGAGAGGTGGAATTGCGGGCTTGAGGAATCGTAGATGACGCGGCCCGTGAAATGTTTTGTCGCAACATGGGGGAACATTGGAGCTTGCAACACGAAAAGTTCTTTCGTTTTCCAAATAAAAAAGTGGAGAGAGGACCAGAAGACAGTTGGGTGGAGGTGAACCATGGAAAAGAGTTCGATGAGCAGTATAAGGCATACGACCACACCCTCGTAGGTAGGGCCCTTCTATTGTCGAAGTTGGAAGAGGCTGCAAAAGTTCGTGTTGTCTACGATACAAATAGACAAACAAGCACAGGACATTCATCTGTAGATGTGGCAGCAGCATTTGATAAGCGCATTGGCGATATTATAGGGCATTGGAAGGCTTTCCTATTGGATGGAGACTGCCTCACAGTATGGCAAGGGAAAGGAGATGATGAAGTTGTTCAAGCGATGGTAGATCGTGTGGAGAGCAACTTGAGAACCTTGAAGGCAGACGAAGTCGATTTATCACCAAAAAGAAAACAAAAAAGGAAGCGTGAAGAGGACGATGACTTCTCTTCGGAAACAAAAAACAATTTCATAAGGTGGACATCGAAGTTCAATCTGGAGGGCGAATAGTCCGTCCAAGTCAACAACGGTCAACTCGTTAATTGTCGCAGCACAGGGCAGGTCAATTCCCCATTATACTCACAAAAATCACTCTAGAGTATAACTAAGTGACTCTAGAGATCGAACCCACGAGATCCTGTGAAGTATCTAGCTCTATTAAGCAGTTAAGCTCAGTCAGTATCCCAATCTTACTTTCCGGTCCTAGATCTAGAACCAGAAATACCACCACACCGGATAACTATAGACCGGATTTCCCCTTCTTCCGGTCCTACTAACTATCCGGTCCATACAAATACCCAAATCCCAGGATCTCACAACTTCCGATCCTAGAAATCCGTCCTGACCAATCCGGTCGGGATGGTCATCCTGTATTCGTAATCCTATCCGGTTTAGTTTTGCCTCTGTTTCACCATCAGAGGGGTCGCCGCTTACATTTGAAAGTGGTAGGCCCACCACTCCTTCCGTGACTTATAGTGGCTGAAGACCCACTATCCTACTTCCTAAACTCCTAAGCTAATCCGGATCCGGTTTGGTCCTTCACAGCAACCCAGATAGCAATCCGGGTTGTAAGTCACACAAAGACCCCACACTCGACTCTCTCGTACTACAACGACCTTGATGCTACTTCCGATCCGTGCGAAGACAGGTGGTTACAAGTGTACCCGTCCGTTCCAACATCAACTAAAGTTCTTCCGTTTACCAACTAAGGCGGTAAGACCTCACAGGAGATCGGACACTCGACCGGATTTCCCACCCGGGAGTTCTAGCGCAGCTAAGGAATCCCTCCCTACTCGCCTAGCCTAACAACGGCTTTCTCACCCGGAATCTCAAACTCTAGACGTGCTGAGGAACTAAGTTCACTCCCAACTCTTCGATACCTACTCACATGTACCTTGGATCGGAAAATAAACACCAAGGGGAGAAATCACTCGCAAACCGGCTCGTACTATTCTAACTCCACATCATACAATCCTGTCGCGCTGGAAAGAGACACACAATGAGGAGAAAAGAAAGGTACAACAAAATTTGCAAAATGGACAACTCCCAATTCCCATCGCGGGAACCGATTTATATACAAAGGGTAAAAACCCTAAAAGCACAAAAAGGAGCGGAAAACCCGTGGGGGTCCGCCGCCATCCTAATCTAACTTCCGGTCTAACCTAATATTGTTGAGCCGGATCCGGATCCGGATCCGCTCCTACTTCTAACTGAAATCAAAATCCTATCTACTCTACAACCCTAGATCCTATTGTCGGGCTTCCGATCTCCGGAACTAGCTCCTCGAAGACTTCACTCAAGTTCCGGATCTGTTCCCCCTCCCCAGGGTTAGATCCGGGTGAAGACTCCAGGTTGATTGTAACATCCGGTCTCGTGCCCGGAGTCTTAGCCCGTGTAGACTTCTTGGACTCGGGAGTCCAATCCTTCCTATCCTTCTGAATGGTCGCGTCCGGAAAGATATCCGGTAGCGAGATGTCCGAAAGATGTATGCCCTTGGAGGACGTCGCTCCAGTCAGCTTCCGGTTGCTTTCCTCAATCCGGTCCGCAGCCTTCCACCCCTCCACCATCACCGTCTCCACCTGCTCAGCGAAGTCGGCGAGAATCCGGACCATCCGGGAACCGGATAGTTTCTTCTCTTCGTGGATCTTCTCGTCGAAGAGCTTCGCTTTGGTGGCGGCCGTTCCGGTCTCTCCCAGGGTCGCCTTGATTCGCTCGGCTATCTTCCGAGTCTCCTCCGCCATCTCCCGGGTGGCCGTCACGTCTTCCCGATAGGCAAAGAGAGTTGCCTTCAGGGTGTCCACCTCCTCCTGCAACCGGCGGATCTCTGCTTCCTGTTTCCGGGTCTCTTCCGGATTGGTGATGCACTCCGCCACCTTTTCCACCAACTTACTGTCCGGTGGCGCACCTACCAACTTTCCGATCGCCGCAAGCGTCCTGTGCTTGACCTCCCAATCCGCCCTGATGTTGCAGAGGAGGTTGATAAGACCGTTGAACGGATCTTGCATTTCCGGGTTTCCCCCGGAAACGGTCTTCTCGGCTTCCGGTTTCTCTTCCAGGGCCGGTCTGTCTTGACCGGGAGGCGTCCCGCGCTTGTGTGGAGGCGTCAGCTTCTGTCGCTTGATCGGCGGCATCGGCTCCTCCTCTTCCTCGCTGGACTCCCGGTCTGACCCGGAATCGGATTCGGCCTCGTCATCCGTCTCCGACTCCCCATACTTCAGGAGGACTTCTTGAATCCTCCACACCTTCTCCTCCGCGTCAGTGAGGACTTGGTGGTCACGATAGAGTTGGAAGAGGTAAGGGCACACTGGAGTGGCCCTCTTCTTTCCAACTCTACTAACGAGCTGGGTCACGAGATCGGAAATGATCCGTGCCCAGTCCACTTTCCAGGTACCATTTAGGGCACCGAAAATGGTGTTGCCGAGGGTGATCGTCACCCTGGTCGGCTTTTCCGGGTGAAGAACCGGAACCAGGAATTGCAAGAGCCGACGGTGTCGGTCATCCACGCAATCCTCGACCGCGTATCCGTCCTTCGGGTTGACAGCCCCCTGGAACTTCCCTCGGACAAACTCATCCTTCCAGTTCGCCATCCCTAAACCTCCTGCCCGGAAACCGTAAACCGCTCTCCACATTCCCTCGTTCCAGCAGACAGGAGTTCCTCTCACGGTGTTGTCAAACTGGTTGGACAGCTTTCCGAGGAGCTCCTTGACCATTCTCTCCTCCCTAAAACCCCAGGGTTTCTCTGCAAATCCTAGGCAACCCATAGAGGTGAGATCTTCCATGAGTTGAGACTTTTCCGGCTCTGTGGAGGGAATAACCGGAATGACTTTCCGGAGTTTCACCTCGCCTCCAGAGGGACTCGCTGGTCTCGACCTACGTAGCGGCGGCATTCCCACTCCAATCTATCTCACTCTCTCCTAGCCGCATGTTCCGTTCCTCACGTTCTCTCTCCGATCTCAACCGGAATTGAAACAAGCAGAACACAAACGCAAAACTCAACCGCGCGCTCTCAAGGTCGAGTTTCTAAAAAGGGGGTGCAACAGTGAAAGCTCCTCCTTATATAGTCTCTGGACCCTTTCCGGTTTAGTTTTCATAATCCGGTTTGCCATCATAATCCGGTCCCAGACCTAATCCGTGTTGCATTCCGTTTCCGTCATTAGTTACTCCCGACTGGATTAGATCCAAGAGGCCCACTACTTCTCGTTCCGTGCTAATTTTGAGTTTTCCTTCCCCACCTAATCGGATCCGGTTCCCTAATGACTAGTTTCCGTTCCTATTTTGGTGTATACTAAGAAAATCAAAATTTTAAGCTGCGACATCAATCATCTGCTAAACTCCTTGGTACAGCAGATTTTTCTTTTGTTTTGGGAGAAG
This sequence comes from Pseudoscleropodium purum, assembly GCA_963969395.1. Classification (NCBI taxonomy): domain Eukaryota; kingdom Viridiplantae; phylum Streptophyta; class Bryopsida; order Hypnales; family Brachytheciaceae; genus Pseudoscleropodium; species Pseudoscleropodium purum. The sequence continues at coordinate 12,357,514 of OZ017805.1, read as the reverse complement.
GTAGTGGTCCATCCGGTGGAAAGTAGGATTTGAGGAGAATTTTGTTTTTTAAAAACAATGGTCTTTTCATTGTTTAAAAACAAAAAAGAATGTGAAAGATTTAGATCTTAAAAAGATCGTATAGGATTCAATAGTAATATTGAAACTATGTTTTCATGTATTTTGTTTATACATATATATTTATATATAAAGATGCTATATTTTCATTTATGTATAAAAATATTTTTATATGTACATCTTATTTTACGTGGATGCATTCATTTTTGATTGTGTAACATTCAAATTACATAACAATATAAATTTTTCTAATGACTAATGGCAATGCAAAGTCTGCCCCGTCCGCCCTGTCCGTCCGCCCTATCTAGTCTGTACGCCCGATCGCCCCGGCCGTCCGCCCCCCCCCGCGCGTCCGCCTTTCGACGGCGGGAGGGACGCTGTATCCGCTAGCGTCCGTGCGTCCAGATGTCTGGAAAACGGACGCTATTTTGGGGCGGACGTTGAGATTCGTCAACCCTGTGGTGGATTTCTTTGGCCTTCTCCTTCTCTTCTTCTCTTTTTGAGGTTGTAATTCACCCTCTAAAACTGCCCGTTTATTTTTTCAGATACGTTCAATCTTTTTTTTTTAGATATGTTTTTTAGATATGTTTTTTAGATATGTTCTTTAGATATGTTCTAATATGAGTTGCCAATTTGTTGCATTTTTTAATCCTATAAAATTAGTATAGGACTTTTGGCTATATTATAGAATGACCTTTAGATGAAATATCCTTATCAATACAAATTTATTAGAAAAAAAGTATACATATGTTGTTTGAATACCTAATTTATATGAAAAGAATTACATAATATATTGTTTAGGATTTAATCTTGATATGAATAAAATACATTTTGGATTTATACCTCCTAAACCCCTAAAATAAAGGACCTACAAAATTTGGAACCTTCTTCAAAGAAAGGCAATGTATCCATTTGTCCAAAAACCAAAATAAAGAATTACATAAACGTGATGTTTTCAAATCGTCCATTCTAAAGAGCACCATGTACATTAAAGGGTTCAAATCTTTAAAAGATCTTTGCGCAAAATAATTTATGCTCTAAGTTACCCCATAAATTCATCAAAATCTACCTTAACAAGAGTTTTGGATATGTAAATAAAATTTTCAATGCATAAATTTTGCAAATCTTTATAGAGGTGTAGTGATTAGACATCAGTTAGAGCTCTTCATTAAGTCAAGTAATCATGAAAATTCAACAATCTTTCATTGGCATTTATGACAGTTGGCTAAGAATTAAGTACTCCAATTTGACCGATGACCATTGGTTTTCAATGTTTTTTCTAGTTCTATGACTGTTGACTATAGGTCATCTTACACCTTCTTGTGCAGGAGGAGCACTCTCCAAGTTATATTGCAATGAAATCCGCAAGGGAAAGTTCTTCTAAGCATTTCCTTATTGCCAATTTGTAGTTGTTTGCGACTTCATTACCAAATCTTTTATGGAGTAGAAGCTATTGAGGTCTAGCTAAACAAAGATTTCGTAAGTCTTGAATTCAAAAGAGAAGACATTACAAGCTACAATGTACTTTGGCCTACTAGTTTTGGAATGCTATCATCACTCTTTTGCCTAGTAGAAAGTAAGTTTTGAAACCCCTTTCTTACTTCATTTTGGATTGGATCATTATCTTTTGGGGCGCAATTGATCATTCAAAGATGCAAGTGGGATCTATTTTTTTAGTGTCTAGGGCTTCATGCTATGAGAATGCTTTAGGTTTCTCTAGGTGACAACTTTGTTTCATGGTGATAGCTTGGATTTATAGATCTGAAACATTAGTCAAATTATTGTACTAGAAGAAAGAATCAATTGAGGTTGGCCCTCTCAAGGCGATTGCATTGTGCTTGACCATACTCATTTAAAAAGGCTATTGTGTTCCTACATCAATATACTAGGGTTCAATTTCTGTAGTTCATTCCAAAGTTCGTAATTGGGGTGCAAGGCTTCAAAGAATGGAGCATTTCGATGCATTGCATTTGGTTAAAGGGAAGGTTAAGCAAGGGTCCTATCACAAAAAAGAGGTCTAGTGAGGGAAATTCTAAAGACATTGGACAAAAGGAGAGGGAGGATGCACAAAGTGCTAGGGTGAGCACTAGCAAGCAAAGGGCAAGTGCTTTAATAGAGAGCATTGTGGACAAATAAGAGAGTGATGATGAAGAAAAAGTTTGCAAGCAAGATGAAGAGTCCATTCTCCTAGAGTCTTCAAGGAGATGCCCTAAATCTAGAGGTAAAGAGAAGAAGGCCAAATGTTACCAAACTCCAAAGGATGTGGAGATAGAAATTGCAAACCTGAAGCAACCACCAAGGACCTTGACGAAGGAGGACTTTGCAAAAGAATACAAATTGTCCAACACTTGCGATAATAATCTTCACCAATATAGAAAGGATTCCCCTACAATGAAGCTGGTGAGGAGTACTTTGGGAAGTTGCTTGGTGATTGAGGGTGGAATGGATTCTCGTAACAATGCAACAAAGTTGACTTAAGAAGGAAAATCCAGGAGCTGCATCTGATCATGTATCTTCATGGTCCCTTGAAGATTCTAGGGCTACTTAAGATTGATTTTGTAGAGGGGGAAGTTGTGGAATATGGAAAGGAAAGAGATGAAGTTAATTGGTGTTTGTTTGGGGAGGAAACAAATAAGAAGCAACGCAATCATTATGAACAAGACCTTAGAAAAATTCAAGCCTTCAGGAAAAGCCATCTGACTTCTTCCAATGTCAATAAGATGCGTAGATTAGAGTGGAGGTCAATCAAGCTAGAGCCTAGTGATCAAATAGTGAAGCCAAAGCTAGGTGGGGGTAGTGGAAGAGCTTCCACTTTGGATAAGGTGACCGCCATGTTGCAATCAAAGCTAAGTGAAACGAGTGGGGAATCTGGGGTAGTTGTAGGTTTTGAAGGCCTTGATAGGCAACGAGGGTTATGATCTTATATCCAAGGTCATTGTGAGAAGTTTGTAAAGTTTACTAGGCACCCAAAAATCAACAATATTTTCTTTTGTACTTTTGAAAGTGCATGCTAAAGATAGCTAATTTTTTGAATTTGTATACAATGTACTAGTAAAATGTGTTTAGAATTATATGTAATAATATTTGTAATGTTGTATATTCTAAGTCCATTTTTTAGTAGAGGAATTTAAAATTCTTAACAAATTCATAGGCTAATAAATATTATTTTTAACAAAATTCCACATCAAATATATTAAATTTTTTTTTTTTCATTTTTTTGGAATGTCATACATTTGAAAACAAAAGAAATTCAAACTTTCTGAATGTGTTTTTTTTCCTTCCCAAAGTTCAAACTAATGAAGTCATGACACATATCCCAAAGTAGTGACTAGAAAATACATTTTTAATGATCAGCATTGAAAGATTCTATATATTAGCTATAGGTTCAGACCAACTATTGACTTCACAGTCATTTCAATTCAAGGCATGAAATTATCTTAAGAAATCCAGTCCACCCTATTTTAATTCTCTTACCTAGTACAAAATTTTCATACCTTATACTACAATAACTCATTAGTCCGTAGATTGCTTATGTAGTCAACAATGGGTGGTTCTACCATACATTGAACATCCATAAAAATGACTTTTGTATGAAAGATGGCCAAGTTCAAAGCCAACATTCTAGGTCTTAACCCCTAACTGTCTAAGGCACCAAAATGTAGAGTTTTTAAAACTTTGAAGTTATATAAAATTTAAACAACTTGTTATTTTTAATAGTCTAAATTTTTGGAAAATTCTTCTTAAAGTCTAGTTTTAGTATCAAATATCCAATCGTGAAAATAAATGATAGTGACTTTTCTATAGAAGATTTTGTGCAAGGGTACCTTTTGCAATCTTAACTTCCTATAGTATTGAGAGCTCTTGAAAATGAGCCTCAAATACATTAGATCTTGGAAAAACAATTACATTCCAAATTATTTTTTAAACCTTCTAGAGTAGATTTTTAAAAATCTTGAATTGATTACGGTTACAAATGTTAGGCCCTTTGACCTCCAAGGTTGCTAGTGTGCGAGCCTGGAGCCATGAGCCTATAAGTAGGAACATTGAATTCCTTAAAAAAGATAAGGTACATGTAACCATGGTTTTACCTATGATTGTGGATGTGATAAATTTGAATGTTTTAGAATTGGTCTTTCATTTTTGGGGGTCATTTTTGAGTGCCTAACAAATGTATTTCTTGCTTCAACATAAAATTTGGATGAGTGTTTAGGGTATATTATAGACCCACCATTGTGCCCCTCTTGGCACACTATTTAGGGTTTGGTAAGAGAGTTAGTTGGATGGATATTATTTTTAGCAACAAGCAATTTTTATTCGTAAAGACTATTTTAATTCATGAAGTCTTTGTTTGTACAAATTATTTTTTTGACACCCTATTTTAATGTTTGCGAAGTCTTTGTGGATGGTATAAATATGTATTTTTTTTTTCGCACCCTTTTTTTTACACCCTATTTTTTCATTGAAGCTTTGGGGTAGTTGTGATGTTTTTAGACATCCTATTTTTTTTTGGAAAACATTTTTTGTAGTTTTTTGACACTCAATTTTTTTAATGAAAGATTTTGGTTAGTTTTAATTTCATTTTTGGTACCCATTTTTTCAGAGCAATCACATTTGTGTAGTTGTAATATTGTTTTACACCCTATCCTGTGTAGTTGTAATATTTTTTAACACCATGGGGGTGTGAATTCATTCATTTCTTTTAAACACTATATCTTTCATTGAGACACTCAAAATGATGAATTATTATTTAACTTTGATGTCTCATTATGTAAGAATCTAAGATGTAAGAGACCATGGCTAATAATGAATTCGAAAGCACAACCACAAATTCAAGAGTGAGAAGGGAAATGATTTACAAAAGATATAACCATAAAATACACTAATCCTATCATAGAGAAAATCAAAATATAATGTTTTGACTCATTAGATATGTCAATCTCATGAGTCTAAGTGGTAATCGACTCTACTGTTGAATCCTTGTTACTAGAAGAATTTGAAGTCTCTTTACCCCCAGATGTAGATACGACTATAAAATGCAAAACATTTAGAGCATACAAAGGTTTTTGGTGTTTGGGTTCAGAAGTTCTAAACTCTACAAATGTTGATGCTAGCTGCTCTGCATAAACAAGCAAATGGAATGACTTCACTAGACTAAGGATTAGCCTTTGTCTCTTCTTTACTACATCCGCTACTACGAATCCTTCATTATTACAAATGCAAATGATTCCCTATTAAATCATGAAATGTTACAAGTACTTTAGATACTATTGAATTTAGGGACTAAAGAAAACTTTCTTTCTAGGTCTATTACGTCGAAGGAACTTCCGAAGTACAATTGTCATGGAATCTAGATCTTGTGACATTTGAACCTCAACAACTTTGTTAACTCTAGCTATGGCAATGGGAGGAACATTCATCTTCATAGGTTCAAGGAGATTTTGAAAATTTTCTTGTCTTGCTCCAATGCTAGAATGTGGTGTCCCATCCCGTGACATGCCTTGATTGAGGCACCTATGAAAAAAAATTATATTCAATACTTCTATTATCTAGGTCTGAACTTAGAGATTGGATACAAGAATTTATGAAATGACAACCTTACTTGTAGACGTTGTGTAGTCAAAAACAATGTCTCCCTTGTCAACGGTACCATCAATAATGAATGCCAGAAGTCAGGTGTCCTTTTTGTGAGTCCCACGCCACAACATTTGATCCATTTTGTTCATCAATATGGAATCAATTGTTGTGTAGTTCATTAGCAAGTCATCCAAATGAAGGTCCACTTTGGCTTGCTCCATTGCCTTTGAATGCTTGAAGAAAAACTCCAATTTCCCTCTGGCACCAAGGTCTTTTACCAAAAGGGTGATGCCAAATTTCAATGTCTACAAGTACAAAATCAAAACTCATATAAAAAAATGTATAGACAAGTTAAAAAATGTATGCCCAAAAAATTGTCAAAGATTCATAAAATATTATCGTACTAGTATTGTCAATGGCCGAAGTTAGGTGCACCAGGTTCATACTCATCCAATCTTTTTTCATGGGCATATTTGGGAATTCCTCACATAGTCCCGCAATGGTACTCTTTGTGTCCATACTCCATGGATGAAACACAACAATTGTGCCATGGTCTTGCAAATGCTTAAAAAATCATTTTGTAGTTGGGGTCTGAGTTCGACACTAGTATACTATCTATTGTAGATGGACACCCTAGTACCAAAAAATTTTCTTGGCAATTGAAGACCATGAGGTCAAATCCAAACCATCGGTTTATCTTCCCATCATATACCCTAATCTTCCCTATTACCACCCACAAGAGAATTTTTTTGACCAATCAATAGTTGCAAAAACTGAACTCTCATTTTGAACTACTTCAAAGATATCTTCAAAAACAAAAATATGAAATTACTTATTTTTTGAGGAAATTCATAACCTCAATGTAGTAGTTTGGTCTAGTTTTTTTTTCATTCTCCACAATGTTTTCAATGGAGACATTTAGGATTAACTCCCTTCAAGTCACTTCTTCATCATCTGAATGGTGAACTAGTTGAGTCCCCTATGCGTCTACTTTCTTCTTGGCTTTTGTCTTGGCCTTTTCTTCCTTCTCTTTCTCCTTTTCTTTTTCTTTCTCTACCAATTTCACCAAATGCTTGGCCTCCTTTTTCTCTTTGTTCTCTAACGCAAGTTGAAGCTTTGCTATTTTCTTCTTATCATTAGAATCCCTCTTGAAAATGGCCCTCTTTTTTTGGACATCGCTTAACCCTCCAAACTCGTCTATGTCCATGTCAATATTGCCAATATCCTTTAAAGAATTTTGGAGTTGCAATATGGATGGATGAGTGTAGGAAATTGGATAGTCAATGTACCATCCGTCGGCATTGAGATGGGTTGTTGTAAATGTTTTTAGTTGCATGGATGTGTACATAAAAGTCGTAGAACTACAGTCCAAGAAGTTGGATAGAAATGGAGGAAAGTCTTTTTTGTCAATTGCTCCTTTGCTAAACAGCTTGAATTTGAAGTACTTGTAGTTTAATTGTACAATGTAAAGAAGAAAAATCAAAACACATCAAACTAGAACACCATAAATTGCAAAACATGGTTTAGGATTAAAAATGCTTTGACCAACTTTCATAGTTTTTAGTGTAGATCTATGAAACAATTTAATTCTAAACCAAAACCAAGGGGGACATGATGTTTATACCAAAGCTCTATTGGATACGACAAAGCTTTGGTATGTACATCAGGACCCTCCAAGTTCTGACTAAGTTGTCATTCATTTTGAAATTCATTTTCCGCATCAACATTTCAATATCAAATGAGACTTTGTTAAATATACAACATAAACACCAAAATAAATAGCTTGAAAATGGAATAATATTTGATACATACTTGAAAAGAATTCCCTAAACCACTGGGATCCTTCAAAGGATGTAGAGTTGTCGTTTTTTTTAAAATACTTTATTCCTCTCAAGTTTAATATGAAGAGTCGATTTCAAATCTTCTTCCTGTAACCCTCAAGATATTCCACCAAGGTTTTTGGTTGTTGTGGAATGTTTATGTCTACAACAATGTTGTCATCCTTTACAACACTTTCAAACTCATTGACAAGCACATCTTCAATTTAAAAGACAAGAATTTTTTTTAGCAATCTATCACGTGAAGTAACATCAAGATCATTCTACATCGAATTGTAGTGTTAGATGGACTCTTATAAGAGTTCTTCTTAGTCTTGGCTAGATTTCATCCAAATGTTAGAGTTCATCCATTTTAGGGCTTGAGTATTTAGGTGGAGAGAGCTTCTTGACTTGACATTGATGTCAAGTCAAGTTTGGTGAGTGTTTTTGGAGAGAATTGTGTGTTTTGCTTTACTTGAAAATGACGAATTATCATTTAGTAAAAGCTTCACTTCTTCTCTTACATTTACACTCTTTGATTTTTCTGTTGTAGAGTAAGAGCCACTTGACTTTGTATGTGTAGATTCAATAGTTTTTTATTTGACAATAATTTCCTTCTTTCTTTCTTATAGTACTTATCTTGAGTGGAAAGATAGAATTTCAACTCCTATATTGTTGCTAATACTTGTAGTAGTCGTAGAAGAATTTCATATGATTCCAACGCTTTGAAAAATGCAAGATTTGAATGATTTTTGAAGTTATGGGATTTTGAAGTTTGTTGGAATTTTTGTAATGAGTCCCTAGAGTGGAGTGGCGCATTATGACATCTACAAATTTAGAAGATTTTTCAAAATCTAGGTATTTTGAAAATTTTCTATTGGAATCTAGAATACTTGAAGATTTTGAAATTGAAACTTTTGGAAGATATTTGAAATGTCTCAACAAGGTACATTTTGCAAAATATAGAATCTTGCACATTTGTAGATTTAGAATTCTTTTTGAAAGAAAAAAAAAAAAAATAGGATGCAAACTTTGAAATTCAATTCTAAGGGTGTATTAGCTTGGATTTGAGTAAAATTTGTGCCTATTTTATATGAAAATTGCCAAGGAATCCAATGGTGTAATTGGTTTGGCATTTAGACTCGTTAATCAGCCTAGAATTGTATTTTTCATAGGCTGAATGGTGTTTTTGAACATCAATGTTCCAAAATTTCCAAGAATTTTAGATTTTGGAACCTAATTAGACACTTTCTAGTGTCTACTTTTTGTTATTGATATAAGATTGGTGACTTGTGATCATCCATTGCAAGCGTTTGTTGATGGCTCTAATTCACAATTTTCTTGTGTTTTTGCAATTTGTTGTTTGGAAAAAAAGATCCAATTTGGATTTCTTGCATTTTGTTTTAGTACCTTCCTTTGTAGCCGACTTTATTGTTGACGGTTTCCGGTTTTGTCCCATTTTTTATTTGTAAATAAGCTTTCATTTTCATAGACGTATCATAGTGGCAAGGTTGGGTTAAACATTGGTGAGACTTTTTTCTGTACACCAAGTAGGCGGTACTTGTTTGAATTGTGGTACTTGGGAAGTGATGACCCGTGAATTGCAAGTTTGGTAATGCTATAGGTATAAGTTGTCTTTAGCCTTTAGATAGTTGTAGGTACTCAAGTAGTCCTTTTATGGTACACACTAGAAATCGATATTATCGATCTCTGTTACCAACCTACTTGGAGGATACTCACATCGACAACTTTGGACCAATAGTGGATAGTAATGAGGCTTTTGAGCCTATTTCGGCATTGGATACTACTAGTAGGCTTCAAGTTTGGAGTATAAGTATATTTCATGATATAGACGATGATCCTTGCAATATGGTGAAGGATCGATTCTCTAGGAAGGTTGAGGCATTTCTCTTCCCGACCAAAGGCTTCGATTTTGGACTAGATGAAGGAGAGACGTTAATGGTTTCCAAGCTTCAATAATTGATATGCTTTTGAGTTATTACCACAACACTTGAAGTATGAAGCGCTCTAAACATATGAGCGATGGATTGCTGAGTACATGTTTCAATTGTGCCAAGTAGAGTGCTATTGGGAGGCTCGTATAGAGCTTGTTTCTACGTTCAAAGAGGATGCAACAATAAGTTTGGTTCCTATGGAGAAGGGAGCTTAGAAAAGAACAAAGATGATTCATCTTCTGAGGACATCAAGGGAAAGGCTTTGACATTAGTTCAACCTTTCATTACCTTATCTTCAATGGTATAAGCTATATAGGTGACGTTGGTTGTAATTGGTGATCTACCAATGTTTGAACCATTGTACTTCTTTATTGCTCATTTGGAGATTGAATACGGAGACTTTCACCATGATCAGATGTAATACATTCAAGATTTCAAATATGAGAAGGATGATACTGTATGTACAATGTATACGAGGTTGGCATGATTTGCAATTGAATCTGGAGGTGTATTTGCAAAGAGCCAACTTGAGAAGATCTTTTTGTCCAAATTTGACAAAAGACTTCTAGATTTGGCCACACCACGGACTATTAGTAACTATAAAGGTCGAGTAACATTGGCACAAGTATTTGTTGAAGTTGAAAGGTGTGATAGAGCTTTGTGCGAACATGATGCTACCAACATGGTTTCTTGGATGACGGATAGTACTAAGTCTAAAAAGGCTACTACACCTACAAATAGTTTGGTAGAGATTCACTTTGAAAAGAGCCAAAAGACTCTTCACTGTTGGAAATGTGAAAAATTTGGTCATGCCAAAAATGATCCCAATTGTCCAAAGAAGAAGAAGGCCTAATTTGTAAAGAAGTCCAAATAAAAGACAAAAGTAGCCAAGATAACGGAAAAATCCAAGAAAAGAGAGCTCAAGTGTTTCAATTAGCTAGCGAGATGTTGGAGGGCAAAGTTCCTATGCCATTTCTTGAAGTGGCTTAAGCTATCACTGAACCTTCTATAAAAGAAGATTTGGTTAAGTTGCAAACTAAGCTTGTAATTGAAGCTATTGTAGTGTTTGAAGAGGGTGTTTTACAACAACCAAAGTTACCACTTTTATTTGATGCATCTTTGACTATAGGAGTTGCTTACTTAATTGATGTTGCAACTAGGTTTGCTTGAGAACATCGTAGAAACATAGTACATCTAATTAATGACAACAATGTTCTTATTGTTAGCCACACAGATGGCAATATTAGTCGTGTTATACCATTTTGTGTAATGATGGAGTCTGGTGCTCAACCGGTAATGATTAAAAAGTAACTTGCTCAAGAATAAAGTCTCACTATAGCAGACCTTGAGCCTTGTCCATTCATCATTTTTACTTATGTTGGAGGTACAAAGCGTGCTACTGGCTATACTAAGTAGCCATTACAATTGATTTTTTGCATTGGACTTGGGCCACTTTATTCACATTTGTCGCTATAGTGTGCACTCACTAGTGTTACCAACTATTATATTTTAGTTGGTCAGCAAGTGCTATATCCTCTTGGTTTTGGTCTTAACAATTGGATCGAGGAGATATGGATTAGATTGGAATATTCTATTAGTGATGGGACAAAGGAATTTATTCTCAAAGCGTATGCAGCAACCACCATGACTATGTCAGCAAAGACTTTATTTAGTTGCAGTGCATTGGTATTAGATTTACCATGTGGACCAGTGCTTACAGAAGAGTGTCGCGGCTTAAAATTTTGATTTTCTTAGTATGCACCAAAATAGGAACGGAAACTAGTCATTAGGGAACCGGATCCGATTAGGTGGAGAAGGAAAACTCAAAATTAGCACAGAACATGAAGTAGTGGGCCTCTTGGATCTAATCCGGTCAGGAGTAACTATCGTCGGAAACGGAATACAACACGGATTAGGTCTAGGACCGGATTATGATGGTGAACCGGATTCATGATGACCAAACCGGAAAGGGTCCAGAGACTATATAAGGAGGAGCTTTCACTGTTGCACCCCTTTTTAGAAACTCGACCTTGAGAGAGCGCGGTTGAGTTTTTGCGTTTGTGTTCTGCTTGTTTCGATTCCGGTTGAGATCGGAGAGAGAACGTGAGGAACGGGACGTGCGGCTAGGAGAGAGTGAGATAGATTGAAGGGGGAATGCCGCCGCTACATAGGTCTAGACCAGCGAGTCCCTCTGGAGGCGAGGTGAAGCTCCGGAAAGTCATTCCGGTTATTCCCTCCACAGAGCCGGAAAAGTCTCAACTCATGGAGGATCTCACCTCTATGGGTTGCCTAGGGTTTGCCGAGAAACCCTGGGATTTTAGGGAGGAGAGAATGGTCAAGGAACTCCTCGGAAAACTGTCCAACCAGTTTGACAACACCGTGAGAGGAACTCCCATCCGCTGGAACGAGGGAATGTGGAGAGGTGTTTATGGTTTCCGGGCAGGAGGGTTAGGAATGGCAAACCGGAAGGATGAGTTCGTCCGGGGCAAGTTCCAGGGGGCCGTCAACCCGAAGGACAGATACGCGGTCGAGGATTGTGTGGATGACCGACACCGTCGGCTTCTGCAGTTCTTGGTTCCGGTCCTTCACCCGGAAAAGCCAACCAAGGTGACGATCACCCTCGGCAACACGATTTTCGGTGCCCTAAATGGTACCCGGAAAGTGGACTGGGCACGGATCATTTCCGATCTCGTGACCCAGCTCGTTAGTAGAGTTGGGAAGAAGAGGGCCAGTCTAGTGTGCCCTTACCTCTTCCACCTCTATCGGGAAAACCAGGTACTCACCGACTCGGAGGAGAAGGTGTGGAGGACTCAAGAAGTCCTCCTGAAGTATGGGGAGTCGGACACGGATGACGAGGCCGAATCCGATTCCGGGTCAGAACGGGAGTCGAGCGAGGAAGAGGAGGAGCCGATGCCGCCCATCAAGCGACAGAAGCTGACGCCTCCACACAAGCGTGGGACGCCTCCCGGTCACGACAAACCGGCCCCGGAAGAGAGACCGGAAGTCGAGAAGACCGTTTCCGGGGAAGACCCAGAAATGCAAGATCCGTTCAACGGTCTTATCAACCTCCTCTGCAACATCAGGGCGGATTGGGAGGTCAAGCACAGGACGCTTGCGGCGATCGGAAAGTTGATAGATGTGCCACCGGACAGTAAGTTGGCGGAACAAGTGGCGGAGTGCATCACCAATCCGGAAGAGACCCGGAAACAGGAAGCGGAGATCCGCCGGTTGCAGGAGGAGGTGGGCACCCTGAAGGCAACTCTCTTTGCCTATCGGGAAGACGTGACGGCCACCCGGGAGATGGCGGAGGAGACTCGGAAGATAGCCGAGCAGATCAAGGCCATCTTGGGAGATGCCGGAACGGCCGCCACCAAAGCGAAGCTCTTCGACGAGAAGATCCACGAAGAGAAGAAACTGTCCGGTTCCCGGATGGTCCGGATTCTCACCGACTTCGGTGAGCAGGTGGAGACGGCGATGGTGGAAGGGCGGAAAGCAGCGGACCGGATTGAGGAAAGCAGCCGGAAGCTGACTGGAGCGACGTGCTTCAAGGGGATACATCTCTCGGACCTCTCGCTACCGGATTCCTTTCCGGATGCGACCATTCCGAAGGGTGGGAAGGATTGGACTCCCGAGTCCAAGAAGTCAGCACGGACTGAGAATCCGGGCACGAGACCGGATATTACAATCGACCTGGAGTCTTCACCCGGATCTAACCCTACGGAGGGGGAACGGAACCGGAACTTGAGTGAAGTCTTCGAGGAGCTGGTTCCAGAGAGAGGAAGCCCCACAATAGGATCTAGGGTTGTAGAGTAGATAGGATTTTGATTTCAGTTAGGAGTAGGAGCGGATCCGGATCCGGCTCAACAGTATTAGGTTAGTCGGAAGTTAGATTAGGGTGGCGGCGGACCCCCACGGGTTTTCCGCTCCTTTTTGTGCTTTTAGGGTTTTTACCCTTTGTATATAAATCGGTTCCTGCGATGGGAACTGGAAGTCTTCATTTTGCAAATTTCTTGTACCTTTCTCTTCTCCTCATTGTGTGTCTCTCTCCAGCGCAACAGGATTGTATGATGTGGAGTTAGGATAGTACGAGCCGGTTTGCGAGTGATTTCTCCCCTTGGTGTTTCTTTTCCGATCCTAGGTGCATGTGAGTAGGTATCTAATAGTTGGGAGTGAACTTAGTTCCTCAGCACGTCTAGAGTTTGAGATTCCGGGTGAGAAAGCCGTTGTTAGGCTAGGCGGGTAGGGAGGGATTCCTTAGCTGCGCTAGAACTCCCGGGTGGGAAATCCGGTCGAGTGTCCGATCTCCTGTGAGGTCTTACCGCCTTAGTTGGTAAACAGAAGAACTTTAGTTGATGTTGGAACGGACGGGTACACTTGTAACCACCTGTCTTCGCACGGATCGGAAGTAGCATCAAGGTCGTTGTAGTGTGAGAGGGTCGAGTGTGGGGTCTTTGTGTGACCTCCAACCCGGATTGCTATCTGGGTTGTTGTGAAGGACCAAACCGGATCCGGATTAGCTTAGGAGTTTAGGAAGTAGGACAGTGGGTCTTCAGCCACTATAAGTCACGGAAGGAGTGGTGGGCCTACCACTCTCAAAATTAAGCGGCGACCCCTCTGATGGTGAAACAGAGGCAAAACCAAACCGGATAGGATTACGGATACATGATGACCATCCGGACCAGATTGGTCAGGAGGATTTCCAGGACCGGAAGTTGTAAGATCTTGGGATTTGGATATTTGTACAGACCGGATAGTTAGTAGGATCGGAAGAAGGAGTAATCCGGTCTATAGTTATCCGGTGTGGTGGTATTTCTGGTTCTAGATCTAGGACCGGAAAGTAAGATTGGGATACTGACTGAGCTTAACTGCTTAATAGAGCTAGATACTTCACAGGATCTCGTGGGTTCGATCTTTAGAGTCACTTAGTTATACTCTAGAGCGATTTTTGTGAGTATAATGGGGAATTGACCTGCCCTGTGCTGCGACAAAGAGACTATAACATTTATATTTAATTCCATGGCATTATTTGATTCATCTTCTTTTGAAGTTTTTAATAAACATTATATAACCCCTATACCTCCATAGAGTACACAAATTGAATTGTGTAGGCAATGCCAAGATATTTTGGCTTCATTAGATCTTATAAAGGATCCACTAATCTATTTATTGGCCAACCTATTTATTGGCATCCACCAATAGAGAGTATCACCCTCATGGAGCTATTTGTAGACATTAGTACTAGTTTTGGTAGTTGCTTTGGAGGTTGGACTTAAGGTCAAGCGCTACATTCACGTGGATAATGGGATAACACCTAATCATGCAGCCCGTCATCATATCTAGTGATTGTTAGCCTTGTATTTAGAACAATTATCTCCTTCTGCTATTTAGGGTTGTTTTGGTAAACTTCCTCGAGATGTTACTCTCATTAGTGATGAGGATATGAGGAAGTTGGGTTACATTGATTTACTTATTGCTAGTTGGCCTTGTCAAAGCCATTCACGTACAAGAGTTGGTAGAGGTTGTGATGATCCTCGATCTAATCTATTTGTAGACTTGCTCCGATTTACACAATCGTCATATACCAACCAATCTACTATACTAGGATATATTTTTGGAAATGTATCACCATTAGGTGAGACACGGCCAAAGGTTCTTGTGGATGGGTACTATTTTCATCAATTTCTAGGCCCTCCAACGTTTGTGGATGCTGCAACTTTCAAACTTTGGATTCTTATACTCATTGCCCACATTGGATTTGGACTATCTCACTACATCTCATATACTCCAAGCATCTTTTAAAAAAATCAAGAGGCCTATAATACACAAGGTGGTTGATATTTTGGATGATTATTGTATTCCTTTGGATGTTTCCAAAGAGAATGAGTCTCCATTAGCTTGTGTGAATAAGTTAGGGGCACTTTGAGTTGTTTTTCCTACATTTGTAACATATTTAAGCTCTTTTTCATTTTGAGCACATGATCCTGGTAGGGTTTGGAGTGATACCTTTCAAACTCATGAAGAATCTACTACAAATGAGCAAGAATATATCATGGGTTTTCTAACTAGTACCACTATTGCTTATGACTTCACAGAAGGTCAACGATGCTTTTTTTTAGACCAAGTTATGAATCTCAATACTCTAATATGAATTATTGGTATATATCTTACTATTCAACAACATCATGGTGACTATTTACTTACTCTAAGGCTAAAAAGCAATAGTCAAGGGGCTATGGAGCCAGAACTCACTAAGTTTGAGGAGTCTAAATCATTTTTTCACTTGAAGCGGAATGCAACAAAAGAGCTTTGGGCTCAACGTGTTTTTGCTTCTTTGGCTCAAGATTTTGGGAAAGTAAATGTCCAAAAGATGTTTTCTAGGGTATTTTTGCAAGATCCCTTCTTATCTATGGACATCACAACTTTGTATATGGATTGTGGTAATGAAGCCTTTCAGTTGACTTCAAGTCAAAAGATTGGAGGCATGGAGGTTGTGCCTTCTACAAATTAGCAATTGTAAATTATGTCGATATGTAATGGTTCTCCATTGGTTGATAAGGTAACCATTGAGTTTCATGATTGGCCATTGGACTTAGGGCCAAATCTTACTAGAGCCAAAGCACAAAGGATACAAGCTTTTAGTCACTTGTATTGTACTTGTTTTGCCTTTAGATTGGAGGAGCTTGAGGGCTATAAAGGCAAGCCTATTCACATTTAGTTGAAAAATGATCATCCAATCTTTCAACACCCTTGTAGATTGAATATCTCAGAGAGAGATGGTGTCTAAACTTGTTGTCAAGAGTTATTGGCTGTGGGTTTGATTGAACTTTTCGATGGCAAATATGCTTATGCTATATTTATGCCTTCCAAAAGGGATATATTTGGCAATTGGATGGAGAAATAGATGTGTAGAGATTATTGTCTAAGTAATTGTAAAACCAAGTCAAATTGAAAATCCAATGCCAATGCTAGAGAAGATATTTGATATAGTGGGTTTTTCTTGAGTTTTTAGTACTTTAGGATTGTGATCTAGTTATCACCAGTTGCCAGTGCTCATAGAAGATTGGGTAGAGACAGCATTTTGGGGAGTTGATTAAGATGGCAAGAATCAACTCTATCATTGGAAGTTTCTTCCATTTGGTCTCAGTAATGCACCAATTGAGTTTTAGAGGGTGATGGACTAAGTTTTGACTAGCCTACTATTTGCTAAATGCTACATTGATGATTTTATTATCTTTAGTAAGAGCCCGCATGAACATATGAAGCATTTGCAAGCAATATTTGAACAGCTACAGCAATGGGGATTGCACTTGCATCATAGTAACTGTAGATTCTTTTATGATCAATTACCATACTTGGGCCATATAATTGTGCAAAAGGGTCTTAGAGTATAATAGGCAAAGGTAGATGCATTATACAAGATCCCGACACCTATCGATGTGTCAAGACTTCAAGCTTTTTTTAACTTGGCAAATTACTATCACCCATTTGTTAAAAACTTTAGCTTAATTGCCAAGCCATTGACAATTCTTATAGAAAAGGACCAACCATGGACTTGGGGCTATAAGCAACAACAAGTTTTTGATACATTGAAGTAGAAGTTGGATTTAGCTCCTATACTTTGACGGCTAGATGCTACTAGATCCTTTCAATTGCACATAGATTGGAGTGCAATGGGATTGGGAGTAGTCTTAACACAAAAAGATGATGTAAGATAAGAGTATGTCATCGCATATACTTCTAGGAATAATAACAATATAGAGTCCAAATATTCATCTTATGAAGGAAAAACATTGGCTATAGTTTGGGCCATTGCACATTTTTGACCTTATTTGTATGATTAACAATTTACATTGGTAATAGATTACAAACCTTTGAAGTAGCTTATAGAATCAAATAAGCTGATTGGCAAGCTTGCTAGATGGGTGATGTTGCTTCAAAAGTATGATTTTGAGGTGGCACATCAAGCAAGGATTACAAATTTGAATACTAATGGACTTTGTCATAATCAAAGGTCTTTAGAGGAGGATTTGACCATAGTTAGTTGGCATGGGGAATGTGATAGAGAGGTAGTTGCTGGATGACATGCTGCAGCATATCTTAGTATGATGTCAAGTTCTGCATCTATGCTACATGCATACAGGTTAGATGAAGAATCTAACAAGGCCCAAGTTGTTACCAATGTGTATGAAGATCGTACAGTTTTATATAAACTTCATCAAGAGACATTTTCTACACCTATCTCTACCTTGGAGCAAAATAGAATTGGTCATCGAGTAGCAAG
The DNA here is from genome assembly GCA_963969395.1 of Pseudoscleropodium purum. Classification (NCBI taxonomy): domain Eukaryota; kingdom Viridiplantae; phylum Streptophyta; class Bryopsida; order Hypnales; family Brachytheciaceae; genus Pseudoscleropodium; species Pseudoscleropodium purum. The sequence continues at coordinate 12,339,830 of OZ017805.1, read as the reverse complement.
ATTTTGTTGGAAGAACGGTTTGTTGTTTCAAGTATGGTTTGATGGAACTAGGTGCATTATTCCAAGACTAGATCAACGGGTTTTTTTAGTATAGCAAGTACACAAGGAATTTAGACATTTTGGCATGCATAAGACACATTCTATGTGACCTAGTCAATATTGGTGGATTGCTATATATCAACAAGTTATTATTTATGTTTCTCGGTGTAAGGTGTGCGATTGAATTAGATCAAGTTTTCATACTTTATCACCTCAACTATGACCTTTGCCCATCATGGGTTTGGGTTATCATTGGTCTCTAGATTATGCCGAGCTACTCGTTGTCACCTTATGTGGAGCTAAATATGTGTTGGTGATGGTGGAGCATTTTAGCAAGTAGATTGAACTTGTGGATCTACCACAAAATTCTTCAAAGTTGGCGGCTATGGCTTTTCTTGATCGTATTTTAGTACATTTTAGGGCACCTGCTATGGTGTTGACAGATCAAGGGTGGAAATTCCTTGGTTCATTTAAAGATTTGTGGACTAAAGCCTTGATAGATCATTGTATGACTTCTAGAAACCACCTTTAGGCAGATGGCTTGGCTGAGCGAGTTGTCCAAATGTTCAAGTGTGGTTTATGAAAATATGGACAGTTTTATGGCAATAATTGTAATTAGAACTTGATGTTGCCATAGATTGCTATCGGCTATCATTATAATAGGCAGGCGTCATTGGCATCTTCTAGCCCTTACTTGTTGTATGGATGGGAGCTAATTCTACCTTAGCCTATTGCAAGAGAAGTTAGCTCTAGTTGTAGACTTGGATGACCTTGATATGTAGTGTGGGAATCTGAAAAGTTAGATTCTTATTACTTCAAATAGAATTTGAAATAAGGAGATGATTTCTAGTATATATTTTTTTGCTTTTAGAAGTTAAAAACAAAGAAATTATTAGGATCTCTTAACTAAGATAAAATGGTTAAAGAGGAAAATTTTTCGTTTTAATCGGAACTAGAACCTAAATACTTGGCCAAAAATATTTCTAAGACTTTTTACAATATTGGAACTGGAATTGAGATTCATCTAGAAGCTAACAAATGCAAGCGGAAATACAAGCAAAACGTTCAATAGATGAAAAATCCGTCGAGACAATGCAACGATTATCTCCAGCCAGGGTTGACAGGACGGTCGGACGTCCGGATGCCGACGCTATGTCCATAGCGTCCGCTGACATTCGCGGACACCGTCCACCCTGTCTACCCCGCTCACCCCGTCCGCCCCACCCCGCCCTGTCCGCCTCACCCTGTCCGCCCCGCCCCGTCCTATCCGCCCTACCCTGTCCGCTCCGTCCGCCTTCTGACGGCGGGAGGGACACTGCATCCGCTGGCGTCCGTGAGGACGGACTTCCGGGTTACGGACGCTATTTTGGGGCGGACGTATTAATTTGTCAACCCTATCTCCAGTGGCTGTAGAAATCAGAACTAGAGAAGAGAGAGGAAAGTCACTCTCCTTCCTTCTTCACTTGTTTTTGGATCCACTTGAGTTTTGGTCAATGAAATTTCTCTATTGAAAACCTCGAGGACACTAAATGATTCATGAGGAGGTTATGAAGGCACTTACCGAAACTAGTGGATTGAAACACCTCTTGGCAGTGAAAACAATTAAATTAACTAAGTGGACTGCACATTTTGGGGGGTCTACAAAATACTCACTAATAGAGCGTCGGATTTGATGGTACACAAAGAATAATCCTCTAGACCCCCTAACATGATCTCATAGTTGAGCCACTAAGGTTCTAAACCTTAAGATACTTCATCACATCTAAGGAATTTTAAACAACTCTCAAAATGCTAAAGCATATTTATGCAATTTAAACTAAAATAGGAGCAGATTGAATTCAATAACATGTACAATAGGAATATTGATTAACCACATAAGCTTATTGACAGTTTAGGTGGTCGAACACATTGTACCATGCCAATAGCCTAAACCGGTCCTCATTCTTCTGGATGTATAATTTTCAATCTCCCTAACTACTTCAAAAGCCAAATTTCTATAGCTTGGAATTACGAATTGTTCAAGCTTTAGTTTGAAAAGTTTAAATTTGAAAACATGACAACATTTGGGGGGTCTAACGTATATGAGAATAAGAAGCATCAGATTCGACAGTCCTTTGGGAGTAAGCCCCTAGACCTCCTGAAATTATCCCAAAGTTGAGAATGTACTCTCTTGAGATCAAAACCAAAACCCCATCGCCATTAGGACCTCATCTGAACGCCATTGGAACCTCATTGGAGGCTTCGCCATCAAAACCAAAACCTCAAGACCACGACAATAAAATCAAGAGGTGGCTAGAAGATCGAAAACAAAACAAAATAACGGGTCCCTGAGATTAAAATCAAGAGGCGACTAGGAGATTAAAAAGAAACCTAGAAGGCAAGTCCATGAGATCAAAAACAAAACAAAACGACGGTCCGTGAGATTAAAATTAAGAGGCGACCAGGAGATTAAAAAGAAACCTAGAAGGCAAGTCCATGAGATCAAAATAAACAAGCAACCAAGAGATTGAAATCAAGAGGCGGCCAGGAGATCGAAATGAACAAGCTGACAAGAAATGGAAATCTACAGCCACGAGATGGAAACTAGTGAAGCAAAATGAGATCAAAACCTAGAAGACAAGACAACGACATTCGTACTTGTGGCCACTAAATTCAAAAAAAGAAGGTGGCATGAGATCAAAACAAGGAAGGCAATGACAACATCATAACCTGTAGGGTGGAACAAAAACCTCAATGCAATCAAAAATCTATAGGCCTTGTCATTGAGAACTCACGATTGCAACTAAAATGGGTTACTTACTTTGGGTGGTCAAGGAAGCATTGGCTTTAGGATTGTTAGATCCAACAGTTTGAATGACTTCCAGTGGACCTCCAAAAAACTTAGAAAGTCATAGATGTTACAAAACATCAACTATCTTGAAAGATCAATCTTTCTTTCTCATGCCCTAACTATTCTAACATTTCTTTTCTCTATCTGCCATGAGAAATTAGTCTCCCAAGTTCGGAAGCATTGATCTTGAGAATTTTAATTTAAGAATCTAAATACTAGCAATGACAAATCAAATAGTCAACTGAGATCAGTTACCAACTATGGGAATCTGGAAAACTAGATTTTAGTTACTTCAAATGGAATTTGAAGTAAGAAGACCATTCCTAGTATATTTTTTTGCTTTTAAAGAGTTAGAAACAAGGAAATTACTAGAATTATGGATTAGAAAACCATAGGATCTTTTAGTTGAGATAAAATGGCTAAAGAGGAAATTGATGTTTTCCGTCCTAACCGGAACTAGAACCTAGAAACTTGGCCAAAATATTTCTATGACTTTTTGATTGTATTGGAACTAAAATTGGGATCCATTTGGAAGCCAATGGACGTAGGTGGAATGTTCAACGAATGAAAAATTCGTTGAGACAGCGCAACGGTCATCTCCAACAACTATAGGGACCGAAAATTGGGGAAGAGAAAGGAAGGTCACTCTCCTTCCCCACTTCACTTGTTTTTGTATCTGCCTAAACTTTGGGATTTGTATCTGTGTTTTCTTGCTAGAACGAAGGAATTTTGAGAGCTTTGAGATTCCAGTTTCTTGAGTGAAGACAAGAAGAAGAGTTTCCTTTTGAGTGGGTTGTCTTTAGAAGTGTGGATGTTTCTAGATCTGAGGAATTGGAAAGGTGGTGAGGTATCCCTGAGTGCATCCCGAGAGATGAAGAAGGTAGAGATTGAAGAGGAATTTCATCCAATCACCCATTGGTCAATAGTTCTCGGCATCCCAAAGGACAAGACTAAGAAGGAGCACCTCAAGGCAGACCTGCGTCGCATCAACTACCAAGGATTTCTATAGTTGCTTTAGAACCTATGAGATGAAGCAATGGTGCAAGAGCTCATAGAAGACTAGTCGAGTGAGTTGAAGCAGACGATGAAGGTGTAGCAAACAGAGTAGATATCCAATATGTGGAGGATAGTCTATTGCTTTCCAAGTACCGAAGAAGGGTTGGCTTCCCAAATAGACAAGTTAGGAAGTGGTAACTTTTCCAATCTGGTTAATCCCAAAGACGACTATGCAGTTATAGACTATGAGGATTTGAGGGAGAGAAGAGTATTAGAATTTTTAGTTCCAATCTTGAATTCGGAGAGACCTACGTGGCTCACAATCACTTTAGCAAACACAATCTTTGGAGCGCTATTCGGGGATGGAAAAATGAATTGGGGCAGAGTCATTTGGAATGTAGTGGCGAGGATGGTGAGAGCTACAAGAAAGTCCAAACCTTCTGGGCTTAGCCCACTCTTCTATTATTTGTATGAATCCTTGGATCTATTGAAAGATATGGAGAGGTCGATATATAAGGTTGCTCTTGTCATGTTTGAGTATGACATTAGTGTGTAACCGATAGAGGAAGCTAGAAAGGAGAGGTCAAGAGATGAGTTTTCGGAACTGAAAAAGGAAGAGATAGCTCTCTAAGAGAAAGGGAAGGGAGTGGCTGAGGGGTCAAAAGAGAAAGACCCAATTTGGGCTTTGGATTGGAAGAGTAGAGCCTTAAGAAAGGTGATAGAAGAGTTTAATTGGATTTGAAAGCACATTGCCATTGAAGGAGAGATAACAAAGAAGGTATGTGAGTTGATGGAGAATGTTGAACCCTTAGATCTATACACAAAAGTACAGATCCTTCTCCAAAATAGGGATGTGTAGAAGTTAAAGAACCATATTAAGGAGTTGACGAGTCATGTGAAAATCCTTTAGAGCAAATTGAAGTAGAAAACTGAGGAAGTAGCAAAAGAGAGAAGGCTTTTATCTGAGTCGACGGAAACCCTTAAATGGATCTAGGACTTCATTGGGTATTCAGGTGATGTAGTGAATAAAGCCAAGTTATTTGATGTTGGCGTTTATAACGAAGGATCATAGTTAGGTCCAAGACTTGTCTCAATATTGGTGGATTATGGAGACAAAATGGAGAAGACATTAGATGAGATGAGAGTGGTGATGGAGTCCAATCCTAAACCGGAAACAGGAAAAGGATCTGGTCACTTAGTAGGAGCAACTCCCTCCAAAACTACTCCACTCTCTCTGCCTGCCTTTAGGTAGTGAAAAGATAAAAGCTTAGATTCTACGCCACAATCTGCTCGACCAAGTAATCAAGTTCAATCTGAAATTGGGAAAGAATCTATACCCAAATCTCTAACCAAGAGCCATTCCCAGTTAGGAGAAGGAAGCTTGGATACACTAAAGAATAAAGTTTCCAGTCTATCCTCGCCCTTGCCGAGTACGGTAAAGCACGAGTAGACCAAAAAGCGAGCTAGGGAGTTGAGTCCACCAATTGAGCTTGGATCAGAAGACAATGAAGAGTCTTTAGAGACAACCGGAAACAAAGGCAACATGGCTGAATCGGAAGAAGAACCAGAACTAGAACAAAACTTTTTTGCGCACAAGGGTAAGGGTAAGATTCTAGTTCCAACAAAGGGCAAGGCAACACATAGCGGCAAGGCCTCAACTAGTCACAAGTAGCCAACAAGAAGAGGGGTCACCAAACAAATGGAAGGAACTCTAAAACGGGCCAAGAAATCTTAGTGGTAGTTATTTTAGAAGTAGAAATAGGTAGGTAGAAGAAAAAGAAAGTTTTTGGACTTAGAAAGTTACTCATTAGTTGCTTTTGTATTAATGAACTTGGACATTTGTCGCAGCACAGGGCAGGTCAATTCCCCATTATACTCACAAAAATCGCCCTAGAGTATAACTAAGTGACTCTAAAGATCGAACCCACGAGATCCTGTGAAGTATCTAGCTTTATTAAGCAGTTAAGCTTAGTCAGTATCCCAATCTTACTTTCCGGTCCTAGATCTAGAACCAGAAATACCACCACACCGGATAACTATAGACCGGATTTCTCCGTGCTTCCGGTCCTACTAACGATCCGGTCCGTCCAAATACCTAAATCCCAGGATCTCACAACTTCCGATCCTAGAAATCCGTCCTGACCAATCCGGTCCGGATGGTCATCCTGTACCCGTAATCCTATCCGGTTTAGTTTTGCCTCTGTTTCACCATCAGAGGGGTCGCCGCTTACATTTGAGAGTGGTAGGCCCACCACTCCTTCCGTGACTTATAGTGGCTGAAGACCCACTGTCCTACTTCCTAAACTCCTAAGCTACTCCGGATCTGGTTTGGTCCTTCACAACAACCCAGATAGCAATCCGGATTGTAGGTCACACAAAGACCCCACACTCGACCCTCTCATACTACAACGACCTTGATGCTACTTCCGATCCGTGCGAAGACAGGTGGTTACAAGTGCACCCGTCCGTTCCAACATCAACTAAAGTTCTTCCGTTACCCATACGGGTGGTGAGACCTCACAGGAGATCGGACACTCAACCGGATTTCCCACCCGGGAGTTCTAGCGCAGCTAGGGAATCCCTCCCTACCCGCCTAGCCTAACAACGGCTTTCTCACCCGGAATCTCAAACTCTAGATGTGCTGAGGAACTAAGTTCACTCCCAACTCTTCGGTACCTACTCACATGCACCTAGGATCGGAAAATAAACACCAAGGGGAGAAATCACTTGCAAACCAACTCGTACTATCCTAACTCCACATCATACAATCCTGTCGCGCTGGAGAGAGACACACAATGAGGAGAAGAGAAAGGTACAACAAAATTTGCAAAATGGACAACTCCCAATTCCCATCACGGGAACCGATTTATATACAAAGGGTAAAAACCCTAAAAGCACAAAAAGGAGCGGAAAACCCGTAGGGGTCCGCCGCCACCCTAATCTAACTTCCGGTCTAACCTAATATTGTTGAGCCGGATCCGGATCCGGATCCGCTCCTACTCCTAACTGAAATTAAAATCCTATCTACCCTACAACTCTAGATCCTATTGTCGGGCTTCCGACCTCCGGGACTAGCTCCTTGAAGACTTCGCTCAAATTCCGGACCCATTCCCCCTCCGCAGGATTCGATCCGGGTGGAGACTCCAGGTCGATGGTGATATCCGGTCTCGTGCCCGGAGTCCCAGTCCGTGCAGACTTCTTGGACTTAGGAGTCCAATCCTTCCTATCCTTCTGAATGGTCGCGTCCGGAAAGAGATCCAGTAGCGAGATGTCCGAAAGGTGAATACTTTTGTCGCACGTCGCTCCCGTCAGCTTCTGGCTGCTCTCCTCGATCCGGTCCGCAGCCTTCCGCCCCTCCACCATTGCCGTCTCCACCTGCTCAGCGAAGTCCGCGAGAATCCGGACTATCCGGGAACCGGATAGTTTCTTCTCTTCGTGAATCTTCTCGTCGAAGAGCTTCGCCTTGGCAGCGGCCGTTCCGGTCTCTCCCAGGACCGCCTTGATCTGCTCGGCTACCTTCCGAGTCTCCTCTGCCATCTCCCGAGCGGCCATCACGTCTTCCTGATAGGCAAAAAGTGTTGCCTTCAGTTTATCCACCTCCTCCTGCAATCGGCGGATCTCGGCTTCCTGCTTCCGGGTCTCTTCCGGATTCGTGATGCACTCCGCCACTTGTTCCGCCAATTTGCTGTCCGGTGCAACACCCACCAACTTGCCGATCGCCGCAAGCGTCTTGTGCTTGACCTCCCAATCCGCCCTGATGTTGCAGAGGACGTTGATCAGACCGTTGAACGGATCTTGCATATCCGGATCTCCCCCGGAATTGGTCTTCTCGGCTTCCGGTTTCTCCTCCGGGGCCGGTTTGTCTTGACCGGGAGGCGTCCCGCGCTTGTGTGGAGGCGTCAGCTTCTGTCGCTTGATCGGCGGCATCAGCTCCTCCTCTTCCTTGCTGGACTCCCGGTCTGACCCGGAATCGGATTCGGCCTCGTCATCCGTCTCCGACTCCCCATACTTCAGGAGCACTTCCTGCGTCTTCCACACCCTCTCCTCCATGTCGGTGAGGACTTGGTTCTCCCGATAGAGGTGGAAGAGGTAAGGGCACACTGGAGTGGCCCTTTTCTTTCCAACCCTACTAACCAGCTGGGCCACGAGATCGGAAATGATCCATGCCCAGTCCACTTTCCGGGTACCACTGAGGGCACCGAAAATGGTGTTGCCGAGGGTGATCGTCACCCTGGTCGGCTTTTCCGGATGAAGAACCGGAACCAGGAATTGCAGGAGCCGACGGTGTCGGTCATCCAAGCAATCCTCGACCGCGTATCCGTCCTTCAGGTTGACGGCTCCCTTGAACTTCCCTCGGACAAACTCATCCTTCCGGCTCGCCATCCCCAAACCTCCTGCCCGGAAACCGTAAACCGTTCTCCACATCCCCTCGTTCCAGCTGACGGGAGTTCCTCTCACGGTGTTGTCAAACTCGTTGGACAACTTTCCGAGGAGCTCCTTGACCATTCTCTCCTCCCTAAATCCCCAGGGTTTCTCGGCAAACCCTACGCAACCCATGGATTTGAGATCATCCATGAGTTCAGACTTTTCCGGCTCTGTGGAGGGAATAACCGGAATAACTTTCCGGAGCTTCACCTCACCTCCAGAGGGACTCACTGGTCTAGACCTACGTAGCGGAGGCATTCCCACTCGAAACTACCTCACTCTCTCCTAGCCGCACGTCCCGTTCCTCACTTCCTCTCTCCGATCTCAACCGGAAGCAAAACAGACAAAACACAAACGTACAGACGCACAAACGCACAAACGACAAAAACTCAACCACGCGCGCTCAAGGTCGAGTTTCTAAAAGGGGGTGCAACAGTGAAAGCTCCTCCTTATATAGTCCCTGGACCCTTTCCGGTTTGTCATCATGAATCCGGTTTACCATCATAATCCGGTTCATCATCATCATCCGGTCCTAGACCTAATCCGTGTTGCATTCCGTTTCCGTCGTTACTTACTCCTGACCAGATTAGATCCAAGAGGCCCACTACTTCACATTCCGTGCTAATTTTGAGTTTTCCTTCTCCACCTTATCGGATCCGGTTCCCTAATGACTAGTTTCCGTTCCTATTTTGGTGTATACTAAGAAAATCAAAATTCTAAGCTGCGACAACATTCGAATCCAGATATCTCGAATCTGAGATATACTTTTGGCGGAATCAGCCGCATATTAGGTAATCAACAGGTTGTAGATTAGGGGAATTTGACATGTCATCCCCTTGTCTTTGTATCATTCTCTTGGGGGCTTTTAGGATTTGGGGGATTTTAGTTATTTAAGGGCAGATGTTAGTTTGAGGCCTCGGACATTTTCATACTTTTGTGTTTTCTTTGTTAAGCAAATCAATTTCAGTATTTCTACTTCATGGTGTTGAGCTCATCACTTAACTTTGTGTTGGTATGTAGGTAATGCTAGAACCATTACTTCGTGCAGGTAGCTAGATTTGTTGAATTGGGAAGGAGTGACCCCTAGATTTTGTCTAGATTCAGTTCCGGAAGAACAAATTGGACTAGTCAGGGAACTTGGTGTACAAGATGGGAAGCTTGGTTTGGACTGGTTACTTTGAGACTTCTATGTACAATAGCTGTACTAAGATTAGGTGTATTTCAGAGAATCAAGGCCCATGCTAGTTAATTTTTGATGAGGTTCCATTACAACTGGAAGTAGCAATTAGCAATCGGGCAGAGTTTACTTAGTTAGTTGGTTACCCATCCACCTTTAAGGAATCTGGATTAGATAGGTTTGTTGTTGTAGTAAGAGAGGAGAGAAGGGGTTTCTTGTGTGACTTATTAGTCCGAATTGACAACCAGATCAATTGTGAGGAAATACTTGCTTCCTATGTATATGTGTGTTGTATGTTCTAGTGGAACTTCAGTCACTTAAATTCCTAGGAGATGAGGATTTACGTGTCTTTTCTTAAATTCAACAACAAACCAAAGGTTGAGATGACATTTGGACGTGGATATGGGGTCTGCAACGTTTCTTGACATTCAAAATTTTTGACTTTTTTTTTAGTCCGCCCTGCCCAGGGTTGACAAATCTCTATGTCTGCCCAAAAAAGACGTCCGTCCGCACGGACGCCAACGGACGCAACATCCCTCTCGCCGTCGGATGGCAGGCGGGGCGGACAGGGCGGACGGGGCGGGCAAGACGGACGGGGCGGGCAGGACGGACGGGCAGACGGCGTCTGCAAATGTCAACGGACGCTACGGACACAGCGTCCGCGTCCGGACGTCCCAGATGTCCGACCGTCCTGTCAACCCTGGCCCTGCCCATCTACCAATTCCATCCGCAAGATCTAACAACTCAATTTTTTCTTCATTTGTCGTCCCCAACATTTGATGGCCTAAATCTATTTGGTGGACGGGACAAATAGCACCGTCAAAAGGCGAATGGTAGAAAAAATATTTTTTTCAAAACTTCTCTGATAAATTCAAAGAAGATTCTAATTCCACTTCAATGTTCATATTCAAATTTACACCTAATAATCAAAAATCCTTTTGAAGATAGGACTTAATTCATACAGTAAAATTAAAACCAAATCAAATGATAGTTTGTCATTCCATGAATGACATCCTTATTAAATAAAGAGTGTGTAATATCCATTGTATCAATCACATAGGGAAGGCCATTAATCAAACAAAGATGGTCATCGATCCAATAGGAATGGCCATCTAAACAGACTTCATTAAGCTAATAAGCTAGCTTCTTCATGTTGACCAAAACAAAGAAAATGCAATATTATTAGAACAAGTCAGGGTTGTAAGTTACTCCATTCTAATCTGGATGGTATTTTAAGCAAATTGGACTGTGCGTATAACTTATCAAGCAAACCAAGAGAACAAAGGAAATATTTACTAAAAGAGACTTTTATATAAAAGGAATCTCAAGTTGTAAGTGTAATAAAAAAATCAATTATTCAAGGAATGATTAGTTGCCTACAATCCCAGCAAGAGTTGAACATACCCTAAATTTGAATGTCCTTCAAGTTCGTGCAGATTATCAACAACCAAAGCAAAACATAAGCAAAGAGAGTTTTTGCATAAAGTCCATATTGTGACTAAGCATAATAAGTTGCAGACAAATAGGGTCTTCATCCTCCCGTTGTGTAGTTTGTAGTAAGTTTTTGAAAGAGACTCCTGAGAAGTGGTATTCTTCATTTGTACCCATGCCAACCAATAGACTATTAGTTTGCCATTTGACATACACGAGGTGTCTACAAAATACCACTACTTGTTATCATAATTTCACATGAGAAAAACTTTCAAACAATACCAATATACTACTATTGCAAGTACTTAGCAGTAAAAATCAATAAATAATGTTTAATATTGCTACAGTATTATGCAACACCTATTCGCCATTATTCTGGGAACCAAGCACCATTATTAGTAACCTCATAGCTACGTTGTCTCTTGAAATTTCAAGCTTGAACAGCATACAACAAAAAACTCAATTCAAAATTAGGGAGCAAGTTGAAGCACCAAGAGCCAATATAACAATAGGGCTCAAATCAGACCATACTGTGTGCAAGGTGCAATATAGAAGTGTGGTACAAATCAATGCATTTATGCAGTCAGTAATTAGTCTACTACTACAACTTCAATTTTTGAATTAAGGCACAATGCCCAAACTTGCTGTCAATATTTTATAATATGAATGCTTTGATTTAATGAAATAATATTTGGTGGCCTTTTTTACTGTCTTGAATGACAGTACTCAAGGGAGTCAAGTATTCAAATTAAATTCTGACAATAATCAGATTAGTCAAGAAGATAAATAACAATGAAGATGTTTATTTGTATATAATAGATCCCTTTTGAGGAAAGACTTAAATAAATTTTGCATATGCTTAAATTGTAAACATAAACATACTGAAAAGATGTATGAGTCTATATAGATAATACTAACTTTTAGTAAAAAGAATTCAGTATTATCAATTTTTTCCTTCAACTAACAATAGATGTTAGTAAGAAACTAGGGGTACAACCTAGAGTCTTAGTCTAAAAAATAAAATAAAAAAAATTTGATGTCAACCCCATCCATTTGCTAGCTTTGCTCGCCATGTTGTCCCCAAGATCTGGCGGCTCAAATCTAGCTGCAAGATTTGAGGGCCTAGATTTATCATGTCGACGAGGTGGATAATGCCATTGAAAGGTGGACGAGCAACAAAAAGAAAGTATTTTATTTTGTCGTCTACTTACAGGCGTTGTGGACGTTGCGAATGGACATCTAGATGTCTAAATCAGGGACGTAATTTTGGAACGGACGTTCCAATTGGTCAACCTTAAACGAACTTCTTTGATATAGAGGTTAAACTTCTAAATTGGTTACTGAAGATTGGAACCAAAAGAAGTACAATATTTGGACATTCCTTCTTGGTTATTGGAGAGTGAGAAAATATTACATTGGAATGAGGAAACAGTTGGAATCAATTAGGGAATAAGCCTTGACCCTCCGGTTTTAGATCCAGTGTGTTTGGGGTTGGTGAATTTTTACTTCCATATCCAGTTCCAAACCTCTCTTGAGGAATTACAAACTAAATCTTTTGGGAACGTTACATGAGTCACTTTAGTAGTGCTTTTGATACTTTTTAGCACTAACTAGAGAATTTGTGCTTCCTTGTGGTACGACACTAGCAGACATCAGGAATGCAATTTAGATGAGTATCAACACAGATCAACAAAATTGAAGTTCAAGACAACAAGGTTTTGGTGGTCCAATATGCACGACGGCAACAAGCGTCAAATCTGATGGTTCTTCCGAAGGAAGCCACTGAACCCTCGAGAAAGTCACCGTGAATTATTTATGTGATCAAAGAAGTGTAGTAGTGGATATTTAGTCAAGCAATTTCATCCCAATTTGAAAAATACATGCCCAAACGAATGTCATGTGAATGGAACAAAATCATGAGCTCAAAATTAAAATATCTCAATGTGCTCAACTCACTTGTTGTGTTGTTTCTTTTGACATAGGGGGGTTGGAATCCGCTCTAGCACAACAATGAGTCTTCTTCATTGTAAAGTCAAGCACTGCAAGTTGAAAATAATTATCAAAATACAGCTCAAACTCCTTGCTTTGGAGGTACAAATGAAATTGAAAACTAATTTTTTAAACGCGGCTTCCACTTGCAAACATAGAGATTCGAGATAACAAGGAATAGCGTAGGAAGTGCACATGAAGCACGGGCGTGGGGTGGTGAGAAGGGTGCTAGTGAGCTACATGGAGATGGAGGGAAAGTAGCATGGGCGATGTTGGCATGTGGTGCAGCAGAAAGGTGCTAGCAATGTGGATGTTATAGGCGCACAACGTGGTAGGTTACAAGCTTTTCCATGGCATCAAGAGGTAGGGCCTTTTTTTTCATTTAAATTTTTTCAAAATAATTATGAAATATTGTTTATTATTTATGTTGCTATTCTTAATTTTTAATTTTAATTTTAATTTTTTTTTTCTAGATTTCTATCCCTAGTACTTAGTAAAAGATATTTAACTAAGCATCAATGATTAGAATCTAGAATGGTATTGAGCAATAGAGTAAATATATGGTTGGAATTTTAATATCCTATTTTCAACCAAAATAGAACATGATTTACGATGATTCTTTGCTTTGTGAACGTTCCTTTAAATTTTACACATGAATTCTTTCAAATAATTAGATGCTATTTGAAGATGTAATTTAACTTCATTTATTTGACTTCCTAGTGAAACAAAGTAGATATGAGTTTGCTTTTGTGTTAATAAAGTACCTTAAAGACAAGATATTCCAAATTGCACAATTGGTGACTTAAAATAGCTAGCACTATTCCATGCAATGATTAAGCTTTTTAGACTTTTGACCAGACAACTTTATAAGCTACTCATATTCTAGTGAATTGATTATTGACTATAGATTTTGTTAAAGAGTGCAATAATTTGGCTTTACAATTTGCACCTATAGTGCAATTGTTGGATCTCAAGCCATATGGACAATTACATCCATTAATTTTTATAAAACTTGTGATTTGATTCGTCAGGATAATTGATTCCCTGAAGTCATGAAATCAGTACCAAAGAAAAACTAGTAACTACTAAGTATAGAGGGAATTTAAAACACATGAATGATGGACTGGATACTTGTTTGATCTACCAAAGATATTTAAATGTCAAGGTGGTTGAGCTTCAAGTGTTGTTTAGCACATCAATATTAATTCATATGGGAACAGGCTCATTCAAAGCATGCTAATTCACCATGCTAATTCAAGGCACTCAGCCTTTTAGTTTGCACTTTGAGCCTTCAAGACTTCCTTTTTGTCTAAACTAAGGAGCTTCTAAGCTACTCACAAAGCTATTTTTGAGTCAAACTGTAGTTTAACTTATTCAATTTTTAAAGCTTGGAGATAGGACTACTTGTAGAAGACTTATCGGAGCTACTGATTGCACTTTAGATTCTATTGCAACTTGCATGTCGAGTTGATTCTTAGCTTACTACTCGTATTCTTTCACTGAGAATTTTTTGAGCTACTGAATTGTGTTGTTGAATTATTAAATTGTTGTACTATTGAGTTGCAATCATGTCTTCTTCTTAGACTAATTCTATAGAAGTTGTTTGATAGATAGCTTATCTGGGGTGTTAAATATATTGAGGTTATTGTTTATGTTGATATTGTCTTTTTTTCTCCTAGTGAAAGCTATAACATGTGTTTGAAGTTGTAGAGACCTACTAAATCCTTACTAACTCTACATTTGTATTGTGTTGTTGGAATGAGCACAGGTGAGGTCTCAAACCTCTTAGAGATATATTGGATTCAAGACACTTATTATTTTCTTCCTAAACTCTCTCTATTTCATATTCAAGACACTTAGCAATGGACAAATGTTGTGAAGTGTAATGATACATGGATATATAATATATTTTATGCATATATTGTTTTGGACTATGGATATATGTCTCTTTTTATAATATTTATAGAATTAAACTACATACATTATTTGCAAAGATACACTCTTTTGCATAAAAATTGTTTACTTCAATTATGATTACACATTATGGCTTGGAGTATTATTCTTATCTGGACTAACAAAGATACATGCTAATTATTGGTCTTCTAGTATGAATTTTTTGCTTGAGTATTTTTGGAAAAAACATTCGTTACTTGGAAAAGGAAAAGTAATAGAAGAAACTCAATGTAAAAGCTTTATTAGTAGAGAAACTTAGCACAACAAATGCTTTGTTAAAAAAAAGATCTAATAAGTACCCAAATCTTTGGGATATACCAGAAAAAGACCTTTTAATTTTTGATTTTTCAATTTTTTCAATTGTTAATGTTCTTATTTTTCAAAACACTTGTTTTATTTTAATAATGTAATATATCTTATTGGTATTTTGTTTTAATTTCATTTCTTGTTTATTTATTTTCAAATATTTTATTGGTTTTATATTGTTGAAGTTTGTAATATTTGATTCTACTTAAAAGATAGAGACTATGGTAGACGATCTATACATCAACCTCTGAAGACTTTGAATTCATTCTAAAAGAGGTGAAACCTCTTTCAATATGTTTCAATAAATTTTCTTTGATAGACAAATGGAATTAGAGTCTAAGAGAAGTCATTCTATATTTATTGGAGTTTTGTGAAATTACTTATAAAATTTTGAAGTTGAAATGTCATAAGCCTATGAGGAACAATGATGGTGAATAAATTTGAGGACCCTTCAAGATTTCATTTGAATTTTAAGCAAGAGAAGTTGGTCAATTTGTGGTGACCATATTTTGAAATCTATATTTACACACAATTAGTACATACATGATATAGTCATCACCTGACTTCCAATATAGTTCTAATTGAAGGTCCTTTAAATTGAAGATGCTCCAAATTGGAAGTAAGTGATATTCATGTTGAATAGGTGAAGTGTATGCATGATCAAAAAGCTTGACATAGCCACTGAGATGCCATTAATGAAATACTAAAAGGTGGTGGGTACAAAGTGCATTCAAAGTGTCATCAATAGTGCTATATTATTTGATACTAAATATAGAAGCACATTCATCTATTGGTAAGCCTCTTCTTGTAATTGTGAATTTAGACACCATGTATATTGAAAAAAATTTAGAAGATAAATGGTCCTTCTCTTTAAACCAACGATTATCCATTTTCATTTCTTGTAGTTCATGCATATGCATCATGTATCATGGCTTGCATTTATGTACATGGATATGAAGTTTGAATTATTTTTCTAGAAAATGAAGGAGGACAAGCAAAAGTATTGAGCCATCTCTTGCATGTTTGATACAGATTTGGGGAGTTTTCTATATATGCTGAAGAAAAGAGGATGTTAAACTAATGACAAGTATAAGAGTCAATTTGTATGGAGAAGTCTGTAGAAGAAGATGGACATTGTTAATATCTTTCACTAGAGAATTGTCTTCAACGAAGATTCCAAGTTACTAATGTGATACAACTTCTATAGATATGCCAAATATCAATATTGGAATATCACCGAGTACAATGAAGTCATAGAGGTATATATGTATATACCCCCATGACTTCATATAGCAATATGTGTAGCCAAAATTACATATGTCGTATGATTGCAAATGAGAATGTGGAAGTCGGTTCCTTTGATGTTTAACCCCTAGATGTCTTGATCCTTGTCTATATTTGACAATTTGAAAAAAATCATTATAAAGTACTATGTGAAAGAATATTTTGGAATTGACATATAAATAAAAGTTGTAGACTTTGAATTTTACATTCCATCCATATGGTTGTATTTAGCAATGCTATGAGCAATATTTTACCATGAATTGTGAAAGAAAGATTCCAAAATTCCTTGTCCATTCAATTACAAGTAAAATATTATCATTTGGGGAGTAAATCTTGTTGGAATGGATTTGAAATGAGGTTCTCTTTGTATGGTGTTTTTTTGAAGTTTACTATGTTTATAAAATGTACGACCTCATTCCTGCAGATCCAATTTTGAACTCAAAAGAATGCCATTTGGGGCTTCACAAACTTCTACATTTGTAATTTTTGAAAAATATGTATTTTGATAACACCAAATACTACCATTAGATAAGACAAGAACTTCATAAAGAATCTTCGCAAATGAAGATGATTTCCATCCAAGCATTACTAACGATCTAGCCCCATCTGATCTTGATGTTTGGTTCTAGATTTCATGAGATCAAGATGTAGATGACAACTTGAGGGCAGAGATCAGGAACGAGACTTTTGACTAGCACTAAGCCAATATTTAAAGTACTTGCTTGCCTCAATCAAGAGGTTGGAGGATCTATCATCAAACTCTAGTTGTGTGAAGGCGCCGGTAAACCTGATCATTCTCATCAAGAGAGGGACAAAGCCAAAGGCCAAATCCATTCTAAGGAAGTTTGAGGGTGCTCCCCTACAAAAGTGGTAGAAGATGGATCTATATAGGAAGCTCAAGTTTAGAATTTATAGCATTGAACTACAAATGTAGTTCTATTTAAAGGTACTAGATTTGTTTTGTGACCCGTGGTTGATAGTGTTCTCCATCTTTGCTAGAAACAAACTTATTTGTGTTGCTTGGGTAAGTTTCTTTCAAGTCAACTCAACTTGAATGCCTTGTAATCTCCTTGTTTGTTATGTCTTGTTTTGTAATTCAACTTCAATTTCTGTCCTAAATGTATTTTTGAATTCAAGTTGGTGCAATTTGAAATGGCTTGAAAGGTTTTGCCTGATAGTCACTTGGTGAAATGCAGATGACTTGAATGGACCACTTTGCCATTGCCAACAACAATGACATGGAGAGTTTTGAAAGATTCACAAGCCTCTCCAAGAACATGGACAAAAATGATTTTCTGGATGGTAGCTACTTTGTTGATGAAAGGATTGAAGACGAGCAAGAAGTTGAGTTGAGCTCAAAGAAAGGAAAACAAAATGAGTGGATAGAAGTTGAAGAGGAGGAGGAAGAAGAAGAAGATGAAAGTAACGACAAAATCCTAGAGACTCAAGAATCGTAGGTGGAGGAGGTTACATGGAAGGATCCCTATTATGCCGTAACAGAGGTTAAAGAAGGGGAGGCTATGCATTTAGATGATGTACTAGATGGGAGTACCATTCCCATGTCCACTGCATCTGTTGCAATGTGTCACTACATAACACCGAATTTGTCAAAGTTGGTGCTTCATAAGAGGAACAGGGTGGAGTCACCAAAAGAAGATAGTGACAACATCGACATGATTCTTAGTTTACTCCTCCAAGACATGGAGGATATGAAGAAGCAACAGCTTGAAGACAAGGAAGAAATGATGAGGGCTCAACAAGCGAACAAAAAGGAGATGAAGGACTGGATGAACAATATTGTGTCAAATATGGTGTTTGGCATTGCTAAGAATGTCTTCAAGTCTTTGGCTAGTGAGAATATTGCTCCACTTGCCATGATGTTGCCTTCACCATCAGAATCACACAAGCTTCTTCTTCCTATCTAGGCTCATGGATCCACCGACAATGCAAAACAAGCTCATCCAATCTCCATAAATTCATCGATAATAGCCTCAGAAGGAGATGGCAGGGCCATTGTTGTTCATACTCTTGGCTCCGCACCTAAGAGGGAGGACGATGTGGTAGAGTAGACACTAAATCAAGTTGAGCTTGGGGCTCAGTCTAATATGACTCTAGAGGCTGAAGCATATTGTTCTTAGTGACCTCCTTCCTTTCTATTCAAGTCACACCGACTTGAACCCACTTTGCACTTTTTCTTGAATGAATTGAGCATCCTTAGCTAGATAAGTGGCTAGCTAGATATCCAACCAATTCGGATGTACAACATGTAATCATATTTCTTGTTATAAGATCAAATAATAAATGTATTTCTTACAAATATTTTTTCGTATAAATTTAAGCAAACACAGAAATGACTCCTTGTATTGATGTCCTTGCGCTCAATTCCTTTGATGCTATGCCGTGTGTTCCTTCAACTGATCTTGAGAACATCAAAATGGTTTCATTGTTGCTTTGCAATGAGCCAGTCATGGCTACACAACTGCCTTCAATTGATTTCTTTCTTCCTAACTATGAGGAGAGGGTAGCAATTCAGACAACCTTGGCTTCACCAAAAAGTACAACTGCAGATCTTGTAAGTGCCTACTACTATTTTGTTGTGCAAACAAGAGCTTTTGTGGTTCTACTTGAAATGTTTTGATTTTGGCCTCAAATGAATTTTCTTATTTGGGTGTATTCTTTTCCAAAATTAAAAAGGCTAGGCAAATAGTGCATTGGCTTAACTGTTTGAACATTTTCATGTATACTCATAGGCAGGGTACTAGAAGTGAGGATCCCATTCTAGTAGGTGACATGGTGGTGCAAGTCCCCATTCCATCCACATCTGAAGTGATGGAAGAGTGGCTCAATGTCATCCTAGATCTGAATGGGGTGTTCTATGTTAGTGAAGATAGAAGATCTTTTGCTAGAAAAGGCAAAATTAATTTGGTCCCATTGGGAATTAATCTCAAGTATATTGGCTTGAAGAAGTTCGCTATTCACCCCCACTGTCTAACGTTCCTTCCGGAATTGTCCCTCATTGCAAATGTCTCCATCTAGAGTTCCATGAAGAAGTCCAATGTTCTACCGATAGTGGACCACCTGTTCTCAGGCATAGAGCCCCCATTGTATGTCTTGGGACAAGAGCAATGCGACATTATGAAGTGTAGGAACAACTGCGGTAAGGTAGTTACCTACAAGGTCAAGGGAACAAAGAAGGACCTCTTTTTGAAGCCCTTGGACAAGTTGTGCAATTTGGAAAACCTGATCTTCACAAATAACAATACAATACTAGCCAATGAGTCCTATGAAGCACTTCATAATCTTCTCGAGCAATGTCATCCTACTAAATACGTGGTCCTATGAAAGAGATGGGGTCACAAATGCCTATCTAATGAATGAGCTTCTCTTGTGAATTCAACACTTGCACTTGGCCAAGCCAAAGTCAATGTATCCCTGGCAAAGGGACAATAAATTTGGGCACTGTTTTCTACTCCAAAAGTCTAACCAAACAACAATCAATGAACTTGAAGACGTCATCGAAGAGTCCAATGTTCTTTATAATGAGTAGAGAGTCTTGAATCTAAGACGTCCTACGCAGTTTGAGGAATAAATCATACTTGTCCACTAGCATGTCGAGATCCCTGACCGTGAACAAGAAGATTGATATTGGGAGGCTATGTAACTAAGCTCGTAGTGTCTACTTTGTATTGATTGCCTCGTCTGATGTAACTTACTTGCATTCTTTTGTGATCATAAAGTGCATTTGTTGTATGCAACATATTGATTGTCTATTTACCTTTCTGAGAAGAAGCATGCTTTTGATAGGAGGCCTCTATTTGCTTATAGGTAGTGAGTGTGAATTGTTTGCTTGGAATTTATAAAGGGAATAAGTCTATTGCCTCTGTCAATTTTTTCTCTAACTATGGATAGTTTGCCATATCACAAAGTAGATTGGAACTTATCATATTCTTGGCGGTAACAACACGCTTGACAATGAACTTTTCTAAGTTGCCCATCGGTGATGGAGTGGTGGACAGCCCACCTAACAACTGAAAGCACTCGAATATCATGGATTCCCCTTCTCTGGTAAAATACCAACCTCATTCAGTCTCTACTTGGGTTGTGGGCTTCATAAATAGCACAACACTAAAAAAGTTTTATAGCGATGGAGTAGATGCAATTGCTAGTCTTCAGGTATAGCAATGTGGCTTCTACAAACCTTTTGTATATGCAATTCAAGTTGATGCAACTTGAATTAGTACTAGGAATGTGTACCTATGTGGACTAATGAGTTAAAAATTGGTTTTGTCCAATCAAATTGATGCAACTTAAAAGAGCATCGTAAGGTTCTTTAATGTACTTAAAATCAAGATGACAATTCTAAGCTTATTGCTATGCCATTTATCTCTTATGGCTCTTGATGTGGCATGTGTGGATGTCCTTGGTCTTAGAAGGATGCTGAAGAAACTTTCAAGTCTGGCATCTTGGTTGGCAATGATCCCCCAAAATTGGCGTTGCCCAATCTAAGTTTGAGAGAAAAGCCACTATCTCTACAAGTTATACATCATCCGCTACCTCAATGTGCTTCACCGGTTCTAAATGCTAGAAGGAAGTGCAAGAGATGTGCTAAAGAAACTAGTAGTGAATCCACTAGACATTCGTGGGACGCTTGGGAGAAAAGGTCGTTGAAGAAGTAGTTTAGGGACAGTGCCAACCAAAGATGTGTATGCAGTAGCAGGTACAATTGAAGACCAAAGTTTCTTAAGGTATTGGAGAAGCTCAAGAGTAGGTCTCACTTAGGGTACCTTGATTTAGGGAGGTAGTAGAATGAGGATACAGAAACTCAAATGCTTTTGAGTGTTTCATATTTGTGAATAATACATGACATTACACTACATAGCTAGGGTTCACATTTAGAGTGTAAATGATGGCATTCACGGAAATTGTCGCATTACCATTGGCAAAGTATATATTATAGTTGGAGTTCCTAGTAGGCGCCTAAAGACTGCTAGTACTTTAGTAGTAGTGGATAGAGTTGTAGACTACACTTAGTCAAGGCATTAGAGAACTAAAAGATTAGGTCCCATTCACAAAAGGTAGATTTGGAACCACATGATAGGCCTTGTTTCTTCCTTATAGACGATAATGATATAGAATAGATTATCAAATACACTCAAATATTTGGAATTGTAAATACAACGTTGGAATGAAAAGACCATGCTATCTATTGTGCTTATGCAAAGAAAGTGTCGCAGGCATCACCACCATTGTAAGTAGGACGTTGGAAGGAAAAAACCACTATATCCACAAAGTGAAGAGGATAATAAGGTCTTCAAACCACCTAGGGCAATAGAAAAGAGAGAATTAGGGGAACCTAAATTCAAAATTTGTAGAATTCAATTCACCTTCCTCCTCCAAAAGTACAATCATATATTGCTCTTTGCACATTGTAGTGTGTGAGAGTACTTTTGAAGGGGGAGAACAACTTGGGTTCTACATACAAAGGTTGTACTTGTGTTCCTTTGAATTGCTCTCCTCTACTAATTCAGGCGGTTGGAAGACATTATCACAAAGGTGCCAACAAGATCTTAGAACCGCTTGAGTCAATAGCAAAGACACACCTTGAAAGGAACAATTGTGCAAAAATTATATAATCAAACTATTTCCTGTTTTTTGGGTAGTACATTCATACATTGCTCTTTGCACACTATGGTGTGAGAGTACTGTCCAAGGAGGAGGGAGCGTTAGGTTATACAAAGTTTGTACTCTTGTTCTTTTTGTGTTGTAGTCTCTTTTGTTGACTTACGGAGTTCCAAGACCTTACTATCACCAAAGTGTCATTCTTTGAATGCTCTAGCTACTTCCTTCAATGCAATCCACTTGCAATGGTGTCGATGCCTCCAATGCAGTCTTTGAGTACTATGTACTATATTACCTATAGTATTTCGTGTATACATCCGATACACGTATATTTTATGAAAGTTTTATATAAAGTGTTAAATTTTTTGGATCTATTGCTTACAATTCTTATATTTTGCATTTAAATATGTACCTTCTTTTTAATTGCATGGCTTTTAGGTAATTGCTGATAGAGAATTCTTTCAAATTCTTGCTTTAAAGGAATACACCAAATTCCCATTTCCTTGGATAAATTCCCAAAATATTGAATAATATGTTCTAGTAGGAATGTAAATGTTGGCATAATTGTGTGCCAACCATTCTAATATATCCTTGTAATTATATAAACATATTTTAATAGGAAGTATAATTTAAAAAAAAAAAAAAAGTCATGTGTATGATTCAATGTGGAATTGTAGATGGCCTAGTTGAGTAGTTGTATGCATTGAATGTCTCCTTTGAATCTTGTGCAAACATGGTATAATTTGTATCGCAAGTGCCTTTTATTACCAATGAATTAAATCTATTACTAATGAATATTAGCTTCTTAGTTAGATGCAAAATATAAGCAAGGAGATTGAGACAAATTGGTAGTGTTTCTTATTTGAGATTTACCTTCATTTTTCACAGACCACCAATTTATCTTTGTTCATTGTTCTATAATATATAATTAAACCCACAAATTTCAATAAATATTTTATTTTGTGTTTGTTAATGCTTTCCAAATAAGACAATGTGACTTATGTTTTTTTTTGGCACTTTTTTTTGGGCAATTCATGAAAATACCTGTAAATGTCTAATTTTGGACCACATTTATTTTTGAAACAATAAAAAAAAGAAAGGTATGGATGTTAAGGTGGAATCTCCAAAATAAGTTCAATTATAAAAATGTGGACTAGATTTTAAATTAAGTGGAGTTCATTGTGGTCATACACGTCTAAATCAAGGCACCTCATAACTAAGTTAAAGAAAGAAGATAGAACTTGGGAATTTAGAAAGAATATTTTAGATCCAACAAATTTTTAGTCATGTTGAAATGTTTAAAATAAATAGAAAATAGGAAGGAGTAGAGTTTGCTTCAAAATACCAATTTCCTATGAATTTTATTCTAGAATCAAAACAATCCCATTCTAATGATTGCATGAAATTAAAAAATAAAATCACTTTCCATTCTTTATTTTCTCAAAGTTATGAAAATAAAGTTAAATATAGGGCATTAGCATTTATACTAGAGTAAACATTTCAAAAATACAATCAAACTATTATTCCTTATAATTTTTATTTGGTTAATTTTTCATTTTTTTTACAAAACTTTTACAAAAATGGCTCTAAATTTACCATTCCATAGGGAATTACCTAATTATTGGGGGAAAAAGTCTTTGGTCACATGTAAGTGATGTTACAAGTAGATGTTGTAGTGTATTGGTTAGAATAGATATTCCCAAAATTTCAGAAATGGGCACCTTATATATCGCAAGATATTAACATTTCTATTGACAAATGATTTCAAAAAAGCACTCCAAAGACAATAGTTGCACTTCACAAGATCAAATTGGTATAGAAGAATGTATTAAATGGATGTGTGTCTTTGGAATCATTCTTGAAGGCAAGTTGTCTTTATGCTAGCTAAAATTCAAGTCATTTGCAATTGTACAACAAGTAGATAGAAAATAGTTATTAAATTGAAAGAAGTTGAGAATGATTAAAATTCCTTGATTTTTAAGAACTTAGTGATGGAATTGGAAGATGTCAATTCTAATAATGGTAATGTTGTAATGAACAATCTACACCCTATAGGTTTATTTATGAATTAAATAAAGGACCTGAAAGAGTTAAATCTTGTTCTTTTGAGTTTTCAAATTTTAATGTAAGAAGTACTTAAATTTGAATTATGAAATGCAATGTTTTAGAAAGGGATAAAAAAACACAATTTGTTTACAATGAAAGGAATTTCAGGGATTTCCTCAAATTTTTTGGATATTTGTAGAGTTATTATGCACAAATAAATGGATGCTACATTTCCCAAATTTAAAACAAATTTTGTCGGACTATCCAAAATGTGAGAATCAATCTAATTTGATTGAGAATAATAAAATAATTAGAATGATTCCAAATATTTGAAAGGTATTTTAAACAATAAGCTAATTCTATTAATAGTTAAAATTTTCTAAATGATGTGTACCCTAAATTTAATAGATTTTTGCAAACTCCATTTAGTTTAATTTGATCTGCCTACCCATTTGTTGGAAAAGGTATACAAACTTGATGAATTTTTTTTCAATTTTAAAAAATAAGAAATATTAAATATACCTTATATTCCAATCTAATTTTCTTAGGATTACAAAAGAATTACTTATTTTCTTATAAAAAATTTTCTCCAATAGTTGTATTTCTATCCTATAAAATTCATCATCTAAAATTATTGTCACTTATAAATTCAAAGATCAATATTCTCCACAAGTAATTTTCCACAAATAATTCTTCAAATACTAGATAAAGTAGTCTTTAGCATGTGAAGTCCAAATGTGGTCACCCCATAACATGTAGTCACCCACTTGCACTTGGACCCCTACTTGGTTCTGACCCGGTTTGCCCTTTCCTATGGCCCCACGTTTGCCTGAGGGCAACCTTGAGTATTTGTGCCAATCGTATAGATTGCTAGTCTCCACTTCTCTCCTTTGTGCATTATCTATCATCCACCTAGAAGTAGTTGATTGCATGCTCATAAGTTGGGTTTGAGTTGTGAAGGGTTTTTTCTATCATTTTACACCTTATGTTTTTCTATTGTCTTAAACCTTAAATTACCCATGCATTTCCAAACTTGATTACTTACCATGGAGAACAAGCTGCCACTATTGCTTCTTTGTAGCCCTAAATTCATTACTTCAAAGGTGAAAAAAGATATTTGCAATAAGGATCAACAACAAGCATGTGGCAACCTTGATCCATCCCAAGATCAAGGCTTCTAAAGGTTGGCGAACTAAACCTGAACCTTTAGTTATTTAATGGTTAAAAAATATGTGTGTTGGTGCCACATCTCTAAATTATTTTAATTGTATTGTCATCGTAAACATGTGAATACCAACAAGGTAAATTTTGCATATTGCAAGAACATGGCTTTTATGCGCAAATGCTATAAAATATGGTTTGTTTTGTCTCTAGAGGACATAATGTATCGCAACGATGATTTCTATTTCTTTCTAGCCCAAATGATATATATTGAAGTTGTATTGAAGGAGATGGATTGGACAATGCTCAAAGAGCTTTCTATTGGTATCCATCTTGAGAAATCCAAATTAGTAGGGATAGAATTATCCTATGATTGGAAGAAGATGCTTCAAACCGTAAAGCCTGGGAAGTCAATTGTTCCCAATGAAAAGGTACTATAGTTGGCTACTTCTAGCTCAAATGAGCATACTCATAAATATGGTGGGTTTTCTTTCCATAGTAATGATGAAGATGTTTCCATGGAAGAACAAAGAAAGTCCTTAAAGGTGGGAACTGATTAGGAGGGGAAATATGTTGAGGACTCAATCACAATCAAAGAGGAAGAGCAAAGTGATTTTGGAAGTGATTCAAAGGACAATGAACAAATTTTGCTTGCAAAAGTACAAAGTGCAAGATTGACTTTGTATGCCAAGAATGAACAGTTGAAGAGTTTGAAGGAGAGTGAGGCCAATTGTAGCTTTGCGCATGAATTGAAACTGAAGAAGTCTATAAAAAACACCATTGAAGAGAATGATAAAGACTTTGATGCCTTCAAGACTAACCATGATTTGTACTTCAAGAAATGTAGAAGCGGAAGGCTTATATAACAAATGAGTATTTAGTATGGGAATCAAAACTTAGAACCCTTCAACATAGATGTTGAATGGTAGAATAGAGAAGGCAAATCCTCAAATTTGAAATAAAAGAAAAGAAAAGAAAATATTACGATGCTGCTATAGAACATGCCTCGTAGATACCTTTTGGCTATAAATATGGACAGAAAGATGGAGAATTACAAATGCTTTGGGAGTTGGTGAAGTTCCATGAAAAGAAAGTAGCAATGATAGAAGATGAGGTGCATAAATTAGAGGCTAAGTGTGAGTACTATAGAGAGTGGCATAGGTGGTCTAGAGATACTTTTGGAAAAAATGAAGCAAAGATAGTAGAAATGGGGCCTGAGCCTATTATGAGTGGCTTTCTCATCAGATGAAGAAGTCACAACTCACAAGGATTACAATTCTAAGAAACATTGTGGAAAAACAATTTTCTTTGATGTCGCTTATGTCAAGTAAATATATAAATAAATAAAAATTTTCAATGGTATTTTGAAGTACACATGGTTCAAGCTTCTAATAGTCTCTTAGTCTGTATAGAAGAAATTGTGGAATTGGTGTATTAGTCTATTCGTTGATTTAAAGAAAAAATTGAATATTTTGTTGTCTCCTTCTCTTTTGACATGGAATTATATACTCACATTTGTTTGCATTGTTTGGAATTACTAATTGAAATTTCAAGGAAAGGTACATGAGGTTGGTGACTAGGGTAGACATTTAGTAATTTTGTTCGTTTATAAAATTATATTTCTAATTTTTTAAAATCTTTTGATTCGATGAATGGATGAATGTCCTAAGCCATATAGTAGGTTTAATGCACTATCTTAGGATTTCAAATGGAAATATGAAGTTCATAATTGGTATACAATCATAGAATCGTTTCTTCAAAAGTTACACAAATACTTGATGAAATATTTTACAAAATAAAGATTCTCTTGATATCCAAGTCAATAGTTGTTTCACATATTTTATCTTAGATATCTTCTAAGCAATAAATAGGTAATGACTTAAAGCTAAACTAATTTGAAGTGAACATCTATGAAGAATTGAAATGGGCCATGGCCCATGGGGCACTTAAAAGCAATTTTTTGCTACTCAAAGCCTATTATATTGAAATGCTAGTAAATCAGTGAATGGAAAATAAGATATTGTGTTTTTGTTGTAGCGAAAACCTCTATTATAAATTTATAATAAAACCAAAGTGTTATTACTCAGTTATTTCTAAATGTAAATGAGAATTTAAAGTCAAATAAAACTTAGAGACTTTTGAGCCTAAATTAATATAATCCATTTGAAAATTTAAGCAATATCAAATTGCAATATATGAATATAGTACAACCTAATAGAGGAAGAATTCACAAATAATCCTACATCACAAAGTGATACAAGTGTGTTTGCATACTTTCATACCATATAGGCATATGACCATGTACCAGTGGCCTTATATAACGTAGATTTTTACGAAATGCATATCCGTATATAGAACTAACCAAAAATAGAAAGTGTTTAGAAAATAATATTTGGTTTGTTTTGAAAACCACTTCCTTCACCATGTTTTGGATCGTTTGATGAATTCCCAAGCTCAACCTAACACTTGCCACAAGTTTGTGAAGCAAGTCTATCCACATTGAAAATGGAATTCAAGATGTTGGAGTTTTTTAGAGCTTGGAGGGTCCTCTTTGTTTGCAAGGAGTGTTCTTCGAGTAGATAATCGAGTGCTTGACTTTAGTAATAAGGCCCATATGTAGAATTGAGGTATTGCATAGAGTTCAAATCTTCTAGGGATGCATTTTTGTAGTTGGCCATTCTTTGTCCTTCTAAATTCCAATAGTGATTTTATGGACGAGGATCCCACTTGGAGGTTTTTGAGTTGATATCAAAATATTCACCAAGGCATTGGTAGAAAACTGCCCTCTTGCCTTCATTTTGTAAACCGCTTTCCATGAGCCTCGGTGCAACTCTAGTAATTTTGGTTGGTTTAGTTTCCCAATTCAATTGCAAGCTAGTAGGTCCTTTTTTAAAATCATATTTTATTTGTCGCCAACTCCAAAGCAAGTCTTTGCCCCCAAATTTTGTCTCTAACATTGTGTCACCACTGTGTTCCCAAGAAGGTGGCATGTAAGTCATCAAATTGAACATGGCATACAAATGATCATGGGTCCATTAGAGGTCACCTATGGATTTGGTCTTATCTCTCATGATGGCAATAGGAAGTGCATTTGGAAAATTTGCTAGACGCATTGTACATTTAATAGGAAAAGAATGGTGATGGATATCGTTTGTAAGGTCCCCTACTACCTTATCTAAATGAAATTTGTCGATGTGGCACTATTCAATATACTCTTTGCACATTTGCATAGTCCATGGCTCAAGCTTGTCTTCCTAGCCTCTGCAAGCAAGGTGGTTTTTGCTATTTAACACGTGCCATTGCTTTTAGTGAATGGTGCCCTTGTACTTGCAAAGCTTGTCTTTGGTTGCCTTTCTCACTTCACCTACAATGTTTACAATAGCAAAGATAGGAAGTGACATAGTGTTGTTGTTTTTAATGTTTGTGAATGATTATTGAAATGAAGACTTTGTAATTGTATCAAGAAATGTGGATGAATGTAGAAAAATTTAAAGTTTTAACACATAGGGCTCATGCGAATAGCCACATTGCCACAAATGGATACAAGACACAAAGCTAAAATGAAAAAAAGAGTATACTAAGACAAGGGCAATTGAATATATAGGTGGAGCGAAGACAGGTGAAGCACTCGTGGGTCTAGGGTGCACACGGGTACTTGAAGGGCAACTGCGAGTTTTAGAGGGATGAATCCAAGTTTAAAGGTGTGTGTATAGGTTGTAGGAAGGCGACTGCGTATATTTGGTGGACAATCGCGGGTTTGGAAGGTGATCGCAGGTCCTTGAAGGACGACCACAAGTCTTGTTGGGTGCATGTGGGTCAAAGTAAGGCAACCGTAGGTAAGTAGATGCAAATGAATTTTGGACGAGGCAACTACGGGTTCTAAAGGGTGACTTTTCACACCCAAGGTTGCCCACTTGCCCCACACCCATGGTCGCCCTTCCAAATGAGACCCGCATGCACCTTCAAAATATACCATGTACACGCTACATGGTTGCCAAATAGGCTAAGGTAAATGAAGGTAATTTTTTAAAAGTCAAAGCATAAAATTGACTTTATTAGACGGATAGAAAGGTCTACTAGACGTCTTGGACGTCGTATTCGTCAATTGGTTAGTCTATTATGGAAGCCAACTTTACATCAATCCACTAACTGAATCAATAGCCACTTTCTACCGCACCTACTAAGGATTCATCAAGATGACTTTGTCACCAACTTTGAAGGCCTATGTTGGTCATTGAATTAGTCACTTCGATATATATGAGAAAGCTTACTTGTACCGCCTTTACAATAAAAGCACATGTGCTACAACATTACGTCGTGACCTCCTAGTTGACATGAATTACTTGAAAGACAATTCTCTCACTTATAAAACATGAATGGAACGCATGACTTCACTTCTTTGAGACAAAAGGATGAATTCGCCCTCGACAACTATGCTTATTGAATGCTAAATAGTGACAAGGCCTACTACATAGCTACTTGTAGGAGCACAAAAACTCAAACCAGATAAATTAGTCTAGAATAAAGATTAGATAGACTTGCAAATTTTATTTCTTTTGGTAATCCCTAGAGATTTCCACTACACTACGACTATAATAGAAATAGTCAATTTCCGGATTGCTAAAACTGTTAGTAACGTTACGAAAACAAATCCAATACGGATCCGAGATCCGGAAAAGTACTAGATTCCTAAAACCTACGTTCTAGACTTCCGGTCTAGGAAACTAGGAGACTGTTAGGGGAATGGTCTTCTACCCGTTCTCCACTGGGAATTGTTGACCACAAGCTAGGTACTTAAACCCACCGCCACTTCTCTTTTTTTCCCTCTCTACTTACTAAACTTAGTGAACGTATAGTTAAGAAAAAGAGTGGTAAGTTAGTGACCGAGATAGGAAGAGAACAGAAAGATCAATACTGAAATAGGTTATTAGTTATCAATGATTCATGGCAGCGGTTGCCAATCCAGCTACACAAAAGTTTGGAGTTGTAGCTTGGATGGTTTGTCCAGTTATCCCTTCCGATCCAGCTCACCAAGCTCAGTTAGAGGAGGACCTCATGTATATTGGGTGCATCGGATTGTTAGATAGGTCGTGGAGCATGAAGAATGAAGAAATGATTCAAGAACTCATTCACGGAGTTCCAAATCAGTACGAGTTGATAGTGATAAATTGACCCATAGCTTAGACGGAAGACATCTAGGCGGATGTCTACTTGTTTAACAAAAATGAACTCGGACTAGTCGGAAGAGTAGATAAATATATAGCCGGAAAGTTCCGGAGTTAGAACCACTCAAAGGAGGGTTTTGCCATTAGTGACTGTAAGAACGAGAAGCATAGACGGGTACTGAATTTTCTAATTCCGATCTTGTATTCAGAAAAGCCTATCCGGGTTTTAGTCATGGTAGCCAACAACAATTTGGAGGCTTTTGAGGACTGGATTGTCGATTGGAGGAGAGTGATTCAACGAGTAGTGGGCAAACTTGTAGAGCACGTAGGCTGGGCGAAGTACAGACCTATCACGTTGTATCTGTTCCACCTCTATCACCACAAGGAGGTCTAGAGTGTAGAGGAGACGATTCAGTACAACACCGAAGTCGAAATCCTGAAGTACGGCCTCACAGATGAGTTGGAGAAGGAGGAGAAGGAATCCGGAGAAGAAGAGCAACTGGAAGAGGAAGAAGAAGTAGTGGACCGGAAACAAAGGAAGTCCACAAATCCGACAGCACGAGGGAAGGCGTCAATATCGGAACGGGAGGAACCGATTCCAAATCTAGAACATCCCCCAAAACTGGAATTCTTTGAAGCTGGAATCCAATAGATGCAGTAGGCCAAACAGATGTATTGTGATCTAGAGGATCACTTGCTCTTTATCGCATGTGAATTCAAGGTAGAATCGAACCAAATTTTGGAGGAGATTCGGAAACACTCAAATCCGGAGGAGTTTTGATACAAGGAGGAATAGATCCGAAAGTTGGAGGAGGAAAGGGACAGCTTCAAGTCCCAACTCAAGTGGACGAAGGGGGAGCTAAACGCGGTGAGACGGAAGGAGATGGAGGCTCTTCGACTCGTCTACAATTTCAAAGAATTCATCATGGTTCCGGAGCATACGGTGATCTAAGCTGACCTCTACACCGCTTGATTGGAGAAGGAAGGACATATGACCAAATCAAGGATGGTAAAGATCTTGGTCAACTTCATAGCTCGGATAGGGATTGTTTTGAAGGACATGCAGAAGTTGTTGGGATACCTAGATCTAGAACAGGCCTTCGACTTAGAAGGGTTTCCGGAAGTCCCCAAGAACATATTTTGGGATACTCTAGTTTGACAGACTCTTAGCCGGCAGGCTTCTAGTAGTCTGGTTCAGCCACAATTGGAGGGACTGAATTCTATCCTCACTCTAGTAATAGGTCCATCAGGTAATCAAGCATAGACTCCATCAAGACCAATGGCACCAGAGCTGGAAAAAGGGGCAAGTGAAAAGTCTGTTTCGGCAAAGCAAGGGGTTTCCGTCCTAATTTTTCTACCATTTGGAAAAATCATGGCCGGAAGGTTTATGGTATCTAAATTGGTTGTTCGCAGAAACCTCAACACATGGATTGGAGTAATGACAAATCCGGCTCAATCTCATCCGCAAGATTTCTCCCATATGCAGCAGTCGACGCCAAAATGGAATCATGCTAAGATTGAACTGAGTGAATCGCCACAAGCCAAGGATCCGGAGATTCAAAAGATTGAGGAGTTAGAAAAGGAGGTGTTGAAATCTAGATCTAAAGAAGAGACGGAATTAGAAGACTCACCTCCCTAAGTTTCACGGAAGCCTCAAACTCGATCATCAACAAAGAGTACACCGATGAAGGCTTTGGGGAAGATTCTAGGCAGTCAAAGCGGGAGCAGTTCAAAGAAGCCATGGTGGGATAGATAGAGTATAGGTAGTTAGGTAGGATTTTCATTCTAGAACAAGATTTCCAAGCGTGGGTTCGGGTTTTGGATTGTTTTAAGAGTTCCGGATTTGTAGGGACAATTAGATTGTGAATAGTCCGAATAGCCCGAGTTGTTCACTGGTTGGTTGCCCTGATTTCCAGTGTGCCTTTTTGGCTTTTTAGGTGTTGACTTTGGCTTTGGTTTTGGTTTTTAAGGGTAGGCAAGTTTGTTGCCCTCATTCTATCCTAGCAATTATTTTATTGTATTCCATTCCCTTCTTTAATTTGAATCACTTGGTGAATATTCTGGCTTCAACTAGGTATCCAGATTGTATTGGTTTGTTGGAGTATTGAGATGTGAAAAGGACGGGTGAGGAGGAATTTGGATTTCGTATAACTGGTTTGGATTAAGGAAGTGCTATTGTAATGCTGTTAGATACAAGACAAAGGAGTTGCACGTGGTGCTTTTGAACTACCGGAACGGTAATCCATTTTTTAGTGAAGAGTGGTATGAGTGCATATTCGGAATTGGAAACAATTATGTGCGGAGATTAGCGACTGTCAAAGGAAACTCCCACTCACCGGAAGGCCTACCAACCTTGGGATCCATCTTAAACCTAAAAAGATTACCCCCTTGTAAATTCCGGGTGCTTGAAATCTGTCGTTGTAGTAAGGAGGAGTGAAAGCAATCCTGAATGATCTACATTCCAAATCGGCCATCTGGAATGCTGTGAGGATCTGGATCTACCTTCTGTACTATAACACCTTGAGTATTTGGGTGTTGGTTTGTTGTTTTTACCTATATAGTGAATTAGAGAAAGAGTAGTGAAGTCTCTATCCCTTCAAAGACCAAGAGCGGACTCTTTGATGGAAAAGTAGAAGAATTGAAAACCAGTGTATTTAGAGACGTAACCAAAAACCGAGTGAATCCGAATCCGAATTGGAATCTAGGTAATAGTTGATTTTGGAAAAGAGTGGAAGAGAATAGTCGGTAGAAGAGAAAACGATCATCCGGATACTAAAGTTTGGAAACACATCTAGAATTCCTTGGGATGATAATTCGTATCATCTTACCACGTTTTCATATATAAAGATACTTACACCTAGACTACGTGTACAACACTACCTATTGTAGAGAATTTAAGGTCTAGTTCACCTATGCAATTACAAAAGCCACATTGTTCTACTAAATTGGCAATCCTAATTATAGTTCACGTATGCAAAGGACAAGCCAAAACAGATGACATGAATTCTTCAGCACTAGAATATAACTTCCATTTAAAATATGACTACAATATGATTTTGGCATTGCTTACAACTAACTTAGCAATAACAATTGCTCAACTCACTATAGTCTGTACGCAAGGAATGTGGACTTGGTTCAGCACACCACACTTTACTCGTTGTACCATCTCTTTTCTTCTTTGTCCCCAATGTCTCCTTTGATCTAGTCTCCCACTTCTCCGTCTTTGTGGGCACATACAAGATGCATTCTTTATATTATAATTCAGTGAAGATGAGGGGATGCAATGCTTCTACTACATCATGGTCATAGTGTCCCTTCACCTTTGACTACATCAAGAAATTCATATTGTAAGACACTCTTGCGTTTGTTAAGCATTTGTGATATAGAACCATTCAGAATTTGCGGGTACTTCTTTTGAAAGGTAGTCTCTTTCAAGCATTTCCAACAAGGTTGATGAATCTAAACATTTGAGGAAAATTGACATCCAAATTTCAAATGTTCGGATGCACGGACCCCAATGGACGCAGCATCCAAAGTGTTGTCAGAAGACAGATGGCATGGATGCGGCGGATGAACAAAGTAGATAGGACGAGTTTGGTGGTTCTAGTACTTCAAGTGAGCGGTTTAGGATCTTTTGGTATTAGTATTACTAATATTTTGACTAAAAACTACTTGTAGTTGTTTGAACTTGGATTTAGTGTTTTCTTATATTGCAAGTGTCATTGAAAGGGATGGAATTGTACAACAAAACAATGACATGAATAAGAAAGCCATGGATATTGCAATATGCTAATACATCATGCTCCATTTAAAAAAAGAAAAACATAATCCATTTTTAATTCTTTAGTAGGATTTCACTTGGTTTTTGAAACAAAATCACCTTAACATCCTAATAGATTAATTTAATTTATATCATCAATAAGCAAACTATTTCTATAATGAAATGATTAAACAATCCATTGGCATTATGTGCTCAATATATCATGAGCAACTAAACACTCAAATACCTAAGCTTACATCTCCTCAATTCCTATGGCTAATAATTACTATCTCCTTTTACCTTAGTTGTGCTACTCTCTCTTCTAGCTCTCCATCCAACATCTTCATTGTTGGAGTCATCTTCCATATCATCTGATGAAGATGAATTAAGTATCATTGTTTTCTTCATTGCTTCCTTTAAATTAGGTGATCTCCGTTTTTTTGGATCCTTTTATCCCTTTTTACTTTTGATAGGAACTTTACATTTTTTTTTCTACTAATAGGGATTTTTCTTTTCTTTTTCTTTGAAGCAATCAAATCTACATCAAGGGGGTTCTTTTTCTTCACTAGAGAGATAGTAAAAGGTTGCATTTTTCTTTTAAGTTTTCCCTTACTCAATTCTTGAACCACGAGTTTTGGTTTAGGGTCGAGTTGTCCATGAAAAGTTATCTCCATTGCATTCACAGATTGTGGAGTACAATTTGTCAATTTGATGGGTTCTTGTATTGCTACTTTCTCTAGATGTCAAGCACGTATAAATGCCAATGTCTCATCATTATCTATGTCAGTTTGGACAGCAGGTGATGACATGACTTTTTGTAGATTGATGCCTAGAGAACTTCCTTTTAAAATGTTCATTAGGCGTTGTCTATACCTTGAACTTTTTGAACCAACCAATCTTTTACTAGCAGGCTTCAACAATGTTGGTGGAAAAGCACTAAATCTTATTACTTCAAGAATTAGCCTCATTTGCTTCTTTCCTTTGTTACTCTCCAAAAGAATTAGATTTGTGGACGCCATTCCC
The DNA here is from genome assembly GCA_963969395.1 of Pseudoscleropodium purum. Taxonomy (NCBI): domain Eukaryota; kingdom Viridiplantae; phylum Streptophyta; class Bryopsida; order Hypnales; family Brachytheciaceae; genus Pseudoscleropodium; species Pseudoscleropodium purum. Next base: position 12,304,626 of record OZ017805.1, on the reverse strand, counting down.
ATTGAACCACCATTCTTCTATACTTCGATATTTGATTCACCTTTATTGCCACTATTGCTGCCTACATCCATTTGGATGTCTACTTTAGTGACCTCACATCTTCCCTTGTCATTTTGTTTGACATTTTCTTGCACCATTTCTAATGTCATGGATGGAGATTTTGAAACTAGGACCGCTTCATCCGTTAGTAATGTCCCATCATCGCTAATTGTATTTTCATTTGGCTCCACAACCTCAACATTAGCAACATCATTTTCCGATAAAATGTTTTGGCTACTAAAGAATCCAGTTCCATCTACAAATCTATCTATCGAAGAGAGATTTTCATTGTACCCACGATTGCCCTCATCTTAAAGAAAGTCATGTATCATTCGAATTGTTTTAAAAGTCAGCATTGCGATGATTAAAGTTATAATACATATCATTGCCCAAATTGTGGAATCTTCTCTAACGTCTTCATTGTTCAATAGAGGTGCACCATATTGGTCATACTCGTCATTCTTGTCCCTTTCATCATCCTCGTCATCATCATCATCATTGTCTTCCAATGCCGGTCCATCCGAATCTTTTGACTCCACATTATCAAGGTACCATTTTTTTTCATCTTTTTCCTTCGACGTGGCTACAACTTTGGAATTGGTATATACATACACCAAATCTGTTGCTCTCTTTGGCTTCAACTTATTTTGCGATTTGTTGTGAACAAAAGAATAGCTAATCCAATTTCGTTTACATGAAGATGATGACACTAGTTGGGTCAATATCCTCTTTGCTAATGGAGCTATAAGCTTACCACATGGACCTTCAAAATCCCACCAAGCATGTGAGGACAACATTTGTTCCCTCGGATTCAACATTCTATAGAATGGAGGTTCCCTATGTCGAAAAGCCATGAATTCCCTTACCATTGTTGCATACTCCTCTAGTTTATATATTTTCATGAAAACACGTTTGTATGCCGACATTGCATCTGGATTGTTGGCTAGTTCTTTATCATAAAGAAGATATGAATTCAAAAAAGCTATAATAGAATGTAGATTGTTCTTCTCCATTTCCCTTTGGTGGCTAAAGGATTGTTCCAATGGAATTGCAAGCCTTTTGTACAAACTAAAAGGCGAGCTTTGTAATGTTATTAATGTATATACATGCTTCTGTAACTTCCTCATGATATACAACACCTTCTCCATGCATGGCAACTTTGAATTCAAATCACATAGTGCAATTAGTTCAACCATATATACAAAATTGATGCAACGATTCCAAAAATGGTCCTCTTGAACAATCTTCTTCACCCCTTTGGCAACGATTCTAGATTTGGTTTTGCTAGTGCATTTGTCCTTCAGTGTATGCATATATTCCGTCCATTGAGGGTCCACCACCATTTGTTCCAATGTTCCAATCAACTTTGTCAACTAATCAATCATGATGAATTTAGAAGTAAATCTTGTATCCCCTAACATCAACAAACGAAGATTCAGCAAATACTTCCGCAATATAATAAGCAACATTTGTCTCTTCTTGATAAATTTTGCTACCACATGGTCTTCATCCACTTTTTTGCAATCCATAGTTGTCTCACCCAATCTTTCATCAACATATTCAATGCATGCGCCTCGCATCCCTAGTAAAAAATATGAGGATATTTAGTAAATATCAAATTCCACACTAGTGGATTTACATGATCGTTATCTATAGTTACTTGCATCACCTTCTTGAGACCAACTTGTTCTACAAACTTTTCTAACACAACTACCAAATACTCCCCATTCTTTTCAAATCCACTTGTATCCACTAATCCAAGAAATTCCTCACTAGTGGAAGATACAAGCATAGCATTGATCAAGGGCCAATTTTTTTATTGAGCTCCATCCATCAATAGACAATGTTGCTCTAAATTTTTGAATGCTATCTTTAGTTCTAGTATGCAATTGTATTTGAATGTTTGTCTTTCCTTCCTTTAATAATTTCTATCAAAGGTCATAGTATGATGGCAAAATGTAGGGCCTATTGAATTCAATCATTTTCATCATTGTTTCTTCAAAGGCTAGATTTCAAGCTAGGAAAAATGGTAAATTCACCGTATAAAAAAAAGTTTGTCCACATTGCATTCAATTTGTATTTATGACCTTTTTCAAACCCATTCACTAAATTGCCTTGTCTATGAGGCCTAGAACTTGATGCCCTCGAGGTTTCACTATCACTAGAGGTTTTTGTGGTAAAAGTCACTTATATTCCTACACATAGAATTTCTTCCAATGCTGGACACAAGTCTTCATGAGTAGATTGCGACATACCCCTCTCAGATGAAAATTTTCGGGGGCCCATAGGTATAAGGTTGCCATTCATATTGTTGATTACAACATGTTTTGGAAAAATTCCTTTGTAACGAAGAAAAGCACTTCAAATTTTCATTGTCAATCATGTACAAAGATTTACCCATGTATCACATATATCTGTTGGGTCGGGATACCTTAAGTGGCTTAACATACAACTAGGCTTCTTACTACACATCAACTTGTAAACTCTATAGTCTACATTGTACCTTATCATATTGCGACATGCTATACCAAGGAGAGAAATCCTTGGTCGATGTGCCCATAGTCACAAGTTTATGATTTACCTCCAATTAAAAACAAATAAAAAATGTTCACAATATCAATAACATTGTTTATACAAAGCCTTGAAAATCAAGGCCCCCGTATCCACTGAACTATGCATAATCAAGCAAAGTGACAAAAAATTACAACTCCTAGCCTTTGGAAATCTTAGTGTTCAGTTTCTCAAGAGTGATTACAAATGCTTCTCTTCTTACACTTATAGTCCCCAAGTGAGTGCTGATCGTTGATTATGGTTCAGATTTAAAAATTCCAAATAGATAGTCACCTTAATAGCGAAGACAAGGTGAATAGCGTGGACAATGTGGACGGAGTAAACAATGGATAGATGGAGCAGATTGTGGGCGAACGCCGTAGATAAGACAAATAGTAGGTGGACAAACACCAAGTGAATGAGGGATGGGGTGGAAGAGTGGACTTCACCCAAGGGCTTCACATAGTAATTGACATGAATAAGTAATTTACAAGATACATAATAATAAATGAACGCATGCATAAATAAATAAAGATTTAGACATAAAGATATTTTTTAAGCAAATCATAATTTATCATTCTTATATTTAAATATATATGTGTATGTAAAGTACATCAAAACATACCTTCAATACAATTACTTAATACTATTCAGTCCTTTAAAGATCTAAACACTTTATACTATTCTATCTTTCTTTTTAACAAATAGAAGAACCATTGCATTAAAGAAAACCACTATTCTATCTTCATAGAAACAAAGTTCACCTTAATCTTATTTTCCACCGGAATCAACACTATCTTCTTCCAAAACACAAGAAAAACTTTCTTTACTGAAGAGTTTAGCACTTCCTCGACGAGTTCAGTGGTGCTGGCTTTCATGGACTATTAGCCTTCCAGATTCATCTTCTATGTCCACCTTATAAAATTGCCATTTGGTTCCCGGAGCTAAGTCATCCTCGTCTTCAAGCTTCTTTTTTGTTTTTTCTCTAATGATAAATTGAATTCATTTGCCTTCAAGGCTTTCAAGTTAGTATCCACTTAATTTATCATTGCTTGAACTACTTCATCATCTACCTTGCCATACCATGCGCTGAGGCGGTTTCCATCCAATAGAAAGGCCTTCCACTACCCATAATCTCACCAATCTGCTTATCAAATGTCGCTACCATGTCTACAAATGAGTGTCATGTGTTTGTTTATCCATCTATTTTGACAAGAGCACAAACCTTTAAAACTTCTTCTAACTTCAACAACAAAAGGGCCCTGCTTACCAAAGTGTAATCATATGCCTCGTACTGTTCATTGAACTCCTCTCCATACTCCACCTCCACCCAACTACCATTTGGCCCTTTCACTACTTCCTTTTCTAGAAAACGAAAGAACTTTTGGTGTTGTATGCCTTAATGTCCCTCCATGTTGCAACAAAACAATTCACAAGCTATGTCATCTATGATACCTTGAGTCCACAATTCCACCTCTCTATTTTGAGTCATCCACATGTTGGGATCCATTGGTTGTTGGAATTGCTCATATAATCCATACCTCTATTCATTTGAATTTTACATTAGGGGCTTCTTCCAATGCAAGTAATTCTGAAACTTGAATGGCCCTTGATCAAGTGGAAGGGTTCAACAATTATATTCTTGGCCGGAAAATACCTCCAAAATCCCAAACATTTCATAGAACCTAGGACTCAATAGAGAATGACACTCAACACAAACAGAACGAACAAGCAATGCTTTCATAATGCAAGTAACATGAAAAATGTATGGTAACATTGGCTTATAGTTACGGACCCTTCAAGTTTAAAGAAGCCTTCACAAAGGCTACAAAAACCGTTCAAGATTACCAGAGTTGGATCATAAGCATGCACTACTATCTTGTCTTTCTCCTTGATGTGTGTTGAAAGTGTATAGTAAGGGGTCCGTCCTTCCTCTACTTCCAAAGCCCAATAAATGTGTATACTTTAGTTCTTCTTGGTGTGGTTCAACTACTCAAATACGGCATCCATGTCTCCCAAATATCTAATCTCGATATATCCCTTATACAAATGTTGATCGAACATAGTTTTGAATCAACTCAAAGAATTCTCAATGGCATTGCAGTCTTCACTTGACTTTATTGCTCAAAATTCTACAAAGGATTTGTCTTGGAGTTTTTTTACCATGCTAACCATCAAGACTCCAAGCCGCTAGGAGGCATGTTTTTCTCCAAATCCAAACTACATTGCAATCGTTTCAACTTTGATTCAACACAAACCTTTGCTTGAATTGCTTCCTCCAATTTATGCTTTAACTCTTCAAACTTTCGGCCTTTGATTTTCTTGGAGGCATTCATATAAGTTGATGTAGGCTTTCCAATAGAAGTTTGTCTTGTGCCTTCCAATCTGCTCATGTTGTAACCTTTTACATTCATCACATCAGGCTTGTCAGTTGCTTCGACCTTATCAAAAGGAAGAGAGAGATTGTCATCACTCTCTTTACTTTCTTCCAGTACAATCAAAGGTGTGATTGCAACATTGCTCAAGGCAATCTTGAATTTAGTAATGTGCTTTCACATCCTCTTTGAGTTTTTTGTTTGCCTCAACGACTGTTGATTCAGATGCTTTACATCACACTTCAAAGTCTTTGATTTTTGTTTCAAGTCTTTGCACCTTTTTTCAAAGTCATCGGACTTTTTTGTGAGCTAGATGATTTTTTCCTAGTAGGTCACCAATAAGTTGATGGAAGAGTCTCTTTCTTCAAAAAGTGGTATGAAAGTCTTCGTGAGATTCTGAAATACTAAAGCACCCTTCAACAACTCTGGTGCAATTTGGCTACGTTCTTGAGCTAAACAAAAAATGTCAGAGAACACAAAGCTATAAATTTAGATGACTTTGTCAACTAGAAAGTTGTTCGTAGAACATGTTCAACATTAGTACTACAAATAGGTGAACTTGAGCTACTAAGCTCATCAAGGTCAACCAATTCACTTCTTTATGATATTTAGCGAATTGAACTAAGAGCTTCAAAAGATCTTCCAATTGCTTTGGATCGAGTATACGATGTAGGTTTTCACGATTGGGAGCCAACAAAAATGCTGAATACGGAAACTCCTTAAGACTATCTCTACAATCGGTACTCCGTATTAAAGACCTATTGTCTATCTACATTCCATTTCCATGAAGCATATGCACTTTTTCCTCTAAATTTAATGGTGGACTGGACTCGTTTGCCCTATGCTGACTTAGAAGTTTATACATTAGACTGCCAAAACAATTATTGTTTATAAGACTATCAATTGTAACATTAGCCTTTGTCAGTTTCTCCACAGCCACTTCTTCTTAAGTTCTTGAAGGTTCCCTACATTCCATGCAACATTGTGTTTATTTGCACCATTAATTTGCATCAGTGCAAGAACATTCAATGTAGATATCAAATATGTTGGAGCAGTTAAAAAGACCTTGCCCTCCACACCTTTTGAAGAGCTATTGGTCGCTTTTGTTGGGGATTGTACAAAATATAATTGTTCAGCATCCAATGCATTCTCCAAGATATCCATTTTAACCTTTATAGTATTTTTTAATACTTTTTCCGTTTCCCCTTTTGAATTGTACAAATCAAGAATATCTTTTTGATTGACTTCAAGAAAAAGTAGGCATTGTGTTATCATTAGAAACGTGCTCCAATCCACCTTGTGGCCCAATATAAGTTTGGCATAAATCATACACGGCACACTATAATTTATATAGCCCTTAATCCTTAGCTTATCTCCAAATAGGATCTACCATACTTCATAGGATCGATGGACAAAATGCTTGTTGTTGCAATTCTATGGTTTACAAGAATAATTCTGAATATGACTCACTTGTGACCCAGGGCCACAACTTGTCAAGGTGGTACATTTTGACATACTGCTTGCACATTATTGATGTCCAATACTCCACTTTCTCCTTCTCCCAACCGCTCTCTGTTTTGATTGTAGGATCATCTAAAATGTCAAAGTTAAGCCTATATGTGGCAAGGTTGCACGGACATTTGGACACCATGTTTGTTTGGTTTCTAGCATCTAGGGACATAGAGATTTTTAGTCCGACCCTATCTAGTGGATGGGTGGACAAGGCAAATGGGCAAATAAATGGACAAGGATTGCCCCAAATTAAGATAAATGAAGAAATTGCCCATTATTTTTTGGCCATGGAAGATTGCCCCCTCTATTGTCCCATTGAAGGGCAAGTGTAAAAATTGCCCTCGTTTTGTGTTAATAAAATTTTGTATTTCATCAAATTTTAGCTAATTTGGGGCTTATGATTGCAAATATGAATTTAAAATTTGCAAATGTATTCATACGTGGAAAATAAGAAATTCCAGTGCTTTTCTAAAGGAAAAAACACAAAGCAATAGATGGGTCAATCTTCCTTGACTCTATTTTTTATCGTGTATATTTTCTATTTTATCACTTCCTCTAGCCTCCCAACTAATTTTTGGCCTCTGATTTCATATGAATTCAAAATTTATAAAAACAAAGAACAAAACACATTAACACAAATAAAAAAATTCAGTATTTTTTCCAAGAGTAAAATGGAGGCAAAAGAGGTCAATCCTCTTTGGCTGGCTGTTGGGTTAATGGGTCATTTGGGAGAAACAAGGGGGTGTTGTCCAATTATTTTTTTCAACAATTATTTAGAACTTAGGATATATGCAAAACATAAAACTTTCAAGTAACCAATAGCCGAATAGTCAAATTGTAAAGTAGGTGGATTTTACTTATACTTCAATTACTTTGTACCTCTAAATTCATTGATTTCATTTATATGATTTCACAATATTGTCTTGACTCATTCATTCATTTTTTTAAAATGCAATTATGTAGTGTTGCTTCCACTTCAAGAAAAAATAAATTAATGGAATGACTTGAGGTAGACAAGTGTGAAGCAAACGGATCAATTCAATGAATTCATTCCTTCAACAAAATGACAATGAAAAGCTACGAACGGAGCGAATTTAGTCTTCTAGGGGCTTTCATGAGGTTTAGGATTTAGCAATCACATTATGGCTTTTAAACATCACAAGACTCCAATCCATTCTATACTAAATCTTTAATTCACAATTACGCATACAAGACGTCTCCTTTAGTCCTTTTCCACTTTATATCAATCACGAAATTTACTATAAAGTATACATTTTAGATTTTCCATATTTCCATTCACAATTCTGTATTCATTATTCAACATCTTTGACCACACATGCCAAATTACATAATTCAAAACAAGAACTTGTGAATTGAACAACCATCAATTGAAAAAAATGTATTCTTATAACCTCCAAGTTTTGAAACTTTCAATCTTTCATCCAAGTATAAAATGACAAACAACATTGAGAATTTAGAGTGCTCTACAATAGTTTAATCATTATCAATTAAAACATGCTCAACAATCACAAATGCACGTGAAATTGGTCAATGGGAATTACATGGACATTCATTGGTGTTGAAATTGATGTACATAAGTCCATATATACTATGCAACAATATAATCTGTGCATGTAATACTATGTGCTTTTGCTTCTATAGATATTGCATACTCCTATACTTATATATTATATTGTAAAAGTTCAATATAACCAATGGAAGTGTTCATCTGGTATAGGCCAATTGTACATAGAAGTTGAATGCAAAATTACTTCCACCTAACTACGACCACTAGGACCACTAGGACCATCCGCGCAAAGTCATTTCAAATATGCTTCAAATACTCATCCCAAGTCCTTATGGTCATATCACACATTTGAACTACTTCTACGACCTTACAACTTGGAATAAGCCTCTAACATGGATTCTGTTTTGATCTTTTGAGCTAGTTGACCAATGGCGAACTCCTCAGATACCTTAGAAAGGGTCAGTACATTCTCCACATTTGCATTTCTTCTATGCACATATATAATCTTTGGATCCATCCACCACCTCCTCTTCAAAGCTTTGTCCTGATCATTTGTGGATGTGAATGTATACAACGACTTTGTAAAGGCATTACTAACCGTAATCATCCCTAAATCAAAAACTCCAATGTAAACCCGAGATTCATCTTAGGAAAAATGAAACATAATGTTGTCTGGAGAAATGTCGTTGTGAAGATGTCCAGCACCATGGATTGCATTCATAATATGTAGCAATGCCCAAGTAAGCTTTGTGCACTTTGCTCCTCGGCACTGAAGACGTTCAATAATGAAGACCTCTTCATTTGTAATCTTGCGGTCATATGCCACTTGAATGTATATGTTGTTTGAATAATCGTTATTGCTTCTCAACATTTCACACAATGTACTGTCATTCCACCAAAATGTATACTCTTCATTCTATGTCGCATAGACTACCAAAAAGCGTATCACTCCATCATGTGGAATCTACATAGCCATTGACTCGGTACTGGGTTCCATCTTTGCAAGTTCAAGACGTCGACCTTCTTAAGGAAACGTCTTTGCTACAAATTCCCAAAATACTTGAATCTCAGCGCATCCTTCAATTTGTACCCTCCAAATAGTTGCATAGCCACCTTGTATGATTTTGTTATCTACATTAATCACCCTCGTTGTTTTCGAAAGCACTATAAGATGGTGACATGTCATTTCCACTTGTGCAACCCTGTCCACACTCTTCTACCAATCTACTAACCCTTGTCTATTTTGTTTGCTAGCAAATGATTTACACCTCATTATGAACATGTCCGCTTTCATAACAACATGCTCAAATGCCTCATCATTTGCACGGTGCACCTTCTCAAATTTTTATATGATTACCTTAGCATTCCATAGTAAATCATGGATTCTTTTGTCCAATCAAGTTAGAAAATTTACCTTCTCCATTTCAACATACTACTCCAGCACATGTAAAGCTTGCAACATCCTGTCTTTCATATCCCCTTTGAATTTTTCAATGCACTCCTATCCATATCAAACATATTTAGTATTAAAAGACATTGTAGTCTCCGTCTCATAAAACGCGACAATGCATTTTATTAAGTTGTTTTTACAACTCTTAGAGGGATTATCCATAGTGGATTGAGTAGGGGGCACTATTACTCTTCCCCTTGCAGCTCTCTTTGACCTCGGCATCTTAATAAACATCGTAATTCCTACAAAAAAAATTGACAAGAGTTCCCCCGAATAATGCACCTTTATCTTTCCGAAGAAAAGAGCCAATGGAGGGTCAAATCACCAAGTTTTCCGCTCTCACTTGCAAACAATGAAGCAAGGGGGAAGATAAAAGTGACAAGCAAACGGCCTGTCCACCTCGTTCGCAATGTCCCATTGGGCAGACTTGAAAAATGTTCACCTTATTGAATGGTCCCTAAGAGGTGGATGACTGGTTGTTTGCCCAATTGGACAACCTGGACAAGGTGGACGGGGAGAACGTTCGCCACATCCACATTGTCTGATTGTTTGGACCTTGAAAACGTCTACTCAATCGGACGATCCTAAGAAGGTGGACGACTGGTGTTCCCATCTGCCTCATCAGGACCATCTTATCCAGTGGACAGCCAATCATATGCCTCGTCAGGAACTTTCGATCAGGTGAACGATCAGCCATCCGCCCAATTAGATGGTTTGGTCCAGGCGGACAGACTCCCCATTAGCGTCATTTATACCATTCGACAAATTTGATTGAAGAATTATTTATGTTAAATAATTGAATTCAGAATGCATCCAAATTTTTTTGAAAAAAAACATTTTCTTCCCACTGATTCAAAAATTCCTAAATACAACCTAAGAACCGTAATCGATGAAGGCCTAACAAAGTTTTTACAATGGAGGTTTCCAATGAATTGCTCTACTTTGGATCTTTGATATTTTTTTGCACATGAATGTGCTTAAGGTTTTTAATTTTAGTTGGAAATAAGTGAAGAGTATTTTGTCTTATATGAATAGAATTAATTGTGACAAATATTGACTGTTGGATTTGTAGACTATAATAATTTTGGATGATCAACTCTTTAGGCCAAAAACGCAACTTTTGGAAAAGAAAAATTGTAAGAAGATGACCAATGCTTTTTTTCCCTCCAAAGAAATTGTATTAGAAATTTAGAATCTAAAGCAAATATAGTTTTCTTTTATTTAAAAAATTGAGAAATAAAAAATTCTCTTAAATTTGTGAACATTTTCAAACAAAAGGAGTAGAGAGCCAAAATTGACCAAATTGGATCCTACAAAATTCAAAAAAGTTTATATATGCATCATTTTTGGAAATTTAGGGTTTAGGGCCATTAGTATATTGTTTGAAACATCTCCAAAAAATTTAGAATTATTTGAGAAGGAAGCACTTTGCAAATAGCAACTACCACCTACTAAGAGCCTAGGAGGCTAGTGTGGCACTCCACAAGGTATAGTTCTTTGTCATAATATGAAATAGCCCATGCGACTTTTGCATTTTCACATACCAAATTTTTTCCATACATATTGGTTGTTTCCATACACATACAACTATTACATAGTGATATCATTGTCTTCAAATGGTTATAATTTATGTTCAAAACCACATTACAAAGTCCATGAGCTCTTGGTCAAACACCTTGTATAGTTCTATTGTTCTACAAAATCATACTATACTTCATTCTAAATCAGAACTACTATCATCATTCCAACTTTGAAGTGTAGAATCGGAATCACCATATGGCCTATATCGACTTGACTGTCTTCCTTGTCCATAATTTCCATAATAAGGCAATCCAAAAGTTGGAGGTGGAATTGAAGCATCATGTTGTGATCGTACAATCCCTCTATGACTTGATCCACTGTAATAAAAGATTCCATAAGGCCTATAGGAATCTTGTCCTCTCGTTCTCGGATAGTAGTGAGACCTGCCATATTGAAAGCCATTGTAGTCCATGTACCTTGTGTTCCATATTGTCCTCTCATTGTTGGATAGTACTGCAACCTGCCATATTCAAAAGTACTGTAATTTGGGTTTAGGGTGTTTCTATAGCCTCCTTCTACATTTGGAAACTCATCTCGAGGATTTTTTATGTCTTGTAAACTTCCTTCTCTATGTTTTGAGCTACATGCATCACGATGACGATGGGAATCATGGAATGATGCGTGGTGCCCATGTAGTCAACCTGATCTTCTACACTTCTCTTGAGTGCTTCTTGCATTTGATTCTCGTATTTTAAGTCTTCATGCTCGTCTCGACGTTCATGTCTCTCTAGAGGTAGAGGTGCAAGGGTACTAATGCATCTTCATCATCAATGTCCTTTGCATTTGACATTGGCCAAGCTTGACACTCAAATTGACCATTGTTATACGCACGGTCTAAACATAAGTATCCTTACAACACCAAAACGTTGTAAAATGACTCAAAATATCATTCCAAGGGATTTTAGGATGTTGCTACAAGCTAAGGTATCCAGATTTTCTCCCTTTTCTCTTCCATCCAATTCCTTACTATTTTTCGATTCCAATTACTATCTGGATTTCAATCTGGATCCGGCCTCACCCGGATTTTGGTTACTTCTCTTCAACTAACTAGTTTTCTATACCTCTATTTTACCCTTAGAGGAGCCATTGTTACTCTTTAGAGGAAAAGAAACTTTACCGCTTGTAATCTTTACTTACTCTCCACTCTCTCTCAAAACAAATAAACAAACAAACACCAAGAACAATGTATTGAGCCAAGGGAATAGCACCTTTACAACTTTCCAAATGACCAACTGGAGAACAGGTCACTCACGGCCGCGTTAGGCCCCTTTCACTACAATTATAGATCTAAAATCACTTGAAACCAAAAAAAGACTATTTCTTAGTTTCTAGACCGATCCTGTGGTTGATAGATCTTTTGGTACATGGGAATTTTCCTCTAGCAGTTGCTTATATCCGCATGGAATCCCTCTTAGACTCCAAACCTGCATCCACACCGCTCTTGGATTCCAGCAAATTACTGTTCTAGTAATTTAAAGGCACCATGCACAAGTCCTCATTCACAAATCTAAATCCCTCCACAAAGTACCCTCTCAATCTGATCGTGGGCCACAAATCCAAATTCCTCCTCATCCGTCCCTTTCACATCTCAAAATTCAATTAAACAAACCAGCAAACTCTGTGTACAAAGTCAAAGCTAGAATGTCTACCTAATGGCTCAAATTAAAGAAAGGAATGAAATAAATATTGAAAATGCGCTAGGATTGAATGAGAGGGCAATAGCCTTGCCCAACCTTAAAACTAAAACTAAAACCAAAACCAGTAAGCCAAAAAGCCAAAAAGCCACCCAAAACCAAGGCAATCAAACAAAGACCCTGCCTCCAAGATAACCAAAAAGTCGTAGGCCAGTTGTCTCGAGAAATCCGAAACCCGAGCCCTCACACAGAAAACTTGTTTTGGAATCTAAAAATAAAAACCTAACTAATTGAAAGCAGCCTAATTAGCTATCTTCTCCTATGCACCTTCTTTAAACTACTACTGCTTTGACTTACTGGTGTCTTGCTAGAGGTCTTCGTTGGAGTTGACTTGATTGCCGCTCGGGTTTGGATCTTGCATTGGACTAGTGGGAGTGACTCGTCATTCATTTCCATTCCGAATCTAATCTCAAACTCTTCCTCCTCGAAATCATCAAGCATCTACACATTCGACTTTTTTAGTGGTAATGTATTACTCAACTCTACCATTATGTTGTCCCACTTGGATGAAGATTGCTGCATGTGAGGAAAGTCTTCCGAATGGGGCCGGGCCAGGTTTGATATGGCCTCCATCCAATTAATGAGATTGCCACAAACGTTTAGTTTGGGCATCTTGAATTTATTTGCTATAATTCGTTGGGTTGATGGAGTATTTGGCGAGGTGGAAGCTCCTTGCTGTACCAAAACAGATCTTCCACATGGCTCCTTCTCAAGCTCAGGTACTGCCTTCTTACTTGTTGGTGGTATCTGTGCTTGACTCACCAAAGTACTTGCAAGTGGATTCAAAAGAGACTTTAGTCCCTTCAACTATAGCTAAGCTAGAGCATTGGAAGTCTATCTGACCAAAGTTTGCCTAATTGGAGTCCCTATGAATAGGATGTTGGAGACTTCCATAAATTGCAAGAAATTCATGGCCCTATTTGGATCCAGGTGTCCCAACAGTTGGTGCATTTCCTTCAACATTACTCCCATGTAAGCTTCAAAGTTGATTAAGATTGTCACCACCTTCGATCCGATTACATGGCCTACCTTTATTAACCAAGCATTGTAGAGGTTGGATCTAATCACAAGATGCTTTGGTTGCTCAACCAATACCTTTAAATTCCGAATGAATTGAAGGGCTTCTGTCTCCTTCTACCTTACTATTGCTAGCTCTACTTCCACCTAATTTATCCTAGATTAGAAGTCATCTTGGTCCTTCTCTAAGTTTTGGGATTGTTCCTCCTTTCCACACAACACCTCAAGATCCGGTCTTCATTTGATTTTATCCAAAATCTTGTCCAACTCCATCTTTAACTCCCTAGCAATGCCAATTAGAAAATCCGTCATGGTTTTGTACAATTGTTGAGCTTGCCGCACCCACTAGATTCCGACATCAAAGAACTTTGATCCTTCTTCGTTACCGGAACCTGGCTGGACTCCCCTCTTTCCGGAGTTGGCTATTTTCCTCGTGCGACTGGAACAATAGACTTCCTCTACTTATCCCGACAATCGGTGAATTCTTCATCTTCTTCTAGAAGTTCTTCTTCCTTGGACTCCGACTGATCCCTGAGGCGATATAGTTGGATTGCAGCCCCGGTGTCATACGTTATCATCTCTTGACTATTCAGAACCTCCTTTAAGTGGTAGAGGTGGAATATTTATAGACTAATAGGAATGTGTTTACCCCTAGACACATGCTCGTCTAATTTTGACACGACACCCGCAATAACCCTACTTCAATGCACGAATCAATCCTCCATAACCCCAAAGATGGTGTTAGCCACTGTGACTATAACCCGGATAGGCTTTTTAGATACAAGAGCGGAATTAGAAACTTCAGCACTTGTTTATGCCTATCATTCCTATAATCACTAATGGCATACCCCTCCTTTGCATTAATCGAACTTTTTGCTCGCGTACTTATTTGCTTGGAAGGCTAATCTAGATTCATTCTTCTTGAACAAATACACCTCCGCCCACATATCTTTTGTCCAAGCCATGGGTCAACCCTCATTGTCAATTCGTATTGATTTAAAACCCTGAAGATGAGTTCATGAATCATCTCCTCATTCTTGATGTTCCACGACTTCCATATCAGTCTGACACACCTTATAAACGTTAGATCCTCCTCTAATTGCTTCCGGACGGCCAAGTTGAAAGGAATAATAGAACAAACCATGTGGGTCATGATTGCAATTTTACAGAGCTGCAGATCGCTACCCTCTGCCATGGGATACTAAGACAAGGAAATCTAATCCGGCACAAACAATACCAACTTCACCTTTCTCTCTTTGGCACAATCCCTAACTCACCACTCTTCCACTCAACTATATGCACATAAAGTTCTACAAAATAGAAAGGGAGAAAAGTGGAGTAGCTATTGCCTTAAGTACTTAACAAGTAGCTAACAGTTCCTAGAAGAGAACATGTAGAAGATCATTCCCGTAATAGTGCCCTAGTTCCCCTAGACCAAAATCTTGGATATACGTTCCCTTCATCTGAAAAAGTTCCAAATTCCGGATCCGTCTTGAATCCAACGACATGACATCCGTAATAGTTCTAGCAATCTAGAAATTGACTATCCTAAAGTTATCCCTAATTGAACTAGATTCTTTATGTTTAACCCAAAATTGAAAAAAATTTAGTCTATCTTAATCCTATTCTCTATGATTTCTACATGTTTCGAGTTTCCGTATTCTTACAACTACGATTAGACCAGGCCGGCATGCAATTGCTTTGTCTTTTCTAATTGCTAAGTATCACTGTAGAATAACAAGTCATTTTGGTCTCTTTATTCATCCCTATAACCGTACGCCAATCTACGTCCTTCTGGAGTACAATCTCCACCCAAACCATTGCCATGATAGAATAGTTCATGATGGTAGGCTTTGAAGCAGTTAGATTTGTAGCTACCCAAATCTCCTCGTACCTCTCTATAAAATGTCTATTCATGCACGTCTTCATAGGGCCTTCCCAACATTTCACTTGTCTTTCTAAGTTATCATTCATTGGCTATAGTTTGGCAAGGTGTGACATTGTGACGTATTTCTTGTATGTTGTGCAAGTTCAAACTTTTTTGGACTTGTATTACCATCCGTCTTTTGCCATATTAAACTCGTCAAAATAAACCTCCAAATTCAATTGTTGTGGTTTTCCCTTTGTACTTTTTTTGAAAGGATTAGAAAATTATGGAACTTCTTTTTGAGGCATGGTATCCCTTCTGTCATTTATTACCCTTAAGTACAAACAATTAGTTTATAATGTGATGAATTGATTTTAAATTATGATACATTCATTCACAATTGTTTATACTCCAAGTTGGAAGGGACACATAGAGACCAATTGCCACTGGATCACCTACTCTGCAAAGGAAACAACTATGGGGAGTGAGCTATCCGCATGCCATTATATACCATCCACCCAAGTGGACATCACTGTCCCGATTGAACGGCCTTATGTGCGGACTAGCTAATTAGACGAAGACAGTGCATTTGCCTTTCCCATTGCAAGGTCGACAATGAAGGATGGACAACCAAAGCGAATGGGTGGACATTTAGGATTCCAGGGGATTCCATTAATTTAGAAATTGCTTTAGCTTGGAAAGGGAACAAGAAATTTATTGCTTTTAGCATACGAAAAAAATTCAAATCATAACCTTTCTATCTTAAGGCTTGAATCCTGAACCTTTCCTTCCAAATCCTACAACTTCAAGCCCTAAACCCTAAAACCTTTAAGTATTTCTATAGTTCTCTTCTTCAAATCATCGTAGTTGTCTTTTATTGTTATAAATTACGACTTTCAAGTAGTAAGTATGTTGCCTTCAAAAGTAAATGTTTTACTCTTATTATTTCAAAATCCCCCAAGAAATTGGTGACCTTCATTAAGTTCATTCATGGTTACTAGAATTTTTTTATTTAATGATTTTGAAATATCCATAATCTTTGAGCTCTTCCATCAATCCCATATGACCAACTGACCATGTAATTTTTAATTGATAAATTTGAATTACAACATTATAAACTTCATTTTGTATTTATTTAATATTCTTTAAAAATATGGACTATTCTTTTTTCTTTGTGAATATTTAAATACTTATATTGATGGATGGGAAAGAACTGAAGCACATTCTAATGATTTCATGTACACTTGTAGACTCTACAGGTTTAAATGTCCCAAAAAAATTTGACAATTGTCATATAGAATTTTCAATTCAAGATGCACAACAATACAAATGTATAATTCATTTGCATTCTCACATTGTACAGGATTTGTTTTCCCAAGGGAATATCTCTAACCCTAAATGTAAAGAATAAAACATGTTTCTATTTTAAAAGTTAATCCCTAAAGTAGTAAAGTTGAAGGCCTTTTTTCATTATACCACTCAAAATTGCCACTTATATGGTAAAGCGCAACCCAACCTGAAGAATGTTTTTATTTTTTATTTTTTATATTTCTAAAAACAAATGGAAATCCATTGCAAGAAATATTTTTATTTGACATATGTAACTATTACATCTTGTATTGTAAACTTTAAATCTGAAAGCCGAAACCACAGCTAACCATGTCATTTGAATTTAAATTCATTTGAAATTCAATTGAATTGCATTTTGATCGATTGAAATTTCAAATCAATTTAGGATTTACGTTCTATTAAAGATGAAATTAAAATCCGAAAGAATAAAAATTCACTTCATCAGTTCATATTCAATTGAATTTGTACTTCATTTAAACTTGTGAAATCAATTAAAATTACAATTCAATTATAATTGAAATTGAATTGAATTGAAATTTAGCTTTGAAGTTGTTTCAGTGTTCTTTTACGTTAAATTTCAAAGCCAAATTCAAATTTGAAATTAACTTTTTATTCAATTTCATTCAAATCAAATTCAAGTCAAATTCAAATCCAAAGTTAATTGAAAATGAATTGAAATTCAGTTCAAACTTAAATATAATTCAAATTTAAATTCAATTCAAACTGATTAACTCAAATTCAATTAATATATAAATTCAACTGAAGTAAAATTTGATCTACATCAAAATCACATCAATTATGAATGCAAATCATTTACATATTCAATCACATTGAATAGCAAATTCTATTGAAAATAAAATTAACACTCAATGAAATTCAAAGTTCATGCACCCAACAGTATAATACTCATATGTAGTTCTGTACACCCATATATTGAAAAATTTGTATGAAACATTAACTTCCTTATCTAATGTAACCTTTTCTATCTTCTCAAAGGAATTTTGACCTTCATTTCAAAAAAATTCTATTCAATGTGATTGAGCAATACCTTATTTAGAAGAATCTAACAATTCAACTAAGCAAGAAATAAAAGATCCTATGCTTCTAGAACTTTAAGAAAGACAAACATGAAACATGAAGTTCACATTTTTGAACTTTCGAGCACTATATTGGTGGATAGTTGGGCAGACTAGGGAAAGAGGTAGATAACCCGTTCGATGATCCTAGAACCACTTACACTGTTTGATCTAGTGGACGGACAGTGGGATACTCGGATCAAACCATCCGCCCATCCATTGTCTGCCGCTCGTTGCACAACCATCATTTGTAGTTTGCACCACAATTGCCAACCACTGTCCCCTTAGAGGCATCTATCCACTCACCCATTTGTAGTGGATAGCCAATCCGCTAGTTTGCTAGTTTGAGTTTAGCCATAGTTCGACTGTTTGCCCGTCCGCTGATTTAGGCTAGGTCTATGTTGTTTAGATTAGCCTCAGGTGAGGGTCAGTTTTAGGTTTGGGAGCAAATGGCTAAGGGGCGGAGGGCCACCTTCTTTCTCCTCACTTCCACT
Organism: Pseudoscleropodium purum; assembly: GCA_963969395.1. Lineage (NCBI taxonomy): Eukaryota > Viridiplantae > Streptophyta > Bryopsida > Hypnales > Brachytheciaceae > Pseudoscleropodium > Pseudoscleropodium purum. Next base: position 12,286,093 of record OZ017805.1, on the reverse strand, counting down.
CTTCCATTTAGGAAACAAAGCCATGTTGGATGTGCTACTATTGCTTCACATGCCAATTGCTCCTCATTCATATGGTAGAGAATTGAAGTTACAAATCTAAAATTTATTATTGGTTTTTTTGGCTTGGTCACTTCTACACACTTGAAAACATCCAAACACGTTCTTAATTTTTGATGAATATATCAAGGCTTTGCAAATTCTATTTGCAAATTCAAAGTCCATAGATGTCACACAACAATCAAGACATAAAGTAATCATGGTGACTAAAAGTATTGGTGGAGGTGAAAGCAACAAGAACTCTAAAGCTAAGGGAGTTGGTCATGAGCTGCAGTATGACATTTTAATGGACAACAACATTAAGGCAGAGACTGATTGGGAGAAGGAGGATGTAGAGCACTAGACTTCCAAACTATGCAAAAAATATGTGAAGATGTATCACATTGGGAAGTTATGGCCTCAGGAATGTCATCAGCTTCACAATTGTGAATATTGTTTTAAACTAGGAAATTGCTTCAATGATCATTTTGTCCACCACTCAATGGAGGTGTGGTATTGTCTTTTTGGAGACAAGGGTATGAGTAAAGACAAAATTAACTACAACTTGGCATGCATGGTTTATGTTGAACTACTTTTGGTCTACAAAGTAGATTGGAGCACGTATCCTACAACATCAAGAGTACCACTTTATATTTCCCCACATCAAAAAGATATTTGTGATACGTTCGTATCAAATGTGCAACTTCTTAAATCTCAAGCTATATCAGAGGATGTAGCAAACCCTAAACCCATTGCCATTCAAATGGAAGTGTAGAATACAGAAATTATGAGGGGAAAACCTAAGGTATAACTTCTTGAATCTAATGAAGCGAAGGCCACACCAAATGATGTTGTGGAACAAAAAGACATTGCACCTCTAGTCAAAGTGCGTAGTACATAAAGTATTGAAGGTAAAAGTATTGATGAAGGTAAAAGCAACAAAAATATTACGGGAGGGAGTACATCTTCTTTGATGGATGTAGAGGGAGTTGTGATTGTGACACCACCAACATTCATGAATCCTTTACCAAATGTACCAAATATGGTGCAAGAAGCTTTTGTATTTAAAGTACTCTGTTTTCCAAATAAAGAAGATTCAATGTTGGATTTACAAAAAAACAAAGAAGAAGTTTCCATAGAAGTAGATAGGGCAATTGCTACAATCACTCATCTTGTAGATAAAGATGCCCTAGTGGACATCACTAATAGAGCTCTATATGAGGACTTGAACCAAAACCAAAGCCCAATTTTGAGCCCTATAGATATAATGTTGCCTTTCCAAAAGCCATTTGTTGTGAACAATGGTGAAGAGACACTAAACCCATTCGACCATCCAATGTTGGCGTTGTTGAATGAGGAGGATCTAGAGAGTTTACGCAACATGCCTCTATTACAAGAAATGGAGAATTATTTACAATGTACTCTTCGATGGAACAAATTTGAAATTGGATGAACAGATACTACCACTAGAAATGAAAAGGGCTCTTTAAATAAAGGGTGCCCTTCAAATGAAAGGGATACTGAAGATAAAAGGGGCACTATTAATGAAGGATGTTCCTCCACTTCAGGCAATTCAAGAATGGGGTTTGACAAAATGTTTAGAAGTACTTATCCTTTATCATGTTCAACTAGAATTGTGGTTGAATGCACACTTTCCCTTGAACAAATTGTTCATACATTTTTTCAACTCAACCCAAAGATTCTTCATGGTGTTGTAGCTTTCCGAAAGTTTGTTGAGTTTGCAAATACACTACACGAAGATAGGTTGAAAGACCTCAAGAATTCAGTTTAGACTAAAGAAGAAAATCAAGAGCTCAAGAAAGTGCTTTATTTAAAGGAAGAACATGATGATTTGAAGGCAAAGTATGACAAATTGAAGAAAGAAAATGATTCCTTGAAGATCATCAATTCGAATCTGAAGCTAAAAAATGATGATTTGAAGGTCAAAAATGAGAAGTTGGCATGGGAGTGCAAGACATCCAAGGAGACGTTACAACATCACTGCAAGATGTTAGTGACATTACAGAACAAGAAGATATATGAACATTAGAAGGCCACATTGGAGGCAAGTCAACCAATTCAAGAGAATGATCAACTCTCTCTTTCCCTTGACAAGGGCAAAATCAAAGTAAAAGACATCAGAAGTCATGGAGGGTACTAAGAGCCTTAAAGTTATGCCTCCTCTCTCTCTTCCCCTTCACATTGTTGAGAAGGGCAAAGCCGTGGACGAGACAACAGAAGTCTTAGAGACTACTAAGAGCCTAAAGCCTATGCCTCTTTTCTCATTGGAAGCTCCTTCCACACAAACGGTAGACCCTACCATCGAAGAGTTGAAGCAACAATTGGACTTGGTAATTCAACCAAAGAATGAGGCGAATGAAACAAGTAGGACTTCTAAACAAAATCCTTTCAATGGGAACTAGGGACTTATGGTGGGTGCTGTGGACAAGGCAATTACAAAAAATTTCCAATGTGTTCTTTTGACTCATGAGGGGGCTCTTGAAGTATGCACTGTAGTCAGACAAAAAGTACAGTAATGTTCAGACTTCTTATTTGCATATGAGGTCGAAGTTAGAAGATGAAAGACTAAATCCCGATGTGCAAATAATAGTTTGGGGCAACATGGATCAAATGTTTGAGTGGCTAAACCATAGCAAATCCTATAAATCCAAAAACATTGATTGGGCTATGGAAGTGGAAGAAGGATGAATTCTTCATGACACATTGTCTGCTCACATTCTTGAGCATGAGAAGGCACTTGTACTTAGCAATACTCATAGTGTTCTATTCTTGAAGGAGATGTGTTCTCTTTGCCAAGGCACTTTGGGGCTTGAAGGAGGTTTAACTTTGGATCAATGTGGCCATTCTTTCCATGTTCTTTGCATATAAAGAGCTGTACAATATCAAGCCCATTGTCCCATTTGTTGTATTCCTATGAATCCAACTTTCTATGAAATGCTAGGGACTTTGTATATGATGCCATTGAGCCATGAATACAATTTGTGGACCCTTCTACTTGACCAAAAACAATTCAAATTTCAAAATTACAAGCATTGGGGAAAACCAATGGCATAGGATCCAAAGCTAGGAATACATGGGTTAATCACAATGGGATCTACTAATGACCCTATTGTGGATAAGTATTTTTGGATGACATGAGACATAGAAGTGGAGTTGCGTGCCTTCGAGATTCCTAATATTAAATCTTAAGAATTATTCTGTCGTAGCATGGGGGGGCATTGGAGCATGTAGCACAAAAAATTCTTTTAAATTCTAGAGAAGGAATAGATAAAGGAGGGGCCTAATGATTGTTTTGTTGAGGTGGAACATGATCCTAAAATCAGTATGCAATATGAGAAGTACAATATTGATTTGATAGGTGGGCCTTTGTTTATCAAAGTTGGAAGAAGCAACGAAGGTCCGTTCAACGGTCAACCTTGACAAGAAATCAACGATAGAGTATAAAATAGAAGAAGTTACTAGGGCATTTGACAAGAGGATGGATGATGTCATAACCAAATGGAGGAAGTATCTAGGAAGTGAAGATGAAACTTGTGAACCAACATGGTTCCATATCAAGAGCAAGGATGACGAAATTCAAAAACTTTTGGATGTACTAGATTGTGCTCTAAGGGCTTTGAAGGAACAACAAGTGGACTTGTCTCCCAAGCGAAAGAACAAACAGAGAATTTTAGAGGAAGATGACCACTCTCTAGAAACAAAAAGACAATTTGAGAGGGTTGACATGGAACTAGGAGCTTCCCATGAACTCCAAATCCACCATCAAAGAGGTAGTCCTCCCGTCATACCTCATGGAGTAAGTAGAAGACTCATGGAGAAGAAAGGGACATCTTGTGATGTAAAAGAGAATAATGATGCTTTAGAGTAAGAGGGAAATGTATTGTTTTCTACTATAGACCTATACACTATATATTAATATTAATAGAAGGTCAATAACTAATATAGGCTTAGATTTTTTTTCGACTCGAAATATGGTACTTTGTTCACTAGGCATATCATTATTTCTTTATAATCTATATAGAAATAATAGAATGTAGATGTGTGCAAAAAAAAATGTTTTGATTTCCCTATCCAACTATCAATATATATTTATATATATATATATATATATATATATATATATATATATATATATATATATATATATATATATATATACATTTTTTTTTTTTAAATATTTTTTCTTTGTTATAATTTCACATCATTATATTGAATTGAAGGGTGAATGTAATGCATAATTTCTTGTTAAATGTTTTGTCTTATAGTCATATGTTTTTTGTTTTTTTTACCTTGAAGTTGTAGTATTGTACCAAACTACAATTCTCCAAATGAATATGACTGCCCTATCCAATGATTGTTGGGACTTAATTCAATGGTAACTTTCAGACTAGCACCTAAATGGCATAAGAACAAAGAAGAAGGTAGTTGAAATCATTCCTAAAAACTAAATGCTAAGATTTCCAAGGGTTAGGAGCTACATTATTTGTGTCCTTTGCTTGGTAATGTATAGTTTAGTGAACAAGGGGGCTTTAGTTTCTAAGGTTTCATGCACTAATTTTATTTGATACATGGGATATGATGATTTGAATGTATATATATTTGAAACTTCAAAGCTCAAACAAATATTGGGAATTTAGAACTTCAAGTTTAAAGAAACTTTTTACTATAAGTAAAGATTATTTAAATTGGTTTATTGATCTATCAAGTACTAAAGTGAAGTGCAAGGCATGTAACTTGCAATTTGCAAATCAAAAGTGTCGCATGTTGAGCCACTTGGGATATGAAGGGAAGAATGGTGTTTGTGAAAAAGGAATAAGTTTATATACAAAATTGTCATCTGTAGTATGAACTCTTTTTTTCTGTTGTGATGGATTGTTCCTATGAAGATCAGATATTGAAAACGTAGATGGCCAAAATCTCACAATAGTCACAAGCAACATGACAAATGAAAGGGACTCGGAACATTCAATACAAGAAGATTCATGCACAACATCAGGAGAAACAGTTTGTTCAGCTTCAGGGATAAATCAAAGCACACAAACATGAAGCCAACATGGAACTCCACCTTCTTCCATCACTAGGCCTTGGAGACAATGCCAACTAGCAGATAGTTTTGAAGAAGCTGGTAGACGTAATTTGAATATGTTGTGGGCCAATTTCTTCTATTCAGCAAATATACTATTTGTGATAGTCCAAATTGAAGTATTCAAAGAAGTAGTGAAGAGAACGACGGAGTTCAAAAGGCCATACAGCGCTCCATTGTACTTTGTTTTATGAACAAAATTGTTAGACCAAGCAAAGGTAGACGTTGAGGTGAAGTTGCATAAGAGGATGGAAGACAATATCAGAAAGTTTGGAGCAACACTATTTATTGATGGATGGAGCACAATTTTGAATTGGCTGTTGGTGAATGTCATACTCATATCTTCTGTGAGAGCAATTTTTGGGATTAGTAGATACAAATAGATTTGAAAAAACTACAGAGTACTTAGCATCTATTTTGGACAAATTTATACAGAAGGTGGGGCCACAAAATGTGGTGCAAATAACAATGGACAATGCTCCTATGAACCCTGAAGTGTGTAGAATTATAATAAGGAAATATCCACATTTTTTTTCAAGATTGCGTGGTCCATGCCTTGAATTTGTTAATCAAAGATTGGAGAAAGGAAGATTAGATGTTGAATGTAGTGTTGCAAGCTCATTTGATTCTTATGTTTTTTAGGAAGCAACATATGCCACTTGCAATATTTCATAGTTATGAAAAGGAATTGAGCTTATTAATGTTGGGGAAAACAAAATTTGCCTCAAATTTCATTGTATTAGAGTGTTTGGAGAAGGTGAAGGGAGCACTATAGCAAAGTGTGATTGACCCACATTAGAAGGCATATGCAAGGACCTTGACAGACAAGGAAAAAAAAGGTAAAAAAAAAGGCTTAGTGTGTGAAGAAGATAACAAAAGATGCCTAGTTTTGGAAGCAATGCGCCAATTTTGTTCAGTTGGTGGGCCCTATTATGTATGGCCTATCTGATCTAGATGCAAAGACACCATGCACATGCAAAGTTCTCCATATTATGAGGAAAATACAAAAATATATGACGAATTTAGGAAATTCACCTTTTTGGTGAGGCCTCATACTAACCAAACCACTGAAGAGGGCGTTCCAAGTTCAATGGGAAATAGTGGAGACTGATCTCCAATATGTAAGAGCTCTTTTAAACCCTTATCTTATTCACGATAAAGATTTAGCCGATGATAGTCATGCAACCGATGCATGTAAACATATTTTCATGTGAATATGTAAATTTGAGGAATACATAGACGTCATAAAGGAGTTCATGGCTTTTCGATATAGGGAGCCTCTTTTCTACAACATACTAGATCCAAGTGACTTGAAATTATCGATGCACACTTAGTGGGATTTTGAAGGCGTATACAGGAAGTTCATTGCTCCAATTGCAAGGGAAATATTGAGCCAACCAATATCTTCATCTTCATGTGAACGAAATTGGAGTAGCTATTCCTTTGTTCACAACAAATCTTAAAACAAGTTAAAAACAAAGAGAGCGATGGATTTGGTATATGTGTACAAGAATTTGAGAGTCTTGGCTACATCAAAGGAGAAAGATGAGAAGTGGTAGCATGAGAATGCGGAGTCGGAGGAATCTGAAGGACCTATTGGGGATGACAAGAGTAGTGATGACAATGAAGAGGAAGAAAATGTTGTCGTTGACAGAAATGATGAATGAAGTGAAGACAAAGAGTAGTTAGAAGATGGACAAGAAATAAGTGATAATGACCTTGTATTTGATGAAGAAGAGGGTATGAATGAAGACATGTACAATGGCAATGGTGATAGATTGAATATGCATAATGATGATGTGGGCAACAATGATGGAGACAAGTATGCCTTTCTTCTAGATGAGGGTCATTGTAGAATCGCCAACGATGTACCTCCCATAGCAAGATTTCTAGACAGATGTTGCTTTTTAAGCAACAAATCGGTTTTGGCAAACAAGGATGATATAAATGTTCCAACAACAACAAATGGTATTACTTCCCAAGGAGGTGAATTATTTGAAAGTGAAAAGTCTCCATTTGTGGTAGTGGCTCATTCAGAAAGGAATGATGAATTGAATGACTAGGAGGAAATGAATGTAGACAAGACAACCTTGGAGTTTGAAGGCAAATTGGCGAGTAAGAGTAGTGGGGAACCTAGTACCCTAAACCCTACCGCACAATTAACAATAAACAATGTAGTTTCAAAGTTGATAGAATGCAGAAGCCCAAACCTGCTCCACAATGGCCAAGGCATGAAAGAAAGCATGCCAATTTTGCAATGCTTGCCACGTAGCAGTCGTCCAACAGCTCCACTCGCACTATTTAATACCGAGAGTACCACTTTGTTGGATTCAAAAAATTTGCAGTCTCAAATGCAAGCTTCCAACATTTCCTCAAGCAATACCGACGATGACAATGAGACATTGGATGTAGTGCGGAAGAAAACACAGGGTTGCCCACCACAATCTTCTATGAAGCTATTGAACACTAAATTGCAATCTGTAAATGGAATAGAGGTATACAACAACGAGGGGCAATAGACAAGAAAAGCAATGCTCGAGGAATCTATTAAAGGTAAGAGCAAACGAGTAATGGAGCCATTTGCTATCTCCCCAAGGATGAAAGTACATGTAGGAAGATCTCCCTTTGATAAACGTCAACACACCATGGTACTTCCTTTGGAGAAAAGAAAAGCGATTGATTGTCTTTGAGAACACGTAGGAAAATTTTTAATACAAACGAAGAAGGAGATGAAGACGGGCAAGTCAACGAGAGCTTCTAAATCTAGGAAAGTGAAAGAAAAAGGAAGAGTAAGTCAATTACCTTCATCAAATGATGAAGGTAACATCTCTGACATTGAAGACAATGGAGGGACATCAAAAGACTATAATAGTGGAGCAGAAGTGAAAGAAGACATTGATTACTGCCCTCAAAAATTCAATCATAGAAGAAGTTTGAACCAAAGGTAGTCTAGAAACAAGGTGTTCCAATGCTTATGATTCAATGAGTTGAAGAGACAAGGAAAAACTAGATTTCGTAAGCTTTGCTCTCTTATACAAGTTTGGCTTTTTATCTTGAAAAATGTAACAAAACTATTAACTTTTTTAGTTTCCAACTTTCCGTTCAAAGTGAAATTCAAAAAATCTCCATTGTGTATTTTTTTGTTATGAATTTTTGTTGTATTCAACAAGATAATTTTTGAAACAACATAATTATGTAACCTAAGAATGTAGTCTACTAGCTTTGCAACAAAATTAAAATCTATCAATATTAATTGTTAGACTAGTAAACCCAATAAACACAAGTACGTAACCCTCCGCCATCCACCTGACAAACGGCGACTTGACAACATCCACAACGTCTAGGGAAACAGGATGTTTGGACATCCGGACATCCCCTTTATGGACACGATTTTCAAATAAATAACTGTCCAGGACAACTTTGATATGTGGCATCCTTTGCTTTGGCTTTTTTTTTACTTCAATAGCTAAAGTCATTCCATCAATACTTCAACCACCTTCACAACTCATGATTGCTAATTGGAATTTATAACCAATTTAAATGAAATGAATATGACACGTGATAGTCATAAAAAGTGCAAGCATCAATGAATCTCTAACCGAGAACTAGTAACAAAACATAGTGGAACCTAACTCTCCAACATGTGGGAGCAACTAGCACTTAAAGCAACAATAGCACATCCAACTTGGCACCAAAGGAGAATTGAAGTGAGAAAATATGAAGAGGCATATCCCCCTTATAACCATCCACCACCAAACCTAAATGGCATCCGCTATCAAACCTGCCCTAAATCTTGCAAAGCAACTCCGGACCTATTGTTTGCCGCCCAAACCAACACAAACCCTATCGTTCGCCCTATCTGCGACCCTATTCACCTTTAGGCGTCGTCTGCATGGAAACCCTAAGGTCGTTTGTTTACTTGGGTTTTGTCCACAAGTGCTACTTGTTTGTCCAAGATGCCATCTGCATCCGCCCGTCCGTTCCACTAGGCCATCCATTGTGCCTATGGACGATGTCCACTCAAGTGGACGGTGTGAGCGCTTATTTACCCACCTTTGATAAATGAGCAAACACAATCATGTTCTTTTAGTTGGTTTTATTCTATGGGTGTTCAAACATCGGTCCATTGTGCCTTCCAAGCAATGAATCTTTTCTAATTCCTAAGTAGACTTCAAGTATACAAAACCCCAATCAAAACAAGACTTAAACTATTGTTTCCCAAGTGCTTGCAAATTCTAATGAGCCGCTGTAGTTGTTTTGCAAAAGTTGGTTTAGACACAAACTAAGTGTTCAATTTTGTAGATGATTAATTCTCTTTTACAAAACTATAAAATTCACTCTAATCGGACACTCCTAGCAAAAGATATGAGCAGATGAAGTTTGACCACTAAATAGTTCATCAAAACTTCATCCACGGTTTTGTGCTAGTTTCCTAGTTCAAAAGACCTTGAGATTTTGAAGATATACTTAAAATGTTTCTTGCTATCAAAATTTGAAGTTTAGTCTTAAGTTGACACTTCTATTGAAGTTTCATCCAATCCTAGCCTAGAACTTCATCCTTTAATATTTTGTTGGTTTTTTCGTCTTTTCTTCAGTTTGAAGTTCTTATGGGTTCTAATTATCCTCTTCTACAAGCTTGTGGTTCTAAGTTATCATTCTAATCTAACTTCTAAGCTCTAGATTAGCCTTTCTTGTTCTTTTGGCCTTCGTCTAACTTTTATCAGTTTACTACTTTTGGAAAGTTTGCATTTTTCTCTTATAGTTCCTAATTCTAGGATTCTAGATTGCATTAATACTTGCTAATTGGATTCTTCTACTCTAAGTTATTGGTGGATGAAGTTTGACCGCTAATCGGTTCTTCAAACTTCATCCATTAATATCTCCTAATCTACAACTTGAAATTAAGTTTCTCTTTTGGTTTTGGATGCTAAATAATAAACTTCCTTTGACTTGCTCAACTTGTTCCAAAGTTTTTGGTTTTATCTAACTTTCATCTGATTTTGACTCTAAACTTCATGCACTCCTATCTTTCTTATTTTAAGCCGGATTTCTAAGTGTGACATATTTCTGAAAACCTCTAAGCAAGGTCTACCATCTAATCTTACTAACTTAGAGTAAAAACTTAATCTTTATACTTTGAATCCTATTGGTAATTCGGCCATATGGTAATTTAACCTATTTTCAAGAATACAAAAGTAAGGTAAGATTTCAAGTTTTTACCTCGTAGTCAAGTTCATCATTGAGGTAGTTGTACGCGTCGTGGAATGCTCCATTGTCTACCATCTTCCAATCTTGATTGTAATTTTTGCCCACGGCTTAAAGGAGGGGCTTAGATACACTTCTAAGTCCTATTTTTTTCTAACTCCTTTCCTCTTTCTCTTTATCTCTTCTTCTTTTCTTTTCCTATCTTCTATTCTATTCAATTATTTCTTCTTCGTCCCCTTCCTTCACTTATTTAATGTATTTAAAAATATATATATAAATTGACCCAATACACTTGATCAATCTTCTTCTAATTTCCCTTATCTCAATTCTAATTGGTTGTTTCAAATACTTGAGATTTCTCCTTCTTCAACTTCAACTATAATAATCTAACAATTTGGTCTTCAATTCACAATTATCATTCCTATTGAGTTTTTGAACTCAAACTTAGTCTAAACTAGAAGAGTTGAAAGAGTGGTGAGATAGAACTTTGTTTTTCACTTCTCCTTGCTAATCACACATCCCTAATCTATCCTTCTTCCCTTCTAATCTACTTTCTAATTTCCCTATCAAATGCCTTAGCTCTCGGTTTGAGTTTTGATAGTTTATTATTTTTAGATTTCTAATATGTTTTCTTTGTAGAAGCTAAAACCAACTGTTTAAGTTGATGCGGAACTTGCAAAATCGGACTTTCCTAATAGAAGTTATGCATGGATGAAGTTTTGAGTACTAATTAGTATTTGAAACTGCATCCGCTTATAACTTTTTTAATTCAACTTGGCTTTCATTGTATTTTATGTTGTTGAAAATCTCTAAACCTCTACTATTAGATTCTTAACTCAAATCTATACTATAACCCCCTTCAAATGGTCTGATTTTGCTTTTAGCCTCGGCTCTACATACACTCTAACTCTCAAACTAACTTTTGACATTTTACTATTTTTAGACTTTGAGTGATTTTTCCTTGTAGAAATTAAGACTAACTTTTTAAATTGACGTGGCACTTGCAATTTGGACCTTCTTAGTAGAAGTTATGCATGGATGAAGTTTTGATTACTAATTAGTGTTTGAAACTTCATCCGCTTATATCTTACTCATTTTAGGTCAAATTTCTTTGTATTTTATGTTTTTGAAAAGCTCTTGACTCCTACTATGAGATTCTAAACTTCAATTTGTACTAACCCCTCTTCTTAGTAGTTTGACTGCACCCTTGGTCTTAGCCCTAAAGAAAGACTAATATTAAAAATAACAACTTGACCAAATTAAGGCCAAAAGGCCTAACTACATAGAAATGATCAAAAGAAGGGGGAGGTTCACAGTTTTGCTGTCAAAATGAAAATAACTAAAATTCAAACCCCACGAAGTCAAAGCTTCATATATTTCTTAAATACTCTAATATTCTAACAATTCTAAATCTTTCCAAAAGTCAAAGCTTCATTGTCTCGTATGGGACAAAGGAAAATATGGACAATACAACACCAACAAATTCACTTGTCAAACCCACCCAAAACACAAGCTAGAGCAAAAAAGTTAGTACAACCACTTGTTAGTTCAAAAACAATTATACAAACAAGTTAGTACAACCAAGTCCAACTCTAGGGGATTTCTCAATTAAGGAATTTTACACTTAGTAGTTTAGAACTCACAAACACAAGCTAGAAGCCCCCCAAAGTAGCATCGCCAAGGTATGGTGAGGGGTAGTTCTAGGATTAGCACAAACAATTATACTTCAACAAAATAACCAAAAATCCAACTACAAATGATCAAAACAAGCCAAGAATTGAAGGGACCCCTCAAGTCCTTCAAAGCTTAGAAAAAAAAAAAAAAAAGCCCAAAAAACATGTATACAATTTGGAACCAAAATATTGGCCCAATAGTCCAATTGATGGACTAACGTGTATAAGGTGCCAAAATGGTCACCAGTTAGTAACAAAGGGGTGTTTGTGAGAGGAAAATGAGCCCTCTTATATACATTTCTAAGGGCCTCACTTCCTCCCAGTTTCTAAGTGGTAACCTTATCAATTAGGATTTTCATCCTAATCCTTCCAATTTTTGACTTTTACATTGGTCCAAACTTCTAACTTTTGGAGAAATACTCCAAATGGCAAACGGATTGTGCTAATGGCTTTAGAATGCCATTTACAAATTTTGGGACCCCCTTATTTCTTTTCCAATCTCAAAATCCTAAAGAATCTAAAATGGTGATTGGAAACCCCAAATGGGTAAAAACCCAAGTTTTGGAGTTTTCACTTTTTGACGAAAGTGACTAGCTATAGTTCTTAGGCAGGTTCAAGGGAGTAGAAAAGATTCTAAGTTTGTTGTATTTTGATGTCGTGTGCTCCTAAAACGTTGGTCAACTCTTTACTTGATCCTTGAATTTGCCAATTCCGAAGGATCTTGCTACTTTTAGCATCTCCCACTATTGGAATGTCACGAAACTTGTTGGAAAACTTTACAAACATGAAAGAAGCTATACTAATTTTTAGTGGGATTTTACCGCACTTATGGTAATTTCCACAATTTTATCACATCCGATTTGGGCGGTTGATTGCTTGGAAAAAGATCTAGGATGATTAGAAAAAATCGAGACTTTTTGGAAAACCTCTCATGGAATTCTTCAAGAATTGTGCAAGTTTACATTTTTACCTTGCATCTGTGGAAAAGGAGAACAAATCCCACTACCTCTTTTAACTTCTGATAAAATAGGGAATCTTCCACAAAAGGGGGAATCTAGGCGAAGTGATAGCCTTGTTGGCCCTCTAACGTTACTCCTACTTTGAATCACCATACTTAGATTATAGATGCCCTTTGCTACTCTAGTTTGAATTCCTTCACTTGTGGGCCAGGGTTGACGAATCTCAACATCCGCCCCAAAATAGCGTCCGTTTTCCGGACGTCCGGATGCACGGACACTAGCGGACGCAGCGTCCCGACCGTCGTCGGAAAGCAGACAGGTGGGGCGGGGCGGACGGCCCGACCGCCCAAGGCGGACGCCCAGATCGTGCGGACCATATCAGTCCGCGCGTCGATCGGACGGCCGTAATCGGGCGGACGGACAAGCGAATGGGGACAGGCGGACGCTGCGTCCGTTGGGACCGCGAATGTCAGCGGACGCTGCGGACACAGCGTCCGCGTCCGGACGTCCTGTCAATCTTGTTGTAGGCTAACAATTCTACTATTTCTACTATTTTGTCAATGGAATAGGGAAACTGAAACCTATCACAAGAAATCTATATAAGGGTTCTTACAAGATTCCCTTAGACCTATTTTATCCAGTTTGTATCTCATTGCACAGATAGCTGTAGATAATCAAGTAGTTTCTATTAAATACACTTATTATGTACAAAAGGTGGATTTCTACCTTATCTGAATGCGGGTTTGCGTTGTATATGTATAAAACTAAGTGTAAAGTGACTAGGAGGTGTATTAGTATGTGCAACACAAGTTTTGGTCCAACACGCATTCATGGTCTTTTTTCATCTAAAACTACACTCAAAACTATAAGAATTGAAAAAAATAAAGATTGGGTCCCACGTGACAAAATTGGGCCTCATAGATAGCCCTATGACCATTTACCATGCTGACCACCTCTAATGCATGAATATTTGCCAAAGTTGTCTGTTGCCTCAACACCATCTAGTCAACTATCCTCTACAACATCCTATATGCTACTAATGTTGCAAAATGGCAGTATCATTCAATTTACAAGCACCCAATGTATCAATGATAAATGAGGACTAATCACTAATGTATCCCTCATTTTTTAAACATTTTCAACATAAAATCCAAACCCTAAACCCTATCTTTGTTACCCATATTTTCTTTGCAATGTGTGGAATATGTTTGATTGGTAATGATCTTAACCCCCTAAATATTGAAGGCTTTTTAGAAGACGGTAGGGATTTTTTCGAAGTTCACCATGAAGACAATGTTTTGTAAAGTTTATCAATTCTTTTCACATTGTCAGCAAATGAAAGAAAAAACAAAGTTTGCAAAAGTATATAACAAAAAAAAACACTACAATGGATTTAAAGATTATAATATTTAATTAGAAGTGCATTACAATTTTGAAATGGGTGTGAAGTCTTCCAAGTTTTAAATCCTATTTTCAATTCTTTTTTAAATAGAAAAATGTTGGGCAAGAACTTTATATACATGTTTTATATTCATTTTTTTAGTAGTTCCAATATTTGCATATGAGAAGTACTTAAATATTAATTTTTTTTTAAAAAGGTTCAAAGTATTGAAAAAAAAAAAAGCAAACATAATGTTCATTAAAAAAATGAATTAGTTGAAATGAGCAAGATTCTATTTTTAAAACATTTCTAATTTTTAGATTAGATTGTCAAATAGATGCAAGACTTTTGAAGTTATATTTATTATTTTTTGTTATAGGTACATAGAATCCAATTTGTTATCATTAATAAATGAAGAATACTAAAATCATTCTAATGATTCAATCTTTTGGATAGATAATTTCAACAAATACTATAATAATCAAATGCATTGTTACATTTCCTAAAGTAATTCATGTATACATCTATGAAAATGTAGTAAATTCCCAAGTAGGAAACTATGTCTTTTTGCTGCATATACTTAATGTGTAAATTTTAATTATTGTAATAAAAATTAAAAGAATGTAATTGAAAGAGCTTTCAATACTTTAATGTAACGTCAATGAATTTAACATGTATCAAGATTAAAAAATTTCATTCATGCAATTGTAGAACTTGTAGAAAACATATGTAATTAAATTTATTTCCCTATTTGCATTTGATATCTTTGTATATATTCTAAGTTCTTAGCAGTCTACCATTTCTTGACATATCACTTATGGTTTTTGTAGAGAAATTGCGCAAGAAAACAACTACATTCATTGAACTCTTTTTTTGTTGATGAAGACCAAACCTATATAATATGTAATATTCATTGATTTTTCCATGCAATTCCAAGCTAGTACATTTAAAAAAAATATGGTTTTAATTTAAAAAAAGCAATAGAAAATTACTGGAAGTAAGATTATGTTGAAATGTTTTTGATTTCAGTAATGATAACATACTATATCATTTACATGAGTTATTAATAGTTTAAAAAAAAATTTATTGACCAAATAAAAGAACCATTGTATAAAAAAAAAATACACAATAAGCAAGTCAAAGGGGCAATTGTTGAACAATGAAGAGAAACAAGCAAAAAAAACCCAAAAGAACTAATTATTTCATGTTTGAATACATAATCTTTGTGAATTTAAAAAACATAGGTGAACTTCAAAATATGAAAAATAGCAATGGAAAATGATTCTTTCATTTGTTCACAAATTAAAATAATATATATTAAAAATTGTTTTCAAATTCCAATGTGAATTTGTGGACAAAAAAGAATGTGTCATTTCTCATTCTTGGTTTACCAATACTAAAATAGGTTGAGGTTCATAAACTCATGTAACATTTTCAGATTTTGAACAAGAAAGTTGTTGAACTTGTCTACTCCAACCACCCCGCTTGCCCCGTTTGTCGAGCAGACTTTTCGACCGCGATGGTTTGTAACGCTCTCCACTTGGTCCGTTTGCCCATTGTTGTTGTCCGTGAGATCACTCCTAGACTAACGTGGTTAGTAGGATCTGTCGATCTGTTGAGGGACCATTCGATCTGTTCGCCTTGGTTGGTATGCCGTTAGAAGCTATAAATGGCACAGCAAACGGCTCATTCTTCATAGTTGTTCCCTTCTAGAGTAGGTGGATTAGTGCCTTTCAGAATCTGAGCACGCCTTCCGATTTTGTGTGGATGGTTGTCATTAGAAGATTTTTGGGGCCTTTAGATGCCTACAAGTTATCATAGCCTACAAATGCAGGAAATAAGTTCGGTGCAATGGTCTGACGTGGCCGAGACCCTGCCATGTCATTGACCAATTTTTTTTTAATTTTTTTAATTTTTTATGAAAAAGAAAATTCTGACAATGGGCCGTTCCCCTCGCTACGGGGAACAATTGCGGAGGAACAGGTCCGAAATAGACTTCTAGACCCCCCCCCCAAACTCTTCTAATGGCTTTTGCTTGAATATTGCACTATTACAAATCATAACATCATTTTGGGGTTTGAAGAGCTGAAAGAACTTGCATTTATTTCATTTCAAATACAAAGCATTGTCTTTGTGTGTTGTTAATTAATAACTACAATTTCGTAATTTTTTCATCGTATTTTCTTCGACTTCATCATGCCAAAAGATATACCACCAAAGAAAGGAAGTCGAAAGGGAAAATTCCAAGACTTTGATCAGAAAGCTTGGAAAGACCTATTGTCTATAGTTGAATCGAGATGGGAAGATGAACCTTCAAGAGTGTAGGATTGTACAATATACAAGAAGTACGTGAAAATGATACATCTCTCCAAACTTTGCACATGTGATCGTGTAGTAAAGCAAGCCCATTGTTGGGAAGGACAAGTGTCCATTTGCCAAAGTAAACACTTCAAATAAAGATACTTCTACGTGTACTGAGGTTTATCAGTTAATAGCAAGAAATGGAATGTAATGAATTATAACCTCATGGCCATGGTTTGAACAAAGATCATACTCCTGAAAAACGTAGACCGGTGCACAATTACAGGTTGCAGTGTGAAGAATTACACTCACACGGATGCCATGATAGATATATAGTGGATAGGCCCAAGCAATTGCATGCTACTCTAGTCCAACCGAGGCTATCTATAACAACCTTTGGTTGTGATATGAGATGGAGAAGATGAATGGATGGATGATGATGACAACAATGCTCCTCTATCTGTCACATATGGAGAGAGGCATGATCGCAAAGAAGAACAAGAAATGCAAAAGGCAATGCATAGAAGCCTACAAGATTATGGATGGCAAGATAGGCATGGCCGATCATACCAACATGAACATGGAGTTGAAGGATTAGACCAAGGAAGAGGTGGTTCATACTATGGTTAGGATCCACAAGTAGGCTCTCAAGGTGGAAAAAAAAGCTATGGAACCACGCACTATGGTGGGTCTAGTGGATCTAGTTTATATTATGGTGCCTCCCCCTCTACTCCAAATTGGCACCCAAGGTGGAGGAGAAAGCTATGGAACCACGCACTATGGTGTGGTCTAGTGGATCTAGTTCATACTATAGTAAACTCTCCCAAAAAATTAGCTCTGAAGGCAGCGGAGGAAGCTATAGAACTATACACTATGGTGGTTCCACTCATAGAAGCGCCCAATACTATTCAAGATGCATTGAAAGTGATTCATACGGGCATCACCGAGGCTCTTATTACATTGGTTCAAGTAAAAGAGGATTCCAACATAGTGCTTCAGTTCTTCCTCTAACTTTTGGAAGTTCTAACTATGGAAATTATAGACAAGGAGGTGGACAAAGCAAATATCAAGAATACTACGGAGGTGGTCCCTACATTGGAATACAAGCAAGAGGCCCAAGTCAAAGAGTTGAGTCCGATTCAAATTCCAAATGAAATAAAATGCATCTTTGTAGTATTCATCTTACAACTTGGTCTTCTAACTCTACTCTCTATGATAGATATAGAGTGATAAACATAGTTCAAAGTTTTGGATGAATAGTAGTGTGGCGTTTTGAAAATTTGTTGAAAGTATTGTGTATGCCAAGTATGTAGATAGATTGTTAAATACGTCATTGTATTATTTTTTAGTATTGTTGATGTATAAGCAACAATGATAATTAATATAAATATTATAAGAAAGTGTAGGAGCACTTTTACTAAATTTGTCATTCAAATTTGAATTTATGGTTGCATTTAGAAATTTTTGAAATGATTCATACCTATATACAATGTTGTCATAGATTCATAATGGACGAACGGATCGCCCGTTCAGTAGAAGTGTCACTCGTTTGATGTAGTCAACATGTAGTTGACTTTCTATGAAGGTAAAAAAAATCTGATGTGGACTTACTTTAACAACATCTGATTGGGTAATTAGAGTTAGGGTGCAAACACAGGGTTGGGTCACGAACACAAGTGTTAGGAGGGTGCCGACGCAAACTAGGGTATAGATGCAAGTAGAATCAGGGCATGGACGTAGTCTAGGACATAGATGCAAATAGAATTAGGGCGCGAACGCAAGTGGAATCAGGGCACAAATGTAGACTAGGACATAGACAGAAGTTTGTTGGGGCGTAGACACTGTATGGATGATTTTCCCCTTAAGTACTACAAAGCTCTTTTCAATTTGAACTTTGCAACTTTAACTTGGTGAGAATTTAATACAATGCACATGTATTACTCATTTCTTATCTTATATTTATAGTACATGTTTGGTGTGATTGTCATCATATCATTCAAAGATTTGGAATTTGACATGAATACATCATATTTTAAATGGTGTGGAAATAAATAAAAACAATAATTGCATAAAAATAGGATCTTGAATATATTTATATTATTATATACAATAAGGTGTTTGGCAAATGCCAAGTATATATGATCCTCTTAGAAGATGATAGGAAAAAATTCATCACCTTCTAAATAGCTACTATGTACTAAATTTTCAAAAATTAAAAGAAAAATTTCATTTATAAAAGCAACACTCATGTATAGTCCAACAATATAGATTATTCTTCAATGTCTCAATAACCTCCGAAATAGACATCTTTTCAAGGGGATCTTCTCTCATGAGGCTTTGCAATTTCAACTCAGGGTTACCAAATTGCTTTGTCCTATTCTTGGGAAAATAAAAATGGATCCCATTCTTCTCTTCGAATCCTCAACACGATCCATGCTGCTATATATGCATTGGCAGCTTTGGAATATAGGTGCTTTTTTTGCAGAACCTAGAATGAGGTTGTAGGGTCTTCTTTGTCATAAAGAAAAAACAATTCTATGGCAACAATCCTTTAGGCTTCTTTCACCTTCTGTATATCATTATACATCTTATAAACATACTTTGATGACTCTCTTCCCTACACCCAACTTGAAAGCCCCCAATCACAAAGCCCAATGTAAATTGCATTTTCTTTCCAAGGATCAAAATGGAGCAAAACATTGGTTGTAGAAATGTTGTTGTGAATGTAATTTGCATTGTGGCATTTCTCCATTATAATAAGCAATGCATTTGACAATGCCAAATGCACTCAATTTCTACGGTATGTTGCAATCCACCCAAGCTCCTTGGTTGTAAATTCGATACTAGTCAACTTTACAATATCATTCACGTCTGTTGATTTGGGAATTTTGGAGTCATACTTTTTCAAAAAAGAACTTAAATATCCTCCATTCCACCAAAGCGTGAAGTCATCCATTGTACATGGGTGCAAGTATGAGAGTCTAATGATGCCTACGTGCCATACTAAAACCCCCGCACTTTCAAGCACAATATCTTGACGCTTCTCCTCTTCATTCTTTGTCTTTAATGTTTTCCCCGCAATTTCAATCCCATTGGAGATGATTGTCAATTTTGTCAACTGCAACTTCCTCATATTACCATACGTGCCTTCTTCCTTCTGTCCTAGCATTGATACTACTTTTACTAAAGGTGGAAGCCAATCTATGAATCCACTCACACATTGGTCCAAAACGCATTTCTCCATTGTATCCTTCCATTGTGATTTTACTTTATTGTGACTACTAGAAAACTATTGAGACAACTTTTGAACCATTTGTAGTTTTGAAATTGCCTCTCTATCTCCGACATCCAAGTTGGTAGTACCTTCTTTTTTCTTCACATGGTACAAATAGCTTGGCATTGCATTAGTGGTCAATGTAATAACCATTTTATCAAGAAAATCTAAGTATAATTAATAGTCCGAGTAATTGTTGAAATTCTCAAATGCTTCCAACTTCAATTCAAGCTCACACCTTAAATCGTAAGTGAACTTGTGGTAACTTTCTTCTTCATTGTTCAAGTACTCCCTCTTTAGCATATCAAAACTACAATCAACGCCTATACTTCCCAACATTAGCACTAGTACTTCTCAGTGTCCACGCACATATGTCCAAGCACAAGAACACAAAGTGTTTCGGAGTACAAAAACTCCTCAAAACTACAGTTTCTCTACTTTCCCAATGATCAATTAATTAGAAATCCAAACCCTTTACCCTATATCCTATACCCTAAATTACATTTCTATCATTCAAAATTTTGAATGGACCAAAGTACGTGCCGATCAACTTATATCCTTTAAGTGAAAAATAAAAATCAATGGTGGAAGGGACTTTCTCCTTAAGATATTTTTTTTTCTACTTTCTAATTTGAATGTATCAAGGCACGAGACAAGTAACCTATACCCTTTAAGTGAAAAAAAAATCAATGGTGCAAGGGACTTCTTCCTCATGATATGTTTTTTTCCTACTTCCCAATTTTAATGCAGTAAGGCAAGTGACAAATAACCTATACCATATAAATGAAAAGTATAAAGCAATAGTGGAAGGGACTTCCTCCTTGTGATTTTTTTTCTACTTCCTAATTTAAATGGACCATGGCATGTGACAAGTAATTTATACCTTTTAAGTGAAAAAAAAATCAATGGTTGTAAGAACTTTTTTTCAATCTTATTTTTTTTCTACCCCCCAAATAAATGGAAGAAGCATGTAATGAATATTCTTTAGCTCTAAAATAAAACAATAAATGATGAAGATGACGCTCTATTTATCATTTATGCCTTTAGTAGGGCTTGGCTCAAAATGAAAGAGTGAAATGCATTAGATGCCTCCATGCATTATTTAACCCCTAAAGATCAGAGACTATGTTGCCACCCAAAGCACTCCCAAACTGCCATTTTTGATACAAGCATCAAATTTTAGATGAAAAACATTTTGGAGCACATTTAACCATTGGATCTTTTAGTGAACTAGATTGAAAAGATGTAGAAAAAATTTCAGAATTTTCCACCTTGTAGATTGTAAGATATTAACATTTGAAGTGACAAAAGTCATTTTTTTGGCTTTGTGAAAATACGGGTAGTTGTACTTCACAAGGTCATATTTGTAAGAAAAAATGTCCAAACTGGTGGTACTTCTTTGGATTCATTCTTCATGGCAAGTTGGCTACATTCTAAAACAGATTTAGATCATTTAAGATTGCACAACATATAGGAAAAAATAGTAAGTAGAAAGAAGTACAAAGTGATTCAAAACACTAAATTGTTAAGAATTTAATTATAAAATTGAAAAAATGCAGTTGCAGTGGTGGTAATATAGTAATAAAAAATCTACATCATATATTTTTATTTTTTTCAGAAAACATTTAAAATTGAGTTAAATAAAAGACTCCAAAGTTTATTTCTGAGTAAAGAATCCATAACTACCTATAAACTAGTACACCTCATAACTTTCATCTTGTAACTCAAAATGGAATAATGGAAAGCTTTTTACATATATATAAATCTAAAAAAATAATTTAAAATTTTTATTTTTGAAAAAAGTGATATTTTAAGAAATTTTTGAACTGCCCATTGAGCATTGAAGATTACATATCATGCAATAACTTTTGAACCACGTGGTCAAAAGTTATGAAAATTGTTGGGCTTTAAAGATATTCTTTGGGCACATGTTGTGTAAAAATTTTAGCAAAAAAGAATGAAAACTCCATTCATAGTGAACTGCCCAAAATAGCTATGTTGCCAAGAAACGCAATTTTGACCTTTAGAGGTTATAGTGTCCCATTGAACAAAGGAATGGGATAATGTTAAATTTTTTGGGTGAAAACCAGAATTTATTCTATAGTTTCAATCTTCTTTTATTTTATTTTGGAAACATGGGGACAATTTTAAGAATAAGAAAAAGGTATAAAAAAACAAAAACAAAACAATCCTTGGTAATAAAATAATAATCTACTATTGAATACCTCTAAAAAATATTTTGTTTGAAATGGAAAAAGAACTTGGTGCAAGTGTTTCCCTCCCAAATTTTGAAATTGAAACCAACATTTAATTTTAGCTCATCAAGTATAGGCTGGTGGTCTAAAACAATCCGTACTATCAAACAAGAAGCAAGATCCAAAGCGACATTGCACATCTATGGCTCTCAATGAGCTGTTTTGCAGCATCCATGCTTAGACCTCAAGTTTGTGTTCTAACATCCACGCCCCAAAGTCTACACCCTAGCTTCCATGTGCGCCCCAATGTCCACGACTTAGCATTTAGAAAGCTAGAAAAACACTTGGAGTTATGGTGTCCTTACCCTAGCATTCCTATGTCTACGTCCATCTGTGTAAACCAACAAAACTTTGGAGACACTTTGGAAGTCTTCTAAACCCTAATTCCCTAAGTTCTCGCCTTGTCACTCTTATTTCTACACCCTATAATCCTTAATTGAAACAGTTTCTTGAAATGCATGGTCTATCCTTCAGTTCGTGTCCAAACATCCCAATGTCCTAGCCGCTACTTCCATCCACACACAAGTGTCCGTGCCATGACGTCTAGAAATCCATTAGTTGCACCTCTAGTTGTAACGCATTTAGAGTTAATATGCATGTAAAATTCTATGAAAATGTTAGATGGATTTTTTTTGTTCAACTAGGAGGAACCATGCTAATTTTTTATTTTAACAAATTATAGCACCAATAAAGTTCCTAAACCTCTCCAAAAGATACAAAGTTCATACATGGCAACATAACAAAATATTTTGTCATCAAATTTCTCCAACTTTATATATTATATAGAAGCTGAGAATGCCCCTATGTATATGTAACTACCTCCTAACCTTCCTAACAACATGGAAAGATGATCATTCTAATAATATTATCTTGAATAGGTTAGGTGGAGGGCATGCTCAAGGTCTTTGATATTCTTTTTATATGCCTCTTCCTTAATACTAAACTCTCTTTAAGTTTTCTACCTATATATTGTGAGTTTTTTTTTGTTGACGAAGCTAGGCCTCTTGGTCTTCAATCATCTTTAATAAAGATGTATAAGATTGTAGCAACTCTTCAATCATCATTGGAAGCTCCAACATATCTTAATTAGCATCCCACCTATCAAGTTCAATGAGGTGCTCAGTTATAAGATTTGGAGGATTTGACAGTGGTCCACCTATTATGCTATCACTACCTACTTCTTTCAATCCAAAGGTAATAGCTCCAATGTCTTCATCTTCAATAATGTTTTCCAAAAATTGACCAAGTTCAACTACTTTTAGAATTTAGAATTTTTGGTCCATTTTTTCCTTTGAGCATTCCAATTTGAGGTCAACATTCAAGTCTTTGCACCACTCTACACATGCATCTACAATTGGCTTGTCACTTCTTTTTGCCTATATTAACCCTCCTTTGCCCATATACATTCATGCTCTAGAGATATCAATGCTCTTTGGAACTTCTACTTTACTCTTCATCGAAAGCCAATCCACCCTACGATGGAGCCTCTCCTTCACATACACCATACACAATATTGTAATCTTAGATTTGTTTCTATGTACAAATGCGGTATATATGTGTTTGTAGGAGCACGGAAACTCAAATCAGATGGAATTAGTCTAGAATAATATTAGGTAGGCTCATAATTTTTATTTTTTTGGTAACTCATCGAGATTTTTGCTATACTAAGACTATGATAGAAATAGTCAGTTTCTAGTTTTCTAGAATCATTACTAGTGTTACGAAAACAAATCCGATATAGGATTTGAGAAAGTATTGGATTCCTAAAACCTACATTCTAGGCTTCCAGTCTAGGAAACTAGGATACTATTAGGGGAATAGTCTTCTACCCATTCTCTACTAGGAATTGTTGACCACACGTTGAGTACTTAAACCCACCGCTACTTTTCTTTTTCTCCCTTTCTACTTGCTAAACCTTGCAAATCGTATAACTGAAAGAAAGAGTGGTGAATGAATGACTAGGATAGAGAAAGGATGGAAAGGTCAGTGCCAAGTGCACTAGATTAGGTTGTCGACTGTCGGTGATTCATGGCGACGGTTGGTGATCTGATTGTGCGAAAGTTTGGGATTGCAGCCTGGATGGTTTGTCTGGTTATTCCTTCCGATTTGGCCCAACGAGTGCAGTTAGAGGAGGACCTCATGTATATTGAGTGTGTCGGATTGTTAGATAGGTTGTGGAGTATGAAGAATGAGGAGATGATCTAGGAACTCATTTATGAAGTTCAGAATTAGTACAAGTTGACGATGAAAAGTCGACCCGTAGCTTGGACGGAAGACATCTAGGGAAATGTCTATTTGTTTAAAAAGAACGGACTTGGACTAGCTAGAAGAGCGGATAAATATGTAGCCAGAAAGTTCCGAAGTCAAGCCCACTCAAAGGAGGGTTTTACTATTAGTGACTACAAAAACGAGAGGTATAGACAGAAATTGGACTTCCTCATTCCGATTTTATATTCAAAAAAGCCTACCCGGATTACGGTCACAGTGGCCAATACCGTCTTCGGGGCTTGTCAGAACCAGATTGTCCATTGGAAGAGAGTGATTTAGGAAGTAGTTGACAAACTAGCAGATTATGTGGGCCAGGCAAAACATAGCCCTATCACCACAAGGAAGTCTTGAGTGCTGAGGAAATGATTTAGTACAAGACCAGAGTCGAGTATGGCTTGATGGATGAGTTGGAGAAAGAGGAGAAAGAATCCAAAGAAGAAGGGCAACCAAAGGAAAAAGAAGAAACAGTGGACTAGAAACAAAGAAAGTCCACGGATTCGACTGCATGAGGGAAGGTTCCAACACCGGATAGAAAGGAGCTGATTTTAAATCTGAAACATCCTAAAGATCTGAACTTCTTTGAAGCCAGAATTCAGAGGATGCAGTAGGCCAAGCAAATGTTTGACGACCTAAAGGATCACGTCCTCTTTATCGTGGGCAAACTCAAGGTGGAATTGGACCAGATTTTGGAGGAAATCTAAAAACGCCTATATCCGGAAGAATTCCGACAAAAGGAAGAACAAATCCGAAAGTTGAAGGAAGAAAGGGATAGCCTCAAGTTCCAACTAGAGTGGACAAAAGGGAAGTTGAACACGGCGAGACGGAAGGAGACAAAGGCTCTTTGACTCGTCTACAACCTTAAGGAACTTGTTATGGTTTCGTAACATACGGTGATTTGAGCTAACTTCTACACCGCCTGATTGGAGAAGGAAGGGCACATGATTGGATCAAGGATGGTAAAGATCCTGGTCGACTTCAAAGCACAGATGGAGATTGTTTTGAAGGACATGTATAAGTTGTTGGGATACCTCGATTCGAAGGGGGCCATCGACTTAGAAGGGTTTTTGGAAGTTCCCAAGAGCATATTCTAGGATACTTTGGTTTAACAAACTCTCATCCAATAGGCTTCTAGTGGTTCGATTCAGCCACGATCGGAAAGGCAGAAATCTATCTTCACTCTAGTTGCGGGACCATTAGGTAGTCAAGTGCAGACTCTAGTAGGACCAACGATATCTGAGTTGGAGAAAGAGGCAAGTGAAAAGTCTGTTCCGGCAAAGCAAGGAGTTTCCATCCCAATTCTTCCACCACTTGGGAAAATCACGGCCGGAAAGTTCATGGTATCTAAATTGGCTGTTTGCGGCCACCTCAACCCATAGATTGGAGCAATGATGAATCTGGCCTAATCTCATTCATAAGATTTCTCACATATGCAACAATCAACACCAAAGAAGGATCATGCTGAGATTGAATTGAGTGAGTCACCCTTAACCAAAGATCTGGAGATTCAAGAGTCGGAAGAAGAGGTGTTGAACTTTGGATTTGATGAAGAAACAAAATCGGAAAATTCACCTCTAGAAGTTCCATGTAAGCCTCAAACTTGGTCATTAGCAAAGAATACACCAGTGAAGGCTTTAGTAAAGACTCCGAGTAGCCAAAGCGAGAATAGTACAAAGAAGGCACGGCGGGGTAGATAAATAGCTGGTAGGCAGTTGGATAGGATTTTCATTCCAGAACAAGATTTCCAAGTATAGGCCTAGGTTTCGGATTTTTAGGGGTTTCAAATTTTTAGGGACAATTGAGTTGTAAATATTCAAGATCTCTCGAGGTGTTCATTGGTTGGTTATTCTAATTTCTAAGGTGCCTTTTTGCCTTTTTAGGCGTTGACTTTGTTTTTTGTTTTTAAAGGCGGGCAAGTTTGTTGCCCTCTCATTCCATCCTAATAATTACTCTATTGTATTTCATTTCCTTCTTTAATTTGAATCACCTAGTGGACATCTTGGCTTCGACTTTGTATCTGAATTGTATTGGTTTGTTATTTGGAGCATTGAGATGTGAAAAGGACGGGTAAGGAAGAATCCGGATTTCGGATAATTGAATCGGATTGAAGGAGCACTATTGTAATGATGTTAGTTTCGTAACGAAGGAGCTGGGCATAGTGCCTTTGAACTACCAGAACGGTAATCCAGCTTTTAATGATGAGTACAAATCCAGAATTGGAAACAATTATGTGCAGAGATTAGAGACCATTAGAGGAAAATCCCACTCACCGGAAGGTTTGCCGAACTTGGGATTTGTCTTACACCTAGAAAGATTACCCCCTTGTTAGTTCCGGATGCTAGAGATTTGTCATTGTAGTAAGGAGGAGTGAATGCAGTCTTGAGTGACCTACATTCCAAATCGGCCATCCGGATTGTTATAATGATCGGATCTTCTTTCCGTGCTGCAATACTTTGATTACTTGGATGTTTGTTTGTTTTTGCTTGTGTAGTAAGTAGACTAGAGTGGTGAAGCCCCTGCCCCTCTAAAGATCAATAGCAGACCCTCTAATGGTAAAACAAAAGAATTGAAAACCAATGTATTGAGAGAGGTAACCAGAAATCGAATAAAGCCGGATCTAGATAGTAAATGATTCCGAAAAAAGAGTGGAAGAGAGTAGTTGGAAGGGGAAAAAATGATCATCCGGATATTGAAGTTTGAGAGAACATTTGGAATTCCTTGGGACAACAATTCGTATCATCTTACTACGTTTTTGTGTGTAAAGATACTTACGCCTAGACAATGTAGACGATAGTGTTGATATACTTGGATGTATCTTTCAAAGAACAACGGATTCTTGCAATAGTGAGGATTGGCACTCTTGAACTTACAATGTTTTTTATGCTTAAAGTGTGCAAATACTTTGTCTATGTGACACCAATCAATGTATTTTTCACAGGTCCTCGTAGTCTAAGGTTTTGGTTTATTTTTCCAACCTACAAAAAGTATGGTTATCAAGATCAAACAAAATGTGCAAGTGCTTCACTAGAAGAAATTTTTTTTTTCTTAGACATCTATAGTAATGTGTACAAATGTCTAGTGAAACATTAGGCATGTGGACTATGGATGCGCAAAACAATCCATCAAGATTGATATGAAAAAAAACACAAGAAAATCTGAAAAAACATGCCATGTTTTTAGAGAAATGTCACAATAAACATAGTTAAAAAAAGTGTTCAAAGTGTGCCATGTAGAAGCTACATAAGCACCAGGCAAGTAGGCAATGCCACATAGGATTTTTTTTCATTTAATTTGAAAATGAAGTGGCAGTTGATGTCATGTTTCAAAAAAATTTCATACTATTTTTAGTAACATCAATTTTGACCTCCAGACATTTTTTGAGACATGAATTCCTATGTTAGCTTAGATGTGTGCCATATACAATACATTATACAATATACACAATATGCCATACATTATACAAAATACACCATACATTGTACACAGTGCACAATATTGGCAATAATATTGAATGACTTGAAAAGCCTTATTATAAGTATTTTAACATGAGAAGGCAAGTTATTTATCCAAGAGGGATAGTAGGAGGGAAGACAAACTATATGGGACATCCAAAATGTAATTTTTTTATTATTAAAAACAAAATTTCAAATCTAAGTATTATGTTGAACATGATGTTGTTTTACAAAAAACATTCGGACATTACAAAGGATGTTTTAGCTGACATCATGAAAAACATCTCGACTTCACAGAAGATATCTCTATTGACATCACAAAAAACATCCATATGCGATACAAAACATCTTAGCTCACGTCTACTATGACAATGTTAAAGTTTTAAAATGGCATTAAAGTATGCTGATGTGGCATGCCACTTCATCCTCTTTGGGCACCATATTACTCAAATGCCAATGCAAGTGCCTTTTTTTGAAAAAAAATTCTATGTGGTTTGCTTTCACTTATTTTTTTTACATGTGGTTACCATTCTACTTTAGCCCCCAAGAATTTCTAGAAATTCACTTGCAGTCAAATCTTAACCCCTTATTAATGTGTGCAAGTCATTTGTAGTTTTTCTATCATTCATTTGTCCTAGGTCAAATCCAAAATGTTGGTACCAACTAAAATTGTAAGCTATAAGAATTTTCTCAATTTCTCAAATGCATTTTATATCTTGTAATATCTTATAATATCTATCTTGTAATACATTAAAAATCAAATATCTATTGTGATTTTTCCTACAAGATGTATTTTACATCACACTAATTTAAAAGAGCCCTCAGCAATAGAAAATGAAGATTTGCAGTGTACACCTTCACACAAAATGTTGAATTGAAAAATCATAATCATTCATCATCAAAATCAAATCTTCAATGTCGAAGCAACACTTCAAAAACACATCACTCTTAAAATAATAAAATAAAATAGTGAGTACTTTAGAATTTATTTTATTTTAAAATGTAACCAAAAAAAAATTGTTTTTTTCCCACATGCAATGTTGGACCTTACACCTAATTAATATGTAAATGCATGGATAATATTTAATAATTCAAGAGTGCTCATTCTCTAAAATATCTACATTCCCTGTAGGAAAAACAAATTTCTCTACACAGTGCGGGATAAGCTTGTTTGACTTTGAACATTTGTAATTTTAAAGCTAATCCCGCACATGTGTAGTACTCAGTTTTGAATTTTTTTGTCTTTATGGTATACAATTTAGTTGAGAGTCTTAGAAGAAAAAAATTAATTCAAAAACATTAAATTTTTATGCATTTGAACATTATTCAATAGAAAGAGGTGAGAGGTAGAAATTTAATTCAAATTAATAATATGTTTAAAATAGAATTAATCCCTAAAAGACCATTATCTCTTAGGGAGACAAATGGGATTTGGGGCAAGTACCTACAAGCTCAAATTTTTTCCTTATTTTTTGAAACTTTTTTTGAAGATACAAAAATGCATTAGCTTCATGGGAAAAAAGTTATGCCCAAATAAGCTCATAATAGGGGACAAGAGGTAGCAAAAAAAATTCAGAAATTTAAAAAAAATTAACTCATACATAATATTTTTGTGTACATGTACAACTTTGGTTCATTTGGTTTGGATTTTTTATGTGAAAGTTACAGACAATCTTGTTTTTTGAGCAATTAAAGAATTTTCTTCAAAAAATAACTTATAGGATTCATTTCCAAATGCAATTTTTACAATTTTAAAAAAAGAAGGTCCACATGGTTTATCTTGCTTGCTAGTACACTTTCACCATTGGAATTAGTGCATTTAATTCCATTCTTGAGCTATTAATAATTGAGATTTTCCTTCTATCTCTTACTTCTTTCTACTTAACAATTTTTTAAAGAATAAAAATTAAGTTTCTTTTGTATTTTGTATTTTTCCTAAATTCTCAACTCTATTTTATACCATAAAGATTTGAAGCACAAAATTGTGTAGTGTCAAAAATCAAAGTTAAAAATGTTCAAAGTCAAAAAATCTAGTCCCACAACGTGTTGAAAAACTTGTTATTTCTACTTTAAACTCAGATATCTTGCAATCTATGTGGTTAAAAATCCTAAAATTTCTTCCACATTTTTACACTAGTTTGGTGTAAGATCCAACAGTTGAATCCAAAAATAAAACAAATTTAAATTTTTTTTTATCTTTTGCTATAAAAATGGCAATTTTGAGTGTTTTTTGGCAAAAAAATGGCCTCGGTCCTTTTAAAGTTAACTCAATTTTTAATATTATTTGGGAAAAATGAAGACATCTGATGTTGATTGCTTATGACTATATAATAACTATTGGGATTTTCATTTTTCAATTTTATAATTAAATTCTTAAAAAATTAGTATGCAAATGATTCTCAACTTCTTTCTATATAGTTGTATTTTCCTATATGTTGTGCAATTCCAAAAGATATAAAAATTTTCCCTACATATTTTGAAATTAGCATCTTACAGTTTTTAAACTACGTAAGTGGGCTATTTCACCCATACTTTCTTTTACTATTAAAAAAAACTCCTAGACTCATTCATGTTAAAAAGAATTGCCACCTCATATGTAGTGCCCATATTAGACATAGTACTATTGGAACAATACCACCTACAAACATTGTCTCTACCTAATATGACTTAATAGGGCTATCAATTAGTAAAGTGATTTGAATTCCAATGATTTTTTATTTTAGTCCTAGTTTGCAAATAATGTTCTCTTGTAGAACTCAACTGTTATTGCCTCATACAAACACAAACTACTTTTCCTTGCACTTGCTCTCTGTGGGAACTAATTTACGTTGAAAATAAAAATAAATATACATTCCTCACCTTTACCAAATTCTTTTTTTCTTGTCTAAGCTATTTCAAAATTACATATATGCACTCATTCTGAAAATGTTATTGAAACCCTATCGCTGCATCCTTCCATAGATGTGTTCTAAAATATTATAGGTAGCACCTATCCTTTCTTTATGTTTTCTAATTGGGGGCAATGTTTTACCTAACCCCAGTTCCTTTTTATTGGAGTTACCCACAATGAAAATAGCCCTGACTGCCAACCTGACAGCACTATGTTATTGAAGATGTCTTAAATAACACAAGCATGGCCTTTGTCATGTAGCATTGAACATCTCCACCGCAGACAACATCAGCATGTTATCACTGCTACTTCATAATGTTTTTTGCTATGTCCTCTTCAATTTCAACTATAGCTACCAAACAAAATGATAGCCTTCAATTTTTTTCAAAATATACTCGTCACAATGATACATCAAAAAAAACACGGGCTCCTACTCATGTTTTATGATTCTTTTGATCAATGGTGGAATCAAATTGGTAACATAATGAAACATGTGATAACATCTACTAATAATTCTATTAGTGCTAAAGATAGTACCACAAACATTGAAAATGTTTGAAATTCAAAAGACTTTTCAAATCTTCCTTCTAATACAACTACAAAAATCAAAGTGGATAAGAAGAATTTTCAAAAGCAATGCTAAGGCATTTTTGTATAGATGAGTGAAAATGATTTAGTCACCAGTACAAAGGAAAGGCATCCAAATTAACAATTTGTTGACAACGAAATATCCAAAATGGCAAAGCCCATGTTTTTCCATGGTTGTCATAACGAGCGAGTTAGGGTCATCAGACCGGATGGATGGACGGTCCAAACGGCTTTAATTTTGTAACTTGTGCAATTTTGCGGAATGACACGTCACCTCGTTCGTGCCCTGATGATCTCGTTTGCGCCTAGCATGTTCTTTAATCCACATGGCATCCACGTGGCCTATTTTTCCGTTACCAAAAAGTCAACTATATGTTGACTGTATTGGATGGGCGGAACCTCTAATGGACGAGTGAACCGAACGTCCGTCCACTATGACAACCATGTGTTTTTCAACCCTATTCCTATCATTTTGTTAAATTTTACATTGATTGTCAATTTTCTATCATACTAGAGTTCCCATCCAATGGCCTTGAGTACTCATTGTGCAAAATCAATGGTTCACAAAAAGTCTTCCAAAACCCTATATTCTCTTACACTCATTCGTGACTTTGTTTTGCTTGACTTCTCTCCGTGTTGACACATCGCTAGCATCTCTCAAGTTCTCAAAATAGAAGGATTTTTGCTCCAACAAGCCGATGGAATACTACACATACACGTTCTACGCTCGCTGGACTTCACCCCGCTAAGTACTCCCTCTACTACCTCTACTTCCTGTATGCCCTTCCTCATTTGTCAATTAAAATTAAACTAAAGTGGATTTTTTGGATTTGAGGCATTTTGGTGTTTTTGATGTACTATTTTTTGTCCGTGCTAGATTAGGGGTTAATATGCATGGTTCTCAACGACATTTTTAAGAATAATTGACTAGGTTCTGGAATTAGGGTTTGAAGTATATATATCTTCACCGGCTAAGTTTTTGTAGCATTGATTTCAAAGATGTTTGAACCTTTTTGCACCGTTCTTAGGTGTGATATTTACGAGGAACTACATCCAAGAACTTTTTTGTTTTCAAGCTCTGCATCTATTTGGACTTTTTTATAAATGTTTTGAATTTCATATGAGAAGTTACTACTTAAGAATATGGGATGTTAGAAATTGATATTCTAAAAGGTAGTTGGAAAAATTTAAATGTGGAATATTTGATTGTTCTTTATAACAATGGTGTTGAAGAATATAGTTTTGTACTTAGTTTGGTTGGAGTTTGATATGATTATTGTATGGAGTTTACAATGAAGCTATCGTCAAGGATGTTGAATAACTATGGAACTGATGTTAATGTTTCAAGGATGAGACACTTGACTAGTCTCTTGATGGTCAATCCATGATTACTAATTTGAAGCTAGGACTCCTCAAACATCTCATTGTATTGTATAGAAGAACAATCGGAGGGTTCAAGGGTTAGGGTTGTGCTCTAACATTCAATCTTGAGATGATGTGTTGTTTAGAAAGTAACCGCAAGCATTTTGGCGTTGTTTCCTTATCAACTACAGTTTACAAAGATTAATAATGGAGCTTCTAAAGGGATAGCACAATGCAAAGCCAGCTTGCCATAGCTTTCTACGTCTTTCAAAATGCTAATCAAGTAATGTCTTCTCTTGATTACAGAAACTATTGTAGATTTAGGAAGAACCTATATTCATTTTTATCGAGGCAAAGTGATGTCAATAAGTTGCAAATGGAGTTGTTGAAGCTTATTTTGTACATTTTAGCTTACGGTTGTGTGTTGTTTTCTATATGGCTCGAAGTTGGCATAAGTTTTCATGGATTTGAAGTTGAATTGCAAATGATTTAAAATATGGAGTTGCATCTTTTTTGATAGAAAATTATAAATAGTACAAATAATTAGAGCAAAAAAATTGTCCAGTTGAATGAAATTGTCTAGCTAAGATTTTGGAGAAGTTGAATGAATTGGTTGGCTTTGCTCCAAATGCAAAGATTCAATTGTTAAAAGGTATTATTGTAAAGAATTTGTGTAACACACACTATCTTGTTATGTGAATTTTGTAAACAAGCATTTGTTGGTGGTTGAATCTTCAAGACAAGGGGACGTTTATCTCAAGAGAGACCAAATTTTGGTCCTAGATGACAACCAAGTTGACAATACTGTCAAATTTTTGTCAATTAGGATATATTTTTCCTTGTAGTGCATGGTAAAGAATTCCAAAAAAAACAATGTTTTACTTGAAAAGGTAGAATGACAAATGGATAGGCTTATAGACAAATTTTAGAATTAGATGCATCATGGTCATAAGGGAAGAGAATTTTTCCTTCCATTCTCAAATTTACTTCCCAAAACAATTGAGCTAGTAATCCATGTGCTTGTATACCTTGCGTGAGTCTGTTTTCATCCTAGTCTCTTTATCCTTTTTTTATTTCTGCAACCTCTTCATATTTTTCTACACTTTCAACTTTATTTAGCACAATTTCTTCAATTTCTTCAATTTGCACACTTTTGGCTTCAATCTCATCTATTTTAAGTTATATTCTCATTTACTATGCAACTTATGTAGTTGTGTGAGCCTTATGGTTGTCACCTACATCTTGAACTTAGAGATTTGATTTAGACCATTAGAAAGTATAAAAAACAAACCTTAGATTTTGAAGTAGTTAGAAAATTTTAGTATCTTTCCAAAAAGATATTAAATAGAAAAATTATATCAAAACTCAAAAAGTTACTTTTGAATGAAAAATTGTAGTGAAATTGGATTAAAAATTAGGAAGTCATCCAAAGGAATTAGGAAAAAAAATCTTAGAATCTAAATTAGATATAGAAACTCAAATGAAAAATTAAATTAGGAAGTTAATTTTTTAAAATTTAGTAGATGAAGTGCAGAGTACCAATTAGTATTCAAATTTCATCCATGGATAACTTTTGCTAGGAAGGTCAAAAGTATAAGTGTTAACCTTATTAGAAAGTTGATTTTAGGAAATTTAATTTTAAAATATTTAAAATCTAAAAATAGAAAGTAAAATTAAAAGTCCAAAGAAGTAGTAAGTAGCAATTAGGAATTTATAACCAAACTTAAAAGAACAACTAATGAACAAGGTACATGTAGAAATACTTAGAGTACATTCACACTAGCTTGGAATTAGCAAACATTCTTTGCAATGATGGTATCTTTTCAATAGGTGTTCAGGCCATCATTCTTTTGTAATCATCAAACTCATATGGTTATAGAGTTGGCAAGGCTTACAAACAATGTAAATTAGAAAAAAATTTAAGATTATTCATAACACTTTGATATTGCAAGATATTGTTTAAGTTCAAATTTGTAGATTCTTCAACACTAACAACAATCTTTAATAATGCATCAAAATATGGGCAACTATATAACACAACTATAATTATTCAATGCACTTCATCACTTATTGTAGAAGTCATTCAATACATGTGATTAGAATAGAAAAGACAATCTCGTTATATATGCATATAGGATATGTAAATTAGAATTAGTAAGAGCTCAACTGAATATAGCTAAGTCAAATTCAAAAAGTGCATTTGAAGTAAAATTTCAGACCTCATTTAAACATAGTAGAATAATTTTTTTCAAAAATTTTGAACTAAGAAAAGTTGTTAAATCAAGTTAAATTTCATCTTTATAAATTCTTTTGATATTTTGAGTCTTGAATTAAAAATTATGAACAAATTTCAAAGAGTGGTTGAAAGGAACATTTTCTTTGACTTTATGAACATCTTCTCTTAATTTTGTTCATAACTTTTTATTGGAGGATGAAAATTACAAAAAGAATATAGGAAAGTTAATTTTTCTTGATTTACCAACTTTTCTGAGCTTAATTTTTTTTAAAAGAAGTTATTCCACTAGGCTTAAATGAGGTTTGAAATTCTACTTCACACATAATTCCTATGTTTTGACAATGAGTAGTCAAGCTCCTCTTCAAATTATCCCATATAATTTGAGGGTTCATAACAAAGAATGGATTTCATTATGAAAATGACCTCTCTATCCATTTGTACAACTCATGTCAGAGACGAAAACTCTTCACCTTGTCATCAAAACTATTTTAGATGGCAAATGGTCAAATGACATTGATATTTGACAATGGATTTTTTGGATTATTAGCAAAATATCTTTACATTTACTTATTGAGCTGTTTTCAAATGTATCTGTGATGTGACAACAAATTTTGTAGATGAAGGTTGTGGAAAAGAAAGGGCAACCTCTTTGAAGGCAATTGAATGTTATGTCCTAGGTCTGAATGATTGATAACTTTAGATGACTTTAATTATGCCTAATTAACTCAAATTTTTTTTTTCCATAAAATCTTCAATTTTCCATCTTTGTCAAAGGTATTATAATTTTACAACTAGTGTTACTAAGCACCGAGTATAAATGTAACATTAGAATATATTTTAAGGTTCACAAAACTAGTTTGAACTTAGAAAATAGTTTAGTAATGAAGGAGTTAGAGTAGAATGAAGTTTTAATTTAATTTGGGACAAGTTTGGACGAAAGTCAACAAGACTTGACCAAGCCAAGTCAAAGTCATAATTTAGGAAGTCAAACTCAATTTGAAAATAATCCAAAAGTCCACAACCAATTTTGATAGTTAGGAGAAAATAATAGATGATGTTTTGTAGGTTAATTTAAAAGGTAAACCTCATTCGTAGATAACTTTTAGAGAATTAATTCAATTTCATTGAACTTTATCAGTTTGAAAAGGATATAAAAATCCCTACAATTTTCCATTTTCTTTATTCCCTAATCCCATCATGCATCATATGGTGCATACTTCCTCTTTGAGTGTAGTATATCAATATGAATTGCCAAATATAAATTCAACAAAAACAAACATAAACCACTTGATATCTTCCCAAGTTTTGAATGAGCTCTTCAATCATATTAGTATCATAAGTAGAAGCAATCCTGCAATTGCCATGGTTTTGTTGAGCCTTGTTGTCTATTGACTCTACCTTGGTGATAGAGAAGTAGACCCTTTTGGAAGGTGATTGCAAGAAACACTTGTCATTTTTGGTTGTCCCTTTGCTCTGGACAAATTATTTTTGCTCATGACTTTTGCGTCATTTGTTTATTGGCATGAAATTTAGAGTGAAGGTATATAAAATAGTTTTAGACATTGAGTAATTTTTTTGAAATTATTAAAATTATTTTATTATTTTTAAATTGCCCCGATTAGATGTCTACCTTAGCCAATTTGAAGGTTTTGACTCCTATTTTTGATCCAAAAATGAAAATTTGAAGCTCAAAATTGCTATGCAAGGATGTCTACTATAGTTACACAAGTATATTAAATAATTTATAAAAATAAAAAATTTTCCACCTTCCACATGTGCTCAAAGTATCCACCTTTGCATAGGTGTAGTAAACACAATTATTTTTTTCTCGTGATGAAATTGGTAGAGATGGAGCATGTCGCAGCTTAAAATTTCGATTTTCTTAGTATACACCAAAATAGGAATGGAAACTAGCCATTAGGGAACCGGATCCGATAAGGTGGAGAAGGAAAACTCAAAATTAGCACGGAACATGAAGTAGTGGGCCTCTTGGATCTAATCCGGTCAGGAGTAACTAACGACGGAAACGGAATGCAACACGGATTAGGTCTAGAACTGGATTCATGATGACCAAACCGGAAAGGGTCCAGAGACTATATAAGGAGGAGCTTTCACTGTTGCACCCCCTTTTTAGAAACTCGACCTTGAGAGCGCGTAGTTGAGTTTTTGCGTTTGTGTTCTGCTTGTTTCAATTCCGGTTGAGATCGGAGAGAGAACGTGAGGAACGGGACATGCGGCTAGGAGAGAGTGAGATAGATTGGAGTGGGAATGCCGCCGCTACGTAGGTCAAGACCAGCGAGTCCCTCTGGAGGCGAGGTGAAACTCCGGAAAGTCATTTCGGTTATTCCCTCCACAGAGCCGGAAAAGTCTCAACTCATGGAGGATCTCACCTCTATGGGTTGCCTAGGGTTTGCAGAGAAACCCTGGGGTTTTAGGGAGGAGAGAATGGTCAAAGAGCTCCTCGGAAAGCTGTCCAACCAGTTTGACAACACCGTGAGAGGAACTCCCGTCTGCTGGAACGAGGGAATGTGGAGAGCGGTTTACGGTTTCCGGGCAGGAGGTTTAGGGATGGCGAACCGGAAGGATGAGTTTGTCCGAGGGAAGTTCCAGGGAGCCGTCAACCCGAAGGACGGATACGCGGTCGAGGATTGCGTGGATGACCGACACCGTCGGCTCCTACAATTCTTGGTTCCGGTCCTTCACCCGGAAAAGCCGACTAGGGTGACGATCACCCTCGGCAACACCATTTTCGGTGCCCTCAGTGGTACCCGGAAAGTGGATTGGGCACGGATCATTTCCGATCTCGTGACCCAGCTCGTTAGTAGAGTTGGGAAGAAGAGGGCCAGTCCAGTGTGCCCTTACCTCTTCCACCTCTATCGTGACCACCAAGTCCTCACTGACGCGGAGGAGAAGGTGTGGAGGACTCAAGAAGTCCTCCTGAAGTATGGGGAGTCGGAAACGGATGACGAGGCCGAATCCGATTCCGGGTCAGAATGGGAGTCGAGCGA
This sequence comes from Pseudoscleropodium purum, assembly GCA_963969395.1. NCBI lineage: Eukaryota > Viridiplantae > Streptophyta > Bryopsida > Hypnales > Brachytheciaceae > Pseudoscleropodium > Pseudoscleropodium purum. The sequence goes on along the minus strand of OZ017805.1, from coordinate 12,248,104 downwards.
GGAAGAGGAGGAGCCGATGCCGCCCATCAAGCGACAGAAGTTGACACCTCCAAACAAGCGCGCGAAGCCTCCCGGTCACGACAAACCGGCCCCGGAAGAGAGACCGGAAGCCGAGAAGACCGTTTCCGGGGAAGACCCGGAAATGCAAGATCCGTTCAACGGTCTTATCAACCTCCTCTGCAACATCAGGGCGGATTGGGAGATCAAGCACAGGATGCTTGCGGCGATCGGAAAGTTGGTAGATGCGCCACCAGATAGCAAGTTGGCGGAAAAGGTGGCGGAGTGCATCACCAATCCGGAAGAGACCCGGAAATAGGAAGCAGAGATCCGCCGGTTGCAGGAGGAGGTGGACACCCTGAAGGCAACTCTCTTTGCCTATCGGGAAGACGTGATGGCCACCCGGGAGATGGCGGAGGAGACTCGGAAGATAGCCGAGCGAATCAAGGCGACCCTTGGAGAAACCGGAACGGTCGCCGCCAAAGCGAAGCTCTTCGACGAGAAGATCCACGAAGAGAAGAAACTATCCGGTTCCCGGATGGTCCGGATTCTCGCCGACTTCGTTGAGCAGGTGGAGACGGTGATGGTGGAGGGGCGGAAGGCTGCGGACCGGATTGAGGAAAGCAGCCGGAAGCTGACTAGAGCGACGTCCTCCAAGGGCATACATCTTTCGGACATCTCGCTACCGGATATCTTTCCGGACGCGACCATTCAGAAGGATAGGAAGGATTGGACTCCCGAGTCCAAGAAGTCTACACGGGCTGAGACTCCGGGCACGAGACCGGATGTTACAATCGACCTGGAGTCTTCACCCAGATCTAACCCTGCGGAGGGGGAACGGATCCGGAACTTGAGTGAAGTCTTCGAGGAGCTGGTTCCGGAGATTGGAAGCCCGACAATAGGATCTAGGGTTGTAGAGTAGATAGGATTTTGATTCCAGTTAGGAGTAGGAGCGGATCCGGATCCGGATCCGGCTCAACAGTATTAGGTTAGACCGGAAGTTAGATTAGGATGGCGACGGACCCCCACGGGTTTTCCGCTCCTTTTTGTGCTTTTAGGGTTTTTACCCTTTGTATATAAATCGGTTCCTGAAAGGGGAACTGGGAGTTTTTCATTTTGCAAACTTCTTGTACCTTTTTCTTCTCCTCATTGTGTGTCTCTTTCCAGCGCGATAGGATTGTATGATGTGGAGTTAGGATAGTACGAGCCGGTTTGCGAGTGATTTCTCCCCTTGGTGTTTCTTTTCCGATCCAAGGTGCATGTGAGTAGGTATCGAAGAGTTGGGAGTGAACTTAGTTCCTCAGCACGTCTAGAGTTTGAGATTCCGGGTGAGAAAGCCGTTGTTAGGCTAGGCGAGTAGGGAGGGATTCCTTAGCTGCGCTAGAACTCCCGGGTGGGAAATCCGGTCGAGTGTCTGATCTCCTGTGAGGTCTCACCACCCGTATGGGTAACGGAAGAACTTTAGTTGATGTTGGAACGGACGGGTACACTTGTAACCACCTGTCTTCGCACGGATCGGAAGTAGCATCAAGGTCGTTGTAGTACGAGAGGGTCGAGTGTGGGGTCTTTGTGTGACCTACAACTCTGATTGCTATTTGGGTTGTTATGAAGGACCAAACCGGATCCGGATTAGCTTAGGAGTTTAGGAAGTAGGACAGTGGGTCTTCAGCCACTATAAGTCATGGAAGGAGTGGTGGGCCTACCACTCTCAAATATAAGCGGCGACCCCTCTGATGGTGAAACAGAGGCAAAACTAAACCGGATAGGACTACGGATACAGGATGACCATCCCGACCGGATTGGTCAGGATGGATTTCCAGGATCGGAAGTTGTGAGATCCTGGGATTTGGGTATTTGTATGGACCGGATAGTTAGTAGGACCGGAAGAAGGGGAAATCCGGTCTATAGTTATCCGGTGTGGTGGTATTTCTGGTTCTAGATCTAGGACCGGAAAGTAAGATTGGGATACTGACTGAGCTTAACTGCTTAATAGAGCTAGATACTTCACAGGATCTCGTGGGTTCGATCTTTAGAGTCACTTAGTTATACTCTAGAGCGATTTTTGTGAGTATAATGGGGAATTGACCTGCCCTGTGCTGCGACAGAGCATCTTTAAGTTAGGAAAAGATAGATTTTTCATTTTTTTTCTTTTTAAAAATAGTTTTTAAGAATTAAATTCCAAAGTACCTATTTTCTTGAATTATTCAAGAGTCTTTGACTGAACATAACTTTTAGAGATAACTTTTTTGAGGTCTGAATTTTTGGAGACTTGAGTTTTTCAATGCTTTATAAAATATCCATATTTTATTTCATTTTTAAAAAAATTATTTAAAAAATCACAGTATTCCTCAATTTCGGCAGTTTTGAGCCAAAACTGGTAAGTGTTTCTTGCAACAACCCTAGAGCACCTAACTACAATAGCAAGTTCTCCATATTTTTGAAGATGCCTTCCTCTACTTCCCCACCATGAGCTACTATACTATCAAAGAATAGCATTGCTTGAACTTGTACATCAACTTGTGGTCCAATGTTATGCACCGTAAACATCAAACTCATTCTCCAATTTATGTCCAGGTAAACACGTTTACGACAACTAATTGCACCACTTCCAACGAAGTTGTGTTTTGTTTACAAATAAAAGAAATCAAATCTAAGGGGTTTTATCAAAAGAGCATCAAGTTCATCTAGAACTTGAATGTTTAAATCCAAGATTTTAAAGGCATCCACTCACATTTTACCTTTACTTGTGACAACATCATGAGGGAAGATATTACATCAAGGTCAACAATTGTGTAGTCCTCCCTGGACCCCTTAAAGTAGATCTAATTTAGTCTTATATCCTTTCTAGAATCTTGTGGATAGTTGGTTGTTACTATGTGTATTATACATATGTCGCTAGTGTTTCCTTTGATCCGCCTAAAGCTCTTGCACTAATGTTTTTCTAAAATCTGATTCACACAATAGGGTTTTGGATAGTAAGGTCTTGAAGTGCTTGCAATAGTATTGATTTAACCCATCAAAATATGCAATCTGCGACCCTCTCCCCCAAATAATTGTTTATCAGTTCCATATTTTAGAGGACGTCATATTGTACCACTTCCAAAGATGATAGATCAATGAATCAAAAGTGTACCTCATGCTTGAACATTGCTAGTGCAAGGTTCATTTCCTTGTGGCGGTTGCAGACGTCATGGATGACCTCTCTTGTCATACAATAAACGATAAGAAATCATTCTCTACCTATTGAATACATTATTCAAGGTGACTTGAAGAACCATAATAAACAATGGTGGAGTTATTCTTTCAACCGTTTCTGAAATGAAGATAGCAAGTACTACAACAACCTACAAATCAACAATAGCATACACAAAACCTAGCATTAGAGATTTCAACAAGGATTAGTTTTGTACAAAATTCATGAAACAATGATGTCTAGACAACAATATTGTTAGTTAGCAACAAGGAAATGGAAGGGGGGACATATATAGTAGTTAAAGGACCACAACTCGCTTTTGGACATACAATGTTGATAGGAACTTAGCCCAAACTATCATAGAGTAACATTAAAGTCTTGGACCATTTTGACAGAAAGACACTCACCATCATAGTACCAAGATAGAGGTGGTAATCTCCTCATGAATTTATCTCTGGATGCCACAAGCCATAGAAGAGCTTCTTCTCAACAACAACATGTTGTACTAATTGGTCCGCCTCAAATGTCACCCATGTAGTGAAGGTTCTACAATCCATCTTGAATGTGGTTGAGTCTTTCACAAACTAAAAATAAGTTGCCAATTGGTCCACATTTGGATGAATGTAGGAGTACTTCAACGCACTTGAATAAGAGGTCACTATGTACCATTTGCTATCCGAGGATAATCCTCTTCCTGCAAATAGAGAAGTAGAAGTACGGGAAGATTGTTATATAGAGTATGGTTGCAGAAATACACATAGAATCTTAACAAGAGCTTGAATGGGAAGAATATAGAAGTTTCAAGTTATGGTTTTCAATCACTTGTAAGGCACAATGTATAGAAAACATTGAAAATGATAAAGCGTGCTTTAAATATCAAAGACTATACTAAGTATGAAAAGGTAGTATGAAGGCAAATTCATTTGGGCATCATACAATCACCAAACAACTACCTTACAAACTATTGTCTTACATTGATTAGAGTCAATATAGCATAGAAAATCTTTTTTAAAGTTGGTAAAAACACTAATCTTAAAATGACTAGTCAAGTTGAGCGGGCTTGGCTTGCAAAAGATGTAAGAATAATCGTGTGATCATGAAGCTTTGTCTTATGTGAACAATACTATTGATATGAGGGAAATTAAACAAGAATTTTTTTTTTTAATTAAAAAAAAAATTGTATATCTATACATTCAAATCTGAAGCTTTGAAGAAAAAAATTATTTATTTAGTAATAATACATAATAATTTCTTATATCATATTTGTTATATGTATTACGTTTTAGATTTTATAGTTTTAATTTTTCATCGAATTTTTCCATATTAACATATCAAATGCAAAATTTTCTATGAATTATACAAACCTATATAGAATCACTATAGTACAAACATACAAACATACAAATATACAAATAAATTTGCAAAACAATATAGAAAAATTAGTTTAATAAGACAAATATACTCAAGTGAAATTCAAATAAAAATACAATCTATAAAGAGTCACTTCTTGTTTTTTTCATCAACTAAATCACTCAATTTTTGCTTCACACTTTGATAAGAGTGTAATGGTGATGTAATGATATTTATAAGATTTACAAAAGTTAGAATGATATCATCTACAGTAAGTGGAGTCATATCTTGTACAGAAGTTGGAGTAGAAAAGAGAGGTATGCACTAAGAAGAAACAAAATCTAAACTATCATTTGCTAAAACCAACTTACTATATGATGGTTCATTTCTACAATATTCTTCAAAACCAACTAATTAAGAAGTTGGTGTCAATTGAAACTTTCCAACGATGTGAATTTTTGATATGATTCTAATTTGAACTTTTCTTATTTCACTCAAAAATTCTATTGTAGACATGTGAACAATAGTTGACAACCATGGTTCTTCAATGGATACTTCAATCTTTGTTGCATCATCTTTTGTAATTTGTATTAATTTTACCTCGAAAAAAATATGTTATTTTGTCGTTTGGTTGTATTGGCAATTCTTGCAAAAAATTTCTCTAATAAATACCACTATTACATTTGCTAATCAACAAATTCAACAAACACGTTTGAAAGGCAAAACATTTGGATTGAGAATTGGTAATTCACCAATGATCTACAAAATTTATAAATCAATTTTTTAAATAAATAAATATTATTTAAAAAAAACATTTACAACATACATACATACGTCTTTCATATTCTTAGATGAAGTGCCACAACTTGTAATTTAGATATAAATGTTGATCAATTAGGCACATTCTTCTTTATCAATGACAAGAGTGACAATTGTGTAGGCTTCAGTTTTGAAAAAACGATCATATTTTGATATTACACTCAAGAGCTTGAACATCATATGCACACATTCTCTTACATTAAAACTTTCTTGAATCTTCAAATATTCCTTCTAAAATGCTTGTATGAAATCAACTATATCATGATCATTATAGATGAATCCACCAACAACTATCTAAAACATATCCTAATAATGATCCTTGATCCCAACTACAATTGTAACAAATGTAGCCATTGGAAAGTTTTCGTGACATTTTTTATTGAAATTTTTAATAAAATCTTTTGTATAAAAAAGGAAGAATCTTAAGACAATTGGAAGAAGAATTGTTATGTGAGTAGTAGACTAAACAAAAATAACCCACAACATGTCTACTTTCTAAAATCTACCACTACTTTTGGATTTCATAGTAGAAATTTTCACCCTCACATAATTCTCCAATTGAGTTTGGTTTGATGTTATTCTTTGAGAGGTGTACAAAGTAACAAAGTGGTAGTTGTCAAAAACTTTTTCTCTATCATATCACAATGTAAATAAATATAATTACAACTTTCTGTTTTGTTTGTACAAATATAATCAAAAGTACTATATCAACTTAGAATCTTTCCTTCAAACTTTACATCTCAAGTATTCCTGTTTATCTATACAACATACAACACCATTTTACTAGTAGCCATTGCAAATGGAAAAACAAACTTACAAGTAATCAACAAAGAAAAGAGGGAAAAAATAGAAAATGAAGGAGTTTAAAGAAGCTTAAAGAAGTAATCAAAAGAAAAATAGAAAATGAAGAAGCTTTGTATTTGAAAAGAAGAGAACAATAGGAAATGAATAAGCTTATAAAAGGTAGAAGGTCAAGCATTTTTACCTCCGATATTCTTCTACTATACAATTGTCACCTAAGATTGCTTTGCATTTCAAGCAAAAAATCTCACCAAATTTGATAAATTAGCATTTTCATTACATTCTAAAAAAACAACTTTATTGGATTTAGTGCAAAAAATCTCAATTAAGATATATAATCTACATAAATCTAATCTATTTAAGTCTAACATATTCACAAAATTCAATACAATATGTCAAAGACTTGTGTCAAAGACCAATCCTTCCTCAACATTTACAATCACATCTACAATATGACTTGAAGTTTGTGCCTCAATAATTCAATGAATCTTTGGGAAGAAAAGAAACAAGAGCAAAAAAAAAGTTAAAAAAAAGAAGTAAAATTCAACAAGAGAAGGGGTCCAAATAGTCAAACTTCCCCTTGACTAATCAAACCCCCCCAAATAAAAACATACATATTGGGTAAAAGATTATCAAAAGAGACCACTTTTTGTCCAACCTCAATATTATGCAATGTGAACAAGGTTGTAGATAAGATTTAATAACTCAAAATTCAAAAACCAAAATTGGTGCAAAGTCATTATCATAGAGTCTATCCAAAAGATAGAGCCAATAAATCTAGTAGGGTGCATGAATGTGGGGCGATAGGAGGAAGGCAAGACTACCAAAGTTCGTCACCCTTCACCCTATTACACATTCACACTTCGTTTTTGTTGCACTCAAGACAGACATGTCTTTGTTGTATTCAAGATAGACATGCCTTTTAAAAATAGTATTGGCTAAAGGAGGGTGGTATTTTCTGGGCTTTAGATTGCCATCCTCCTACAACCAATAGTGTTTCAATGCAAAACTACTGTCATGGTTTCCTATCCACATCACTAGTTGCAAGGCTGATGCATCTTTGTATGAGGCTTTGAGGGCTGCCAAAAGTTGTCCTCACTAGGCGAGTACTGTTGGTCAACAAATGCAGCAAGGTTTAGGGTTATTCTGCCAATATGATTAACTAGTGAAGAGGGGTTCTGTCGCAGCACAGGGCAGGTCAATTCCCCATTATACTCACAAAAATCGCTCTAGAGTATAACTAAGTGACTCTAAAGATCGAACCCACGAGATCTTGTGAAGTATCTAGCTCTATTAAGCAGTTAAGCTCAGTCAGTATGCCAATCTTACTTTCCGGTCCTAGATCTAGAACCAGAAATACCACCACACCGGATAACTACAGACCGGATTACTCCTTCTTCCGGTCCTACTAACTATCCGGTCCGTACAAATACCCAAATCCCAAGATCTCACAATTCCCGATCCTGGAAATCCGTCCTGACCAATCCGGTCCGGATAGTCATCCTGTACCCATAATCCTATCCGGTTTGGTTTTGCCTCTGTTTCACCATCAGAGGGGTCGCCGCTTATATTTGAGAGTGGTAGGCCCACCACTCCTTCCGTGACTTATAGTGGCTGAAGACCCACTGTCCTACCTTCTAAACTCCTAAGCTAATCCGGATCCGGTTTGGTCCTTCACAACAACCCAAATAGCAATCCGGGTCGTAGGTCACACAAAGACCCCACACTCGACCCTCTCGTACTACAACGACCTTGATGCTACTTCCGATCCGTGCGAAGACAGGTGGTTACAAGTGCACCCGTCCGTTCCAACATCAACTAAAGTTCTTCCGTTACCCATACGGGTGGTGAGACCTCACAGGAGATCGGACACTCAACCGGATGCGTCGATAGTGACATGGAACTCTTTCGTCCAATCCGGAACGGAAAGGATCGGAGCTCTAGCAAGCTGAGTCTTCAGATCTTCGAAGGCCTGCTGTCGCTTTCCGGTCCACACAAATTCCGTATCCTGTTTGAGTAGTTCCGTGAGAGGGATGGCCCTCTTGGCGTATCCGTCAATGAATCGACGCTAGTAGCCCACACACCTGAGAAACCCACGGATCTCCCTTACGCTCGTCGGAGGCAGCAAGGATAGAACCGCTCTCACCTTTTCCAAGTCCGCTTGTAATCCGACTTGGCTCACCACGTGCCCCAGCAAAATTCCGGAACTCATTCTGAAAAAACACTTTCCGGGGTGTAATTTCAGATTGGTTTCTCGGCACCTTTGAAACGTCTTCCGCAAACATTCGAGATGAAGTTTCCGGTCGCTAAAAACTGCAAAGTCATCAATGAAGACCTCAATGAAATGGCGGAGAAAATCCTTGAAAATGTCCATCATCAGCCGCTGAAAAGTTCCGGGTGCGTTGCACAGGCCAAACGGCATCCGGGTAAATGCGAAAGTTCCCCATTCTGTCGTGAACGTGGTCTTCAACTGATCCCTCCGCCGGATGAACACTTGGTTGTAATCAGAAAATCCGTCCAAAAAGCTGTAACATTCGTGTCCGGCCACGTGGTCCAAAATGATGTCAGTAAATGGAAGGGGAAAGTAATCCTTCTTTGTGGCTGTGTTCAATTTCCGGAAATCTTGACACACCCGGATCTTAACTTTCCCATCCGTTCCCAACTTCTTGGGAACCACCACAATAGGGGAAACCCACTCGGAATTGTTGACCGGATAGATGAATCCGGTTTCCAATAACCGGTCGATTTCTTCCTTCACCATTAACGAGTACCTCGGGTTGAGTCGGTACTGTCGCTGACGGACCGGAATAGATCCTTCCGTCAAGTCAATGTGATGCTCTCCTAAGTGAGGGGGGATTCCCTTCAGATCAGACGGCTCCCATGCAAAAATATCGAGATACTCCTGGAGAAGTTGAACGTACCCGGATTTCTCCGTGCTTTGCATGAGCTTGCTCAAGTAAAAGCACTTGCCTGGTTCAACCTCCTCCTGCTCATAATCGATGGGCGAGACGATCGGTTTGATCTTCTCTTCATGAACCTCTTCCGAAACGGAAACTAAATTTCCCCATTCCGGTCTCATCGTTTCCTCACTTACACCCGTGGGAAGGTTTCCATTCTGGATCTGTCGAGTGATCCACTCGGCTGTGAGCGGAACGCTTGACTCTCCTAAGGATTGATCTTCCACCATGGTACTGCTAGGCTTTTCCGGATCATGCTCCAACACAACATTAGAGAACCCAAAACTTTTCTCAGTTTTGTGTTCGAATGGATCCACATAATAGCTTGGAAACGACTCTTCCGAATCCGTCCAATCCGATGTATAACCATCCGAGTCGCTGGTTTCTCCTAAATGCTTTTCCGTGGACCAAGGTATCCGGATGGAAGGTTTCCCGACCACCAGTTCCTTGGTTCCCCAATCCACCAGTACTTGGGCAGAGTATAACCAAGGTCTACCCAGTAACATAGGAAAAGGTCTTCCTTTGTGCACACGGATGATGACATAGTTGAGCAGATAATCCGTTCCTCCAATCCGGGTTGGAACTTGCGAAAGTTTGCCAACCGGATGTACTCGGGATTGATCCGCCATACGAAGGACTTGATCCGTCGCTTCGATCGTGGTGAATCCTAACTCAAATGCCGTGTCTTCCAACATCAAGTTGACTCCAGATCCGCCATCGATGGGAACCTTTGGAATCAGGCATCCTTCTATCTCCACACCGATCTCTGGAGCCCCGGAATCTTCCGGTTGGGAGAAGTTAACTGCCACCGTTGGGAGTTTCACCCTCTTCTTCCGTTTCCGTGTCCAGCTATCTCGGATCAGCTTCTGGTACATCACGTTGTCGTGCAGGAGCTGTCCAATCGTAACATTCGCCCGTTGATCTCGGATGTCCTGGATGATGTCATACTCATGCGTACGGATATCCGGATTGATAACCACTGGGGTGTTACTGAAACGAACCTGCTTCTTACTCGTCACCACATCCGGTCTAGAGATTTCCGTCCGAATCTCTGCACTGATGTCGATCGGAATCCGGTTCCGGTCCACCCCTTCCTCAAAGTGAACTTCCTCCGGTTCTGGACTCCGTCTCTGAAAAACAGGATCAGAATCACTACTCGATTTCTGTCTCCTCCTCTGCTTTTTCTTCGCTCCCCTTACAGCTCGTTCGGGTTGATTCCTGGTGGAACTGCGGGTCGATACCCGGTTTACCAAGCTCTCCGTCTCCGCCGGCAGTTCCACCTCGCATCGTCACTTGTCCGGATTCTCCATTCCGGCTGAGTGGCCATAGTTGAGCGCGGTCTGCTCCCTGGGAAGAATTTGAACTTGTTTGTAAACCGGTCTTGGTTGTATGGGCTTCGGACACTGCTCCTCCTGATGCCCATACTCCTGGCAATTCTGGCACGGAAGAGTACGAGGAGCACCCTGCCCTGGTCCCCTGTTAGGACACAAGTTGGCATAATGTCCCGGTTCTCCACAGCCATAACAAATCACCACTTGTCTATCCGGGTAACCAAGGGCTCGCACGGGCTGCTGCATTACCAACCCCTGACTGGGTCCCGGTAAAAAGTTCCGGTTCAACATGTTGGACCGGGAAGGAATCGTGATCCCTTTTCCTCTACCATAGGTCGGCTGCACTTGGTAGATCTCCTCCTCTTCCTCGTTTGCTACGGTGTAGTAGATCTCTTCTTCCGGATACACATAGTGAACGTGCTTCTGGGCAGCTCGCTAGCATTCACTTGGATAGTGACCCGGTTCTCCACATCTTCCGCACCAGACATTGGATCGAGAAGTCGGAACGATCCGTCTCGGTTTCCGGTTCTCAGCCATGTTGACCTTGATAGCCTCCAAAGACTCTTGGATGTTCTTCATCATCTTCTTGGAATCCGTATCCTCCGTCTTCACTTTCACAACCCGTTTCTCTCTAAGACCCTTCGACTTGTGCGAACGTCGGGGAGGTGAAACACTCTGTTCATCATCCGAGCTCGATGAATCCGGATCGGAAACTTCCGTTCCAGAACTCTCGGAACTGCTGTCCGAATCGGAAACTTTCTTACGATGCTTCAACTTCCGGTCGCTCTTCTTGTTCTTCCCCTTTTCTTGCTTCTCGCTCCTTCTCAAGGACTTCCGGAGTGACTGAGCGGAATTCTCGTAATTAGCCGCAGCATCCATGGCATCTCTAAGTGTCCTAGGTCGCGTCTGACGAATCAGAAATCCCATAGACTCGGGTAATCCGGCAACGTACCACTCCACCTGCAGACTAGGAGCAATCTCGGTGGTCAGCTTCTGGATCAGCGCCTTCACCCTCTCGCCATACTTCTGCACGGATTCGGATGATTTCATCGTTAGTGTACTCAGCCGTCCCAAGGCTCTGGCTTCTCCTCCTACCTCCCGGAAAGCTTGCAGGAAATCCGTTCTCAACTGATCCCAGTTATTCCGGATCGGATCGGAAATATCCTGATACCATTTAAGAGCTTCTCCCTTGAGCAATCCTTGGAAGATTCTTCGCTGGGCCGCCTCATTCTCCTGGTTGGCGAGTGCAGTGGATTCAAACTCGCACAGCCAGTCATCCGCATCTTGGCTTCCGTCACCTTTAAAACACTTGTATCTCAATCGAGTCATGACGTCTTCGTCCTCTCGGAATGGATCTTCTCTGTCCGGTTCCGGATCTAGATCGGAAACTGTACGCGTATGACCAGATCTCGGATTCTCGCTTTCTCCTGCGGATGCAGACACAAAAATCGGACGGTTAACCGGATCTTGCAAATCCGGTTCACTATGATCCGGTTCAGGCGATTCTTCCGATCGTTCTCTTCTTCTCAATCGCTCGGACGTTCTCGTATTCCTTGTTTCGCTTCTCATGAGTTAGTTTCCAGATTCAGCCGGAAAACAAAACCCAATCCGAGAAATGAAAACACGGAAAAGACGAACTACTGACTCAGCTTCTTCTGTACCGCAATAAAGCCGATAGCTTTAGGATCCCCGGCAGCGGCGCCAGATTTTTGTCATGTCGCAGCACAGGGCAGGTCAATTCCCCATTATACTCACAAAAATCGCTCTAGAGTATAACTAAGTGACTCTAAAGATCGAACCCACGAGATCTTGTGAAGTATCTAGCTCTATTAAGCAGTTAAGCTCAGTCAGTATGCCAATCTTACTTTCCGGTCCTAGATCTAGAACCAGAAATACCACCACACCGGATAACTACAGACCGGATTACTCCTTCTTCCGGTCCTACTAACTATCCGGTCCGTACAAATACCCAAATCCCAAGATCTCACAATTCCCGATCCTGGAAATCCGTCCTGACCAATCCGGTCCGGATAGTCATCCTGTACCCATAATCCTATCCGGTTTGGTTTTGCCTCTGTTTCACCATCAGAGGGGTCGCCGCTTATATTTGAGAGTGGTAGGCCCACCACTCCTTCCGTGACTTATAGTGGCTGAAGACCCACTGTCCTACCTTCTAAACTCCTAAGCTAATCCGGATCCGGTTTGGTCCTTCACAACAACCCAAATAGCAATCCGGGTCGTAGGTCACACAAAGACCCCACACTCGACCCTCTCGTACTACAACGACCTTGATGCTACTTCCGATCCGTGCGAAGACAGGTGGTTACAAGTGCACCCGTCCGTTCCAACATCAACTAAAGTTCTTCCGTTACCCATACGGGTGGTGAGACCTCACAGGAGATCGGACACTCAACCGGATTTCCCACCCGGGAGTTCTAGCGCAGCTAAGGAATCCCTCCCTACCCGCCTAGCCTAACAACAGCTTTCTCACCCGGAATCTCAAACTCTAGACGTGTTGAGGAACTAAGTTCACTCCCAACTCTTCGATACCTACTCACATGCACCTAGGATCGGAAAATAAACACCAAGGGGAGAAATCACTTGCAAACCAACCCGTACTATCCTAACTCCACATCATACAATCCTGTCACGCTGGAGAGAGACACACAATGAAGAGAATAGAAAAGTACAAGAAGTTTGCAAAATGAACAACTCCCAGTTCCCATCTCAGGAACCGATTTATATACAAAGGGTAAAAACCCTAAAAGCACAAAAAGGAGCGGAAAACCCGTAGGGGTCCGCCGCCACCCTAATCTAACTTCCGGTCTAACCTAATACTGTTGAGCCGGATCCGGATCCGGATCCGCTCCTACTCCTAACTGAAATCCAAAATCCTATCTACCCTACAACTCTAGATCCTACTGTCGGGCTTCCGATCTCCGGGACTAGCTCCTCGAAGACTTCACTCAAATTCCGGATCCGTTCCTCACTTCCTCTCTCCGATCTCAACCGGTAGCAAAACCGACAAAACACAAACGTCCAGACGCACAAACTCCAAAAACTCAACCGCGCGCTCTCAAGGTCGAGTTTCTAAAAGGGGGTGCAACAGTGAAAGCTCCTCCTTATATAGTCCCTGGACCCTTTCCGGTTTGTCATCATGAATCTGGATTACCATCATGAATCCGGTTCATCATCATCATCCGGTCCTAGACCTAATCCGTGTTACATTCCGTTTCCGTCGTTAGTTACTCCTGACCGGATTAGATCCAAGAAGCCCACTACTTCACGTTCCGTGCTAATTCTGAGATTTCCTTCCCCACCTAATCGGATCCGGTTAGCTAATGACTAGTTTTCGTTCCTATTTGGGTGTATACTAAGAAAATCAAAATTCTAAGCTACGACAGGTTCCCTAAACCAGAGTGGCTTAGTGTTTCATTTTGACAAACTTTGTTAGAAGCAAGCATATATAGGGTTTGAAGTGCACTTGTATGTTGTTTGCTAATTAGGGGACTCCCGCCGTCATTAGTCACTACAGCTAAACACTAGTTTGTTTGGTGTTGAGTACCACGTTTGAATCTTTAGTGTTCCCCTCTATTTCACCACAAGTAAGTATTGTCGAGCTGTAGTTTCATGTACTAATTTCTTCTTCTTGGAGAAATTTGGAGAATTATAGACCTTGGGTGCCCTTCTCCAATGTTTGACCTCGTGTAGATTGATTGAAGGGCATGCTTTTGTTTAGATCTGCATCCAATTTTGCAAAGACATGAAAAGACTTCCCTTTCCTAAACATCTCCAACAGCTTCCCTTGACAATTCGCATGGATGGGTACATAAGAAATTTTATTATATTTTCCATGTTGTCCACCAAAGTAGGGCAGAAGGTGTTCCAAAAGTACTTGTCAAGTTGTTTCTTGTTGGCTAAGTCTCGCTTGTTGTAGTAGCTACGTTAGAAATAGTTTTACTTCTAGTCTTTCCTCGTTGGTCACCGCCTTTACTAAACACTCCTCTAGTAGTCAAAGGAACTTGGCCTTTGTCCCATAGTTGACCACGACTTTCCTATTGTCAATTGACACAATACACCTAAAAACGCCTTTACTTTGCGCTGGTGGTTGCTGCACAATCAAGGGACAAGGAAGTGTCTGATGTACTTGTGGAATGAGAGACTTTATAGAGGAAGCAAAGGATGGAATGTATCAAAGGTACATAACACAATAGGTCACTACATCCTCATCTACGGTAGGAGATCCAATGTTTCAGTAACAAAGCGTGAAGAAAATGTCTCCTAAAAGATTATCTATATACCTTATGCCTCTGCAACATGATCACCTTCTAAAAGAACATTCCTTGTGTCTTTAGTCACCATAAAACCCTTTTCTATCTTGCCGATGTTACAATGCAGACCACCTTAGGGATCTTCGAAAACTTCAGCGAAAGTAAACCAAATTTGATAATCAAATACACCCCCCTAACAATAAACAAGCTAGTAGTAGTAGTAGAAATTTGCGTTTGTTATGGTAAGTCTATAGGAATAGAGAATGAACTGAGTTAGTGCAAAAAGGAAAGGAATGGTGCTATGAGTATACAAGTAGAGGTTGACTAAATTTCCCCCTAAACTCTAAAGCTACAGTAGTTAGAAATGCAAGTTTGGGAATGGAGCATGAAAAGCATGTAAATAAGTAGAAGCAAGAGATATTTGAAAGTGGTTAAGGGGAGGAAGTGAAACCTTGAACGGTAGAGCAAAACATGCAGGGTGAATATGACAAAATCGAAAACAGTAGGAGGGGACACATGACATTGTTGCACCACATTTGCCTAAACCATGAGAAGCTCACCTTGGTTTGCCCTCGTTGTGTAAAATAGTACACGAGCAAAGGATACAAAATCTCAGACAACATGTAACAACACTTACACATGAAGGGGGTGCACCTACAAGACCCACAACATTGGACTTGAAACATTGGCTGGCAATGGCCTAACACTACACCTTAAGACATAAGGACACATATTCTAATAAGAGGGGGAGTTGCAAGCATAGAGAGGAAGGAAAGAATGGACACAGAAAGAGTTTAGGAGAGTGTAATCTAAATAAGAGGTCAATATATTGGTGGAGGTTGTCTTCCATCTAGACTCCAGTGTAGATAGTAATGAAGTTCAATCTCCATAGCTAATAACACCGCCATGCATTTGGAAAACAATCATAGTTCATTCAAATCTTACAAATCCTGTTCAATGTAATGGAGACAGTCAGAAACTCAAGTGCATAGCAATGTTGCATCTATTTGCAACATCAACCTCTGTTGGTACAAGAAGTGTAGAGGATTGCGTTTTCTAATCTTTGAAGAGTATAGACTCTATAGTCTTCACGCAAAGGCGTTTGAGGCAAGACAGAGCCTATTTCCACATGTAGGACATTGGCATTGAGTACAAGAATAGATGAAAAATCCTAAAGACTAAAGTAGGAGGCTCAAAACCCATGCATTTAAGGGATGAAAGAGGCCTGGTGGAAAATCCAACCAATATAATATGCCATATTTTTTTTGTTCAGAAGAAGAATGAAGAAGAAATCATTGGTAATTTTTTGTTGAAGTTTTGATGAAAAATGAATTAAATTTGGTTTTCCAAAGCCGAAGCTGCATTGATCCTTATGGTTGTTTATAGAATGCAATGAACAATAACAATAGGAATTGAAAAGAGTGATGAATATGGTGTTGAAAATGTTGGCCTTGCCCTTGAAAGCATGAAGTTTACATGCAAAAAATAGAAATGAACAAGTATTGTGTGCCAAATTAAAACCTTGCCTAGATACCTAGTTCCACACTGTAGTGTATTCATTGTGACTAGTGTGCCCTATGTTGTTGCTACAGTCAAAACAAAGGAAAAAATAATTTTCTAATTTTTTTAATTTATAAAAACTCCAAAATTCAATAACTTTTACACCTTATGTCGAAATGCTACAGAACCAAGCTTGTGCACCCTTCCTCATTGAGGGCTTTCCAATGATACTAAACACACAAATAGGAGATGCACTGTCCAAGAGATCTCAATGTGACAAACAAACAAACAAATAACCTAACTTAATAGAAGGATTTATTCTGACCCTAAATATAATAAAAACTGTATTCTATGAAAACACTATATGTTAGAGTGAAACTTGTTGTTTGATAAAATACCTTGAAATTGTGCATTTGGAATGGCATTTTCAAGCCACTAAAGAGTCATTTGTTTAAAACAAACTATGTATGGTTTTAGCCATTGTTGTAGGAACGATTCTTATTACCAGCGTGGGTTTTGAGCAGGGTTGACACGACGTCCGGACGCGGACGCTGTGTCCGCTGACATTCGCGGTCCCCGCAGACGCAGCGTCTGCCGGGACCGCCCCATCCGCCTGTCACCCCGTCCACCCCGTCCGCCCTGTCCATCCGCCGCGCCCGTCTGCCCCGTTCGCCCCGTCCGTTTTGACGGCCCTATTTCCCCTGACCGCCCTACCCAAACTGCCCCGCGGTCACTCCCTTAATCTTTAAACAATTTAAAAGATTATAAAGTTTGACCATGAGTCCATGATAGTCTTGAAACTATGAAAAAATTCCAATTCATTTTTAGAAGGCAAACTAAAAAAGTTTGTGACTTCAAATATATATATATATATATATACTATTTAAAAAATCGAGATCAACACAAATACAAACATAATCAATATGGGCAAAATGTATTCAATTTAATGTAGAATACCATACATTGTGCACATTTGGCTAATTGCACATATAATTTTTTTCATTCCAACTCTATATTTCTAAACTAATTTTTAATGCCTATATAACCTATTCAACTACTACTTTTGCACTACCAATCTAATATAAATGGCGGAAATGTTCATCTGGCATCGGCCAACGATATGTATTAAAAAATCGCGTAATCACATGGGCCAAACTAGTATTTTCATCGTCAGTCTTCGAAGAAATGCGCTTCAAGTAAGCATAAAACACTTTTGCAAAGTCATGAAAGGCAAATTGTGTCGCACTAGGTGTGTTTCGTAGCACGTTGAAATACGCCTCTAACATGTTGTTTCCATTCATCCGCCGAGCAATTTTTCGAATGGCATACTCTTCCGACTTACGTGAATACATCGGAATGACTTCCACATCTACACTTGCTTTATGCAAATATGCAATACGTGGATCCACCCACCATCTCCTCTGCAAAGTCTGTTTCATCTCATTTGCTGATGTAAATGTGTACAAAGACTTTATTGGCTGAGAAGCTAAGGTGGTCATGCCCCAATCGCAAACTCCAATCTACACACGTGACTCATCCTCTGGAAAATGCAACAAGATGTTGTCCGGAGAAAGATTATTGTGCAAATGTCCAGCAAGATGCACTGCATACATTATATGCATAAACGCCCATGTCAACTCCGTGCGCTTCTTTCGATATCGTCCTAAATGGTGAGCTTTTACAACCTCCTCTTCGGTTGGATTCGTATACATCAAATGGATTTGAATGTTGTCTGGAAAGTCCTTATCCATATTTAACATTTGTCGAAGATTTCCACCATTCCACCAATACGCATAACCTTCACACGTCGTTCCGTGCACCGCAGCAAACCGTATCACACCCGCGTGTGGAATTCGAACAGCCATTGATTCGTTTTGATGTTCTTTCTTTGCAAGATCGGGTCGAGTTTGGTGGTGAATGGATTTCTTCGCCGCAAACTCCCAATGAGGAAGTATTCCTGGACATACTTCAATACGAACCTTTCGAATCGTTGCATATCCACCTCTCATCGTTCTATCATCAACATCAATCACGCGTGCTGTATCTGGAAGTGCTATGAGGTGCCGTTTGGTCCTTTTTGCTTCAGCAACTCCATCATTGCTTTTCCACCAACCAATTGAACCAACTCGATTGTGCATTTTGGCGAATGGAGCACATCGCCCCCTAAATAAGTCCGCTTTTAGAATCACTTCTTCAAACTGGGCGTCATTGGGTCGATATTCTTTGCCATATTTAACCAAAATGACTTTGGAATTTCACAAAGCGTCATGAACCTTGTTCTCCAAACATTTGGTGAAGTACGTTTTCTGCATTTCGTCATGCCACTTCGCCACATTCAATGCATCCAACAACATCTGTGTCATATCTACCTTGAATTTAGACACGCACTCCTCTTGATATCTGATGTACTTATTGTGTAAAGACAATGTTGTTTCCGATTCATAAAATTGAACGATGTGCTCAATCATGAATTTTTTGCATTCCTTCATGTGAACGGAATTAGAGCAACTATTTTTTTGTTCACAACAAATCTCGAAATAAATTGAAGCCGGAGAGAGCAGCGGATTTGGTGTACGTGTATACCAATTCCAAAGTATTAAACGCATCGAAGGAAAAAGATGAAAAAAATGGTATAATGATAATGTGGATCCGATGGAATCAGAGGATTCAGATAGGCCGACGTTAGAAGACGATGATGACGAGGATTTGGAAAGGGCCCTTTCAGCTGTAGATGGCGGGGATGACTTCAATCGTGCGACAACATGGGGAGATGAAGACGTTATGGAAGGCTTTCCCGATTTGGTGAATGATACGCATGATTATCATCTAAACTACAAGGATGTCGTTCCCGACAATGCAAACGATGCATATACCTTTTGTGAAGACGAGGACAATGTAGAGGTACAAGAGAATCTACCTTCTTTAACTGCATATTGCAATGGAATGGGATTCTTGAATAGCGAAGACACTCTATCGGAAAAGGCAAACGCTATTGCCAAAGAGGTGAAAATCAATGAGAATGCTATTGGTGATGATAGGAGAAATGAAGAAGTTTTAATTTCTCAATCTCCATCTGTGGCATTAAATGTAGTGCAAAGAAACGACAAAAGAGAAGATGCAGTCATGGAAGTGGACGTTCCAAAAGATGTGGGCAACAATAGTGGTGATGAGGGGGAACCAAATATTGCGGTACAGAAAAATAGTGATTCAGTTGGGATGGTAGTCACAAATTCGGCAATTGTAAAGAGTGATAAAGGAAAAGAGCCAATGAAGTCAATTTTTGAAGTACTGAGATCTAGTGCTCTTCCACCAATACCGTTGAAGTCTGTGAGCACACGATTGAATGATTCTCAGAGCTTTGGTTATGGAAAACGCCTAGTAAACATTTCCAAAGAAATTTCTACAGGTAGTAATCTACGGAAAGTAGCGTCATCACCTACAAGCCTAAGTGATATGGATAGTGATCGGATGCCATTGGCATCTTTGCGTGCTCGCATTTTAGGAAAAGGAATGGCGCAAGAACCCATCAAATCAACAAACGGCACTCTATTACTTCAAAAAAAGCCAAAGTGGAGATAACCGTTCATGGACATGTCGACCCTACATCAAGATTGATGGTTCAAGAATCAAGTAACGTAAAAGCGAAAAGAGAAATGCAACCTTTTTCTATCTCTCCAGTGAAGAATAGGACCCCTCTTGATGAAAATGTTGCTACTTTGTCAAATAGAAAGAAAAGAAAGGTTCCTATTCAAAAAGCCTTTAATCGTTCTGTCAAAGTAAAAAAAGAAAAATTAAATTCGAAAGAAGGGAGTAAACCTACTTCGAGAGAAGACTTGAAGGAGACAACAATACTTGATTCCAACAATGAAGATGACTCCGATAATGAAGATTTTGAACGGAGAGCTGCAGGAGAGAGTAGTGGGGCTGAGGTTAAAGGAGATGTGGATTGGCGTCCATAGGAATTGTGGAGATGTGAATTTAGATGTTTGATTGTTTAGTTGCTCATGATATATGGAGCTCATGTTGACAAATGACAATGGTTTCTTCAATCATTTTATTATAAAATTGTTTGTTTATTGATGATATACATCTCGCTGGATTTTAAAGTGATTTTGTTTCTAAATCAAAATGAAATTCAACAAAAAAAATTAAAAATATATTTCATATTTTAGCTTTTACATAAATAGTGATATACAACTCTATTGAATCGCAATTGCAATATAAGAAAAATCAAAATCAAAATGACTTCACTCTCAATCTCTCATTGGTAAAAACAATCAAAACCAAAAACCCAAAACGGGTTTTCTAAGCCACCCCGCCCGTCCGCCCCGCCCCGCGCGTCCGCCTTCCGACGGCGGGAGGGACGCTGCGTCCGCTAGCGTCCAGACGTTTGGAAAACGAACGCTATTTTGGGGCGAACGTAGAGATTTGTCAACCCTGGTTTTTAGCCTCCTACCATAGCACTTAGTACCTTTCTTTTAAGGCAAAATTGAGTCAAATAGCACAAAAAGAAAATAGTATACAAAAATAGTATGGATTTATTTAATTTTTAATTTTAAAACAACTGCCAAATGGTCTACTATTATTAGACTCATGCAACTAGACAACACCATGACAGGATGGAGTTGTAGCCAATAACAACAATCACTTGCTTTAAAACCACTAAGATAGAGGTAGTAATAGCCAATCAAATAAGCAATTTGGAAGCGGATTCTGCGTAGTATGAATTGGTAGATATTTTTTCCTTGTAGAAACATTAGAGGAATTTTCAACCCTTTGGAGGGCTATGAGTTCTCAGTAGTTTCCAAATTGTAAGAATTGTCCTACAACAACTCACTGATGTGGCACAATGACTGCCACGTCTATAAAAAAAAAATTTTAAAGGAATTTTTTGAGGGAACAACCATTTGTTGAAACTATAGGGAAAGAGAACTACGAAGAGCACTGCTTGAAATGGCTCTGTTGACCCCCATAAATCCTCTAATAGATAGGAAATATAAAGATTGCAAAATTTTCAAATTTGTATTCTAAAAATTGAAATTATAGTGCATGTTAGGAGGCAAAAGAACTTTTGACCTATAGGTAATGTCTAGAGTCTTTCAATTTTGATCTTTTAAAACTATACTTCTTTATTTATTATTTTAGATAATGTATCATAATTTTATTAGTCTTAACCTTAAAAAAGAGATAAAAAACAAATTTCAAGCTTGAGATCTAGCTAAAGTTGGAAATAACACACCTTCCAAGTTGAGTACTAGGTATGGTTGGTTATTGGTGCCTCCACCTCACACAAGCACCTAGGACTAGTATGCGATGCATTTGAACTTTAGGTTGCCATGTTTTGGTTTACCCTTTTGTTCTTTCCACTAAACGTCTGTCCCTTTCTAAATTCGTTATGCATGTAGGTAGCAGGACACTAAATCTAGCCTTCAAAGTGGACTTAGCAAGGTAATTTTGGGGTTCACCAAGGATAAAAGTTTTAAAAAGCCACCATTTTGAACTATGTATAGGATATATTCTAAACCCTACTTAGCTAATTTGGGGTCTCTAATTGCAAATATGAATTCAAAATTTGCAAAAAAAATTTGGTGAAAAATAGAAAATTTCAACAATTATTCTAAAGGTAAAAAATCCTGCATTTTCACCCTTTATGGGATAGGTTTAATAACTCGCATGTAATTAGAGATAATTTCCAGAATCATCCTCATTCACTCCCACTCTCTCCCATCAATCTTTTCACTTCTATGACCTTAATTGCTAGGATAATTGCACTTGTTGATTAGAGATTGCTCGGAATTGTGAGGATTTTGTATATTAGATCATACGACTTGCAACAAAGGTGAAAATTTATCATTTGTATAGGAAGCAACCCATTTCTAACTAACGCCTCATTTAGGCCATGTAGGCTATTCTCTTTCTGTGTTGAAGATATAAGCAATGATTAATTATAATACACTTTCTAATGCAATTGTGGTGCATTATAATTGGCTAACAAGACTCTTATTATTGCAGTCACCTTTGTTGGATTTTTCAATTAGCCTTTGGTTGGAAAAAAGAAGGTCTATATCAGTAGTATGGGAGAAAGCCCATCTTCCACTAAAAAATTCATAGTAAATCTATGTTAATAAAAAAAAAGTCTAGAAAATTATACATACTTCATGATGTGTATTTCCACACATATGAAAATTTACCCTATGAAGAAACTTGACCTCCAAATACTAGAAATTGTTTAAGTAGTCCAAAATGGATTGTCTCTCTTAAATACAATGCTAGGTAATTTTTTTGCTTTGCTTACAATTTTGTGTTAGTGGATGTAATATGTATTTAGCTAGGGCTTATGCTATTTTTTGTCTTAAAGTGCATACCTACATGCTTCCCTATTTTTTGAATGTAAGTCTATTGTGTACTATGGTTTCAATTTGTTCTTGCCAAAAGTACATCTTCACATCAAAGTTTAGGGTTTTGAATGTGGGTTTCTTAACAATACCATGGTTTGAATTCACATTTTCTTGAGATACTTGTAATTATCAAGGTTAAGATTTGAGATCATATGGTGATAGAATTCCATTTTTTATAGGCTCTTTCAAGAGATGCTTACACTTTTTTGAAGAAAAACTTTAATAGATTATAGAAATGTGGGAATGTCTCATCCTTCTCGTAACATCAATCATTGAGCCTTTGATATACCAAAGTTTCTTAGAATTAGCCGTATTAGCAACTAGTCATCAAAGTAGTTGTTTCTCTATGAAGCATGACCTTGAATTGTGTAAGTAGTTCTCATTATTCCTCTAGTCTTGGAAATTTGGTGATGAGAAGTTCTAGTCTAGTAGTACTTGAGAGTATCAACATGGAAGTGGAAAAAGTTTCTCTAAAGGAACTAAGCCATTCAAACAAATATGTTGTTATCTCAAATATTGAATCAAATGCCAAGACACAAGTGTGTACTCTGGTGCCTTTCTTTTTGGCACATTGAACTAGCTTTTGTCTTCTTTAAGAATAGTTCTATGTATAATAACTAATAGTTCAAATAATGTCCTACCTATTAGTAGTGTGACAACATTCCACATGTATTCCAATCTTACTAGATTTGAAGCATGTACATTGCTAAGATTGTCACTTGAAATTTAAAGACATTCCATTTTGGATGCAAAAGTTAAAAGATGAAGATAACATTGAATAGTGTTCTAACATTGACAAGAAGATGAGAGCATAGTTCACCTTTGATTGAATAATAGTGGAAGTTAGTCAAGTGGAAAGATTAAGTAGCCAAAATTTTAGGGTTGAATTTTTCTTTTCCAAAATGATAAAGAAATCCCAATTTGACCTAATTCTCTAGAAGATATTCATAGATGAAGTTTGATAGTAAAACTCCCTATAAAAACTTCGTCCATCAATTTCTAGCAATCTAACTATCGAAATTCACTTTCGTTTTTTGCGTTATTTTTTATTTTTTATTTCCTACCTAAATTCTAAATTTGGATTGAGTTGATGAACTATAATTGACTTCCATCTAATTCTATTCTAATTCAACTTGAAACTTCATCCTACTCTAACATTTTTGTTTTTAGACTAATTTGTAAAGTTGAGGTGGTTTTGAAATTCCAAGAATGTTTTTTTTCAAGATTCTACTTCTAATTTGTCCCATATATATCTTTTGACCTAAATGGTGAAACCTCTAGCAATTTTTACTTTTACTTTGAGATTTTGGTTGTTCACCTAATACTTGCAACTAAGTGATTTATCTTTAAAGGCCTAATTTTACCTTTCCATTAAGATAAAAAACCTTTTTACTTTTTATCTTCACAATAAAAATGATTCAATGGTAAATTTTAACTATTAACCGGTTCATCAAAGTTTATTCTTCAATTTTTACCTCTCAATATGTAAATTACTTTATCTTTTATTGTTTCGACTTTTACTTTTATTCTAGATGCTAATTTCTTTTTAATATTTTTTTAATGAATTTCTAACTTTTGATACAATTTTACTAATATTTTTCATTCGTGGTAATTTTTGATAAATTCTAACTACTTTTGATGGTTAAATAATTTTTAATAACTATGATAATTTTCTAACTATTGTTAGGCTTACCTCTAATGTTTTGAACTTCTATGTTTTAATCCTATCTTTAGCTTTTAATTCAAGTGTAAATTTTTATTCTAATGTTTTTGATAGAAATTCAAGAAGTTTGGGATAAAAGTGTCAATGACTAACCTTGAATTCAATAGTGTCAATAATTTCACTTGTGTTGTTGATAATTTGGCCTGAGTCGTATGCTCCTTCAACCTCCATGTCAAATTTTTGGTGTTATGATCTTGTATGGTTGCATTCCTGTGGCAATTGGAAAATGTCAAAAGGCTTTGTCCTTTAATCAATTCTCCTTTCTTTTTCCTTCCACTTCTTTAAAAAAATTCTTTTTAGATATTTTTTGAGAATAAAATCTTATCAAATCTAATGCTAATTAGGATCTCATTTTCTTGGAATCAAACAAGATATTAAGACAAAGCTTGTTTGACATCTTCTATCTAATAATTAAATTTTAGAATATTCCTAAAGGCTAATATTCCATTCTTTCATCTTTTCTTTTTTTCTAATCAAATACTAACTAGGGTCACAAAAGTTAAATTATTCCTAGTATATAATATACCCTTGTTTGTCAGATCAAACTTGACCTTAATCTTATAACTAAACTTCTTCCCAACCTTTTAGATCACTTGTTTTTTTTGGAAGATTTTGGAACTAGTTTGTAGACAAGTCAAAGATCAAGTTTTCTTGATAACCAGATGGTGAGCCATGTAAGAACTAAAGTATAGAGTAAGGAAACAAAGTTTGAATCAAATTGTCAACAAACTGAATCCAATTGGAAGTGGGGTGATCTTCAATTGGTGATTGGGGCCTTATTTGGCCCGTCAATAGATTTGGTGCTTCATTTGCTAATCTATATAGTTTTCTCCTTTAAAACTCCAATTTTTTGAGGTAATTCTTCTAGATTTAGTGTGCTCATCTTAGTCTTCCTACCCTCTCTCCTTGAAATTCACAAAAAATGATTCCTACAATAGATTTTGACTTATTACCTTTCCAATTTGTTTTTAACAAAATTAAATCAACTTCAAGGCTAATTTTGGCTTTCTTTCCCTTCCAATTTACTTCCAAATAAAATAGTATAAATGGAAAACAATTGATTGCTTTGGATATCACATATCAATTTTCCAAACTTTTTCCCCTTCTTATAGAAATTTCAAAGTTTTCAATAGGAAAAAATTAAAGTTGGAATTTGTGTGGCATCATCCCAATTAAATTTTGTATTTGGAAAATTGATGTATGTGAATAAGATGGTGAGTCATTCAACCAATAATCAAGCAACCTCCTATATGACTTGCTTGATGGTTGTTGGGTGTTGGTTGCTAGGATTGGTCTTGGACAATCCAGTGGCCTTGCGGTTGATAGTTTGGTGGCATATACACCAATATGGTTGTTGTCTAGTGTCCAATTGCTTTGGTTTTGTATTTTTTATTTTAAAACCAATATATGGTGGTTGTTGCCAACTAGGGTTTTTAAGAACCAAATCAAGGTCTCCGTATGGAGACCCTTTATACTAACAAAGCATAGAAATTCCAAAGGGGAGCGAAGCTTTACCATTCTTGGACTTACACCCCTATTTTGGAAGGTGACACAATTAATAAACTTTTAAGAGTGATTCTAAGGACAATGGCTTTGCCATATTAGAGGGGTTAACTTCAAATTCTAGAATACTTTTGCAAGAGTTCGTTATTTGGGGATGTTTAAGAGTCTTAGATCCAACTCAAAACCTCTCCAATTGACTTCAAACAATACTTTGGTGAATTTATCTTGGAATGATAGTTTCACCATTTAGCGGCATAACACCACTTTCTTAGAAAAAACACAAGAGGGTTAGTGGAAACTTAAAGTTTTTGATTAGAAGAGAATAACAAATACTTATACAACACAATTTGAAGGACTTTAGAGGATTGCAACAAACGTCACCTCCCAAATGACTCAATGACTCATGATGAACTACAAATTCCAACTTCGAAGCTTCAAGGGGAAATTTGCAACAACCAAGTGTGAATTCCTCTTTGACAAAGTTGAGTTAGAATTGGTTAGTAGACAAGATACGTAGTATGATAAGTTGAAAAAAGCAATGTTTTCGAGGAACTAAACCACTCAAAGGGCCCCCAACATCCTTTGAAGTAGGAGCAAAACACATAAGGGAGCTTAAAAATCACAAGCAAAATACTCAAAATGCAAGAAAAACAAGAGTTTTTTGGAAAATTCTAAAAATTCAAACAATATGGTCGCAAGTTACCAACTTCTAAAAGAAAAGGGGTGCAAAGAGAGAGGAGTTGGGGGATTTTTATACTTTTCCAAGGCCCCCAAACCCTCTCAAAGTACCTACAACTACTCTTATGTAAAACCAAATTAACACCAAGTCAAAATTCTACACTAGTGTTGTAATCATTCTAACTTTTGGAGAAATGCTACAAACTCTAAATCAATTGCACCATGGTCTTTAGAAGGCTCAAAGTAACTTACTATGCCTCCTATCCCTACCTTCCAGACTAATTTGCAAGCGAAAGCCAACAAATTGTAAACCAATTAATAGGTAGAAAATCCAAATATTGGAGTTTGTCTTTTCTCGAGGTTTTGACTATCTGAGGTTGTCTAAAAGGCCTAAGATAGTAAGAAAAGATTCCAAACTTACTTCGTTTGGATATTGTATGCGTTTGGTATGCCAATCTATCCGTTGGATATTTTAAAAATTGTTAAAAATTGGTGTTGTTGCCAATTCTAGTACTTGTTGGTGTCAGAATGCTTTGAAAATTGGCCGGGCATTTATTTAAGCTATAACACACTATCCTAATTTTTAGTGGAATTTTCCCATTGCTTGGATAATTTCTTTAAATTTCTTTAAATTTTTAGTTGTCGATAGATGCGGTTGACTTTCCATAGAGTCATCTTCTG
Source organism: Pseudoscleropodium purum (assembly GCA_963969395.1). Taxonomy (NCBI): domain Eukaryota; kingdom Viridiplantae; phylum Streptophyta; class Bryopsida; order Hypnales; family Brachytheciaceae; genus Pseudoscleropodium; species Pseudoscleropodium purum. The sequence continues at coordinate 12,220,902 of OZ017805.1, read as the reverse complement.
CAATCCGGAAAAGGGGAATGTTGGTATGTGAGTGTTGAGTGGGAAGCGTGGATTGGTGAGCGTGGAGCTAAAACATTTGAATTTTTGGAAAACAAAGGGGAAAAAATGGATGTAAAATTAGATGAACATTCATTGAAAATTGGATGAAAATTGAGCTTCAAAATCATAAAAGTGGATTGACAAAATTATGAACTAGAGTTGCAAAAATTGAATGAAGGTGTTTTTTAGAAATGGGTGGAAGTGGTTGGATGAAAATTGATGAAAGTAGATGAAATAACACATAAAAGAATAAATGAACAAACTTGAAGGGATTTGGGTGGGAAAATGGCATAAAAGAAAGAAGGGCTTGGAAAGAAAGTGAAAAAGTAAGAGTTGTTTAATAAAAAATTTATTCACTTGAAAATAGGGTTTAGGATATTCAACAAATGTTTAGGGTGAATGTAACTTATTCTATGACCATGGAGTGATTTAGGTTGGGTTCTCTCAATAAGGCGAGGATTTCAACGAATTTAGGACTACCAATCCCTATACACTAGAAGAACATTCCATAAAAGGGTTTAGGATATGAGCTTGACAATAATAAGGTCACAATTAACACCTACTTCAAGGGTTGTGTTGGGCTATTTCTACTAAAGTGGTTTAGACAAAAAACTAAATGATTAGACAACAAAAACAAAGAATTGGGTTTTAAGGCAAACTTAGCCCCTTGAATGAAGAATTGAGGTGTTGCATTTAGGGCAAATCAATGGAGTCCACACAATAGACACTTTTGCATTCATAATTTGAGAATGAATTAGAAGAAGAACTACAATTTTGCGAGCATGAACTTTGTTAGTTTTGACATGTCAAAGTTATTCACTAGAAAAATGTAGCAAATCAGATTTGAGTTCAAAGAATGAATTAGACAAAGAATTAAACTGGTGCATTCGCTGCAAGGAAATATTTAAGAAAGTGATAGAGACTTTTGGAGAGGTTGATTATGCAAGGAAGTAAGAGGCATACAATGGTGAACAATCTTACTTCACTATTAGTAGTCTTCACTTCAATACCAAAGAGTTTTCCATATTTTTGGATGACAAACAAATTTTGATTCAGAGAATGAATTAGACGAAGAATTGAAGTGGTGTAATTGCTACAAGAAAATTTTCAAAGAACTAAGGGAGACTTTTGGGGAGGCTGAGTGTAGAAGGAAGTAGAAGGAGGGGAAATGGTGAACAATCTTACTTCACCATCGGCAATCTTCACTTCAACACCAAAGAGTTTTCCATGTTTCTAGATGACGAACAGATTTTGATTTAGAAAATGAATTAGGCAAAGAATTGAAGTGGTGCAATTATTGGGAGGATATTTTTAATAATCTAAGGGAGACTTTTAAAGAGGTTGAGTGTGGAAGGCAGTATAGGGTATATGATAGTGAAAAGTCTTACTTCATCATTGGCAATCTTCACTTCCACACCAAATAGTTTCCCATGTTTTTGAGTTTTTCAGTGACCAAACAAATTTAGATTCAGAGAATGAATCAGACAAATAATTGAGGTGCTGCAAGTCTGCAAGTCAGCTCAATCCGCATGTTAGTTCAATCCACACATCATCGCAGTCCACATGCCGAGCACTTTTGCTAAGAATACTTAACGATTTTGATTTTGATTTCAAGGATGAATTGAACGAGAATTGAAGTGCTACAAAAGCAATCTGAGCGGAGTCTGTACATCAAACAATTTGCTCAAGGAACTTAGCAATTTAGATTTAGATTTTGAAGGTGAATTAGTCAAAGAAATGAAGTGCTACAAGTACGGGCTTTAGTGGAGTTTGTACAACAAACAATTTTGTAGCAAAAACATAATGATTTAATTTTGGATTTTGCAAATGAATCAGGGAACTTGCCCGTCTTGGCCAATGTCATAAACAAATAGGCATTCCTACCCATCTACACTTCATCAGAGTTTGCACGGCAAATAGTTTTCTAGTGAAAACATAACGATTAAAATTCAAATTTTGAAAATGAATCGGAAAGCTTGCCTGTCCCGACTAGTGTTATGAAATATAAATGAATAGGCATTTCTGCTTGTCCAGGCCTCCGCGGACAACAAACAAGGCCCCTACCTATCCAAGCTTCTATGAAGGACATGTAGGACCCCTGCTCGTCCAGACCTTGCCATGGCTGGGTAGACCCCTATCCATCTAGGCACCCGCAAAGGATGGGTAGGACTCCCACCTCTCCAAGCCCTTATACAAAACGAGTAGGGCCCTTGCCCATCTAGCCCTAAAACAAGGACAGGCACAACTTCTACTTGTCTAGGCCTCCATGGAGGACAAATAGAACCTCTGCTTGTCCAAACCTCCACTGAAGATGGACAAGACCCTTGCTTATCTAGGTCCTCACGGAGGATGGGCACAACCCTTGTCCATCCAATAGAGTTGTCTTATCAAACTTGATTTGGGGTTTGGTGTCTCATAGAGGTTTGATGTCGTATATCGTATATAACAAATGTTGAGTAAGCATGACATTTGTGTCTAATAAGGACATATTTAACAACTAAAGCAATTTTAAATCTCACTTTAGTTATGAACCTTTAGTTAGAATATACTAAATGTTTATCAAATTGAGTTGCTTTAATAATATGGAACTTTATTATGTCAAAAATATAATTATTAAGTCTTTTTTGCAAAAGTCAACTTAAGAGTTGACTTTATTAGAGGGATGGAAGGTCTACTAGACATTTTGGTTGTCGTAAATATCATATTGTTTGTTTGTCAAGGAAGACAACTCTAGAAGGACAAGTTGGACCCCCACTTGTCAAAGCCTTCTCAAAGGATGGGCGGATAGGGTTGCACAAATGCCTAGACGTTTGTCTATGTTCATCAATTCAGGAGCATTCGAGGATATAGAAACTTCACTCAATTTAGTTCAACTCCATTCAATGGACGGTCAGATGGGGCGGACGAATTAGTGGATGGGACGATCGACTAGACAGCGGTTTGGGAGATGGCAATTGGGCAGATGTCCATTTTACACCAGTAGAAAACTTCTTTCATCATTTGTGACCTCAATTTTAGAAGTTTTCAAGCGTGCAATATACCATTGGAAAGGTTTTAGAAATAACTTTCCAATGGTATATTACACCCCTCTAAACTCCAAAAATTCAAATCACAAATGACAAAAAAATGTCATAACAAATGCATTTTCAACGTCATAGTACTTGTCCGCACATCCGTCCACATAGTAGACGGGCAAATAGGTGGACAATTGAACGGACAGTTTGAAGCCTCAAATCAAAAATTATGTTTGCTAAAAATGTATACTTTGCGTCCACTTGTCGACTCATTCACACAAACATCCGCTTGGTAGACGGACGAACGAACGGGCGAACAATTGAATGAACACGCTTATAAAGGAGCTCACAACTTCATTTGGCATTCATGACCACAATTTTTGAAATTTGAAGGTGTCTAATATACCATTGGAAAAGTCTTGGAACTACCTTTTTAATAATATATTACATGCCCCAAAACTTTAAAAATTGAAAATGAAAAATAACAAATGAAGCCAGTCGCAAATACATGGTGAACTTCTTCCTTGTTGTCTGCTTGGTTGTCCTTCATTTATTAAAACATTGAATTCTAGAAAGTACAAGTTCGCTTTCTAAATTTTACTTAATGCTACATATATTCAATGTATCATGCATATATGAATATGTAATTCATATAAGTTTCTACGCATTTGAAATTGCAAATTCTATACCCTAAACCCTAACTCTAACCCTAAACCCTAATGCTAAATTTTACATTGCTTATAAAATTAAAAAAAATATTGATGCAACATGTAGACTATGGAATATGTTTCACCTTCAATTTTGTTTAAATGAGATTATTAGAAAGTACTATAAATGTAGATCTCAATGATTTATTTTTTGATGTTTTTATTATTTTGAATGTGATTTTGGTTTTTCTTCATCAGTTCATCTATTATTTTGTTGTAATTGTTCAAATGTAGAACATGCAATTATAATATAAAGTGTTTATTTGAGTTTGTTGAGAAATGTATTGAAAGTTTAAAACACCAAGCTATGCATGGTATAAGCAATTGTATTATTTTTTATTCTATTAGAGGATGCTACTAAAAACAATTTAACATTTTATGATAACTTTTGACAAAATCATTTGTGCATGCATAAGTTTCATTCTTATCCTTTGGTATGGAACTTTTATATTATATGGGCTTGTATATAATCACTTGAAATGTATTTTAGTCCAATTTTAGAAGATGTAGTTGGTTTAAAATCACAAACAAATTAGAAATGTAATTTAATACATGGAATGAATATTTTGAGAACACTAAAAGCTTCAAGATTATATGAATTCTTTATTACATGTCTCATAAGCAACTTTTGTATTATATAAAGGGATCATAGGCATTAAAACTTTTTATAGAAAGGCTTTTGTAAAAATTATATTAGATAAAAAAGACAAGAAAATTAGGGGGCATCAAATAAAAAATTAATTAAATGTAAAAAATGTGGAGTTCCTTATATATTAAGAAAAAAACTCCTAAAGCATATAAAGAATTCAAACACCTTTACCTAGTTTGTAAATTTTATACAAAATTTTCCCTCTTATAAAAATTAAATTTTAAAAAATACCTCTTTAAGTTTGATAGCTCAACTTAATGAATCTATGAAACATGTAATAAAGAATTCATATAATCTTGAAGCTTTTAGTGTTCTCAAAATATTCATTCCATGTATTAAATTACATTTCTAATTTGTTTGTGATTTTAAACCAACTACATCTTCTAAAATTGGACTAAAATACATTTCAAGTGATTATATACAAGCCCATATAATATAAAAGTTCCATACCAAAGGATAAGAATGAAACTTATGCATGCACAAATGATTTTGTCAAAAGTTATCATAAAATGTTAAATTGTTTTTAGTAGCATCCTCTAATAGAATAAAAAATAATACAATTGCTTATACCATGCATAGCTTGGTGTTTTAAACTTTCAATACATTTCTCAACAAACTCAAATAAACACTTTATATTATAATTGCATGTTCTACATTTGAACAATTACAACAAAATAATAGATGAACTGATGAAGAAAAACCAAAATCACATTCAAAATAATAAAAACATCAAAAAATAAATCATTGAGATCTACATTTATAGTACTTTCTAATAATCTCATTTAAACAAAATTGAAGGTGAAACATATTCCATAGTCTACATGTTGCATCAATATTTTTTTTAATTTTATAAGCAATGTAAAATTTAGCATTAGGGTTTAGGGTTAGAGTTAGGGTTTAGGGTATAGAATTTGCAATTTCAAATGCGTAGAAACTTATATGAATTACATATTCATATATGCATGATACATTGAATATATGTAGCATTAAGTAAAATTTAGAAAGCGAACTTGTACTTTCTAGAATTCAATGTTTTAATAAATGAAGGACAACCAAGCAGACAACAAGGAAGAAGTTCACCATGTATTTGCGACTGGCTTCATTTGTTATTTTTCATTTTCAATTTTTAAAGTTTTGGGGCATGTAATATATTATTAAAAAGGTAGTTCCAAGACTTTTCCAATGGTATATTAGACACCTTCAAATTTCAAAAATTGTGGTCATGAATGCCAAATGAAGTTGTGAGCTCCTTTATAAGCGTGTCCGCTTAGCTATCTACTTGTTTCCTATGCGGACAGCTAGGTGGACAATTGCTAAGACGCTAAAAATGCATTTATTGCAACCTTCTTTTTGTCATTTGTGATTTGAATTTTTGGAGTTTAGGGGCGTGTAATATACCATTGGAAAGGTATTTCCAAAACCTTTCCAATAGTATATTACTTGCCTTAAAATTCCAAAAATTGAAGTCGCAAATGACAAAAAAGTTTTTTTGTTGGTTTGGATTGGTGTCTAGTTGTCCATCGTTTGCTCGACTACTCATCCGTAGGACAGTGACTAGACATCATCCATCTATGTCCTAAACGTCCATTAAAACGGGACGTTTGGACGTAATTTTTAGACAAACAAACTTCCGGGACAACCCTACAGGCAAGATCTCCATCTATCCCAGCCCCCATAGAAGATAGGTAGGACAACTACATGTCTAGATCTCCATCTATCCCAGCCCCCATAGAAGATAAGTAGGACAACTACATGTCTAGATCTCCATCTATCCCAGCCCCCATAGAAGATAGGTAGGACAACTACATGTCTAGATCTCCATCAAGTATAAATAAGGTCCCTACCCGTCTAAGCCCAAGGAGAAGAGAAGTAGGACCCCTACCTATCTAGGCCCTTGCGGAGAAAACTCAGGATCCTTACTCGTCCAAGCTTATGTAGAAAATGAGTAGGTCCCCTAATTGTTCAGCCCAAGGGAAAGATGGGCACAACTATGCCTGTCGAAGACCATGCACAAGATGAGTATGACCTTTGCCAAAGGTTGTCTTGTTGGACAAGATTTTGGGTTTTGGCATATGATAGACATCTGATGTTGTATGTCATATATGACAAATGTTAAGTAAGCATGACATTTGTGTTTAATAAGGCCATATTTAATAGTTGAGGCAATTTGAAATCTCACTTTAGTTGTGAACCTTTAGTTAGAATATAGTAAATGTTTATCAAATTGGATTGCTTTAATAATATGGAACCCTATTATGTCAAAATTATAACAAATGAGTCTTCTTTGCAAACATCGACTTCAGAGTTGATTTTATTAGACAGATGGGAGGTCTACTGGACATCTTGGATGTTATAAATGTCATTATGTTTGTTTGTCAGGGAAGACAATTTTGCCCTTGTATGTCTAGCTCTAAAGAGAGGACAAATATGACCCCTATTTGTCCAGGCCCCCGTGGAGGACGGTCAGGGTCTCTACTCATCCAGACTTGAGGGGAGGATGGACACACGATCAGGACTAGTGCTACTATAGGCCCACATGAAGAACGAGCAAAGCCCTTGCTTGTCTAGGCCCAAAGGGAGGATGGGCATAACTCACCGTCCATTGAGACCCCCCTAGAGGACAAGTAGGGCCCCTACCCATCCAACTCCGAGGGGAAGACGCATACAATCCCCACCGGTCTAGGCCCCTATAGGTGACGAGTAGGACTTTCATTTGCCTAAGCCCCCGTGAAGGACAAGCAAGACCCCCACTTGTCCAAGCCCCCATAGAGAATGGACAAGGCTCCTATCCATCTAGGCTCCCATAGAGGATGGACAAGACCCTTGCCAATCCCACTTCTCAAAGGGGACGCACTCACGGGCTAGCTTCTTGCCCATCGAGGCCAATATTAGAGACAAGTTAGACGACCTTTCTATCTATGGCAGAGGCAGGTACCGGCAAATCAGCCTACTTGCCAAAGTTGATATCAAAGAGTAATAGGTTGTCTTGCATATCAAGGTCACCAATGAGGTTAGGTTGGTATATTTGTCTATGCAAACTGGTTTTAGAGGAGGATTTAGTGAAAACAAAAAAAGGGCATATAGAGGATGAAGTAGTAATCATTTTTCTAATCGGTATGACTAGAAACAAAAATTTTGTACACACAATCCTATTTCAATTTAAGTGGTGTAAGGTTGTGTAATAACTAAAGTCTTATTGAACACTAAGAAAATATAACATTCTCTCTAACGGATCATGCTCACTTACTTACAATCATTGTGCATTTTCTCTACCGCATGAAATAATTGTTTGTAAATGCACTTCTAGTTTGCAAGATTGAAGGTTTTGATAGATGACTACGTCACGTAGCTAAGGAAAATGCACAATGGTTGTGGAGAAGATACGAATGTTGATAGCTAATGCTAATCTTAAAGATGAATTGTAAATACTACATCTATTTTGGATAGTATTGGATTCAATAGTGAGCATGGCATGCTTATCGATGTAGAAGAGAAGAACTAAACATTATCCATGGAGAAGTTGAAAATCAAATACCAAAATGATGAACGACTCACCCTCAAGTAGATAGAGATGAAGTCGAACTATAGTTGTTGTTTGATGTCAATGAGTCTGACTATAGTGCACAATTGTCAATGAAGTTCAAAACGTAGGAATGTACCAAGTGGGACCTAGAAGTGGGTCGCAAATTCGGGTCCATAGAATCCTTGGTCAACGCTTGAACATATATAGGTAGCTGGAATGGTTTTGGTGGACTTGGAAAGAAACCCGGATTTACAAAAATTGGGACATAATCAAAGGACCTCACTTCCTTGGCGCATCTACAAACACTAACAATCTATAATTAGACCGGAAAAAGTAAATATGAATTACAAAGACCAAGACAACAGGATTTGAGTGAGACTTACTTACTAAAGCGTGATGTCTTCACAATATGTTGGATTGGAACTTTGTCGTCTTCCAAATCTATTGCCACAATTGCGTGGCTAGAAACCATTGACTAAGGAGCTATAGCAGCACGTATGACATGAGCGATTAGGGCATCAAATATAGCCTTGTCTTCCTCGAAAGTCAAGATGTAGCAATACGTAGTGCGATAAGCTTGAATAGTAGAATCTGTAAATAGCAACAACAAAATTTGAGCTTGTAATAAAAATGACAATGTCCACCTTCTAGGAAGATGAGAAGTTTAGAAGTACGTTTTAGAAATCACCTATAGCTACTGTACAATCAACAATAATGTTACTGAGTTCACTATATGCTTTCAAGAGCATCTACAAGAACTAGTGGATTTTTTTCTAAGGACCCCACCAAGGGATGGTGTCATTCATGGTGACGTCTACTTTATTTAGGAAGTTCTAGAGGATGTTGTCTCCGCCTACATTCACTTCCACTACGTTGTGGGACAGAACAAACTTAAATGCAAAAGAACATTCAAACTTCAATGTCGATTCTTTGACAACAAAAGAGATGCCAAACTGCAATCTGCACCCATGAAACACATCAAAATCACATGTAGTTGAGGTTTGAAGTGGGAAAAGGAAAAAGAAAAAAACAATGCCATAATTATTGTCTTTGATGGATCGGCTGACGACATAAGATGAAGATGATTGATGCCAAACCAAGTCAAGACAATCTTGAATCTATATAATTGGCAACATCCAAACAATTCTTCAACTATGTAGGAGAGAACATATAGTCCACTAAGGATCTATCCAACCATGTGGTCAAAAATGGTGGCAAATTAGCCTTTGCAAAGGCTTTTTTAGCGTATAGATTGAATTTGAAATACCTGCACTTAGTGATCACCAATCAATTACTTTCCAATGTCATAGAGAATTTAAAACAAATTTAAATTTTTGTATATCAAAGACATTGTACTTCCTAAGATGGAACTATGTATGTCTAATTGGAATAGTGAAAATTGGATAACATTGCATATAGGCTACCAAAGTATAAAAGCAAAAATAGTATCAAAAATAAATTTTGAAGAGGATTTGATCTTTGACCAAGTAGTTCTCATAAAGTATAGTCATTTGTATCCCTCATAAATCTATCACTTAATTGAGTACAATATGTATTAAGAAAGAGACCTACATTAATATTGTGAATGATGCAACATACTTGTGTATGACACGCTTCAATACAAGTAAGGATTCCCTAAAGTCTTTAAAGGAGTTCGACTTCTTGAAGGCATCAAATCCTTTGAATATACTTGTATAGGCATGTTCCCACAACTGCAACTGCCACCCCTCATTGTAATCGATGATGGTTTGAGGCTTTGAAACCACAAATATGTCAAAAAAAATATCATCAACACAAATAATTGAATCGAACATTTCGGTTGTTGCCTCCTCCAACAATGCAGAAGTAGATGACGGCATACGTTAGATAAAAGTTGCAAATTCTCTAAACTACCTTGTAAATCCATTATGGCTCTCTAAAGCAAGTAGCACTATACACATATAACTACAATAGAGAACTTCAGAATCTATAACATACCCTGGCATACCAACATGCCTTTGCTAAGTATAGTTGCAATTTTTTCCCATTCACTAGATGTGTAGGAAATCGTTGTACTTCTCTAGATGGACCTGAAGCATTGATCCATTTCAACCATCTAGCTTGTATATCAGATTGACATTGGTAGTGGCTATCATTTGTAATTTTTCTAAAGTCAACTCCAACACTTTATAGAGGGCTCTAGTACCTCTCAATCTAAAAAAATAAAATCACAATTAAATTCTTACCATAAAATGAAGGAAAGACTCATTGGTCTACCATCCAAGAGTAAATAGAATATACCTCCTCTAGCCACTCCTAACCAAGTGTAAGGGAAGCAATCGCAATAATCTTCAACAGTTTCCTGTAAAGTTTCTCTATGGAGTCTTTAATGTAGCTCTACATTATGAGAACAACACCTTCTTTGGTCACTTCATCTTTAGGTGTATCCACGTAGTATTTTCTAATTGCCATATCCACTGGTGTTGAGATTTCTTGCTACAATTCTAGTCATAAGGAATGAAACAATTCCAAACAAGGTTGTCTTTCCAAAAAAACAAAAAAACAAACAAGGTGACAAATAGACGTCAAACAACGTTGTCTTGTCAGACAGGATTTTGGATTTTGGCGTATCATAGACGTTTGATGTCGCATGTTATATATGACAAATGTCAAGTAAGTATGACATTTGTGTCTAATAAGGCCATATTTAATAGTTGAGGCAATTTGAAATCTCACTTTAGTTGTGAACCTTTAGTTAGAATATACTAAATGTTTATCAAATTAGATTGCTTTAATAACATAGAACTTTATTATGTCAAAATTATAACAAATGAGTCTTTCTTGCAAAAGTCAACTTTAGAATTGACTTTATTAGACAAATGGAAGGTCTATTGCACATCTTAGATGTCATAAACGTCTTATTGTTTGTTTGTCAAGGAAGACAACCTTGACATCAAACAACATCTAATAGACCCTTCATGACATCTAATAGAGTAAATTTTAACTTTACAAAAATTGAAATTATACTTTGTTTACAATTTTGACATATTAAAGTCCCACTTTAGTAAAATGACTCAAATTGATTATTACATATTACATTCTAAATTTATTTTCAAAATTATAGTAGGATTTCACATTATTTCAACTGCTGCAAATGGCCTTATTGAACAGGGTTGTCATTCATACTTGATACTTATCTAGTACGACACATGACGTCGGACATCCAACACGTCACTTAAGATCAAAAACATATTTGACAAGACAACCTATTTTTTGATGCTGTCAAAAACAAAGATTAGAAAGGTTGGATTTGAGGAGAAGGAGCTAAAATATTATACACAAACAATTAAAGTAGAAAAGATCTCATTCGTTATAGCAAAGGACAAGCCTTCTAAAACCAGAGTACATAAACTTCCAAATCAATTTAAATGACATATCTTAAAAATAAACATAGTGAAGACCTCGAGTGGCATTGAATACCAAGTCTTCTGTGTACTTTGTTGGCATGTCTTCAATTCTGAAGAATTGAGCATTTCACTGAACTTCTCGAGTTCCATAACCCCATACTTTTGCACTCGGTATAGGGTGTGCATAAAATTTGTTTTCACATGCAAGTTCTCAGTGTGCTTGTCATTCCAAAAAGGGACCAAGTTACAGAGCTAGGGAATGAGGGCATCTTTCCAATGAATAATAAAAATCAACATGGAAAAGAACACAAAAGAAGACAAATGAATCTTGATAGTGATGTTTAATTATTGATGTTGTGCATAGCCTGCATTGCCACACGAATGTGATTCCTTGTATCTAGTACAATGGAATCAACGATAATGTGCCACTACCTAACTATAGCATGGACATGATTGATGTGATTCATCCAGGAAATTTGTTTGTGATTTCCGTCGTAGACTAAGAATTTGAAGTTCACCAAATGCTTCAACGCTACCTTAGACTTCAAGTACAAGTTGAATTTGTCATGCACAAAATTCCATAGTGGCCCCCATTCTTCCTTTTTGGCATCAGAGTACACATTAGTTTGCCTTGCCTTGTTTGAAATTGAAACATAGAACACGCGTGCTCCCTCCTCATAGTCGTAGATGAACTAGTTCTCAAGTTGCGTCAAGTCGCAAGAGAGCATTGGCCGCACCAAAGGCATAAGTACCATCCTACAAAGAGGATTTCTCATTCGTGAATCTTACAATGTAGTGAGCCTTAAACTCGATATGATGAAGATAATGTCCATTGCTTGCAACCGTCTTATATCATCCTCCATGTCATCTTCATTGATTTTAGGAGACATGTTCAATGGCCCATCACTGAAAATGGCATCAAAATCTTCATATGCTTGTTCAATCTTTGTAGCCATGCTAAATGGAATAGGAACCTTCTCTAAGTTCTCTAAGGATGTTTCTCGATCTAACTACATAGCCTCCATCCAAAAAATTCATTTAACATTATAGAAGACATAATAGTTACTAGAGCACTTCAATGCAATTGATACTTGACGATGACCATGAAAATATTATAGAATTTGTATCAAATACAATGTCAAAAATTATCAAAATGAATCCAAAAGGGAAATGGAAAAAAACAAAAGATAGGTCTGTCGACATATGGTCATTCTACCCAATTTAATTTATCAAATAGCACAAATGTAGTTTTTAGTAAGGGATCTATAGTAATCGCAACAGAATATAAGAATATTAGAGTCAACTTTAAGATCCAATGAAACCTCAACATTAGTGTGGTCGCATGTGCAGAATTTGACATTGTCTTCTGAATGAGACATGACTAATTCTACCTCATTCAATGCAAGTGAAGTACAATATGATTTAGGTAGTGGAAAACATTCTTCTTTATGCATATCGTCAATCCCAAGTTCTATTATGGAGAAGATTATTCAAGTCTACCCACAGCCATCTAATGGGGTTGACAAGGGCAATCACCTAGGGCACATTTCTTGGAGCAAGGTCCTTAGGATTGTAATTACAAGTGTTGTTTTGAATACCTACACCTTCTTGATCTACAGGCATCACATTGACCATTGGAACGTCACCTTGGACTTGACATCAACCTTGCAAATATTCAAACACATTTTAAAACCAATTCATTAACTCCTTGGGATAAGCATGACTAAGTGGTGACCTAACCCCCTCTTGGGGCCCAGAAAGATGTGGAAAGACAAACCCTTAAGCAACGCTACCACGACCCCAACGATCAAAGTATAATTTTTTTTAAATAAAAAAATTCATACAACTCACGCTAAAGGCGTGAGCATGACTAAGTGCTGTCCTACCCCCCCCCCCTCAAAGCCAAGACACAAGTGAAACAAGGGACCCTTTTGCTACGTTGCTGTGCCCCCAATGATCCCAATTTAATTTTTTTTTCAAAAAAAAACCAATTATACAAGTTCACCCCCGTAGGATGAGCATGACCAAGTGTTGTCGTGACCTCTTCTCGAGGCCGAGACGTAGATGGGATGGGAAACTCTTATACCATGCAGCCACTTCTCGAACAATCCCAACTTAATTTTTTTCTAAATGGATACAATCATAGAAGCTCACTCTGCAAAGGTGAGTAGGACCAACTAGTGCTTGAACCAGCACTGAGGTAGATAGGGCGTCTTCATGCCAAACCTATTGCTTTTTGAATGATCAAAACTTAAATTTAAAAAAATGGAAACATTCATACAACTCATCCTACACGATGTACATGACCAAGTGTTTTCCGGACCCCCTCTTGGGGCCAAGATGGAAGTGGGACACGGGACCCTTATGTAATGATACTACAACCCTATTGATCCCAACTTAATTTTTTTTAAAGGGAAACAATAATACAAACTCAACCCAACAGTGAATATGATCGAGTGCTATCCCGACCTCTTCTTGGGGCCAAGATGTAGGTGGAACGGGGGACCCTTATGCGATGTTGCCGCTTCTCAAACAATCAAAATTTCATTTTAAGAAATGAAAACAATCATAGTAGCTCACCCTTATAGGGGTTAGTAGGACCCAAGTGGTGCTCAAGCCGACACAAGCTGGATAGGGTGCCCTCATGCAAGGCCTACCACTTCTCAAACATTTAAAACTTAATTTTTTTCAAAAAAAACAAAACATTCATACAACTCACTACCATGAGGTAAACATGACCAAGTGCTTTCTAGATCCTTCTTGAGGTTGAGACCGAGGTGGAATGGAGGACTCTTATGCAAAGCTGCCACGACCCCAACGATCCCAACATGATTTTTTTATAAAAATGGAAACAATCATAGAAGCTCACCAAAATTGTCTTGTCGAACAAGATTTTGAATTTTGGCTTCTCATAGACGTTTGATGTTACATGTCGTATATGAAAAATGTCAAGTAAGCGTAACATTTGTATCTAATAAGGCCATATTCATCAGTTGAGGCAATTTGAAATCTCACTTTAATTATGAACCTTTAGTTAGAATATAGTAAATGTTTATCAAATTGGATTGCTTTAATAATATGGAACACTATTATGTCAAAATTATAACTATTGACTCTTTTTTGCAAAAGTTAACTTCAAAGTTGACTTTATTAAACAGATGGGAGGTCTACTAGACGTCTTAGTCATCATAAACGTCATATTGTTTGTATATCAAGGAAGACAACCCTGAAGCTCACCCCTATAGGGGTGAGTAGGACCGAGTAGTACTTGAGCCCACATAAGGGTAGGTAAGGTGTCTTCATGCAAGGCTTGCCGCTACCCAAACTATCAAAATAAAATTTAAGTAAAAACAATCATACAAGGTTAACCTTGTATGAGATGAGAAAAATTGAGTGGTACTTAAGCTAACACTAGGGTGGACATGGCATCCTCATACTAGGCTTGTTGCTTTTTAATTGACTCTAATTTAATTTTTTTTTAAATGGAAGCATTCATACAACTCACCTCCGTGACGTAAACATGACTAAGTGTTGTTTGAACCCCCTCTCAGGGTCAAGATGTAGGTGGGACAAGGGACTCTTATACGATGTTGCCGCTTCCCAAACGATCACAACTTAATTTTTTTTTAAATGGAAACAATCATACAAGCTCACCTTTATAGAAATGACTAGGATTGAGTGGAATTTGAACCAGCATTAGGGTGGATAGGGCGTCCTCATGTGAAGTTTGCCACTTCCTAAACGATCAAAATTTAATTTTTTGTAAAATGGAAACATTCATACAACTCATCCTAGCAAGGTGAATATGACCAAGTGCTTTCGGGACCCCATCTCGAGGCCGAGACAGAGGTCGGATGGAGGACCCTTTCACGACGCTACTGCTAGTCCAACAATTCCAACTTAATTTTTTGTAAGAATGGAAACAATCATAGAAGTTCACCCTAATAGGAGTGAGTTGGGTTTCTATTTTGTGAGCATGTGAACGTTAACGTCTGAGCTTGGGAGTCTATGATAGTATATTTTTTGGGCTTAGAAACTAATAAGGTACCTATGACTATAGACTTTAGAATACATTCTAGCTAGTTTTTGCTCTTTACTAATGACATCCAACTAATAAAATGTAGCTTATAAAATGCAATTTCTAATCCAATTTGTAATTTTGGAAAGATCTAAAATTTAAATATTTCCAAATAATAGAAAGTTGTATCTATAACAATTTTTTTTATTTGGATTTTGAGAATGATAGGTTAATTTTGCTTTATACCATGAAATTTGACAGTATAGTGAAAATTTTAGATTTTTGATATTTGACAAAAAATTGCTTCATTTTCTTCATTTACAATGCACATTAATTCAAAAAAAATTCCTCAAAATTTAAGAATAACATGATTGTTGTTGGCCTATGACATCATATCCAATTCATAAACATATTTTTTTATTCATGTGTAGTTGTGAAATGGTCACAAACAAAGTGATAATCTACTAGCTTTTGAATCAATGGTCATAAGCTCTTCCTACTACATATAAATATTAAATGAAATTTATATTTTAGCAATACTACAATATTATGAACACAATACCATATGTAATCCATAAATTTCTCAAATAAAAAGCTTAGAACATAACAATTTGAAGTACATAGAATATTGATGATTGAAGTATAGGAAACAATGTACAATAAATGATATAATAAAATCCAATAAGTGCAATGCAATAAACAATAGAATCACATAGAAGATGTAGACATAAACTAAAAGTGACCGCTACTATTAGTCAAAAATGTCTCTTTGTCTCATTCTAAGGCTGTTACATCTACGAATTGAAAAATTCTTGGATCTAAAAAACTAAATTTTTTTCCATGCAACTATAGAGGAAATTTTTGCTAAGATGCAAATGTTGAAGCTAAAGACTCTATATACAACAACAATAAGTAACACTTCTCTAAGCTTGGAAAAACCCCATATAAAGTGAAAAGGCTAATGAACTGACTCGATAGAAATCATGCTACAAATAGAAAATTAAAAAATAGAAATTGTTTCAATATCATATTGATGAAAAAAAATGTGCAGTATAAATATAAACAGAATATAAAAATAGGTTTAGGATTATATATATAAATAGGAAAAATTGCTAACTATGAATAGACTTATTTACTGAAATGAGATTTCTTTACAATGTGGGGAACTTCATCTTCCAATGAGTTGTCATCATTAAATTGCAAGAAGATTGTTGTGGTTGAAGATTGTTGTGGTTTTAAAACATTTGAAACTTCACGAATCATTGGGGCTAAAATTGTATCAAAGATAACTTTGTCTTTTTTAAGTGCAACTATGTACCTAATCAAAATCCTACAAGCATGGATGGAAGCTCCTAATACCAAGAACACTACAAATTCAATTACAAGAAAAATGTTGGCAATGCTATCTTCTTGGCAACTTCATTTTCTTCATAACTATTGTTTTTGCATCATCATCAAGGCCAGCAAACTTATCAATATCTTCCACAACTTCATGAGAATTGATAGAGAGCTTCAACTTAGGTCACAGTGTGAACTCCAATGGGCAATCTAAATACCAAGCACTAGCCTTAAGGTGCAAACTAGTCCACCACCTCAATTGCAACAGTGAGAACATGAATTGCTCAAAAAAGACATCTAAGCACGTCCCCTTGAAAGGAGGTAGATCATGCTTAACAATGTCCCCTTTTGGTAGCAACTTGTATTTAAAATACCTATAGAAACAAAGAATGTCAACCAAAGGAAATAAGGTCTTACAACCAAAGATTAACAAGTTCACCTAATCATAAAACAAAGATAATATGAAATGAAATTCATATTGGGAAATCATTGAATGATGCATTGAAGACATTATTCCTAGCATTTCACATTAGCCCTAATGTGGTTTTCTTGGCATCAAACACTCACTCCATCTTTCTTAGCTCATTAGTGATTGACATGTAATACATGGGGGACCCATCTCTATAAGTAAGGATTATTTTTGTTTTTTAGACAAATGGTTATGTGGCCTTTCTTTCAAGAAGGTTTTAAGTTCATGGCTCCTTCATTTTGTGGATTTTTGATTTGAAGGATGCTAATTCTGAATATGCAATTTTTGTATGTGTTGGCTTTGCACATAGGAATAAAATGAGGTTTTGGAAACATTGTAGCAACAATGTATAGGGCCATTATTATAGTTTGGCATTTTTTTTACACATTTACCCCTTTTTTTCCTATAGGCTTGAAGCTATCCATTTTTTTTTGAGGAAATTGGGCATTTAATTGCCTAAAAAGAACCTTGTCTATACCATACACAAACTCTTCTTCTAATCTTGTAATATTACATTGAAGCTCTAGACGGAATATAGGCAATGAGATGGCACAAGGGAATCCTCAAACGAAATATCAAATGAAGTTTCAATCTCAAGGTGGCAATACAGGCAATAATAAGGCAAACAAGTTAGTTAAAAAGTAGAATAAAATGATTCAAACAAAACAAGATGAATGAGATGAGATCTTTATACCCAAGCCAACATCTTTCTTTTGATGCCAAGGGCTACCCTTGACACGAGTTGACTAAATCAAACTTCATATAATCAAACTATATCAATGAGTAGAATGTGGATGTCACCAAAATTACTCACGTATTACAAAATAGTCAATTCTTCATTGGAGAAAACATGAGGCCTTACTCTAGAGCCCTCCAAGAATCCTACTATTTATCTTTATTTTGACTTAAGTAATAGTTTTTTTTCCTATAGGATTTAGGAATGAAGCCAAGGAAAACCTTGGTAGGATATCCCTTGGCGTTGAAGTCTAAAATTTGGCCATCTTAATTGATCTATTTGAACTCTAAAAAATATGAATGAGTGATCATATTATTGCAATTGCTAAGTTGTCCTCGATGCCAATGAAAATTTGTAAGGTGTGCTTATTTGATGCCAACTCAAAATTTGGGATAATTTTTTTGTATATGGTGATTAGGTATACATCTCATGAAATTAACTTCTTGTATCTCATTGCAAGCTGTTAACATTATGGGCAATGTACACTAGTCTTGATTCAAAGTTAGTCCAACTAGTATTCTAGTCATGATTTGCACAATGTGTAGGATAATTGCTCAAATTGCAACGCCATGAATGAACCTTCATCACCGATGGTTGGTACCTAGCTTTTGTTCTCATGCACCAAATCTTCTTTGGTTTGCTCAATTAGAAAATTGAGATTTGCATGGTTTGAGATTCTCACAATTTGAAATTTGATTATTTAGTTTAGGAATACAATGGCTGAAAAACTATTGGCCTTCATAGTGTTTGAAATCAAAAAATTTGCCAAAATGGAAGCCTTGTTGTCGATGGTTGTCAATTGGCCTTCCAATCTTGATCCAAATTGGTATTCATTCTAAATTGTGATATCAAATTGGTATTTGAGAAGTTTAGCCTTGGTGTCAAGGGCAAGCTTCAAGCATAAGTAATTTAGATCATGCATTTTTTTTGGAGGTGGAGGTTCCAAAATTCAAATCCTCTTTGAATTCCAATCAAAGTGAGTGTAAAATTTGATTTTTATGAACCCTTGGTGTTGAGGGCAACTTAGAGGCCATAGTAGTTTGATCAAGCATTTTTAAATTCCTTGATGAATTCCAATTTTGTTTGATATTCCAACCTTTGTTTGACGATATTACATGCCTATTAAATTCCTTGTAATTATTGTTTCACAATTCCATTCTTTATCAATATTTTTTATCTCAGTTTTGGATTGACTTAACAAATAATGTATGTTCCATTAGGAGCCCTCAAAGTCGAGAGAAAAGAATTGGTAGCACCTTGGTGACTTGACCATCATGATTATGTTTGGAATTAATCATGGTGTTTGGAAAATCAATTTAGTTCCTTGATATGTTTTATAGCTCTTTTATCATTTCAAATGTTCATAATGTAAAGTCTCAATTCTAAAAGGAACTTTATATCTTTTGAATTTTGTACAAGCTGCTTCTAATGGTTTGTAAATCAAACATTTTCTGATTTCATTTATCTGATTGAGTCCAAGAAAATTGTTCTCTTGGTGCTGATGGAACCCAACTTAGATTGACAAAGTGAGAAGTGATCTTAAAAATCCTCCTAAAAATAGATAAGTTGTTTTAGCTAATATATGATGAATTGCATGATTTTTGTATTTATTTATCAAGACAAATTCAGGGAGTGGTTGGCCTAGGTGCCAAGGGGAGATTTTAATCCATGCACTACAGAAAAAATGAGGCCTTGATTTTGACGAATTTAGCAAATATATATTGTCAATTTGTCAAACTCCACAAAGACACTTGATATAATCAAAGTATAGCAAGGTGTCAATTTATTTGACTTAATTAAAACAAACTAAGTTCAATAAAATTAAATGAAGCCTCTTTGGAAAATATCCATTTAAATATTCATCAATAAATTTTTCCAAATGAATCATAAGACATTTTGCAGCATTGTGGCCATTGTTAAAAATAAGTGTTCAAATGATATCCACTCCAAATCTCTTGTATGCATGTTCTTCCTGTCATTTAAATTGGACAATTTGAATTTGTAAAATTGGGGTGGTATACTAATGTATTTATGATGAAATGGGTGTACATGCTAACAAGGCATTGTTGAATGTGTTGGAGCAATGCTTCTCTAGGCATATTCTCATGGATGCCATGGGCATCATATATTTACAAGTACTATTGAGGTGTTGCTAAAGTAGTTGCTTCCCTACCTATGTTCTCATGGATACCATAGCAATCATGTATCCACAAGTAGTGTAAGGTGTTGCTAAAATAGTTGACACAATGCTTCCCTAGCCATATTTTTATAGATGCCAAAGTATCATATATCCACAAGATTTGCGAAGGGAATTGATTTAGTGTTTTACTAGCCACATTCTTATAGATACAATAAGCATTGTTTATCCGTAGGTACTAAATCACTTCTTATAATTATAATGCATGGTTGTTGCATATGACCACTATGTATGGCTCAAGTCTTTTTTATTTTTCACCTATTGTTAGACTTCCATTTTGTTTTTCCTTGCACTACCTTATATTGGTGTACTTTTGTAAGTTAAGGAACAATATTGGTTGCAAGGTGACTACAATGTGTACTTTGCAAAGCACCTTAAATTTATTTACAACTTCTATAAGAAACCTTGACCTATAGTTGAATATGGGGTGAAGAGCTTGGTTCACCTAGTCCTTGATTGATACAAATTCTTAACCAAATTCACTAATCCATTTTCAAGATAGTGATGATCAATAATCCCCGTAACTGTATGGATCCTCTATTTAATATAAATCCTAAATCACATGTAGAGGGACCTTGATACATGCATTGTTTTGCTTGTCAACGCTTTCTTTGAGTTCTTTAGTTTAGCAAAGGTAACCATTGTAAAAGTTATAAGCTCCATAGAAGACAAGGGATGCTTTAGTTTTCTTATTTTCCTCAAGAATAAATCGAAAAATTCTCTAGGCACTCATATATAGCTTATAGTTGGTATGTACATTCAAAAAATGGTCAATTTTGAAAACTTCTTGTATGATGAAGCTCCTAAACAATGGATTGAAGGTGTGGATCAATAGTATGGTTTGTGCATTGAGAAGCACTATAAGTTGACTACTTTGTATCCTTACTTGATGTAAAGAATTCTCTAGAAAGGACAAGTCCCAACATTACCTACTTGTGTTTATCAAGAGTATTCATGAAATGTTTGTTGACCTTACTCATTTTTAGTATACTTGGGTCAAATTACCTTCAAAATTACCAAAAAAAAAGGTTAGACACAATCAAATCTGTAATGTAACTTCTTTTGACCTATAGTTTTTTTTAAATTATCTATTAAATAAATGGAATTTAGTCCTTCTTGACTAGTACTTCAAATCATATTAATATTAATATTTTTTTATTCATCAAAAAACAAAAAAACTTTATTAAAGTTCAAATTATAGTTCAAATATCAATCTGTTAGGTTTTTCAATGGTAGAAAAAGGGTCTATTTTCTAATGAATAATAATTTGATTGAATCCCAAAAAATCATATGTATATATAATCATTTGATAGTATAGAAAAGGATTTTTTTGCTACAATTTAAATTATTTTCTATTTTTTATAATAATCAAAAGTAAAAATGTATGAATGTCTTCTTAAATATAAAAAATAATCCAAATGATAATTGTATTAGGACAAAAAAATGTATAAATTATTCACTTCAGCTATTTTTGGAATTGAATGCTCAAATTTTCTTTTAAGAATAAATCTTCAATTATTAGTAATCGATCAATTGATTAAATAATTAGACTATTTTGTATCCAAGAATTAATCCCTAAAATTAATTTTTAATAGTTTCATGATTGAGAATTTTTAAAAATTTGGATAAAAATATCCTTTCAAAGTGTTATATTATAAAATAAATATTAAATTTAGTCTTGTAATAGGTGATTTATGTCATTTTGACAATTTTACCTATGAAATTTTTTCTCCAATTTATTGAAGGGGAGCATTGCAATACTATTCATCCATAAATTTATTAAAAAAATGACAATATCCAAGTAATTTCAAGCTTTAAAAGTTTAGGAAAAGACTCAAGTCCTGTCCGAGCAAAGTTATCCCAATCAGGGTTGACAAATCTCTACGTCCGCCCCAAAATAGCGTCCGTTTTCCAAACGTCCGGACGCTAACGGACGCAGCGTCCCTCCCGCCGTCGGAAGGCGGACGCGCGGGGCGGGGCGGACGGGCGGGGTGGCTTAGAAAACCCGTTTTGGGTTTTTGGTTTTGATTGTTTTTACCAATGAGAGATTGAGAGTGAAGTCATTTTGATTTTGATTTTTCTTATATTGCAATTGCGATTCAATAGAGTTGTATATCACTATTTATGTAAAAGCTAAAATATGAAATATATTTTTAATTTTTTTTGTTGAATTTCATTTTGATTTAGAAACAAAATCACTTTAAAATCCAGCGAGATGTATATCATCAATAAACAAACAATTTTATAATAAAATGATTGAAGAAACCATTGTCATTTGTCAACATGAGCTCCATATATCATGAGCAACTAAACAATCAAACATCTAAATTCACATCTCCACAATTCCTATGGACGCCAATCCACATCTCCTTTAACCTCAGCCCCACTACTCTCTCCTGCAGCTCTCCGTTCAAAATCTTCATTATCGGAGTCATCTTCATTGTTGGAATCAAGTATTGTTGTCTCCTTCAAGTCTTCTCTCGAAGTAGGTTTACTCCCTTCTTTCGAATTTAATTTTTCTTTTTTTACTTTGACAGAACGATTAAAGGCTTTTTGAATAGGAACCTTTCTTTTCTTTCTATTTGACAAAGTAGCAACATTTTCATCAAGAGGGGTCCTATTCTTCACTGGAGAGATAGAAAAAGGTTGCATTTCTCTTTTCGCTTTTACGTTACTTGATTCTTGAACCATCAATCTCGATGTAGGGTCGACATGTCCATGAACGGTTATCTCCACTTTGGCTTTTTTTGAAGTAATAGAGTGCCGTTTGTTGATTTGATGGGTTCTTGCGCCATTCCTTTTTCTAAAATGCGAGCACGCAAAGATGCCAATGGCATCCGATCACTATCCATATCACTTAGGGTTGTAGGTGATGACGCTACTTTCCGTAGATTACTACCTGTAGAAATTTCTTTGGAAATGTTCACTAGGCGTTTTCCATAACCAAAGCTCTGAGAATCATTCAATCGTGTGCTCACAGACTTCAACGGTATTGGTGGAAGAGCACTAGATCTCAGTACTTCAAAAATTGACTTCATTGGCTCTTTTCCTTTATTACTCTTCACAATTGCCGAATTTGTGACTGCCATCCCAACTGAATCACTATTTTTCTGTACCGCAATATTTGGTTCCCCCTCATCACCACTATTGTTGCCCACATCTTTTGGAACGTCCACTTCCATGACTGCATCTTCTCTTTTGTCGTTTCCTTACACTACATTTAATGCCACAGATGGAGATTGAGAAATTAAAACTTCTTCATTTCTCCTATCATCACCAATAGCATTCTCATTGATTTTCACCTCTTTGGCAATAGCGTTTGCCTTTTCCGATAGAATGTTTTTGCTATTCAAGTATCCCATTCCATTGCAATATGCAGCTAAAGAAGGTAGATTCTCTTGTACCTCTACATTGTCCTCGTCTTCACAAAAGGTATATGCATCGTTTGCATTGTCGGGAACGACATCCTTGTAGTTTAGATGATAATTATGCGTATCATTCACCAAATCGGGAAAGCCTTCCATAACGTCTTCATCTCCCCATGTTGTCGCACGATTGAAGTCATCCCCGCCATCTACAGCTGAAAGGGCCCTTTCCACATCCTCGTCATCATCGTCTTCTAACGTCGGCCTATCTGAATCCTCTGATTCCATCGGATCCACATTATCATTATACCATTTTTTTTCATCTTTTTCCTTCGATGCGTTTAATACTTTGGAATTGGTATACACGTACACCAAATCCGCTGCTCTCTCCGGTTTCAATTTATTTCGAGATTTGTTGTAAACAAAAAAATAGTTGCTCCAATTCCGTTCACATGAAGATGATGACACCGGTTGAGTCAATATCCTCTTCGCTAATGGAGCTATAAACTTGCCACATGCACCTTCAAAATCTCACCAAGCATGTGTGAACAACATTTGATCTCCCGGATTCAACATATTGTGGAATGGAGGTTCCTTGTGTCGAAAAGCTACAAATTCCTTCACCACTGCTGCATATTCATCCGGTTTACATATTCTCTCCAAAACTTTCTTACATCCTGACATTGCATCTGCGTCATCCGCTTGCTCTTTGTCATGAAGAAAGTATGGATTCAAAAGAGCTGCTGCTGATTGGAGATCGTTGTCCACCATTCTTCTTCGGGCATAAAAAGACTGTACCAATGAAATTGCAAGTTCTTCTAGCAAATAAAATGGTGGACTTTGTAATCCATTCACGTGCTTTTCTAACTTCCTCATGATATGCAACACCTTCTCCATGCATGGTGATTTTGAATCCAAATCGCGGAGTGCACATATGATTGGTTCAACCATCTCCACATAATTGATGGATGGATTCCAAAAATGGTCATCAAGAACAATTTTCTTCACCGCTAAGGCCAAGTCTTTTGGTTAGACTTTAGCTCCATGTTTCTTTTTGAGAGTATGTACATACTCAACCCATTGCAGATCTACCACCGTTTGTTCCAATGCTCCTCTCAATTTTGTCAAACGCTCCATCATGATAAATTTAGAGGCAAACTTTGTATCCCCAGGCATCAAGAGACCAAGATTTGGCAAATACTTTCGCAATAGAGCTAGCGGCATATGTCTCTTCCTGATAAATTTAGCTACAAGAACTCCTTTATCCAATTTGGAAGCAATCCATTTCTGTGCAGCCCAATCCTTCAACAACAAATTTAATGCATGTACCATGTACCCTTGGTAAAAAATATGAGGATATTTTGCAGATATTACATCCCATGCGGACGAATTCACGGGAGCATTATCCGTAGTTATCAACATGACGTTCTTGGACCCCACTTGTTCAATGAACTTTTCCAACACAGCTGCCAAGTACTCCGCATTTTTTCACAACCACCTGTATCCACAGATCCAAGAAATTCTTCACCTGCGGATGATATAAGCATGGCATTGATGAGAGGTCGATTAGTCACTGAGCTCCATCCATCAATGGACAATGTTGCTCCAAATTTTCGAATGCTATCTTCGGTCTGTGCATTCAACTGTATCTGAATGTTGGTCTTCGCCTCATTCAACAATTTGTACCAAAGGTCGTGGTATGAGGGAGGAATGTATGGCCTACCGAACACAGCTGTTTTCTTCACTACTTTTTTAAAAGCTGGATTTCGAGCCACAGAAAATGGTAAGTTCATCGAATAAAAAAAATTTGCTCATACTAAATGTAATGTGTGTCTATGACCTTCTTCAAACCCATTCACTAAGCTGCCTTGCCTCTGAGGCCTAGAACTTGATGCCCTCGGGGTTTCACGTTCACTAGAAGCTTTCGTACTCAAAATCATTTCAGTTGTGGCACATACCATTGATACCAATTCTTTGGATGCTGGACAAGAGTCTTCGTGGTCAGAATGCGACACAGCCTTTCCGGCCGAAAACTCTTGGACATCTGAAGGGCCAGGGTTGCCATCCACATTGTCCATTACAACGCGTTTTGGAAAAACTCCTTCGCAATGCCGAAATAAATCTCGAACTGCCATTGGTAATCGTGGACAAAGGCTCACCCCTTTATCACATACACCTCCAGGCCCAAAATAGCCTAAGTGGTTGAACATACGGCTGAGCTTCCTTGACATGCTCGCTTTGCAAAGCCTACATTTTACTTTACCACCCTCTTGCACACTAAACCAAGGAGAAAAATCTCCCGTCGGTTTGGCCACCATACTGACAAGTGTATATTTTACCTCAATTTCAAAAGAAACCAATAAAATGTTTTAAATTTGAAACCCACAATGTGACAATGTATACAATATCAATGAAATTAGTAACACTAAGCTTTGAAAATCAAAGCCCCCCTGTCCACCGAACTATGCATTACCAAGCAAGAGACTCAATAAATTAAAGCTCATAGCCCTTGGAAATCTTAGCGTTCGGTTTTTCGAGAGTGAATACAAAAAGCTTCTTTTCTAACATTTATAGTCCTCTCCAGAAAATTTAAGGTTCATTTTTAGGGTTTACATTCAAAAACAAGCAACAGCCCGGACAGGGCTAAAGCGAACGGGCGGACAGGCCGGACGTGGCGGGCGGGCGGGCGGACAGGCCAGACGGGTCGAACGGACGGGTCGGACGGGCGGTCGGACGCGGCGGACAGGGCGGTCGAACAGGACTGTTCGCGCTGTCCGCCTTCCGACGCCATCCACACTTTGGACACGCCGACCGCCCCACTTAAACACTGACCGCCAACGGCGTCCGCCCATCTGTCCATTGGAGCATCCTATGAGGCCGATATTACTTAAAAAGAGCGGTAACATTTCCAAAAAAAAACAGCCTAATAATCACTGCTAAATGAGGATCAATGTAATTGATTTATCATTTTATTTTAAAAAAAATGTAAACCCTAAACCCTAATTACCCTATATCTTTTCTTTTCTCCCCTAAATTGTTTTATGAATGAGGGGAATGTGGTTAAGTTGAATATGTTTGGATTATTTACTGATATTATCCCTCTAAATAGGTTTTGAGAAGATCTGAAGATGGTGGGGATTTTTTTAAAGTTTATTAGGAAATCAAATGTTTTGCAGAAATAATCAATTCCTTTTCCATCATAAGCAAATGAAATTTTTTAAAAAGGCCCCAATACATAATTAGAATAACAGTTTAATGGATTTCAACCTCATGATATTTAATGAAAGGTTGTGTTTTCTAATTAGAAGTGCATCACGATCTTGAAATGAACATTGAGTCTTTCATATTTTTTAATGAAATTTTGATTAGATTTGAAAACAAAGAAAAAGAATCAATGTTTTAACTTTCAAATCATATATGGCTATATTTTTCCTTAAAAACATAGAAAAATTCGTTACTTGAGTTGGTTGAATAGAATACATTATATACTTTTACATGATTACCTATGCTATATTTATTTTGAAGGGTAATTCCAATATTCTTATTTCAAATGTTTTTAAATATTAATTTTAAAAAAGAGGGTTCATTGTTTAAAGATCTAAAAAATTGACAAACATAATTTCTATTATAAATAGGAATTGAATTCGGAATTCGAATTTTGAAATGATTCAAATGAACAAGATATTGATTATAAAATATTTCTTCGTTTGAGTTTTCAAAATGAATTCACGAAACAATTGCAAACTATTGAACTTAGGTAAATAGTATTGTTTTCGGTTTGTACTTTGTAGAGTATAATACTTCAATTTTAATCCTAAATAAATGAAAAAACTCCACATGAATGAAATGTTTCTATGTATTGCACAAAGATTTCTACCAATTACTATGATAATTAAATACATTGTTACATTTCATAAAATATTCTACATAGAAAGAAAAAATCATTTCAGTTTTCAATCATGATAAACGATGTCTTCTACTCTTTCTGTTATGTGTTCATTTTGTATAACGTGTACATTGTACAATCTTTGAGAGCAGGGTAGTTCATTTTTGACTCTCATTGAAATAGAAAATATATTTGTGTTTGGATTTTGAAATCATTATGTATTCTACGGTCTTGCAAGAATGCATCTTGCTCCTTCCTTTGAATCCTTTTGATATTTTCTTTTTTTTTGTTTGCTTTCTTGTAGGGCTCTTGTTCTCTTGTTCTCTTGTTTTCTTCATTTGACCAGGATTGACACGACGTCCGGACGCAGACGCTGTGTCCGCAGCGTCCGCTGACATTTGCGTCCCGGCGGACGCAGCGTCCGCCTGTCCGTCCGTCTACCCGATTACGGCCATCCGATCGACACGCGGACTAATCTGGTCCGCACGATCTGGGCGTCCGACTCGGGCCGTCCACCCTGCCCGTCCGCTTTCCGACAGCGGTCGGGACGCTGCGTCCGCTAGTGTTCGTGTGTCCGGAAGTCCGGAAAACGGACGCTATTTTGGGGTGGACGTTGACATTCGTCAACCCTGCATTTGACCAGTCTATTTGGCTTGGCTCTTAGTTTTTTGTTTTCTTTAAAGCAATGGTTTATGCATATATTATAAAAAAAAATATTATTTATTTAAAATTAATATATTGATGAACAAACGCATAAAAGCATTGAATGCTTTCACATTTAAAGTTATAAATCTATCATAAATCACTCTTGCAAATTTGAATGATTGAATCGAAAATTTGAAAATGTAATTACAAGAGCTTTCAATTCAATCAATTGCATAAATCATAAATGCTAAAATGCAACTCGTATGAGTTTAGCATCTATGAAGATTAATTCATGCCATCCACATGCAATTTTCCAATTTAATAAAATGCAATTGAGTACTTCAATTTCTTTCCCTCCAATTCTCTAAGTAACATTCACTTCATATCTTTCTCTATTTGTTTATCTATTTTTTGGGAACAAATGGAGAAACCATCTTTGTCTATATTTGAACAGTCATGCACTCTTATTTGATTGATGAAGAATAGATTTATGAAATATATAATCATTGATTTGTTCATGTTGATTTATCTAATATATTTTATATATGTATATATATTTATATGTATATATCATTAAAGGAGTATGGAAGACAAGATTGACAGATTGTGTTCGAATGTTGTTGATTTTGAAATGATTTAGTACTATATCATTTATAAGAATATTATAATAGTATTATGTTATAATATTCCTAAAACAATTGCAACAAATATTAAAACACATGCTAAGTTAGGTTTGTTAGCCTACCAATTGTTCATTAATAGACATAATTGAGTAGCCCCCTTAAATGAAACACTCAATATCTAATATCTTACAATCCAAATGGTGGATTTGTCTAAAATTTTTTCCACATTTTTTCCAACTAATTTACTACAAGATCCTAAGGTTACATATGCCTAAAAATATTTTTCTTCTAAGACTTGGTATGTGTACTACTAATGGCAGTGTTGAAGTGTTTTTAGTGAAAAGAACTTTAGGGGTTAAACATCTATACCGTTAGATTTTGAAAAAAGAACAATTTGCTTCATTGGGGATAACCATAAGTCCATGCTCTTTTTCGATAGCCAAAACACACTTGCAAGGACTTGGACATTTAGCGGTTTACTAAGTGATTAGACGTCAACTAATTCAATTTAATAGTAGAATTTTTATTCAACTACCTTCTTATAATTGCTTTATACACAATGCAACGTCGCAATCCTTTCGTGAATTTTTGCACATTTTAGCTCATATCTTTGTACAAAAATATCATTTACCAAGAATTCATAAATTTGGTCATAAAGGAAGGCTACCTTTATTAATTTCAAATTTTACATTGAATGAATAAAAAATTTAGTTGGATTATACAGTGCCATGAAGACCTCTGTTTATTGTGCAAAATATAGACGTCGGAGCGCTTTAGGGTCAAACCACCCCGTCCGCCTTCATACCCGTCCGCCCCATCCGCCCAGACCCCCGTTCGCCTCGATACCCGTCTGCCCGGTTACGGCCGATGTGTTCGCCCCCCCTCGAACCGGCCGATTGGGCGGATGCCAGATTTGTCCGCCCGTAGCCGTCCGATCGGGCGGACGGGCCGTCCGCATTGTCACTTTTGCTTTGCCCCTTGTGAATGCAAGGTGGAGCGGAGAGCTTGGTGGTTCATCCTCCATTGGCTCCTTTCCGAGGCAAGGCAAGAGTGGTTTATTGGGGCCCCCTTGTTGCCAATTTTTTTAACATTTGTGCGTGGAATTCACATTTAAATTAGAAAATTTCATCTATATCAGTTTCATTTGTCACGATGATGAAGGGGAAGAAGAAGGTTGCGAAGTTTAAACATGGAGAGGGACCATCAAACTTGGAGGTAGCTCGCCAAAGTCCTTCAGAGGAATGCAAAAAATTCATGATCGAGCGCATCGTTCAATTTTATGAATCGGAAACAACATTGTCTTTAGACAATAAGTACATCAAATATCAAGAGGAGTGTGTGTCTAAATTCAAGGTAGACATGACACAGATGTTGTTGGATGCATTGAATGTGGCGAAGTGGCATGACAAAATGGATAAAGCGCACTTCACCAAATGTTTGGAGAACAAGGTTCATGACGCTTTGTGGAATTCCAAAGTCATTTTGGTTAAATATGGCAAGGAATATCGACCCAATGACACCCAGTTTGAAGAAGTGATTTTGAAAACGAACTTGTTTAGGGGGCGATGTGCTCCATTCGCCAAAAAACACAATCAAGTTGGTTCAATGGGTTGGTGGAAAAGCAATGATGGAGTTGCTGAAGCGGAAAGGACTAAATGGCACCTAATAGCACTTCCAGATACAGCACGTGTGATTGTTGTTGATGATAGAACGATGAGAGGTGGATATGCAACGATTCGAAAGGTCCGTATTGAAGGATGTCCAGGAGTACTTTCTTATTGGGAGTTTGTAGCAAAGAAATCCATTCACCACCAAACTCGACCCGATCTTGTAAAGTTAGAACATCAAAATGAATCAATGGCTATTCGAAATCCACACGCGTGTGTGATACGGTTTGCTGCGGTGCACGGAACGACGTGTGAAGGTTATGTGTATTGGTGGAATGGTGGAACTCTTCGACAAATGTTGAATATGGATAAGGACTATCCAAACAACATTGAAATCCGTTTGATGTATACAAATCCAACCAAAAAGGAGGTTGTAAAAGCTCACCGTTTAGGGCGATATTGGAAGAAGCACACGGAGCTGACATGGGCCTTTATACATATAATGTATGCAGTGCATCTTGTTGGACATTTGCACAATGATCTTTCTCCGGACAACATCTTGTTGCATTTTCCAGAGGATGAGTCACGTGTGTACATTGGAGTTTGCAATCGGGGTATGACCACCTTAGCTTCTCAGCCAATGAAGTCTTTGTACACATTCACATCAGTAGATGAGATGAAACAGACTTTGCAGAGGAGATGGTGGGTGGATCCACGTATTGCATATTTGCATAAAGCAGGTGTAGATGTGGAAGTCATTCCGATGTATTCACGTAAGTCGGAAGAGTATGCCATTCCAAAAATTGCTCGGCGGATGAATGGAAACAACATGTCAAAGTCGTATTTCAACTTGCTACTTAAAACACCTAGTGTGACACAATTTGCCTTTCATGACTTTGCAAAAGTGTTTTATGCTTACTTGAAGCGCATTTCTTCGAAAACTGACGATGAAAATACTAGTTTGACCCATGTGATTATGCGATTTTCTAATACATATTGTTGGACAATGCCAGATGAACATTTCCGCCATTTATATTAGATTGGTAGTACAGAAGTAGTAGTTGAATAGGTTATATAGGCATTAAAAATTAGTTTAGAAATATAGAGTTGGAATGAAAAAAATTATATGTGCAATTAGCCAAATGTGCACAATGTATGGTATTCTACATTAAATTGAATATATTTTGCCCATATTGATTATGTTTATATTTGTGTTGATCTCGATTTTTAAATGGTATATATATATATTTGAAGTCACAAACTTTTTTAGTTTGCCTTCTGAAAATGAATTGGAATTTTTTCATAGTTTCAAGACTATCATGGACTCATGGTCAAACTTTATAATCTTTCAACTTATAAGAGACATTGTTTTAATGACAAATCGCGAACCATTGCACTTCATTTAACATTTAATTGTTTAAAGATTAAGAGAGTGACCGCGGGGCAGTTTGGGTAGGGCGGTCGGGGGAAATAGGGCCATCAAAGCGGACGGGGCGGACGGGGCGGTCCCGGCGGACGCTGCGTCCATGGGGACCGCGAATGTCAGCGGACGCTGCGGACACAGCGTCCACGTCCGGACATCGTATCAACCTTGATCCCAATGGTACCTTTCATTGTGGTTTAACCCACTTGTATGATTTTGTTGAATGTGAATCTATTTATACAGAAGCCTTTTTACTTAGGAAGACTTTGCAATTGCTTGGCATAGATGTGACAGTGCTCTTTATATATCAAGAATGTCTTCTTTTAGTAGTTTGGTGATAAATCTTTAATATGATCATTGGAATGGAACATAACAAGTGAAGCGTTTCTAACTTTTGAATAGATAGTGAGAAACACTCATTTTTAGATAAAACCATTCATGAAATACAAAAGGATGTACATTTGCTATCTTTTCATTGGTTTTAAAATTTCATACAAATTCTAAAAAGAGTATAGGTTTAGTCTTTTTGTAAAAGAAATTCATAATTTTCATTCAAAAATATTTGCCATAAGTGTTCTAAATAATTCATAGTCATAAACTTTCCTTGCTCCTAAAATCTTCATAATCCTAAATCTTAATTTCTAAAATTGAATTTGTACTCTATGAAATCCAATCTTCAAAACAACAATAGCAATTCTTCTCCACTATTCTGATACAATTGTATAAGAATGCAAATTCAAGAACCATACTCACAAATAGAGAAAAACTAAAGAAAAACAAAAGAGAAGAATATCATTACTCTGTGTAATGTTTAAACTCCCATCTATTATTCACAGCAAACCCTAAGTAGTCCTTGATTCCAAGAAAAGTTCTCTATTTTCAAAACTCCAATCCACCATATAATATTATGCTTATGAAATGAAAGAAAACTATAACTCATTAGGATTGTAGAATATAAGCAGAAAACCCTAAAACATGAGACCTAAATTCCAATGAATGAGTTTTTTCATATTCAAAATCCGGCTCCTCTTCCATTGATGCAACAAATCCACCCTTATTTCTAATAGCAATTCTAATACAAAATAAACTTCCAAGGCCTATTAAAAAAATGAAAAACTGCTCAACATTGCACAATCGTCCTCAATTCTAAATCACTCATTCGACTCAACTACCTACCTACCCTTACATTTAAACCAAATTTAACAAATTAGCAAATTTACATTACATCTCGATCCCTTTCACACACTACTTTGAATAGCATCTAAAAATCCTCTTTCTCAGTCCATATCTTTACAAAGTGAAATCCCAATGCAACAGAACCAAAATATGAAATATGAGAACAAATACAATTTATTGTCCAGCACTCCAAAGTACAACAAATGATACAAAATCACAAAAAGGCAAACTCATATTAAAGTAGATGCCTACCCCAAGAAGAAATTTTCATATGATATAAACCTTTGTGACAAACCTTTGGCACAAATCCTAATCTGTAATCTTCATTTCTCAAAGCTAGCAACTATACTAAAATCCTATTAGTTGGATTGACAATGAGAGATGGATTCCAACTCAGATATGGATTTAATTGATGGTCAACGATTTTTCTCCCAATCAACATGGGGGTGCTTTTGTTTAAACATGATCGACAACTCTTGTTTTTTAGGGAAGGCAAGCAATCCTCAAGAGGCATCATTACAAGAGATAGTGAAGTTGCAATATTACAGTTACATCTCTAAATATTAATTTGAGGATTTCATGTCACCAAAATTCTAACATTGTTTTAGTGGTAGAAGCCATATTTGTAATTAATCATAAAAACATGTCACCTAAGTAGCACCCACTTCAAAAAAATAGCTACTAAAAATTCACTCAATGGCTTGTAGAGGCTACCATATTTTTTCACAATTTAGAATTTGTCTTTGCCTAATTACCCATATAACTTTATATAAAGCCATGATTCTTTAATCAAGCCATTACAATCGCCAAACATTCTGGGTCCATTTGGGTGCATAGTAACATTGAGTTTCACTGAGATTTAAATTTAGGATTTTAAAATTTTAAAATTTTCATTTCCCCCCTCCTCCTCCTTCTTGTTATTTTCAAAAACCAACTTAATTGACAATCAATAAGGGACAATTCATCCCATATCCATATCTGGTATTTGTATTCAATATTCAATACATATTTGTATACAACATTATGTCCATATCCAATATTCCTTTTGATGGCTCAGATTAAATTTCACAAGATCAACGGCTTGTGATTTTTTCAAAAATCAACGGCAATTTTGACAGTAAGCATTTAAAAAAAATCAATTGCCTATAAATTTTTTGAGAGAGGAAGGGGACAACTAATACAAACCAAGAGGTGGTATGCCTCTTTTTAGTAGATTGTGATCTATAAAAACTAAAATAGTATCTGCTTGTTTCTATACTGAAACTATTTGTTGCCATTGGGCCTACTACCAAAGAAATAAAAAGAGACTGCTACATAGCACTATAAAAGACATCATTTACACATGCATGAAACAAATCTTCAAACTATGCAATACAAATTTATGTGTCAAAGCCATTTGCATAGCATGGCAAAACAAATGACAAACAAATGAATGATTAAAGATGGAATTGTGAACCAGTCCGAATATTCATCGGAAAACAAAATTTGAACAAAGCATCGAAACAATGTCCAAATTTACTAGCCTTGGATCCAACTACAAGGCTTGTTGTCAAAGTTCCATTCAAAATAGCCAACATCCTACTAATGAGAGTGAAATAATGAAATCCCATGGGATTGCCATTCTTGTTTAATGCATGGTTATTTACCAAATATGATCATAAATGCAAAGCATGCCATTCATCCTTATAAGTTGGGCTATTCACTATAAAAATCATCCTTTTGATACAATGTGAATCATTTTTTTTTTTTAAACCAAGAATAATTAGTGGAGGTCTAAATTGTTTGCAAGACCTCCCTTATAAACACAAAATTTGAAAGATGAACATGTACACTTCTATCTTATATAGAAATGTTTTCTTTCTCATTCATTGGCTAATGAATGTCCACATTCAACATTGTTCTAAGGTTAGATCTTGAAGGATGATGAAGATGATTTTTTGACCAATTTATAACTTGAGGTAGTACTATAAGATAGAAAAAAAAACATTTTTCACCTAATTTTTTGAAAGAAAGTTGCTAGAATGCATTTTTGTGAATAATATAGAGTATTCCTTCATTATAATATCATTGAATTTTCTAAAGAAGATATATAATCCAAAGCTTTATTGCAATTTGAATTTAGGACTAATAATCAAAATTTTCTAATTTTAGAATGACATAGTAATTTTGGAATATACCATGATTTTTTACACTATAAAATATACCTATGCTGAAAATTTTAGATTTTTTTACCATATTTTGTATTTGATATCAATATTCTGAAATTTTTACTTAAATAATCATAATAATTTCAAATTTCCATGGAATTTCATCTCTACAAAGTAAATGTAAAAAAAATTTACATTTAGTTGCAAAATGGTAGCAAGAAGTATTGTGAAGCTTCAATCTATGCCATATTTAATTTTTTTTAATTATAAGTTGACAAATATATATCTAATTATCTTTTGAATTACATGTTAACAAATATGATCCAACTAAGTCGTATTGGTCCAATAATCTAATTTTGGTGACTACATTTGTCATAAGGGGTCACATCCTTTCTAGGTTATCAAAAGAGCAGACATTTAACTCCTAAAGTCCCATCTACCCTCGAGGGATAAACATTACAAAAATTCTAAGGCCTGAAAAGGGTTGCCAATTTTTTTATTTTCGGCATCATTGCAATGCAGTTACAAAAAAAAAAAATCTTCTTCTTCTTCTTCTTCTTTAGCAATAGAATAATTCACATTCATACCATGGGAAACTATCCCGGTGTATTTTTACATTGCTAAAATGTGCCCTTTTTACTTTATTACCTCTAAATGTGGTAAAACCACACTATGACCCTTGAGGACCATACATAAACTATCTCAAATATTTTTCTTATAGTTATTTTCCATTTTATTTTATTTATATTTATATTTATATTTATTCAATTATTTAGCACCTATATTTATTTTTCTAAAATAGAACCCTCATGGGCTTTTTTTAACATAATGCTTCTAAGGACATGGATTTTAGATCACATGTTTACAATTAGCATTAGGATTAAAATTAAAATTAAATTTTAAAGCTCTAAACATATTAGCTATCCTATGCTATGGAGATTTTAATTTCAAGTACAGTCACCAAAACAGACATGACCTAGAACATTAGTACTTGAAATCTCAAATAGCCTCCATGGTCGGATGTACCACCCACCCATCCACTTAGGGTGACTTCATTGTTGGCTAACTTCTATAATTTGGGATTAATAATTAGGTACAACTACCTCTTTATGACCACTTCTATGTGGTTTTCCCTCCAAAATTCAACTTAGTAAGCTTATAGTGGCTTTCTTGCCACATTTGTTTTCCTCTTTCACTGCAACGGTTGGATTTTGGGTTCTTAGAACTTTGGTGCACAATTGACTTGCAACTCTTACAACTTCAAGCGTTTGCAACTCATGGGAATGGCAAAGGTCTTTGGGCTTCTTGTAGTTTGTTGAGGATTTGCTTACATATTTCTAATTGCCGTTTTGTGATTTTTTGTTTTCCTTTTGGTTTTACAAATCTGTGACATAGATAGCAATTGGTTTCAGCTATAGACACCTTATGCATCCTCATTGACTTTACATTGGTTTGTGTTGTATTTGGGACGGGCACAGGTGAGGCTGGACCTTCAGATTTTGGACTCTCAATTTTGGTTTTCAAAAAAGAAGACATCTCTCAAGCACTGGACTTTTAGTCATACATTTTTGTGCTATCTTTCTTCTTCTTCTTCTTCTTCTTCTTCTTCTTCAACAATTTTTTTTTTAAAATTTCTTGAGAATGTTATATTTGCTTGCTAAAACAATCTCACCATTGGGATTATTGTGTTTCAATTCCATCTAAGAGCTATTAAATTTTTTTTTTTTCAATCTTGGACCTACTTCTACTTAACAATCTTTTAAAGAATGAAAATCAAGTGTGTTTTTCTTAAATTTTTTTTGTAGACTTTCAACTCAATTTTTCAACATAAAATTTTCTTAATTCACAGTCTGTAGTACAAAAATATTCCATACATGGCAATCAAAGTCATCTGAAATTGCAAGCTAGTATTCAAAAAATCTTTTTTTTTCACTTTTGAATGCTAATATCTTACAATCTATACAGTCATCATGAAACTTCATGAAATTTTCACCACATGAGTGAAGACAAATGAAGTACTAGATCCTACGGTTAGATTCTAAAAAAATGTTTTTTTTGTCTTTTTTAGTAAATGTAGCAAAAATGGCAGTTTGGAGTGATTTTTGACAAAAAAATGACCTTGGGACTTTCAAGATTAAGATGAAAACACCCATTCCCACCCCTCTCCCTATTCTTTGTTCAATAAAGTGCCATTAAAGCATCCCTCCATTTACATGAATGTGTCTTCCAAATGTTTCATTCTTATTAGCTGACACATTTGAAATACACATTATGAATTTGGATTTGTTAAAAGCTGATTTTTGCAGGGTTCAGATTTGGGTGCACCTACAAGATATACCCACAACTTTGAAAAATCATAGAATTTACATACCATATTCAAAAAATCTAATTCTTTTTTAATATTCTTGATTTTCACTCGCTTATACTACAAATATATTATTCTTAAGAAAAAATTCCTCCAAATTTACTGAATTCCTTAAACGGACGGTTTTCGGTTCGTTTACCTTAGCCACACAAGGCAGTTTTTAGTGTCTGTATAGTGTCAGGTTGCAAAAAGAAAAAAAATAAGGTTAATGATAACAACTAAGGATTCAGTTTTACACCAGAAAACTCCAGATTAAGAAAAATATTGGATGAAATCTCCAGATCGTGCATGAAAACAGAATCATGGATATGTGATAAATGCTACTGGGATACTTTCTATCCAATGTTTCTACTATGATATTTTCTATCAAAGTTTCTATCCAAATTTGGAGCACCACGTTGGCACTTTATAAAAAATGTAAAAAAAACCCTGAGCGACGCGCGCACAAGAACAAAGAGAGCTGACGACCACACATGCTCACTTGCTAAGATTGTAAGCTAAGAAGACAGGCACCTTTGACCAAGCAAACCACGTAGGAATCAGGATCATTCACTGAAATTTCAAGTATGCTAACACCAGTACAGGGTGTGGATTCCAAAACTCATATTGTCTGTAGATTGGCTAACAGTATACTTAAAAGAGGCAACATAAGTACACAGCAGTCAAGCTGCCACCCTTCCAGAAACCTTTGTACAAATCCACCGTCATCACCTCCCATCACCTATGCTGCTGGGGCATGCTCGACCTATGTCCGCCCAAAGAAGAACATCCAGACTGCCCAGTCGACAATTCAATCCCTAACTCCTGACCAGTACAACTAACACCAATAGGTAGAACCCTCTTTGAAAGGTCATCCCCGCTTCTTTCGCCATTGCGGAGCCCCTTCCCATTCTCCTCCAAGGAAATGCCCAGCACACGACTTAATTGATGAACAGCTGCAACGGTCGCAGGAATTGAAGTATTCATGCCGTTCCGAGGAGGACGAAACATGAGAGGTAGATAGTCGTCCGTATCACAAGCGAATCGCGAGTTTTTGAAGTGTTCCTCAAGAGCAAGCCGTCCCTTTACAGCAAGAGTCAATGTACCACGACGAATATAAGGAGTCAAGAGGCAATGATTAACTAAGAGTAGAGACCAGGATGAAAAACATAAGGAAATCGTCCCCAGAAGACAGGCGGAGACATCAGGCCAGCAGACAGAACATACCTGAACTCTAGCATACGTCACATGACATACTTTACGTGAGTTAAACTCCTCCCATTGTTGGAGGTGGAAATCTCTGTACAATCTCATTGTTGCTTGGACAGAAGTGAAATTAACAAACGCATATCCAAGATTACACCTATTCCTGCAAGATGTAGGTCTCAGTCAGTCAAACCAGGGTTGGATAGGAAAACTCAACCTACCCTTTTAACTATCATGTACAACAACGGGAATTTAATAATTAATCAAAGATAAGGCAAAATCAACCTTCATAATAAATACTAGATAGAATACAAATAGGCTACGGCCCTTCAGCCGAAGTACAGAACAATTTCCAAAAACGAACTCCAATGCTCACAAATCGGTGTAGGACAATAAACCATGACTGCAGATCTTGTGAGGACGTTGCAAGTAAAACACGCACAGCAAACGCACGTCTTCACGTGTTTAGGACACATTAAATGAAATCATATGCAGAGAAAACGTGCCTGCAAGAGAAAGTACTTACTTGAAGTCAATGGGAAGATAAACGAAATCATATGCAGAGTCAGGTTCATCCAATCCCTCCGCTCGCTTATTCCATTCCGTGCAGTGATTGTCCAGAAGCGAGAGTAACATCTGCTGGCTGCATCGCCGGTCATACAATCGAATTCAGAAACTCTTTGATGTCTCTCAAAAGACCACATAAAACGGGTTCATCACGAGGGACACGTAGAGATTGTAGATAAAATTCAGAACTCCAAGTTAGGGTTTTCATAATTTATTGGAAATCTCAATACCCCAATACTCAAAGAGATCAAAATTCAACGAGCAAGCTTAAGAATGAACGGAAAATATCAGAAGCATCAAAATTCTACCTGTACTTATTGGGTATATTTTTTATCATGAGGGTGGTCCGTTGCGTCTCCTTGGCCTGAACCCCTGCTTCGTCAAATACATACTGAGGGTGAATATCTTGCCGGGCAGATAATTTATTCGTTGAAATGCGTGTGCCCACGCGAGGTCCTTCCCTCGGTCTACTCCCTGATCCTAAATGATTCGTGGAATCTACTTTGCCATATCCAGCAACCCCATTGACTGTAGAGTTCCGCTTCCTTCGGCTTGAAACTCCATCTCCTCTACCTTGCCCACTCACAATGCCGCTCCCTCTTCCACCATGACTAGAGGAAAAACTTTCGCCAGGAGATACAGGTCCTCCATTGTAGGGTATGGCCATAGCTCTTCTCCCAACTCTATCGAAAGATAAAGCTTCCATACTGCCCACAACAACAAGCGGACCTGCACGACTTGACGGCCCCGCCTGCATGGGTGCGTAATTATAATTTGGTAACTGATTGCCACCACTATTCCAAGGTTGAGGCACAGATAAACCTAATGGGGTAACAGGAGTTCCTATGTTAGATGCCCATAGGTATGAAGTACCTCCATGAGGACCTGGCATTGTTAGGGGTGTACCTGCAGCGTCTGCACTCCAATTCATATAGAACGGTTGACCTGCTACCGCGCTAGGCCCAGAACCTACTAATGCGGATCTAGTACTTGTTAAAGGGTGGTATACGGTAGTCCCTTGGGTTTGATGCTGAAGCTGAGCACGTGCCTTGTGTGCTTGACCTCCTGGGCGACTGAATTCAATCTTAACACGTTTTCCATTTATCTCAGTTCCGTCAAGAGCTTTGAGGGCTTTCGAGGCATCGCGCACATCATAAAACTCCACAAATTTGTGCTGCTTCTTAGCTGGCGTCTCTCTTAATTCTTTGACGTCACCTGCGTCAACACAAGGGGGTGCGTGGATTAGAATCCATCTTCCAGGAATAACAGTTTCCAAGTTGTCTCGTTGGCACTCCTCGAATAAGCAAATATTCAGTTTCCTGGACATATGATATGTATAAATTCAAATCCACAAATACATGAGTATTTTCAACCTTAGGTGCCCACAATTTCTGTTAGAGTGAACCACCCAAAGCTGCCCTTTAAACAACAGCAGAAAATTCAATTCAATGGACACACTACTGCATCCATCAAAGTGCCATCAATCCTATCGACCGTCAGGACCTGACCTCCACGAACCTCAGATAAAACATTAACGCAATTGTAGACTCCTGAAGACTTCATATTCCTTAAGTTCTCCAACATATTAAAACCACGGTTTCGGATACATGTTAAAACAAGACATCATTGAAAACTGCCAACGATGAAAACAACTCCAGACGAGCCACAAAGAACTCTGCACAAGGAAGCGGACACAATACAGAAACTAATAATCAACCAAACCGAATTTATTTTAAGGTCAGAACAGTTGCTCAATAGACAAATGAGTCTGTCAAAATAGTTAGTCAGTACTGAAATTTGAAAAAATGGTTCTGAGAAAAGATCTAGCAGTAGCCAATTAAATCATTCCAGTCACCAGTAAGTTGGGTGCACAGGAATACCCAAAGACAAACGCAGCACGGCATCTTATCACCAATGTAGACTACAAGTTATAATCGCGGCAAGGAACAGACTGGACATAAACAGTACGTACCGTAAGCCTCAAAGACAGATTTCAGATGCTCCATGGTGGTGTCAACATCTAGGTTGAAAACCACAAGCGTGCCCTGGTTCAGACCATCAGGACCAGCTGCAGCACCAATAGGCAGTGTATACTGAGCCCACATGACAACACCGTTAATGAGGCCCTTCCCAGGAATAGCTGTAGTAAAGGCTATCCCATTACAACTCTGTGTCGGCAACTCAGGAGGCTTAGCCGTATCCTGCCTCTCACATGCCATATCTACATGCTCTCTTGAGATACTACTGATTGGACTTCCACGCTGTTTCTGAGAGAGTTGAAACTGCTGCTGCATCCTCTGCTGCTTATTGAGATGTTGTTGCTGTATATCTCGCAAGGCCTCCTTGGCACAGCGAAGATCATAGAAGTTGATAGTGACCAAACCTTGATGTTTCTGGTCCGAAACTACAGTTCTAACATCGCCCCATTTCCCCATCTCAATCTTGAGCTGCTCATCAGTCAAGGACGATGGCACGCCATTCAACAGGATGGCCCGCGAAACATGCTCTCTGCCTGAGATTGGAGGGTGGGGTAAAACATTTTGCACAGAAATTCCAACTGATGGCAGTCCCATGGATTGGTAAGGCGGTATGCCAATTGGACGCAAAGGGTGGGACGACTGAAGTGGCTGAGCCACCACCGCACGAGTGACAGGATGATGGTCTCCCGCGCTGGATGCCACCTGATGGACGCTTAAATCTGAAACGTCTGAGCAAGCCCAGTCAGCAGGTGTCACTGAACCGGGAGCATACGCAAGTTGTGATCCATTTCCGTAGATGGGCATTGAGGAATCTGAACCGTAACTTGGACTAAATATCATTGAACGATTGTCTAGCCCAGCTACGAAGATATGCCCAGACTCAAACGAGTAAGAAGACGGTACACCAATGTGTTGCTGACTTACAGATTGTGGCATTACGGGAGAAATGCAGGGAGACGGAGCAGGAGTGTACTCCTTAGCATTGGGATCAAGCGATGCTTTTCCATCGTGACATGAACCATGGCAGAACGGAGAACCAACCAGGGTGGCCGGTAGCCTGAAATTGGAAGGAGCATATTCACTCTCGCTATCCTGATGTAGTTCTGCGAACTCATTGTCCATCATTGTCTGGTCGGGAAGCTGCAATGCTGGTGGCGGGCGATATTCGTGCGTCAACCCTCTGGGTGCCAGGGGGCTCTCGCCATATTGAGCAGCATAGCCATGACTATGTGACTGCTGCGTCATGACATAATCTACATGGACTGCGGATTCCGGTTGACTAGATAGCTCAGGAGTGCTGGACGGCACGTCGTTCTTGACCGCCTGTACTCCACTTTCCTGCCCATTTTCACCTGCTGCAATGCCCTCTGGAGCTGAATCTGCACCTTCCCCAGACTCAAAGCTCATCTCTTTGAGACTGTCAAGTATCAGTCCAGCCTCGACGAACGGGGTGCACGTGTCGTTGGTGACCGTGCTGGTGGCGCCGCTTCCTGCCCTCTTTTCACCCATTATTTCTGAAGTACTACCAATATCTTGAGTCGAAAGCGTCGACGATGCCATGCTGCAACTAGGGAGACGCCGACTCTTCAACGTTCTTTCCACATGGTCGCGCTCCCCAACATTGGTCAATCCTGCACTGCGATACTGTACACCTATACCCGCATTGACTTTTCCGCCCATGCTATCGCCAAACCCCGCCACCCGAAAGCTGAAATATCACTGCTCAGATTCTTTCAAGCAAAACCTCAGCCTTTTTCCCTCAACAGCAAAGAAACATCAGAGAAACTTGCTCGACTGCACAGGCTCGAAATCCTTGCGATCGCAGGCGTACAATGCGGAACGACGTTC
The DNA here is from genome assembly GCA_963969395.1 of Pseudoscleropodium purum. NCBI lineage: Eukaryota > Viridiplantae > Streptophyta > Bryopsida > Hypnales > Brachytheciaceae > Pseudoscleropodium > Pseudoscleropodium purum. The sequence goes on along the minus strand of OZ017805.1, from coordinate 12,178,010 downwards.
CACCTTCAGCTCACTAAACCCTTCACCCACGACTACCTTCGTTAACTTATCGACTCTAACGCAATTCATTCACCAATAGACACCTACCTATCACGTCTAGGCTTTCGAACGACGTCACACTGCAGTACACAAGTCAAAACGCTCCTACCTGCAACGAATCGAACACAGCGCTGTTATTCCTCGAGCATGCGAACAAACTACAGTTTCAAAAGCAATGCCGCTGTCTATGCACACGAGATAGTTGCCAGTCCATGAGTTTTTTATACTACAGCGTGAACACGGCACCTGTCCGTGCATCACTCCTTACAGCCCACCAGTCCAAGAGCTTGAAGTAACTTCGCTGCAGACACCGGGTCCGAGAGACAGCTGCTCAGCAAATGAGCTGGCTAGACCAGAAATACAGAAGCGTTTCACAATCTAGCTGAATGGGGTTTTCATGATGACAAACTTCAATAAAAACACAAAGCTCTAGAGACCAACCTCTTATCCTGATAAGCCACCCTCGCCAACCCTGGCTCCCGGGCCACTTACGCGGTAGCGTGCAGAAATAAACGTGGGTGGTATGATGCTAGGTACCACGAGCTGGAAAACGAAAACGACACAAGTTCAACCGAATTGAAGAGGATGCTATAATAATAGATGAAAATTACAAAATCCACGGAATGTACGAAATTGGAAAATGAGATCCGCAGCACACTCGATTGAGAACTCCAGAAGCCGGAAAGAAAAATTATCGTAGAGACAAGTTCTACTTTACCTAACCGAACACGCGCACATATATCTGAGAGAGGCAGTGTAGGTGCAGCAGTGAGTATAAATAAACCAAGCGAAGTTGATCACCCACGAACCCGCCGCAAATCACCAGTGATCACAGAAACAAACTCTCGTAAACTCCTCCAAACTAAACATTAAGAAGCCCAAAAAAACAGAAATCACAAACTCCAACCTATCACTCTTCCCTCCCTCTCTCACTCACAAGCACACGCACACACACCACAAAGAACCATAAAACTCAAGAACAACCAGACACCAGTCAACTCACAAAAGCCGATCTTAGCAGTCCACGACTTATATGAATTACGACAAGAGACTCCACCAGCCCTCACAACCAGAATCCCAAGAACCACAGAACATCAGAAAACATCATTAAAACACAACCGTCCCTACCAGGAGATTATCGACCCCCTCCCCCCTCCCGACGATGATGTCCAATTCTAGAGAAAAAAATATATCCGCCACTTCACCTAGCGATCCAATTGCTGCCCGAAACAGCACTAAGCCAGGGGGTGAATTACGAAGAAGACGATGGAGCAGCGCATACGTTATGCAAGTTCGGCCGAGATGGTCGCCAGGAGGAAGAACTAGTAAATAGTTTGAAGAGAGAGAGCAAAGCGTGAAAACGCGCACGGAAACGATGCAAGCAACGACACTTTTACTTCTACACCTTCTCCCTTCATTAAGGGTTCCACAAAGCCGGGCCGGGCAAAGGATGGGTGACATCTGGCCGGCTCCCTCGCCTCAACAGGCAGACAGGCTGCCCAATCCAGGGTAACTGGACAAAGGCTGCCCGGGCGGACGGGGAGTTATAATTATGTTGGAACCTGGGAGTGAGAAGGCGGCAGAATGGCGGCGGTGACAGTGACTGTGGGGCCCCTTAGTGTGGGGGACCTTATTGGCACTCTTGACTCTTCCTTGACGGCATGGTTTTTTCGTATAGGCCTGCCCGTGGGACCGGATTGCGTGGGAACGCGGGAATGAGTTCCTTGTGCTGTAGTTGTTCTCCAAGGGCTTCGTAAACAGCATCAGCAATCCAACCCATAAAAACAATTCAATGAATATATTACTATCTTTTGATTGGTGTAAAATTAGAACTTGAGATTACTTTCATCAAATGCTCGTATAAAATCATTTCAATCCTTGAATGCCAAGGTGAATGCATTGTGTCCGATGGATGACAAGGAATCAAATTGTATAGGATAGAAGTATAACTATTCATCATCAAAATTTGTTTTGGAAGGGAAGATCTTCTATAGAAGTTTGACTTGCAATGACTACTTATGCAATTTTGGAGGCTAGTGATTCACATGGTAATAGAAAAGGATGATTTTGAGGATCAACCTTCGACATTTAAGGGTCAACTGGGAAAAAACTAATCATATGTGACCTTTGGACTCCTAACGTAAAGTTCATTAGAAGCAATGAAAAAGGAAGTAAACTTGTAAGCAATGATAGTGTGCCACTACCAAGCAAAGTACAATCATAAAATTAGCTTGACAATATTTTGAAATATTGTCATGCTATTTCTATGTTTTTCCGTTTATAAGCATATTTTACGAAGATGCATTGTAATTTTTGTCCTTGAAATTAATTCAAATGAACTCTATTTTGGTCATTGAAAAAAAAAGTTGTGATTTTTTTTATACATAGAAAATACATTTATAATGTTCTTCAAATTATTATCAATTAAATTAAATTAATAAATTAATAAATTAAAAATCATTGCAAGAAATACTTATCCTTTTTTTTTACCTTAGACAAGTGGTTTTGGACTCATAACTTTTGTGCCATATGTTTATTTTCTATAAAATTTAAATTGAAGGTACATGTAGTAGTTATAGATACATGTAGTAGTTATAGATACATGTAGTAGTTGTAGACATTTTAAAAAAATCAATTTTTTAAATGTTTTTTTTAAATTGCTTGCAATTGAATGTCTACTTTATCCATTTAAGGAGATTTTAGTATTGTTTCCAACCAAAAAATTCAAATTTGAAAGTCAAAATTATAATACAAGGAATTATGTTAGAGTTTGACAAACCTACAAGGAAATTTTTTTAATTAAAAAGTATCCACCTTCTACAATATATCAAAGTACACTACCTTAGTATATGTGTAGAAAATACAATTTTTGTTTCCTGATGATACTTCTTCTTAATTAAGAAAGAACATCATCAAGTTAGGAAAATTGACTTTTTTTTAATTTGAATTATTTAAATTTCTTTATTACTTTCTAAGATCTTTCTTGAATTTGTAAATTGCAATAATTGTTTCTTTCAAAGTAGCCAACACAAAAAATCATTAAATATCAATCATTCATTCCCAAATTTGAAACTTGCTTATAGATAGACTATACCACCACTAGTTTTTTGGTAATGTTGCAAACTAGTTTATAAGACATTGAATCTTCTTAACATAAAATTTATGCATTTTAGATTTTGAATATTTTTAAAGTATAAAAAAATTGATTTAAAGGTTTAGGATTTTTCCTTTTAAAAAATAATGTGGTTTTCATTCTTTAAAAACTTAATAAATACAAGATAGAAGGAAAGAGTGAATCATTAATAGCTATAAGATGGATTTAATCCTTAAATGTCCAAGACTTTTTAAATGTGTTTTGAGTATGAAAAAAGAGTATGAGATTATAGTTATCCCCAATGAAGCAAAAAAAAATTTGTTCAAGATCTAACTATACATGCGTTGAAAGACCTTATTTATTACTATGTACACCAATTTTGAATGCAAAATTGCATGGAAGTTGTGACATTTTAACAAGAAAATGTGCATTTTTTATTTTTTGTATACTACTCCTCCGTACAATGTTTCAAAAATTTGCATATAAAAGTTCTTTTGGGATTAGAAGTGACATGAACAACTACAAATTGTATTAGCACACCACAATGCACTTTCAAAAACTTAATTTCACATGAAAAAATATCAAATTCATTACACAATCTACCTTGCAATTGATGAAATGCAATTTTTTTTTATATGAATAAATCACAAATAACTCCAAACCATTACTTCATGTTTAAATTTTTAATGGTGAAAATCATAAAAACACATTACTCTTTTTATTGGGACCATTTTCAAAGTAAATGAATAAGTATAAGTTTTTAGATCTCAAATGAAATGAAATCGAGGCCTTTTTTGGGCTTTATAGTACCAAAGTGCACCGGTAGAAAATAATTGGGCTAAAAAATGACAACAAACCATGAAGGTTTCCACCATAAAACTTCAAATAAAAAGAATCTTGGACAAAATCACTAGATTATGGATGAAAACATAATTATGGATATGTGATATATGCTAATGTGATATTTTCTATCTAATATGTGGATGAATGTTGAAATTTGGGCCACTACTATAACATTTTATATCACCACTTTGGCACTTCATAAAAATGAAAAAAAGCCCATTGTGAAATTGGCAAACCTTGCTCAAAGTTGGAAAATGAACTAAACTTAACAAGCTTTACTCTTCCACTAATGGACATATATAGCTTAGAAGGCCTTTCAAAAATAAAATGTTTACCTTTTTCAATGAAAAATAAAAGTTTTTCAATTGTTATCCTTTGAAATTGTCCAATGTTTTTTGGAAAAAAGTCAAAGGAATTTTACTACCTACACTAAAGTGAGCCTAAAATTTTAAATCAACTATATATGGTTGGTTGAGTGTTTAGAAGTTTAAACAAACTAATCTAAAGGGTGAATTTGTTTTAACAATGAAAGTTAATTCTTTAACCCCTAAAGAATTAGATGTTGAAATTTTGAACAATGGATTAATGCAAACACATCCTAAGCATATACAAATGTGTTTTTTTATCCATCATTTTTTGGAAGATTTGTGTATTAGTTCTATGACATTTTTATATTATAGATTATGAAGACATTATTTTGCAAATATTCTATTATTCAATAGGTTTTGGTAGATTTGACCTCAAAAAGTACATAAAGACACCTTTCAAAAATTACTTGAACAAACAAATAAAAGAAAAATCTTCAAAAATGACTACAATTAGAACTTAACATTTGAAATGTAAGGAAAAAAGTTCTCGAGAAATCCATAAATATTCAATGCACAATTAGTTTTAGAAGGAATTTTCAATTTATGACTTCAAATTTTGTTGAAAAATATAGGTTTGTGTATTAGTCAATTTAACTATATGGATGTAATCTACAAATCATATTTTACAACTATTGTTCAAGATTCATCATTAAATTATTATTCTAAGTTGCATTTTATAATACATCTTCACAATTTTAAAAATCTAGACTACCCCTCAGTTCTTAAAGGGTCAAAGCTTTGGGGAATAAATATTTTGGCATTCATAAAGGAATAGGATCTAATGTTGATGTAAAAGAAAAGAAGCTAATAGATTTCATAGACTACTATGTTATACATTTTTTTTGTATAATTTTGATATATGGCTTTGTGTACTATAGTAGTAGATGAGACCAAATATCTAGTTGATTTAGGTTGCATAATGGCATGTACTTGGTGTACATTTAAATAGACAGAATAAGTGTTTTCCAACAACAACTTATGAGAAAAGATTTAGCTTCTCTAGAAGGCTATTAGTTCCCTCGGTTTTTTAGACTCTAGGAACTTGCTATAGCAATTGTCTAACCTGGCACAATGATTGCCCAGTCATATAAATTTATTATTATTATTTTAAATTATTTTTTCAACTTTTTTGTTTTCTATTTTGTTAGAAATAAATTAAGAACAAAATAAATAATAAATAAAAATAAAAATTCTGATAATGGCCATTCTTTAACTATTGGGGGAACAACAAAGGAAATGGATACAAAACAGACCTCTTAGCCCACAAAAAATCTTATAATGATTATTGTCCATATTGAAATTTTAGAATGTGCATGATTTGTGCATCATCGACATGTATATTATTTCAAATTTTCTTTGAGAGTTTGTAGTCTATATTTTGATTGTCAATCCATTCACTTATTTATTTAGAAGATAATATGCTAGTTCCAATTCAATATTGCTCTCTTTGTGTTCAAGGTATGATTTGAGGATTTTAATTTTTTTTTTTGTAGGGAGTGTATTCAAAAGGAAATCAATCCATTTATCTATATGTAGAAAAATGATGTTGGTTGTGCATGCTCATAATCATGGTTTGGATATTAATTAATGTTATTTTAATTTTAGCTTCAGTAAATGAGTTTGACATAATATTTCCTTTCATGTTAGCATTGATATTTGTTTTTTACTACATGATAGTGTATATGTGTGTTATTAGTATATTGACTTTGGAAATAAGTATTGAAAGTTTTGGATAATTTATGATTAAAGGAGGACTTCTTATAGAAGTATGTTCACGAATTAATTAATTGAATTTCCATTTTCACAAATGTTTGAGTTGAATGACAATTTTTTAATAGTTAAAGAGAAATCCTATACAATAACTTTTTTATTTGGGAGAATGTAAATTATAAATATCTAATAGATAAAGATAATTTTTAGGCAAAATTTGATAGAAACTATTACTTTCTACAACATTGAGTGTAATTTTATTTTTAAAATTCTATTATACAAATTGAAATAGGAATTTGTATAAAGGCGTCAAAAAACTTAGACTTTGTAGATTATATCATTATAGTATTTGAAGTTCAAAGGGAAAGCAAACTTTGACTTAAGATTTTGTAAATAAGATTTTGCACTATTGAAATTTTTAATATTTATATACTGTATTGGTCACATATTTGCCAAATTTTAAAAGTAGAAGAGGGATTTAGCACAAGTTTCTTGAAGCAATTTGTTTGCCTTCCAAAATTTAGAGGTCATGAGTTTTAATCTATGCACTTGATTTTATATTTTTTCTAAAACTTATATTTTCCAAACCTTCTATAAAACATTTGAAAAAATTGACTTTAGAGGAAACTACTCAAATTTTCAATTGTTTTTTTGAAGAACAATTACAAGGGCAATTGTTCTTAAGGAATTAAGTTAAGTTGCTTCATTGTTATTTTTTAATTATTATAGTCATTTCTAGAATCATAGCCATTCAAAAACATAAATGTATTATGCTTGAATAAATTTGAAATTGGCATCTCTGAAATGCAAAAGAGAGGGCTTGAAAATGACATAGTGATAATAATAGGGTCATATAAACTTTAGGCATTATGCCCTTAAACAATGTGGCCATTTATAGGCTTTGAAAATTAGAATAATTTTGAAAAAATATTAAAGCTATTTGAAGGTGATTTTTTGCCCCTAAAGTTTTCAAAATAGAAAGAGTGTTTTAAAGCATTTGGTTAGTTGATGGTTGACTTTGATCTTTGCAAGGACCCACACTATTTTTTCTAAACATAATATGGAATAAAAATCAAAGTGTTTATCATGCACATGTGTATAATTTCAATAATCTATCAATCCAAGCTAAAGGAATTGATAGACAATTATATAGTGTAGTAGTAAAGGTCTGATCATTGGGGATTTTATAACTATATATTATTCTCAATGGTCTTTTATATTGTAATATTGTACATAATAGTAAGAAAATTATACATCATACACAAGTATAAATCAACCATGAAAGTTTTTTTATTTATAAATTCTTGATAACAACTTATCAATCAACACCTATAAGCCTAAACCTTCTTTTGGTCTGTTATTATGATCACAATTTTTTTCCTATTAATAACCAAAATTAGATTACACCAAATACATCACAATTGTTCACATGGAAAGGCAAATTGGTTAAATAATTATTTATTGACTATCCAAAGCTATGTAAATGAGCATTAATAAGGAAATTTTTAATCTATTTATACTTTGAATAGAAGATCGCATCAAAATCAAATAAATTTATACTACATAGCTCCTTCCTTCATCAATAGCAACTTTTCTTGTTTTGCAAAGCATCCAATCATGTGTACAATGGCACCCATTAATTATTTATAAAAATGAGTTGGTAAGTGACTAAAGTATTTGCATCTTTTTGCACAAATATTTAATGTTGATAGGAGTGCAAAGTCAAATATTAGTTATAAAATTTCTAACTATTTTTTTGAATGAACTTTATTAAAAGATAATTTTTGATTTGTAACATTTGAAGATACTAAATTAACATCTGATGTTCTTCAACACATTTAGTATAACAATGACCCTTTTTTATTTGGTTTTCATCCCTCAAGGATGTATACATGGTTGAGTGAACCAAAATCACTATCACAATGATGTTTTCAAGGTCCTTTTCTTATTGCAAGCACTATTGCATATAATAAAAAATATATTAAATTTTTTTATAAACTTCATTCAATATATGGTTGCTTAAGAAATCATATAATTAATATTTTTTAAATCATATGCATCAAGTGTAGGGGAACTTTTTAACGATTATTATGGATTGTCATAGTGTCAACACTATGTGTTTTAAGCTATTTTTTGTAAATATGAACTTCTATAAGAAAAAGGGGACTTTAAAGTACATATATATGATAATAAGGGTTCCAAATTGATGCTTCATATATCATTAGTGTATTGCAATTATGAGTTAGGGACTTTTTGTAGTTTGAAATGGTATAGATTTTCAAATGCCCCTTTCAAAGCCTTACTATATTATTTCTTGGAATTTTTTTTGACTAATTTTTTCAATGTAGAAACCTCTACAAGGATGTTTTTTTTAATGGAACATTATACATGAATAGGGGTTGGTTGTAAAATATAGTTCCCTCAATTGCAAACATTGACATGACTTTGAAATTGATGTGACTAAAATGAGCCAATAAACTCTATGTGATCTTGATTTTGTAGTCAACAAATTGAAAGTGAGAATTTAGGATTTGGCACAAGGGTTAAGATTCTCCACAATGATACCAAAAATTTTCTCTTTGATTTTTTGTGGCAATTGCTTTCATTTCTAACACAATTCCTCATTTTCTTCAAGGTTTGGAGGTAGGGTTTGTCTTTGTGATGTGTATGGATTATAAAAGGGAAGAGAGATTGGCAATGCTTGGAATTCCCAAAGTTGCAATGGAGTCATTAGAAGAGGGTCACAAAATCAAGAGAAAAATTTAGTAGAGATGAAGGCTAGGGATAGTGAATGACAAAGACTAAGTCAAATTCGAAAGGGAATTAGAGAGGAAGAAGAAGTGATGGCTCAAAAGAAAAGCAAGCTAATTACCATGATGCACTTCAATTACTAGGCCAAGTGTTGTAGAATGCTCTACAAGCAATAGAAATGTTCGAAAGGTTGCATTTGCAATCATAACTTCAATGACAAAGGAGATAGGGGTCTTACCCAATTAGAAGGCAAGGGAGTTAGTTTTATGCAAAGTGTGGAATCACCCTCTTTTAACTTCTGTCTTGCCAAAAGAAATGTGGATTAAAATCATTGAACAATGAGAAATAATGTTTTGGCTAATGCAATCCTTTGATGAGGTTAAGCAATCAAAGAGCAAGGCCAAGTTTGTAGCAAAGTGCACCATCCTCACAATAGTAGTAGGTTTAGAAAAAAACAACTTAATGTAGAAGAAGGCACATTTACTTGGTGTTCACCATTGAAATGTGTCAGCTACGATTTGTAGGCCTAGTAAAATGGACTTGGTTGAGAAGTTTCATTGGTTGCTATTGGTGCGGAAGGTTTGGGAGGACATCCAAAATACTTTGACAAAGAATAGGGTAATCTCATGGTGGATATCATAGATAAAAATGAGTCCAAATTGAAAAGAAGTAACAAAGAAGCAAGTTGGATCATGGTTGTACAAGGAGAAGCTAACGCAATACTTGCTAGAAACTCTAGTAAGGATCCAAGCTCTTTGGATCCATTTGTAGTTGTTTTTGCTATCAGAACTTCTACTTTTTTCTTCCCTTCTTTAGGATTCTTTACTTAAGGTTTGCAATAGTATAGTTGATTTTGAAAACTATGTAGCTAGTATAAGATTTAGGATCTATGTTCTTCCTTCCTTTGTATTTCTTGTAATATAGACTATCATTTATCTATGCTTAGGATTTGCAAAAATATAAGTGATTTTTTACACTACTTTGGCTAATATAAGACTTTAAATCAAGAATCTCACTAGTACCTTTTGAAAGTACAGGGTTAGTACTTGGGCCTAGGATGATAGTCTACAAAGCATTCTAGTGTTATGGAACTTAGTTGATCATTTGAATGACTTGGATTGGAATGAAATAGAAGCAATGGAAAATATGCACATTGCAACAAAAGGATCCATTGACAATGTTTGTTATCATAAATAAACTCTAAGGAAGTGTTACATATTTTTGATTGTATAGTTAGAAATTTGATTGGTTAGGTAGTTTCTTCTCGTACATTATTGTGTATAACTCACGTATTTTAGTAATTTAGTAAAAAAATAAATTTAATATTCAAGAGGATTGCGGAGATCATTGGAGAATCGCAAGAGGTTTTATGCAATTATGGGTGAATTATATTGAGTGCATTGGGTATATATGCTTGAGTTGTTGTAAGAAATGTTGATTAATTGATAGCAAAGGTTTAGAATACATTAGTTGAATGTTGAGGATTTGGCGTGTAGTTTTTTTATTTTTCTATCAATGAATGTAGCTGCTTCAACTTGAATAGGATTTGGGATTACCTTTGGACCTTAGTTATATGAAATTGACCCTTGTCAGATATTTTAGTGATTTTTATGGACTACTTTAGCAATTATTAAGTTGTTCAAGGGATGATTATAGGACCATATTGGAAGATCTACTTATATTAGATGAAACCACAATGAAGTTAAGTGAATGTTGAAAAGCCTTGACAATTTTAGGTCAAATTTGTACACATTAGAGGTTAGATATGGGAGTTTTTCAATTGCTTATGATTTAAACTTGTATTTATTTTAATTATTTCGATGTAGTGTGGAGATGGCATTCCACTTGAAATTCCACATTTGCAACTCTACAGTCATTATTAGGAAGAAGATGTTTGATTCTTTGAAGTCATGGTATGTAAAAAGATTGAAGGAACAAAATGTTTGTTGCTACATTTATCATATTGAGATGAATGAGGTCATGTATACACAATATTCTAAATTGTATATATTTATGCAATGAGGTATGTTGATTTAAAGGAAATGAGGACTACAAATTTTATAAAGAGCCTTTGTTCACGTCTATTAGGACAAATGAATTACAATAGGCTATACTATGCTGAAAGTATGAGTTTTGTGAATGACACAAGAAGGCTTGTGCATATAGTGAGTGTGATGCATGTTGACTTTATTTGTTTCCACTATGCCTTTTTGAAGAGGAAGATATATATGAGATTTTATACCATCTCAAGGATTGAAATTTTTTTTCCTATGAAATTTTTGAAATGAGACCATTTAAATATTGATTACATGTGTAAAAAATTTCAAATACATAAGATCCACACAAAAAATATATTCAAATCTACCAACATATGTAGTTTTGGGAAACAATAAAGGAAACCATTTCACTATTGCCAACTTTGACACCTTCCCTATGGTTGAAAAATTGTTAATTTACCATGAAACTTTTGGCAAAAGATCATCTCTATGTTGGTAACATGTGCACTAAATTTCAAGACCAATAATTCACCCAAAAAAAGATACTCAAAATCTACCAACAACTGTAAATATGAGAAATAATTTTAAGGCTGCCAACTTCAACACCCTCCCTCAAGCTGAATTTTTTTTTAAATTATGAAAATTTTGGCATAAGAGCATCTCTATGTTGATAACATGTGTGCCAAATTTCAAGGCCAAAATATGGACACAAAAAAGATATTTGAAATCTACCAACATGTGTAGATGAGAGAATGATTTTCTACATCCATGTGAAACTTTACCTATAAAATGACACTAACCAAAGGACTGAAAAAATCATTCTCACAACTACACATATTGGTATATTTTAAATATATTTTTTTGGGTGAATATTTTGACCTTGAAATTTGGCAGACATGTTATTAACATAGAGATGAACACATGAAAAAAATTCCATAGTAAAAAAACAATTTTTTAGCCTTTGGAATAGTGTCAAACTTGACAACAATAAAATTGTTTCTCATAACTACACATGTTCATAGATTTTGAATATCTTTTTTTTGTGTGAATCTTGTGAACTTGAAAATTTTTATACATGTAATCAATATATAAGTAGTCTTACAACAAAAAATTTATGGTAAATTTTTTTTTCAATCTTAGGATGGTGTCAAAGTTGACAATAGTGAAATATTTCTTATGCTTATACATGTTGGTGGATTTCAAATATCTTTTTTTAAATAAATCTTTTGTCCATAGAATTTTTCACACATAAAATTAACATAAAGGTGATATCACGCCAAGAATTTCATGGTCAAAAATGAAATTTTTAGCCCTTGGAAGGTTGTCAAAGTTATCAAATGTGAAATTTCTTTTCTCGCAAATGCATAAACACCATTTTGAATGGTACCCCATTGTACAATATAATTTTGTAGCAAGATGGGAGGATCAATAATTTTGAAAATGTTTAGAAAATTTCCAAATGACACAATAGTATCTATTATAGAGATATTTATAAGAGACTCTTGAGCTTCAAGTATGACAAAAGAATGGCAAAGGTCTCTTGGCTAAGTAGTGTATTTAGAAATATGCTCCATTTACTAAGTTTTGCTTAATTTACTTGTGATCTTTCTTATTATTTCCCATACTAGGTTGGATTTGTGACATAGATAGCAGTTGGCTACAATTATAGATACCTTATGCATCCTCACTAACATAACATTGGTTTGTTGCTTGTTTTGGAATGCGCAAAGGCAATATTGAGCCTTCAAATCCTATTTTTTCAACTTGGATTTTATTGAACGATTTTTTTGTCAAGCATAGGACTTCACCTTGAATTCCTCCTTTTACTATGCTTAAAAATATAGATAGTGATGTATTTTATAGATTGCTGCACTTTTGTCTTCTTTATAGAGCCCTTTGACTCTTATCTATCTCAAATAATATCTTAATATCTTTTTTGACATTATTTGTACACAAGCCTAAACTTTGATGTAATGGTTCATTTTATGTTTGTGAAAATAATGTGATTATCATCTAGAAAAAGTTAGGTTTTGATAAGAGTGAAGCCTTATTTTAGGGGTGTTTTGGTCTTAGTCCATTCTTCAATTATAGTTCATTTAAATTCTTACAAAAATTTCTAATCTATTTACCTATAGCTATGTGAAAAACAATTCTTTGCTTTCTATTATTAATTACTAAATATCTTTGTTGGTTATTATTGCTCATTAATTTTAATTCCCAAGTCTTAAATCTTGACTATACCTTTAAAAATTATATGCACTTTTAATTTGATTTAATTTAAATTTTAGTCTTTAAGGGATTAAATTTTTTTTCATTAATTAATTTTATTTCATTTCAATTAAGGTGGTTATATACAGGGTTGACAAATCTCAACGTCCACCCCAAAATAGCGTTCGTTTTCCAGACGTCCGGACGCTAGCGGATGCAGCGTCCCGACCACCGTTGGAAAGCGGACGGACGGGGCGGACGGCCCAACCGCTCGAGGCGGACGCCCAGATCGTGCAGACCAGATCAGTCCGTGCGTCGATCAGACAACCGTAATCGGGCAGACGGACGGACGGGGCAGACGGGGGACAGGCGGATGCTGCGTCCGTTGGGACCGCGAATGTCAGCGTCCGCGTCCGGACGTCCTGTCAACCCTGGTTATATATATATATATATATATATATATATATAATGTATTATTATTTTTATCTTTTACACATTAAGTGCTAATTTAACCATCCTATAAATAATCTAATATTTCCTACATATTTGGAATCTTGGATCACCCATCATAGTGCTTCATCTACATAATTCAAATAGGATGACAAGTTTCCAGTTTCTAATGAGATGACATGTACACATGTACCATCCACTCACCAATCCATCCACTATGTTTGGTTATTTAATTAAGTTTATTCCATAACTAAGGGTAGGTTACTATCTATAACCACCCCATTAATGCCTTCTTAGTGACTTTCCCTCCAAGATTATAGACATGTAGGAAATCCCTTTGCCATTTCTCACATCTACTGTAGTGGTTCATTTTGCTTGGTGTATTGAAGATTTTAGTGTAACTTTTAAGCTTCCAACATTTGTGTTGGATGAGAATGGCAAAGATCTCTATAGTTCTTTTAGTTCTTTAGGAATGTACTTCATGGTTTTGTGACATTTTGCTTATTGATTTTCTTTGTAAGATTATTTGGATCTATGATATAGATAGCAATTGGCTACAACAAAAGGCACCTTGTGTATCCTCATTCATATAACATTGGTTTGTTTTATATTTTGGAACATATATAAGTGGAGTTGAGCCTTTAGATCCAAATTTTTCAAGCATGGATTTCAATGGAGTTAAATCTTTTTCAAATCAAAGCATTGGACATATATATATATATATATATATATATATATATATATATATATATATATATATATATATATATATATGAATTTTTATATTTGTCTAATACAGACACACTTATTTTATATTCATTTTGAATAGCTACAAAGTTCTTGCCACTTATTGTAATACTATAGTTACAACTTACAATAAAAATTTAGTTTGGTTTTAATTAAGAAATGTCTTGATTCTTATTTAGCAATAAATTAGGTTGTTAGAAAGTTGGGGCCTAGTTTTGGGATGTTTCAATCTTGTCTTTTTTTTATTTTATTATAGTGCATTTAGTTTATTAGGAATATTGCCAAGTTATTTTTTTATAGCAAATAAAATATGATTCTTTGCTTTTTAATTAGTTACCACATATCTTTGTTGGTTCTTATCAATTTAAAATTCCTAATATATAACTCTTGATTATAACTTTAATATGTATATACAATATTCATTTGATTTCAATTTTATAGACTTTTCATTTTCCTTAATTAATTTACTTTAGAATGGTTTCAAATACATATGTATTTGCTATCTTTTACACATTAAGTGTTAGTTTAGCAATGTTATAAGCTATTGAATATTGAATATTCTAATATCCTCTATGTATTTGAATCTTTGGTCATATATCATAGTGGAGAGGTCACAAATTTCAATTTCAAAAGGGATGACATGTATACCTATACCACCCACCCAGATACTATGGGTGGTTATTTAATTATTTTTTTCTATAATCAAGGTTGGACTATTGCATGTAACCACCCTATTAATGCCTTCTAAGTGGTTTTTTTGTCTATAATTATAGACATATGAGAGCTCATCCTTTCCACTTTTTACATCTTATATTGTAGCGGTTCATTTTGCTTAGAGTGTTAAGGATTTTTTTAGTGCAACTTTTGATTTTCCAACATTTGTGTTAGATAGGAATCGCAAAGGTCTCTATAGTTTTTTGATTCTTTTGGAATGTGCTTATGGTTTTGTAACATTTTTCTTATTGATTTCTTTTATAAGATTATTTGGATTTGTAACATAAATAGCAATTGGCTTGCAATTAAAGACACCTCGTGCATCCTCACTATCATTATATTGGGATGTTTCGTGTTTTGGGATGAGTACAAGTGACATTGAGCCTTTAGATCCACAATTCCTAGTTTAGATTTCTTGAAGCAAGAATTTTTTAGAGCATTTAGACATCTTGTCTTATAATTGTACTTTCACATGGATATTTGTTTGTGACACTACTTGTGTTGTTATTTAGCTAGTAGTTTATCAAGTACTATAGTTCTCATCATGACACTATTTTAAACAGTCCATGATTTGATTTGTGACATTATATATATTATATTATATTTTTATTAAAAGTTGGCTTTGAATTTTTTGGCTACAAATTAGGTTTTAAAAAAGGTGAAGTTTTATTCAAGGATGTTCAACTTAGTTCCTTCTTGCTCTGAAAATTGTAAATATACTTTTTGCAAATTAGGCTTTTAATTACAAGTCTTGGATACATCCATTTGCCCTATGAAATGACCCTAAGACCTTATAGAATCATTAGGCCAGTTCCCTTCACTTTGAATTTTAAAAAAGATATAATTTCTAGTCACTCCATAAATATTCCCTTAAAGTTACAACCAATACAGATTTCTCATTATTCTATTTTCATTCCCACATACTATGTGTACCTTTGATGAGTTTGCTTTTGAATACCAAAATAGTCTAATATAAATTTGTTTTTATCTCCTTTCCAATTTGGATAGGAATGAAGGATGTTCTTTGGCCCAATTTTACATTGGTGGATCCACTATGGAAGTTCCAAACTTAGTAGATGGAAGTTAAAAAAGTTTTATGTCTCAATTTATAATAGATGGATCCACTATGGAACCTTTTAATGGATGCTAATTTAACCTAAATGATAGAAAATTCCACCCACCTACCTACTATAGGTGAAATCTAAATTAAACTAATTCCAAATACTCCATTGAAGCCTCCTTAGAGTTTTTTCACTCCAATTGTTGGTATATATTGTGGCCTTCCAATTCCCTTGTCTCGTATATTTGGTTGTGGTGATTCACTTTGAGTTGATTTGTGAGGAGATTTTGTGCAACTTTTGGACTTCAACCATGACAATAGAATGGTAAAGGTCTCTTAACTTTGTAGATTGTTGAGAATATGCTTGGATATATTAATTTCTTATCTTCTTGCCATATAAACTATTCCTTTTGATTTCTTTCATTGATTTTGAGAGATTTGTAACATAGATAGCAATTGGCTATGGTTGTAGACACCTTGTGCTACATCACTAACATTACACCAGATTGTTGTATATTTGGGATGGGCACAGGAGAGACTATGCCTTCAAATCTTGAGTTCTTTTTTTGAATTTTATGGAAAAAGACAATTTTTTAAGCACCTAAACTTCCTATTACATTGGTGTGAATGTGATGATATTTGTAGTTTATTATGGTCATTTGTACTTAACACCATTTTGGAGGTTATATAAGTTTAAAATCAATGTAGTTACTACTTTACAGTGTCTTATCTTGATATTATTTTATACACTACCTTTGAATTGTTTAGTCATGCTATTACATAGGCCTCAACTTTTGTTGGTTATAGTTTGGTGGCAACAAGGTGAGGCCTAATTTTGGAATGTTCAGTCTTGGCTTTCACTTATAGTGCATTTTTAGGATATTCCCTAATTTATTAACCTATAGCTATGTGAAGTATGACTCTTTGCCTTCTATTAGTAGTTACCACATATCTTACCACATATTAGTAGTTCCTACATGTCTTTGTTGGTTACAACTATCCATTAAACTAAATTCCCAATTTTTTAAGTTATTGTTTATACCTTCAATCATTTGTTACATTTTTAATTTAATTTGTTATTATTCTATTCCTTGAGAGAATTTCCATTCTTCTTAATTGATTTACTTTAGGATGGTTTAAAATACAAACATAAAAGCACCTATATATATATATATATATATATATATATATATATATATATATATATATATATATATATATATATATATATATATATATATATATATATATATAAATATGTATAAATATATATATATATATATTTATACATTAAGTATTAAGTTAACAACCCTATTAGTTGATGAATATTCTAAAATGCCCTATTTGGATCCTAGGTCATCTAATAGTGGGACCACATAAATTATAGAGGATCACACATTTCAAATGATATGATAGATACATAAATACCACCCTCCCACCTACTATTGGTGGTTATTTAATCAGATTTATTGCCATACAACAACTCCCAAAATTGAATACAAATTTGAAATGATTTCATTCAATTAATCATACCATAACCATCAATGCACGAAGTTCAAAATTAGATATATGGAAATTGTAGTATGCAACATATCAATGTTAGCATAGAAGTTTGAAGAAAAAATTATTTGTTGTTTGAAAGAAAATTAATTTCAAAATTAGCCATCTCTAAAACTTACTTTTGTTTACCATCATTTGGATTTATTTTATCTTTTGTCAATTTTTTCTTAGAACTTTAAAAAAGCTTTTTGTACCTTGGCAAATTGGTAAACATCATTTCAAATTGTTGTACACAAAAGATTGAAGGAAATTGATATTTATAGAAATTAAAATATCAACAATTTGACAAATATGTAAAATAATGATGTTGGTTCTCACAATACTTAAATTTTTTTTTGGAATTGAGAGCATGGGATAGCATTAGCCATTGATGAGAGGATATAGGTTGCAATAAAGACCATTGTTATATCTTAGTGTTTTTTCATTTGAAATATTTGTTGAAATGGATAATGCGTTCTATTTGATATTTTATAGCTATATAATGCAATTTTAGGTTCAAATTTTTGTACAAAGACTACAATTTGTGATACACATAATTGGTCCAAAAAGAACCGAAAAAATATATCATTATTGTTTGTTTCATCAAAAAAATGAATTATTTTAAAAGCCAATATAATTTTTTGGCAATTTTTAGTTTTTTGACGAAATAGACAATAATAATAAGTTTTTGGTGAAAGCAAATTAATAGGAGCCACTAGTTGATGTTATTGGGTTGCTTATGGAGGTCTTTATTGAAATATTCTACTAAAAATTATTGCTTATTCATCTAAAATAGTCCTTTAATTGAATGAAGCAAGGTCCTTAATAAAGGACTTAAGGAAAAAATGTAGTTGCAACTACATTTTAGTCCTTTTAATATTTAAAAATTTAACATTATTATTTTTGTTTTGTATTATGTCAAATAGGCATAACTTAAAAACAATGCACAATAATTATTTTTCATATTTCAATTCATATTGAAGAGTTAGAATGACGATCCTTCAAAAAAATATAGTGGTTACACCCAAGTTGGCTTGAACAAGTGTGGTTCCACCCTTTTTTGTTGTTTTTCTGGATCAATTTTGTGCATCACAAATTGTAGTCTTTATATAAAAAATTGAACTTAAAATTGCATTATATAGCTATAAAATATCAAATAGAACACATTATCCATTTCAACAAATATTTCAAATGAAAAAACACTAAGATATAACAATGGTCTTTATTGCAACCTATACCTTCTCATCAATGGCTAATGCTATCCTATGTTCTTAATTCAAAAAAAAATTCAAGTATTGTGAGAACCAACATCATTATTTTACATATTTGTCAAATTGTTGATATTTTAATTTCTATAAATATCAATTTCCTTCAATCTTTTGTGTACAACAATTTGAAATGATGTTTACCAATTTGCCAAGGTACAAAAAGCTTTTTTAAAGTTCTAAGAAAAAATTGACAAAAGATAAAATTAATCCAAATGATGATAAACAAAAGTAAGTTTTAGAGATGGCTAATTTTGAAATTAATTTTCTTTCAAACAACAAATAATTTTTTCTTCAAACTTCTACGCTAATGTTTGATATGTTGCATACTACAATTTCTATATATATCTAATTTTGAACTTCGTGCATTGATGGTTATAATATGGTTAATTGAATGAAACCATTTCAAGATTTGTACTCAATTTTGAGAGTTGCTTTAACCATGGCGTGGTTATTGCTTGTAACCACCCTATTAATGCTTTCTAAATGTCTTTTCCTCCAAACTTATGAACATATAAAAATTCTTCTTTGCTACTTCTCACATCTTGTGATGTGGTGGTCCATTTTGCCTAGAATTGTGTGAATCTTTTAGTGCACCTTTTGAGCTTCAAGCACATGTATTGAACATGAATGGCAAAGGTCTTTCTAATTTCTTAGTTGTTTAGGAATGTACATCACTGTTTTGTGACATTGGTTTTCTTTGTTAGAATTATTTGGATCTATGACATAGATAACAATTGACTGTAGATGAAGACACCTTGTGCATCCTCACTAACATTATATTACGTTATTTTGTATTTGGAACAATTTCAAGTGAGACTGAGCCTTTGGATCTAGATTTTCTAGATTTTTTTGTTATCGTATAACAAACTTCTTTTCAAATATCAAACATAGTTTTATGCTAGTATAATGGTGGATATATGGATAGTTTTACCAAGTTTTTATCACCATTGCAATAGCTTCATGAGAACTAATTTGGTATTACCTTGACTATTGGTGATATAATATTTGATGTTTTCACTAGAAGAAGAACATGTCCGGCACAATTGACTATTATGCAAGTAGTATCTCATACAACTATCATGCGACTCTAATCCTTTCTATTAGCACCAAATCTAATGTAATTGTTTTATGTTGTTCTTTTACAACATTGATACATTGTTTTAGTTGCAAAGCAATCATTCTATAGTTGCCAAAAAAAATAGGAAACAACTACTATTCTATACAACTATCATGCAACTCTAAAATGACCATAGTTGTTTCCTAGTTGCTTTCTATTGCACACTAGTTGTTTCCTAGTTGCTTTTAAAGTTCATTCACATTTGTCTTATATCAATTGTTCAATATCAATGGTAAAGAGTACCATTAGATTGGATATATAAGACTCGTAAGTTGTTGTAGTTATATACAATGAATTTTTTTAATAGAATTTTAAGATTTCTATAATCTATAGAATTAAAAAAATTATTAAAATTCAAGAAATTTTAAAATCTAGGAAAGAAGTACATCTGAAATTTTGAAATCTAAATAAAGGTAGATTTTAAATTCAAAAATCAAGAGAAAAGGTAGTTCTAAAATTCTAAAATCTAGAAAGAAGGTAGATATGAAATTTTGAAATCTACAAATTATTGAAATTAGTATTTTAATTTCTACATATCTACAAGTTGCAAACATCAATGAAGTTCTTTACATGCTACTGGATGACAAAAAACCTTGTAATTAGAATGTAACTAATGTAACTTGTTCATAGCAACTCCGGGTTCTAAATTGTCACCTAGTTGTAAACATCCTATACAACAACAAAATGAGTTGCGCACTATAGTTGTAAAATTTGTCATTTTCTTCTAGTGTTTATATATAAAATATTAGGATTGGGTATGAGTTAAGTTATGATGCCTTGTTTAGGAATGTCTAGTGTTAATTCCTTCTTCTTGCTTTTTGTTTATCAATCCTTTTTCATTTTTTCCACTTGTTCTTGCTTGCTTTCCTCTTGCTAATTATTCATAAACCACCTCTCATTCTTTCCTCTTGTTTTTTCTTCTTGCTTTTTGTTTATCAATCCCTTTTCATTTTTTCCACTTGTTCTTGCTTGCTTTCCTCTTGCTAATTATTCATAAACCACCTCTCATTCTTTCCTCTTGTTTTTTCTTCTTGCTTCAAAGTGAAGGTTTAGGTGAATCACCAACACCAAAATGTAATATGTACATTTTCTTGAGTGCTTATTATTATTTGTTATTTATTGTTTAGGATTTGTTGTTGGCTCTCTTTTATTGTTTGTTTTTTTATTTGTTGAGTTTTTGCTTTTCATTGTTCACATTTTTTTTCCATCTTGTGAGTTCTTCAGTTTAAATAAATTTTGCAAGTGAATTTAGTTTAATTCAAGTGAGTTTTGTAGTTCTACATTAGTTGATTTCTATAGTTCTTTGGTTATTATTGCTTTATTTCGGTTTCATGATGTATTGTAAGGGATTGTCTATCTTATTCAAGTGGTCCGCATTCAATTTCTATAGAATTTGTATGAGTGGTTGAGAGACATGCATGACTTAGTAATGCTTAGTAACCTATATAAGTAGGAAAGTTGTAACAACCAATTGGCCGTCTATTTAGAATATGACAAATGCTCAACACATTTATTCAAAACAAAATGGTTATATCTACTAACCATTTTTTCTAATTGCATTACACTTTCAATCGAAATGTTTACAAATATTATAACTTAAGTGCTTGCAAAAAATCAAGTAAAATAATGAAAAAAAAAGAAAAAACTAAACTTGAGAGTATATAAAAATATATATTCATATTGAAAATTAATGTTCTTGTTTTGTAAAAATAAGTTATATATTTCAAAACATACAAACATTACCAAACTATAAATCCAAACCAACAAAATTCAAACCTAAGCCATCTATTGCAATATATAAATTCTATCTGTTACATGCAACATGAAGATGTTAAATAAAAAACAAACAAGTCACATTTGCACATATGTGCTTATGGCTTTTTAAATATACAAAGTTAGACTTTGGTTGATGACTTCAATTTGTATAGCCAGGATCTTGATCATACACTCCATAGTATCTTTTTGAATTCTTAACTTCTATGCTATAATTATAAAAGCATCTATGTGTTGCCAAATTGGAGATTTGATTTTATCAATCCTCCAACATAGATCTCTTTTGTTGTTCCATCTAGTGTTGAAGTCTTAAACATCTTGATTATTTGATGTCAGACAAAAGTACTAAATGAGGACACAATTTGGAACCAAAAATATAAAACATATTTATTTTTATTGTCCCCAGTGGCATTATCCATCTACACTTCTAGAATTGGTGGCAACGGCATCATTAGAATCATGGTATTTGGCAATAATGGTAGCAACGCTTTGCACATGTCCGCATTCTCCAACACCACCCCAAACAAATTCGTGGACTTTGAATTCTTGAACAACTTCCAAGAAGACTTTGGTGCTAATTATAGATCTTTCAATAATTTTGCTATTGAATCAATGGTATAGTTGGAGTCATGGGCAAAGACATCTAAGCTATAATGCGTATATCACACATGAGCATGACCATGCGCAATTATGTTTGTTATAGACAACTTCATAAGGCCATCAAGTTCTTTATTCTTATGAAAAAAAATGGGAGAAGCGTTTTTGGCATGATCCATCTTGTTGTGTATGATTGTAACACATTCATGTAGAAAATTAAGCAACATATCTTGGTTTATATAATACATATCCTTATAAGCACGAGCAATGTCAAGATGCTTGTTCAGCCTCCTCAACCACTTCAAAGCAATTTGGGATCCAATGATAATATCTTCCATAAGTTCATTATATTTGTCACAAGTAGTGCATCAAACAAAATTATCTCTTGGCTTCTTCACATCATACTCTAAAAACTTTGTCAATCTTATCTTGCTCAAGTTTGAAGTTGAAATTCCCTTCAAACAAAAAGCCGCATTGGTTTCATAGACTTTCTTTAACTAATCCTTCCATCGAAATGAGTTTAGAAGAATTATGGATACAACCTTAACACCTGCCTTCAAAGTTCAGGTACAATATGACATGTGATCAGCCTCCCTATTGAGGATGCACTTCAACAAAGCAGTGACTTATTCAGTATGCTCTCTAGGCTTCAACAATCCTGTATTATTATAGTCCTTTGCTTTCTAATCGTTCTTTATATATTTCAAGTAGCAATAGAATGTGAACTTTGCACCCCACACAATATGCATCCATTTGTGCATATGCACATTTATCTCTTCAATCATGACCATGATCTTCTTGTATACATTACAATGAATTTGTCTATGCACATGAGTCTTCACAAAAGCTCGGTGCTTGAATGTTGAATTTTGATACATATGTTCTCAAAAGACCCAAATTTTCTCCCTAAAGAATGGTTGAATGCAATTTTGGCTATAGCTCACTTTGCTAGATATTGTGTTGATTTACTAGAAGAAAATTGCGTAATTGTCAACAAGCGCTAGCTCACATTTTCTATTTTTCATGTTAACTACAATGCAAATTTTCTAAAATTGCGTTGCAATTGATACAAAAAATAGAAAATGTCAGCTAACACTTGTTGACAATTACACAGTTTTCTACTAGTGATTGACTCTTCCATGAGGAGGTCCTTCGTTTTGACAACAATTTCATGAAGTGGATTTCTAATGGCACTTGTATATGGTCTTGTAAATTTTGAAGAAGGTGGGTTTAAGAGCGTCATTTGTAGATGGTTGAAATTGTTCCTAGCTTCATGATCGTATGTATAGACTTATTTCATGATAGTGGACCAATTAAATAGGCCAAGCTACCAATGACTAATGCACTCCCAAAGAATATCCACTTTAGAATGTGACTTCAAAATATGCACTGATACATTAGTGTTTCCGAGAAGACTATTGGAACCAAGTACAAGTTTAGATTTTGTACTATGGCAGGTTCTTTCCCCGACAAGCATGCTTTGAAAATTATATAGAGTAACACACTTCGTATTCTACATCCAACGCGGAAATCCTTCACACTCAAGAATGCTAGCATTCATGCTTTCAAGAACCTAAAACTTATTGTATGATGAGTCCATGATATCAACTAGTATAGCATTGGAATCCATCTCATTTGTAGATCTTAAAAAACATAACGAAATTAAGACATAAGGCCATATTCATTAAAATAGGAAACTTGGTGTCTCATTTTAATCATCTTCCTAAATTTTGAATGAAAAATTGTTCATTAAATTGAGACAATCCAATAAATTGAGACTATAATGTGTCAAAGAATTGGATATTTTTCTACATTTAAGTACCAATTGTAATAACATGTATATTACAAATACCTTATATTGTTAAATGAATCCATTAGGAAATACTCTCGTTTTCATAGTGCCTAATATTGTGAAATGGCTTAGCACTTTTAAAAAAAAGCATGTTCCAATAAGACTATTTTTATTTCAATTAAGACCAAAAATACATCTTACCATCCAAAAAAGGCTAAGATTAAATATAACAATGAAATGATGTAGACTTCTATAGACAAATCCTAAATTTGTTGTCATTAAAACAATATGTTAAACAAGTATTGAAAATCCAAACAAATGTATTCCGTAGAAATACAATACACAAAATTCAATGTTATTCCTATAAATCACTAGAAGAAATCAAAATTTAGACATCAAAAGGAACGAATTTTAGATGACATAAAAAAAATCCATATTTTTATGTCAACAATGATGTTCAATATAACATCAATGAACATCATTATTGACATAAAAACATAGCTTGTTTTTTTCGATGTCACCTAAAATCTGTTCCTTTTGATGCCAATCCGTCACTTAAAACAAGATTTTCTGATAGTGTAGTGAATGGAAGAATAATATAAATATATTATAGACTTGTATCATAGCTACACCTTGGCATAAAGTAATACAATAAACTTATTAGCTTACAAATTGCAATACTCCAAAATCTACAATAATTCCATAGTAGAACTATTATACTACTAAAATCACAAGGTCATTAGAAGATTTTTGGGGCCTTTGGATGCCTATGAGTTATCATAGCCTGCGAATGCAGGAAACAGGTTCGGCGTAGCGGTCTGACATGGCCGAGTCCCTACCACGTCATTGACCAAATTTTTTATTTTTTTATTTTTTACTTTTTGCATTTGGAGACTAAAAAATTTTTTTTATGAAAAAAAAAATTCTGACAGCGGGCCGTTCTCCTCACTATGGGGAACAGTTGTGAGGGAACAAGCCCAAAACAAGCTTCTAATGTCTTTGTAATATCACATTTTAACACAGTGTGATATTACAGGGTTCCAACGGCCATTTCATCTCTATAATATCATACAGTGTTAAAATGTGATATTACAGAAGTATAGTAATATCATAAAGGTTAAGGTTTTCTTGGCTTCACACTTCATTTTACTTCCATGATTCTGTATATTTTTTAAGTGTTTCCGATTCTAATATTCTATTCTTATTATTAAATGATTTGAAACTTTTTTTAAATTGAAGTAATTTTGGATTTCACAACAAAGTATTTACAAAGTCTTTGTAGTATGAGAAATTTGCATTTCACTTCTTCAATTTTGGTCACTATTGGTTGTGAAAGGAGAAATTTATCAAGTAATGGTATTTTTGACCTCAACAATACTTCCAAGGTATCTTGTTTGCATTTATTTTGAAGAAATTTGAATTCATTTATAGAATAGTGATTTGAAAACTAAGTTTCATTTGAACAATCTGAATGTCATTTGAGTTTCAATCTAATTTAACACAAGAGATTAATGTAATTAAAGCCAAATTGGAGCAATCTTGGAGTATTTTTAGAACATTCTCGAAGCATTCTTGGAGCATTCTTGCAACATTCTTGGAGCAATTTGATCTAATGTGAGTAATTTAAGCTTCATTTGAACAATTTGAGTATAGTTTGAGCTTTAATTTAACTTAATTTCAAGCAATTGATATAATTAGAGCCAAATTGAAGCAATTAGAGCATTTTTAGAACAATTTGACTAAATTTGAGTTTAATGTCAACAATTTGACCTAGTATGAGCAATTTGAGCTTCATTTGAACAAATTGAGTGCAATTTGAGCTACATTTAAAGTTAATTCCAAGAGATTGACATAATTAGAGCCAAATTGGAATAATTAGAGCATTCTCAAAGCAATTTGACCTGATTTGAGTTTAATGTCAATAATTCAACCTAATGTAAGCAATTTGAATTTTATGTGAACAAACTTTGTATAATTTGAATTTGAATTTAACTTAATTTCAAAAGATTAATGAAATTAAAGCTAAATTGAAGCAATTTGACCTAATTTGAGCTTAATGTCAATAATTTGATCTAATTTGAGTAATTTGAACATCATTTGATTTAATTTGGGCAATTTGAGTTTCATTTGTACAATAATAGTCAAATATTATCAATGCAATGTAAACTAATGTCAATAGTTTGACCAATTTAGAACCTAATTTGAACAATTTTAGCATTTTTTGAGGCAAATATGAACAAATGAATTTAATTTCAACGGTTTGATTTAATTTAAGCAATTTGATGCACATTAATTTGAATTTGATGAATGTGGCCTAATTTGTTCTAAATTTCGATATAGGTGCCAATATCCAAAATTTTGTTGTTGAATATATGTTAATGTGTTATGGATGTTCAGATACAAAAAATTTGGAGTGAAGTGGAGCATATTCAAGGGATGTGTATTTTTGTAGCACAAGTTATATAAGTGCAATTTTAAATGCATTTTTTCTGTGATTAAAAAAGTTTCTACATTCTAAAGTGCAAATCTTAAGATTTGTAATTGTCATCTTTTATAAACTATAGCTCGAGCTTTGTTTATAATTGATGACTATATAGATATTGATATTGATAGTACTGGATTATGTCTATTCAATTTTCAAAATGTTTGGCATTTTGTTTTAGGAAAGAAAAGATAACAATTTGTTATTACAATGGCAAAGTTGTCAGTGAATATGTTA
Source organism: Pseudoscleropodium purum (assembly GCA_963969395.1). NCBI lineage: Eukaryota > Viridiplantae > Streptophyta > Bryopsida > Hypnales > Brachytheciaceae > Pseudoscleropodium > Pseudoscleropodium purum. The sequence goes on along the minus strand of OZ017805.1, from coordinate 12,151,224 downwards.
GCCATCCTATCATTCATTCAATGTTCAATGAGCTTTTTATGGGTAATACACCTAATTTTCAAGATTTATTAAATCCATTAAAAAAATATAATAAAACATTTGCGTTTATAAGTATGCATAGTAAATTTCAATCTAGACAAGCTAAGGGTCAAGGGATATGTACTTTTTGTGTAAATGGAGAGTTATGCCATCACGTTGGAGATTTAAAACTAAATCATGGTTGAAGATTTGTACAAATTTATTTTTTATATGATGATTTGTAAACCAATTGTTGGATAGAGATCTTTGATGATCTTGATTGTGAGATCGTTAATAACATCCAAGAGGTTTTAGAATCAATCAATGCATTGCTTTGTGGTTTTAAGTTTTTACATGATGTTCTTTTAGGACATAACATGGGAATTTGTATCTCCGGTGAGACTCCTACTAGTGAACAACATTGTCAATACAATTGACTTGTGGTTTTAGAGGTTGTTGCTCTTGTTCTTAACGAGCAACATTTAGAATCTAATTGAGATATTTTTCTTCACCGACATGGTGGGGATTTACAGTGAATAAAAGAAATTCCTCCAACTTATGATGCTTTATTCTACTTTTAGTTGTTTTCAAATGGTTGCTGTGGGTGGTCATCTACTTTCAAAGCAAATACTAGGGTGACTTCAAAGTCATTTGTCGAATATATGCTTTATAAGCGACCGGAATCTAATGTACTACATAGGGTTGGTAGATTATTTCAACAATACGTAGTAGATCAATATTTGCATATAGAACATAAAAACTTGCTTTTCATTAAATAACATTAAACAAAATTTTGAGCACAATGTTATCAATGCATTGTAGATGCTATACACAACAACAATGGAAGACGTATTGGATGTTGCATTGTTTTACCTACAACATTCATTGGATCTCTTTGATACACGTAGAAATTCTTTTACAATAATATGGTCTTAGTTAGAGTTTTAAGCAAACTAGATTTATATGTCACAATGACATATAATCTAAATTAATCTAAGATCATTGATAAGCTTGAACGAGATCAAAGTTCTCTCGATTGTTCAGATGTTGTAGTACCTGTCTTTGAGCTCAAATTAAAAGTAATAATGGATGAAATCACAAAGAAAAATGTATTGGAGGAGATGATTGCTTTTTGTCATACTATTGAGTTTCATAAGTGTGGTTTCTCTCATGCTTACATTATTTTTTGATTGAAAGACAAAGTCAACAATTGTAACTTGCAAATAGAGTTGTATATATTGAAATTCCAGATTTGAATAAGCAATAGCAACTTTATGCTGTAGTTGCTAACTACTAAGCACATGATTTACAATTCATGTGGTTTAAATAATCCCAATTGTTCATGCATGGAAGATGAAAATTGCTCCAAGCATTATCTAATGCAATCTTGAGATACCACCAAGAAATGTGGTCATGGTTACATTTTGTATTGTCATTGAAATGACAATCATTATATTGAAAAACGTATACATGGTCAAATTGTCTATTTGAACAATCAATGAATTGTGCTATACAATCCATATTTAATAAGCCGTTTTAATTGCCATATTAATGTAGAGGTTTGGAGTTTAGTAAAAATTGTGAAACATCTTTATAAATATATTGTTAAGGGTTAAGACTATAGGTGTTGTAGAAATAGATGAGGTTGTTGATGAGATAAAGGAACTTTTAAAGGGATATTATATTGCCATGCAAAAAGTATGTTGGAGACTCTTTGGTTTTGAAATTAACAAGAGTGATAATATTTTCCATTTATTCATTCATCTTTCAAATAGCAATATATTATTTTCTAAGAACAAACATCTTTGCAATTAGTGATTGATCAAAATACTAAAGCCAAACTTATAGAGTTTTTTGAACTCAATTGTTGCATTTGTGCCTTGATTGCTTCTGGAAATCAAGGCAATCATATGTTTCTTTGATATATGAATCTTCCATTGTAATATAAGTGGAAAGAAAAGAAAAATTTGTGAAAACGAAGACAACATAAGATAAAAGTTTTTGATAGAGTAAACATGGTTCTTATAGGACCTAAATTATTTTACTTGTATTTGTTGTTGACTCATGTTGATGCAACAAATTTGTTTGATGACCTATTTTGTTTTCTTAAGATAAGGTAGATTCGATGTACAACACTGCTTGCATTGCAAGAGAACTTTTACAAGATGATGGTGAATGGGAAAATTGTCTCCAGGAGGCAATTGTCATTGCATTGCCTAAACAAATTCACTGATTGTTTGCAAATTACAATGCTTCTTGTGTTTAGACAACCATTGAATCTTTTTGGTTTGTTGAGGAGACATATTGATGCTATGTCTGATGATTGAAGTAATGATCAAAAGTGATTTTGTTCATTAATGAACATTTGTCGCTTAATGATAAATGCATTGAGATTCTTTTTGTCATTCAAAATTTGAATGAATTTGGTTATTCAAATATTGTTGATATTGCTAATGATGCTAATGACAACAATAATCTAAATAATTTAAATATTAACTTTACAGAAGAGGACGTGGACAAACTAAATGAAGAACAACGCATTGTTTTCAATGTAGTTACTAATGCCATTTTCGAATCTCATCGTCCATGTAAGTAATTTTTCTTGAACGGCCATGGAGGTACCAATAAGATTTCAGTATACAAGACCATATTAAATTATCTTCAGGGTTGTAATATTAAATGTATGGCAATGGCAACAAGTGGAATTGTTCCTTGTCTTTTGTATAAAGAATAAATAACACATTCTTCTCTTGCCATACAATTACATGATAAATCAACATATTTGATTAGTGCCCAATCATTGTTAGCTCAAAGTTTACATGAAGTACAATTAATTGTACTTGATGACGCTTGAGTTAAATATGGATTTCTGATTGAAGCAATAGTTCTATCATTGCAAGATATTTGAGGTATTGATACTCCGAATGGCGGTCTTGTAGGTTTATATAGTAGTGATTTTTGCCAAACTTTACTTGTTGTAGGTGGAGGTCATAAGCAAAGTGTTGAGGCTTGCTTGCAACGTTCATATTTGTTTTCACTAATGCAACATTTTCATTTGGCCATTAATATGCGTTTACAAAGTCAGTTGGATTTTCAACAATTTTTATTAAATATTGGTGAAGGTAAAACTAGTTTAGAGGTAAAGCTATTGGTTGAAATAGTTGCACATGGACATTCTCTAAATGAACTCATTGATGCAATTTTTGATGATTCAGTTGATTTCTCTAAGTGTGTAATTTTGATTGCCTAAAATGATGATGCCCAAAAAATCAACCATAAAATCATTGACTGTATGCTTGGTGATGTGCATTAATGTTTTACTTAGCGCTGATTTTATTCACGAAAATGATGAACACGCCTATCATAATCTTATAGAATTTTTAAATTCTCTATATTTTAGTAGTTTTCTACTTCATCAATTAAATCTTAAATGTGTTCAATATGTGATGTTGCTAATAAATTTAAATTCAGTAAAAGGTTTGTGTAATGGTAGTTGCTTACTTTTATTACAAGTATTTCCATCTGTATTATTGTGTGAAATTGTGGGAAGGCGTCATTATGGCCAAGAAGTGTTGATTTCAAAAATCACACATCATTGCAATGATAGTTGCTTGCAATTTACACTATGTTGGAGACAATTTCTTGTCACTCGTGCTTTTGCAATGACAATCAACAAATTGCAAGGCCAATCAAATAATTGAGTTAGCATTTATCTTCGAAATGAAATATTTAGCCATGATCAATTATATGTGGCTTTATCTCGTGGTAGACATCCTATAAACATTAAGGTTACTAATGACAATTCAAATGCCATGGGAATAATAAAAAATGTGGTTTACCATGAGATTTTTGTATGACATTGTCTTAGAGATTCCTATATATATTTACATTTGAATCAAGTGGATGGAAAAGTTAAGAGTTTATTTCAAACTCTACATGTTTAGGGTTTATGCATGCTTTGGTGATGTCCCCTTCCATCCAACTAAATTATTTTGGTGTCCATCATTATTTCATTGAGATAGCCTACCATATCTATAAATATGGTAGGATGATATTTGTAGTTGTTTTGGTACATTCATTTATAGTCAATGGAAGGATATTTAAATGCATGCATCTCTAGATGCAATCTATTTATAAAATTTATCACTTGTTTTTGAGAATATGCAAATACTTAGATATGCAAAGATTCTAACTTATAAATTTTAACTTGAATATATCTCATTTAAACAAATTTAGATTGCAGTATATTCAAATGATTAGGAAGATTTTTATAATTTACTATTTGAATCTTTTATTGAAATTATAATCTTTATTCTACATTTTTATAGGTAGAGATTTTGCATGTTCTTTAATTGTAAAGATTTTGATTCCAAAAATATTGAAATTACTCTACATTTTATCATATATATATTTGTAGATTATTATACAAAGATTAATATATTTTTAATTGAAGATTTTCTTGAAATTGAAATTATTGCTCTACATATTCAAATGTCAAGATTCTACTTACATTGTTCACTTGATGAATTTCTTTTTATTGCAATGTTTTCATCTTTGCAAAGTTTTTTTTTGTGAAAATTATTATGTAAAGATTTTCTTTTATTACTTTCTATTGCACTATATATATATTTTCAAAAAATATTGTATAAAAATGTCAATATTTTCATTTAAAGTGTAGGAGTACGGAAATTCAAACCCGGTAGAATTAGACTATAATAGAAGTAGGATAGACTAAATTTTTTTGATTTTTGGATAACCTATAGGGATTTTGGCTCCATTAGGGGTATTCCTAGAATAGTCAATTCTCGGATTACTAGAAATGTTACAGATGCCTTGTTACCAGATTCAAGATAGATCTAAAATCTAGAAAAGGTCCAAATGAAAGGAACCTACAACCTAGGGTTCTGATCTAGGGAACTAGGGCACTGTTATGGAAACGGTCTCCTATCCGTTCTCTGCCAGGAACTATCTGCTGCTCGTTGGGTATTTAAACCCACCACCACTCTATTTTTTTCTATTTGTTGAACTCCATATGCATATAGTTGAGTGAAAGAGTGGTGAGTTAGTAATCGTGCCAAGGAGAGAAGGGAAAGGTCAGTGCCGTTTGTACCAGATTAGGTTTTCTGGTGTTGGCACCTCATGGTGGAGGTTGGCAATCCGCCTCCCTAGAAACTAGTAGTTGTGGCCCGGATAGTCTATTCTGTCATTTCTTTCGATCTGGACTTTCGGAAGTAGCTGGAGGAGGATCTAATTTGTATTGGATGTGTTGGACTATTACGGAAGTCGTCGAACATCAAGAATGAGGAGCTGATTCAGGAGCTCATCTATAGGGTTTTGAATCAATACGAGTTGACACTGAGAGGTCGACCTATAGCATGGACGGAGGATGTTTGAGCGGATGTATACTTGTTCAGGAAGAACAGATCCAGATTAGCCTCCCAATTGAATAAATATGTGAGTAGAAAGTTTTAGAGTCCGGCTAATGCGAAGGAGGGTTATGCCATTAGTGAGTGTAGAAATGAGAGACATAGACAGGTGCTAGAGTTTCTGATTCTGATCTTGTATCCGGAAAAGCCTACCTGGATTACGATCACGATGGCTAATACCATCTTTAGAGTGTTGGAAGATTGGATTGTGCATTGGAGAAGAGTGATTGCAGGAATAGTTTTGAAGTTGGTTGATCATGTGTTGAGGTGAAAACAAAGTCCTATCAATCTATATTTGTTTCACTTCTACTACCATGAGGAGGTTCTGAGTGGTTAGGAGACAATACAATATGACACTGGAGTCAAGCTTTTGGAGTATGATGTCATAGATGAAGTGGAGGACTAGTTGGAATCTGAAGAGGGAGGATGACCAAAAGGAGAAGAAATTTCTGAGTGTAAAAAGAAGAAGTCCACAAATTCGGCTACATGAGGGAAGTTGCTAACTCCGGAAAAGGGAGAGCCTAGCCAAGTTCCGTATCCAAACGAAGACCTGAATTTCTTTGAAATCGGACTCTAATAGATGCAACAAGCCTAGGAGATGTATGGCAAGATGGCAGAATTCCTACTCGACATTTTAGATGAACTAGAGGTAGATCCAGGCAAGATTCTGGATGAGATCAGACAACGATCGGATCCGGAAGAATTATGTAGGAAGGACAAGCAAATCCAGAACTTGGAGAAGGAATGGAATGACTTCTAATCCTAGTTAGAGTAGATGGAAGGGGAACTAAATATGGCAAGTCAAAAGGAGACTGATGCTCTCCAACTCATCCACAGCCTAAAGGAACTAGTAGAGCAACTGGAGCATATCGATATCAGATCTAACCTTTACAATGTTTGGTTGAAAAAGAAAAGCCATATAACTAGATTGAAGGTGGTGACGATCTTGGTTGATTTTGAAGCTCAGATGAGTGTTATTTTGAAGGAGAGGCGCTAATTTCTAAGACACCAGGATTCAGATAAGACTATAGACTTATCAAGGTTTTCGAAAGTCTCTAATAACCATTTCCGAAATACTTTGATCAAATAGACTCCAATCCGATAGACTTCTAGTGTTTTGGTTTAGCTACAATTGGAAGGATTGAAGTCTTTCCTAACTCCATTTGCAAGTCCGTCAATAAGTCAAGCAAGGACCCCACCAACAAAGTAGGTGGTACTCAAGCTTGAAAAAGAGCCAAGTGGGAGATCCATTCTAGCGCCACAAGAAGTTTTCGTCCAACCAAGTCTTCCGTTAGCTTATCCGGTTCTAACTAGAAATATCAACATCCGCAACAACCTCATTGACCGGATTGGTGCCATGAAAAACCCAACCCGGTTCCATTTAGAAGATTTCTTGCCTATGCAATATTCATCACCCAAATGAGATCGTGTTGAGATAGTTTTGAGTGACTCATAGTAAGCAAAGAAGCCAGAGATTGAGGAAATGGAGGATTCCAATGAGGAAGAAATGAAGACTAAAACAAAGACGGAAACAGAGGAAGATGAGTCACCTCCACTCGTCTAATGTAAGATTCAGACCTGGGCAACAACCAAAACTACTCCAGTAAAGGCTTTTGTGAAGATACTAAGAAGTGAAAGCAAAAGCAACTCAAAGAAGATACGTAGGGGGAGGTAGCTAGTAGGTTGTCTCTAATTAGTTAGGATTTTCATTTTTAGATTCCGGAACGGGTTTTCCATGCATGGGCCCGAATTTTGAATTTCTCAAAATAATTGACCTTTGCCTTTTCAGATTTCTTGGGGGCGGGTAGTTGTGTGGTTGCCTTGGTTTTTGGGGCGCCTTTTTGGCTTTTTGGCTTTAGTTTTGGTTTTAAGGGCAAGCAAGGTTATTGCCCTTTTACTCCATCCTAGTGCTTATTCAATTGTATTTCATTTTTTTCTATAATTTGAGCCACCCGATGGACATTCTAGCTCTAATTTTGTGCAAAGATTGTTGTTGGTTTGTTTATTGGAGTGTTGAGATGTAAGAAGGATGGGTGAGGAGGAATCCGGATCATAGGTAACTAGGCTAGCTTGAGAGAGTATGTTCGGAATAGAATTAGACGTGTGAGTGAGGACTTATGCGTGGTGCCTTTGAACTATCGGAATGGTAATTTGGTCAAGCTAAAGAATAGTGTGAGGATAGGTTCAGAATCATGTGCAATTTTGTGTGGAGATTAGCGACCGCCATCGGAAATCTACACTCATTTGAAGGCTTGCCAACCTCAGAATCCGTCTAATAAGCTAGGAAAACTACCCTTCTATTAGTTCCGAGTGTCTTTGATTCATTGTTATAGTAGAGGGGATTGGAAGTAATCTTGAGTGACTTGCTTGCCCAATCGGCCATTTGGAAAGTTGTGAGGGTATCAACTATCCTTCTCTACCATAACCTAATGAGTTGCTTGTGTGTTTGTTTGTTTTAGTAAGACTAGAGAGTGTGAGAAACCAGAGTGGTGAAGTCCCTACCCCTCCAAAGACCAATAGTGAATCCTTTGATGGTAAAACAGAGGAATAGAAAATTAGTAAATTGAAGAGACGGAAACCAGAATTCGAGTGAGTGATGAATCTAGATAGGATTCCAAAAAGTAACCAGAACTGAAAAAGAAAAAGAAGTTAGACAAAGTGAAAAAGAAGGAAATCCGGATACCGTAGTTTGCAACAACATTCTAGAATTCCCTAGAATGATATTTCATGTCATCTTACAACGTTTTGGGTTGTAAAGATACCTACGCCTAGATCGCGTGTATGACATAAAGATTATACATACTTTATTAATCTACATTCTATTACATGAAAAATTAATGAAAAGAATACATTTAATGTATAGCAAAGCAAGTGCCAACTACTAGTATTTATTAAATAACTAGTTATCCTTGTATCAATGATGCATTGTTTTCATCACTAGGGTGGTAGAAGTCCATCAAAATTCCACATTCTTATCATCAAAATGGAATAAAAACAAACATATACTATAAAACTCAATCTCCACCACACATTGCTATGAAATAATAATATTACAAAATGATGCAAAGGCCAATTGAAGTTATGTCTGTAATGTACTAAAAAAAGTCCAAAATATAACTATGCCTATTAAGTATTCATTTTCATGATGAGGATGCATTGTTGCATCCACTAGAGATGTAGGCATCTATGGAATACTTGATTATGGTGATTTGCATTGAGGGATTTTTATTCTTAGATTTGAAGTCCTTGCCCTCACACATGGCTTTCAAGCACTCATTATACTATCCATATATGTCTAGCTTGATGAGAAAGCCTTGTCCTTGCACCATGAGTTTCACTTGCTTGTATCCCACCTTAATTATGTATTTTTGTCAATGTACTAAAAAAATGTAGGTGTCTAATATTGAAGTTGAATGGAATTGACATGTCTTGGATCCAAATTTGGATTTGTAAGTGCTCAGGTAAGCCAAAATGGCTTTGGATCATTATCAGCTAGACAAACTGCAACAAAATTACCTACAAACGTATCACAAATTACATTGAACAAAAGATGTGGGCAATTACACCTGCAACTAACAAAGGGTGCATCCCCCCCAAATTGTATGTATGCTCTGCCATTATCTTGCTACCTTTCAACTTCCTTAGCATTTACTATAGAATTAATTTAAAAACAACCCAATTGTAATGTTTTTTCAATGAGAAGAGGTTCATTTAATGTGCTCTTGACTCCCTTCTAGTACTTCCATATAGGAGCAAACATCTTGCCATAATCTCTAAACATGTCATCATTAACCATTTAAATTTAGAGCGCAATGAAGCTGTAAACCCTTGCAAACTTTATCAAAGTACTACATCTTCTATGGAGCCAAGGGTCATGGCACACCTATAGAGATATACATGCGTCTATCTCTAGTCTTTTTGAATACTTGAATTCCTTTGCTTTCCTTTGATAACCAATTAACATCAATACAAAAAATCTTGTATTGCATCAAGGGCCATCCATTGGAGTCCTTGTAAAACTTAAATTGCTGAGCTTCAAAATGACCCTGAAGAAAATTTGCACTTGTATATAAGTATTTGACAACAAATTGTTTGAAATCAAAAACCTCTTCAATGAGGTGAGGGATGACAAGTTGTGTTTTGCAATCCATAAACAATTTCATGAGCTTTGGAATGGTAGGATAGTAATTTGTCTTCAACTTGTTGTTCCAATGCTTGAAAAGAGCATTGATGTCTATGTGAGTGTGTTCACAATAGAAAAATTGATGTAAATCTTGTAGAAAATGGCTCTATAGACGAGGAGAAAGCAAAAGCAAAGATCCAATAATTTTTGTTGTCTCCCAAGGCATTGTTGAGCTGAAGAATCATTACCAGAGGAAAAGGCTCTATTGCGATTGCTCCTAGCTGGGGAGTGGAGAGAGATTCTTTGCAAATATCAACACCCTTTAATATAGCCTTTGACAAATAAAAAAAATTTTTAGCCTCTCTAAATAGTTCATGAGAAGAAAACTTTGGCTTCACCTCTAAATCTTGCAGTAACCTTATAATGGATTCGACAATATGATTTGAATCCATTAGAAAGATGTTCAATCCATAGTATGCATATCAAATGTCTCCATATCCATGAGCAATCATACTAGTGATAGCAATTGACATTTTCATGTAAGAATTGGTCACCTTGTTTTTGTGAGAATAATGAGGAGAAGCCGTTTTAGGGTGATCCATTTTGTTATAGATTATGGTAAGAACCTTTTTTTAATACATCTTAGGCAAAGAGCGGTTCACATAATAGAATTCTCAATTGGCCTTTTGTCTCTCTAATTGAACTTTTAATTTCCTCATCACATTGTCTACACCTAGCAAACTGGGGTGACAAGGCTTTGGAGCAAATTCTAGAAAAGATGATTACTAGATCCTACTCAATCCGCTTGCTAAAATATGTTGCAATTGAAAAGTTGAATTCATGGTGTTGATCTCTAGTAATTTGTCACTCCATCAAAATGTTGATGACAAAACCATAGAAGGAACTTTCTCCTTTGATATAAGGGTCCTCAATTTGTATGGCATTGGATCTAATTCTTTCTCCATCAATAATTGAAGAGTGGACATAGCTTGCACAATGTGTGGACAAGGCTTTTTCAATCTGAGGTTATCATAATGTTTATGTTTCTTATCCTCTTTCACCATTTTCTTATACTTATAATAGATAGCCTTTGATACTCCATGGATGGTCTATGAAGTAGTCAAGCAAACTTCAATTCTTTCCAATGTAATCATGTCATTTCCATTTGCAAAGATTCTTCCCAATGTAATTTCTATTAAATTGATAATTTCATGTAATTTGGGTATCTCAAACAACTTATTGAACCATAGCATCACAATCATTTAGGATGTAAATGGGAAAAATGATCCTTACTGAACTCCAAGTCATGAGTTGAACGATTGGTTGCAAAAGGCTATTTATCTCATTTAGGTGGTCCGAGTTTGATTCCTATTGAATTCGTTTGAGCGGTGATGAGATATACTTGACTTGGTGCTACTAAGTGAGCTTTTTAAGCAGGAAAGTTATAACAACCAACTAATCCCCTATCCAAAATTGTGACAAGTGTATGACACATGAACAAAATCAAAAGTGATTTTATTCACTACAAATTTTTTGGAACCTAAAGCCCTATATTTAAAAGACTATTTTGTGTGAAAGTCAATAAAAAAATGAAATGATGATAACATACAAAGTATCAAATGTTTATGTAATCATAAATACATTAAATATTCTAAGAAAGTGCACTTGCTGCGCAAAGTGACTACATACAAGTAATATATAGAAGTAGTCTTAATACAAATCTATAAACAAATCCAATCATAATATTTGAAACCACAACATCTACTTGAATACACGTGATATAAAATCATATAAATATGTCTATGATTGTGCTATAATGTTGTCGTGGAAAAATTAAAAAATCACAAACTATAAAATTTTGACTCTAATATTAGAAAACGTCTTCACAATATCCACTATATAATCAAGTGGAGTCGTATGAAGACAAGCTCTTGTTGATGACATCAATTTGAACAAAAATGATTTAAAAGACACATTCTACAATGTCCTTCTTGACCTTGGACTTCCATGCGGTGACAAGGGAATTTGTGTCCTTCTATATCGGCTCTTGTGTCTCATATACTTTCCACCACAATCCTTTGGTGGAGTCCCAACCACTATAAAATTCTTCAACATTTTGCCCTTGTGATATGGGTCAAAAATACTAAATTAGAATACAATTTGGATGATTTGGGTTATTAAAAGGATTAGACAAAACTCTAGTAATCCATGTAAGCTTCTCTTCACCATCAACCAATCAAATTGCAACAAAATATCTTTCAAAAACATCACACACGACATGGAAGGTTGGCAACGGGTGATTACAATGTTGTCCTACAAAGACATCATCCTCAACAAATTCCTTACAAAACTCACCATTGTCTTCAAGTTCATCCTCCTTTGTCATTTTGATTTGAGTACAAGGTCAGAAACCTTCGTTTAATGCCTCAGATGGTGCAATTGACTCATTCAAGTTTGCTTTCACTACTTGCCAATAGAACACTAAGTGCTCAAACTACCTCCTATATTCTCTACTCTTGTCTTCATTACATAATGCCTCCTAATATTTGATAAATTCAGATATACCCTTTGAAATGTTGTCTACACCATGCATTGAAAGGGGGGGGGGGGGGGGAATGGGTACAAATTGCCCACGAGGCCATAGACTCTATCTTTCAAAGTCTTCTTTAAACAATTTGATCCCCCCTTCTTCTAGAAGCTAGTCATTGTCCGTACAATACTTCTTGTACTTTATAATTAGAACACCTATAGAGTTGAAATAAAACTTGAATTGTTGGACCTTTGTATGACCAACAAGTGCTTCTCTTTCCAAAATGAAGCCTTCTATGAAAGCTTTGAAATCTAGTACCTCCTCAATCATATGAGGAATTGTAAGTACAAAATCAACATCTATGAAAGACTTCATTAAAGACGGGATGGTAGGGAAGCTTTCTTTCTTCAATTGTATGCTCCACCTCCCAAACAATGCGTCAATATCTTCATGAATGTGACCTACCAACATGAAATTGACATACACCTCCCAAAAGATCTTCTATGCAATTAGAAGTGACTAGAATGCAAATACAAATTGGTTTTTGTTGTCTCCTATAGCATTGTCCGTTTGAATGTTAAAAACTAGAGAAAGAGTACTTTTTGGAATTGAGACTTTGGACTTTTTCCAAAGCAATTACTTGCACATTTCAACTCTGCTCAAAACCACTTCAAATAGAAGAGTTGAACCCGTTTCAACAAACAATTCCTGAGAGGAGTACTTTGGAGGGATGTCAAGGTCTCACAAGAGCTTTGCTAATGACCCTATTGTGTAGTTTGAATCATACAGGAAAATATCAAGATCATAATACGCATAATGCACATTACCATGGCCGTGAGCAATCATTTTGGTTACAAATACCGGCAATTTTGTCAATCTGTCAAGTTGCTTGCTCTTGTGGGAGAACATAAGAGACGCTGATTTGGCATAATCCATTTTGTCATGCATGATTGTTAAGCATTTGTAAGGGTAGGCGCAAGACCTATATCGATTTGCATAATAATTATCTCAATGAGCTCGAGCTAATGCATTATGTGTTTCTAATAGATGATCCCATTTCCGTTGTAACTCAATCAGAGTGGTCCTTCTTTGTATTTGATATCTATCATAGTCAGAGCAACAAGTGAAATTATCTCCAAGCTTCTTTATAAAGTATTCTAGAAAATACAATCTCCTGACTTTATTGATGCTTGAAGTTGAGACTTCTTTTAATCCAATACATCATTTGCTTTGTTGACCTCAAGAATAGTCTCTTTCCACGTGAAGGTGGCAAATAAAACCCTTGACACTACCTTTTTTCCAAAAAAAAGAGAGTGTGTGTGATGCGGCATATGGTCAACTGACTTCTCTAGTATGCATTTCAACATTGTGATGACCTACAACGTATGCTTTTGTATCTTTTGTATGCCCAAATTTCCATGCGATTGAGCTTGTTCACTTCTTGTAGTATATTTTTGAAAACGGTGGAAGGTTATTTTGAAGAAACTTGCAATATGTCTCCATGCTACCATATATACATCAATCCCTTCAAGAGTGATAAGCTTCTTGTCCTAAGAGTCATGGTGAACTTATCGATACACATCCAACTTCATGTGGTAGTGAAACTCAAATGTTGTCTTGTGATACATACATTCACAAAAAGCTCAAATCTTTTTTTTTAGAAAAGGCTGAACACAATTGCTTGAGCAACAAACCTTGCTTGAAACATAATTAATAGACTCTTGAGTGAGTAGATCACTCACTTTTACACAAATTGGAGGAGAAGGGGGATTCTTCATGATATTTATATAAGGGCTTACACTCAATGAGGACGCTTGTGATAGGCCCACTTATCGATGATTATACTTAGCTCAAACCTCATAGTCATGGAGGCTGACTCCATTTAAGTACACTTGATAAATGGGCCATGCTTGAAAGAGTACTTCCATTCTTTTGGAACGTTTGTAACGTCAAGTGACTTTGAGATTTGAACCGTAACAAGAGAATCTCCTAGAGGCTTATTACAACCTAAAATAAGATCTAAGTTGATGTTGTGATAGATTCCCTTAGCCACAAGTAGTCCATTAGCATTGTACAGGACAACAACTTTCATCATCCATAACCATCTAGGTACGCCATCGCAATCGACAACGTTGATAATCTCCCTAGACACATTTGTAATGTCTTCACTATTGGAAGAAAATTCTTGAGAAGGATTTTGGATTGGCTCCATGATAACTACATAGAGATGCACAATTGTCACCTGAAAACTTCCACTGAACCTTCAAAACAATACTATACACATTAAAGTATATGACATTGCTTGTCAGTCAAGTTTAGTCAACATGAATGATTGTACATGAGATAGATTACTCAACGCTAATGATATTGAAAATCTTATTCAATACAAAGAAAATGAAACATTGATTAATCTAACATTCCAAGATAAAGTCACAATAATAAGGATTCATCAAAAAATAACTACATATATATTACTTTTAGGCTTATAAATATTTTCCAGATACACTAACTTAATTTGAGTCTAATGAAGGAATAACGCTAGGAAATATATCTAATGTTCATGAAGACATTGTTGAGAAAAAGGTAGATGAATAAAAGAAGCCGGAAGTGGTGTGTAGAATCCATTCAAATAAATTTGAGGAACTTGCATCTACATTTCTAATTAAGCAAATAATAATTTAATATTAAGTCAACTCAATTTATAATTAGAAGTACTCTTGGAAGTATGACTTTTAGAAATTGTAGTAGCTCAACTCCCATCAAGTTGAATATAAACCACCTAGATTTATAAACTACAAACATATTAGACTTTAATTCTCATCTACAATTGAAAAAAATCTAGACATTATTTCTAAAGTACAAACACTTTCATGTCTAATTGACATGAAAATCACTCTTTATTCTCTTAGTCCTCTTGAGTAGCTACATTCGGTCACTTCAAGTCGACTTGACTTGAAAATTAATCCTTGTCTTATTGATAATTCACTTGAAGTTCAAACTAGTTTAACTCTAGTAGATTTGAAATGAAAAAATTGATGCTTTTATTCCAACAGACTTATGTATTTCAACTTACATTGAATTGAACAAAATAATACACTTTATAATTAAACTTTGTATCTATGTCCATACAATTCAAATAGACTTGATTTGAAAATTAACTTTTCTCTTGTCGATAATTTACTTGAGATTCAAAGTTGTTCAACTCGTATTGAGTTGAGTAGCAATAACTAAAGTTGCTTTTTCACTACGCTAATGTATGTTCAACTCATATCAACTATTGAGTTAAATGAATAAAAATACTTCACAATTCTATTTTGTATCCATATTAGTTCAGTTCAAGTCAAATCGTCTTGAAAATAAATACGCACTTATCAATAATCCCCATGAGGTCACAGTACTTCAACTTGTATCAAATTGAACAAACCAAACTATAATTACTATTTTACTAGGCTGAGTTACTTCAACTTGTCTCGAGTTGAATATACATCACCTTGCACTTAGTTTTTTTTATTTGAGGTCATTTCAATTCAACTCGCATTGACTTGAATTAATTAACTTAGTAGATTAGCCTATTCTATGAGAATACGCAAATTCAACTTGCATCAAGTTGAAGTCCAAAGTGGCTAACAATTGATGAGTGGATATGGACACAATTTTTCATCTCCATCCGTAAAATCTGGCGCTTTTCACAAAACATTCTCAAATCAAGTTTCTCAACGATTTGACAAAAAACAAAGCAACAATTCGATTCATAGAAAAATATGCAAAACACACAATGAATACAATCATTGCATTGAGTTATAGCCCGGTACAATATTATAGTAATGCAACATTGTCAAACATGATCACTATGAACAATGCATTCATACAGAATACTCAACACTTTAAAAATACTCACTAGAGTATGTTACATTGCTAGTGCCAAATCTTTATAGTAGTGCTAACAATATCTTATCACTGAGAATGAAATAATTGCAAAATATAAACGACACAATGGCAAGCTGAGAGACATAATACAAGTGACAAGCTAATGCAAGTGAAAAATGCAACGTAAGAGCAAACACACCATCAATCACAGACAACAAATACACAACCAAGAAGCCACGAAGAAGAGAATGGAGAGCAAACTAATTTGTAAGACAGGAAACAAAGCACCACATTTAGGTGCAAAAATCCAAATGGAAATTTCAAACGGCCACAGGAAAAAGCCGCATGTTAGAAATTAGAAGGACCCTCTTTTTCTTGAAAGTGGACACATTCCATATTTCAAGCAAAAGAGTTTCAGCCCTTGAAAGTCAATGTAGTCTTTCTTGAGGGATACAGATTCTTTGGCTAGGTTTTAGGCAAAGTCATAGGACGTATCATATATTTTGATTTATTTTATATATTTTTTAATTTCATATCAAAATTGGAGTTGTTCAAATTTTATTACTTTTGGAGGAATTCTCAAATCCAATTGTCTCCTCAAGGCTTTAATCAAATTTTGGGCAGATTATTGTAACCTCAATTTTTGTTCAATTTTTAAAAACTTTTCTACAATATAAAAATTGTGGTTAGCCTTAAAGGCCTTTAATTTTTATTTCAAATCGTGTTTGAAAAGAAAAGTTGTACCACAAACAGTTTGAAAATGAATTCAAAGGACAACAAAAAAAATTACAAAAAATCAAAATAAATTCTAATTTTTTTTATCTCTAAAATGTTATATTTTTGTCTACACATGAAGCTTTCATTTGTTCTGTTTGGACTAATAATGAGAAAATTAAGGGGAATCTTGTTTTTTGGGCAATGTAAACATCTTTTTCAAAAAACTTGTAGGATTCATTTTTGAATGCAATTTTGACAATTTTTCATTACTTTTTTTAGAATGTTGTGTTTATTTTAGTAATATAACATTATTTTTTTTTAGTAATATAATCTCACCATTGGGATTCTTGTCTTTCAATCCCATCTTGGAGCTATTAATGGTTTACTAGTTCTTCTTTCCATCTTAGACATACTTCTACTTAGCAATTTTTTTTAGTATAAAAATCAAGTGTGCTTTGTTTGAATCTTATTTTGTGGACTTTGAACTCAATTCTTCAATATAAATTTTTTAATTCAAAATTAATACAAGAAAATTTTACAAATGGCGATCAAAGTCATCTAAAATTGCGGGTCAGTGTTTAAAAAAACTTTCTTTTTCAACTTTGATTGCTAATATCTTTCAATCTATATGGTCAAACTTCATGCAACTTTTACCACATGAACTAAAAGAAATGCATAGGAGGGAGGGAGAATGCATGTAGTGAGTTTAATTGACCTCAAATTAAGTCGATTTGCATTAAATTCAAGTTGGGTTTCCTTAAATTCAAGTCAGTTAGGATTATATTCAAGTCAAACTGCCATGATGTCAAGTCAATTTTACTTAGAATCAAGTCAAACCTTCTTGAAATGAGGTGGAACAAGCTTTATTTCTAGTAGGGACAACTTCAATTCAAGTTGATTCGACTTGATTTGAAGTTGTCCCTCCTAGAAATAAAGCTCGTTCCACCTCATTTCAAGATGGTTCAACTTGATTCCAAGTAAAATCGATCACAACACCAATAAATTCAACTTCAATTTAAGAAATATCCAATAGAGAAACAAAAAGATTCAACTCATATCGAACTACATGCACCCTAAAAGCCTTTTTTGGATAATCAGAGACAAACCTCAAAATACTCAAAGGTCTCCGAAACAAGGTTTTCACATCGAGCAAGTTTGGGCCATCGAACAAGACGGACAGATAGGTGGTCTATCGCACAATTTTTAGAATTTGGGGCTTTAAATTTTGTCAAGTAAAATAAAGTTACTATGAGTTATATTTACTACGTAATATAGTAGTCCATGCTGGAGTTCACGCACAAACGCTATGGGTATTGGGTGCAGACGTATTGGCCAAGCGTGGACAAAGTTGTATGGGCTTGGCCACGAACGGGCAGGAACTTCGAAGTCATGTGCGTAGATATTAAAGTTCAAGTGGAGACGTGGGTATGGACGAAACCGGGTGGACATCCAAAATGCCAAGGTGCTAACTTAAGGTACAGGACGGGGATGTTGTTGTATGGGCACGAACTTAGACGAGTGCGGACATTTAGGTTTTGGGGGTGGACATCTTCGTGTGGGTGTGGACGAAAATAGTCTGGGTGCAAATACAGTTGAGTGTGAACATAGCCTATCTAGCAGGGAGCTATGTCAATTGGGCCATAGACGTTGTGGGCCGCAGTTGGAGGTGCTGGCTTGTTTTGTAAGTGTTTAAGAGGTCTTCAAGCTTTATGAATAGAAATGGATAGTTTTATAATAAGTTGGTTGCAAGTTTCTAACATTGTCAATTAGAAATTGTTAAATATAAAGCATGTAGTATATCTTTATACTTAACCATTTACTATATAAAAAGGATTGTTCAAAGGTAGTTTTTCAATATATCTCTTCTAAAATTTTACTAAATTTTTTCTTAAATGTCAGTACTTATAATCTTATATTTAGGTGTGGACGTAAAAACTCATTTAAAACAAGCCATTTTCTTGTAGTGATTGCACTTACTATATAATCATGTATGACCAATAAATAACCTATACTCATGCAATTGTCATTATGATAACCAAAAGTATTTATAGATTTTATGCAATTGAACATACAGTACCAATACAATGAACCTTTACTTTAATAATACATGGATCCTTGCACTAGTTATCAAAAGAACTCCTTCTTTAACATCTTTTCACCTTGAATGTGAGATTCAAGTGTCTTCATAAGGATCTTGATCTACCTAATGTATTGATGTTGTCGTTGCATTATTCAAACAACTTGACCTATAAAATTCTTGAGTAAAGAGCCCCGCCCAATGAGCATCTTGAATGCATACATCCTCATCTCTTGGTGCTTCGTCGCAATTGCAATCATTGTCATCTTCTTCATCTTTGCTTCTAGAACCTTCTTCATTGTCAAAGCCATGTGAAGAGAGATGCCCTTTGACCTCTAAATTATCATTTCGAAGCTCTGTAATGACTCTTCTTCTTTTACAATTCCTATTCACTATCTTTTTGTGCTGTTTTGCTACATGATCTTCTACATCTGAATTTATAGTTGGGCCCTTTGATCTTTGCAAACAATAAACGTTGGTATTCTCAACGTGGGCCTTGGAGTAAATGTTTCCAGAAATGGTGTTATCACAACGTCAATGCATGGTGCTCCAATTCCGTGGGGGTGGGGGGATGTTTAGGGGTCCTTGACAATGATGCTCCACGAGTGTTTTTTCCTCTACAAGCACCACGATGCAGTGATCTATATTTACCCACAGTGATTGGACGAGAGGCTTGAAGGGGTCTACCACCTTGAAGAGTATTAAATACATTTTGTATTGGGACTCGAGCATTCTTCATTAAGACTAATCCTTCTTCCACATGTTTAGAGGTAGGGCTTGAAGTTATCGTAGTAGAGAGTAATGTAGAATGTTGTCCTGGTGAGCTTTGTCCATGACCAATGGTAGAAAACATCATCTGTGAGGTAGCATTTGTCCTAATTTGTGTAGGATGTGGAATGTCATCTTTTTCTACATGTACATGTGAAGGGTCAAAATGCATTGCATAATCAATGTCCATTTCATTTGTTGGAAGTGTGTGGGCCATAGGTGTCTTTCTAATGTCTCTACACGATGACCTATTGGAAATCTGCTACCACTAGCTTAGCCACATATATGTCTCTTACTACCATCGCCATCATGGCTTGACAACTTGTGAGCGCTTTTTTACCCACCTTTGGTAAATAAGCAATCACAATTAGGTTCTAGGATTTTTGAGGTTCTATCCCATGGGTGTACTAATGTCGGTCCATTGTGCCTTCTAAGCAATGAATCTTTTCTAGAATTCCTACTCCTATGATTTTATGACCTTCCCTAATTTTGAACCTTTTACTATAGATGTTAAGTATTGTTTTATAATTCCAACTAAACTCCCTTTCCGCTCTTTGAGTTCCAAACTTCTCCTAACAATTTACCATTTTTTGGACAATTGACATTGGTTTCCCTTAGATCTTAGTTTACACTATCTATAATGATAACAAAATTTAATTTCAGACTTCCCTATTGAGAGTTACTAAGGGATGAAGTTTGATTGCTATTAGGTACTGTCGCAGCACAGGGCAGGTAAATTCCCCATTATACTCACAAAAATCGCTCTAGAGTATAACTAAGTGACTCTAAAGATCGAACCTACGAGATCCTGTGAAGTATCTAGCTCTATTAAGTGGTTAAGCTCAGTCAGTATCCCAATCTTACTTTCCGGTCCTAGATCTAGAACCAGAAATACCACCACACCGGATAACTATAGACAGGATTACTCCTTCTTCCGATCCTACTAACTATCCGGTCTGTGCAAATATCCAAATCCCAGGATCTTACAACTTCCGATCCTGGAAATCCGTCCTGACCAATCCGGTCCAGATGGTCATCATGTATCCGTAATCCTATCCGGTTTGGTTTTGCCTCTGTTTCACCATCAGAGGGGTCGCCGCTTAATTTTGAGAGTGGTAGGCCCACCACTCCTTCCGTGACTTATAGTGGCTGAAGACCCACTGTCCTACTTCCTAAACTCCTAAGCTAATCCGGATCCGGTTTGGTCCTTCACAACAACCCAGATAGCAATTCGGGTTGGAGGTCACACAAAGACCCCACACTCGACCCTCTCACACTACAACGACCTTGATGCTACTTCCGATCTGTGCGAAGACAGGTGGTTACAAGTGTACCCGTCCGTTCCAACATCAACTAAAGTTCTTCCGTTTACCAACTAAGGCGGTAAGACCTCACAGGAGATCGGACACTCGACCGGATTTCCCACCCGGGAGTTCTAGCGCAGCTAAGGAATCCCTCCCTACCTGCCTAGCCTAACAACGGCTTTCTCACCCGGAATCTCAAACTCTAGACGTGCTGAGGAACTAAGTTCACTCCCAACTCTTAGATACCTACTCACATGCACTTAGGATCGGAAAATAAACACCAAGGGGAGAAATCACTCGCAAACCGGCTCGTACTATCCTAACTCCACATCATACAATCCTGTCGCGCTGGAGAGAGACACACAATGAGGAGAAGAGAAAGGTACAAGAAATTTGCAAAATGAAGACTTCCAGTTCCCATCGCAGGAACCGATTTATATACAAAGGGTAAAAACCCTAAAAGCACAAAAAGGAGCGGAAAACCCGTGGGGGTCCGCCGCCACCCTAATCTAACTTCCGGCTAACCTAATACTGTTGAGCCGGATCCGGATCTGGATCCGCTCCTACTCCTAACTGAAATCAAAATCCTATCTACTCTACAACCCTAGATCCTATTGTCGGGCTTCCGCTCTCCGGAACCAGCTGCTCGAAGACTTCACTCAAGTTCCGGTTCCGTTCCCCCTCCGCAGGGTTAGATCCGGGTGAAGACTCCAAGTCGATTGTAATATCCGGTCTCGTGCCCGGATTCTCAGTCCGTGCTGACTTCTTGGACTCGGGAGTCCAATCCTTCCCACCCTTCGGAACGGTCGCATCCGGAAAGGAATCCGGTTCACCCATAATCCGGTCCTAGACCTAATCCGTGTTGCATTCCGTTTCCATCGATAGTTACTCTTGACCGGATTAGATCTAAGAGGCCCACTACTTCATGTTCTGTGCTAATTTTGAGTTTTCCTTCTCCACCTAATCGGATCCGGTTCCCTAATGGCTAGTTTCCGTTCCTATTTTGGTGCATACTAAGAAAATCAAAATTTTAAGCTGCGACAGGTACTTCAAACTTCATCTATAATGTCCTACTAAACTATAATTCAAAATTGAGTTTTTTCTTCACTCCTAACTTCCAAACTATTTATCCTACCTAAGTTTCCGTTCTTGTTCCTCTTGGATGTATTGAACCAGTTTTCATCCAAAACTTCATTTGCTAATATTTTTGTCAATTCAATTCGGAATTCTAAGTGTAATATAGTTTTGGAAACCTCTTAAAAAGGTCTATACTATGAACCACCTGACTTTAGGGCAAAAATCTAATCTTGAAAGCCTAAATTGGCTTTGAACTTTTGGCTATGCAATAAAACTACTGAACTTTGAAAATTTAGGGAAAAGGGGAGGAATTAGTTGCTTACCTCAAGATTGGGATCATTGTCGAGGTTGTAGTACAACCCTTGATGCTCTTTCTCGGTTGCCATCCTTCTCCTACTTTTGATAATTTTTGCCCACAACTTGAAAGTAGAGTAAAATTATAAGATTCCAATCTCTTCAAGGCTACTTCATCTTTCTTTTATTTCTTTTTCTTTCTCTCACATACTATTCAATCCCCATTACTATATTCCAAGAGTTGACTTGGAATTCATACAATAATGTTCATACAATTATTGCCCCTTTGACTCTTATCTTCTAATTTGACTATTATCTTATTCTTTTCGAAGTTTAGTGTCCCCAATTGTATTTCCAAGATCTCTTTCTAATCCTCTTCAATCTACAGTGCTCATTTAAGTCCTAATTATTATCCCAATCTCATATATTGTTGCAAGTGATGGTGGATTACTTTTGTTCCTACATTCCCTTGGTGGCTACCTTTTACTTCCTACTTTTTGTATGTGATCCTATCCCTTTACCTTCTACATTTACTTATTCTAATTTCTTGGAGCTTAAGGTGATTTTTGTTGGTGTTCCTACTCTCCACTACTCGGGTGCCCAAGATCCTTCATTCACTTGGCCTACTTCTTGGCTCATAGACTTGTTGGAGTCTTCCTTCATAGCCTCTATGCTTACTAGATGACCCTCGTGGCTTTTGAACTTGTTGGAGTCCTCTCTCGAAGCCCCTATGATTATTGGACGAACCTCACGGGCTCTTGGGCTTACTAGAGTCCTCCTTGTAGCCCCTGTGCTTATTGGGCAACCTTTGCGGCTTCCTAGGCTTGCTAGAATCCTCCCTGTAGCCCCTGTGCTTATAGGGTGACCTTCTTCGGTCTCCTGGACTTGTTGGGGCCCTATAGCTGCCTTGCACCTACCGATATCTACTTGATACCCACTCGCAACCTGCTCGTTACCCGCTTGTTTTAGTAGCTCCTTTGATCGTTGGAGGCCTTTCAAGGTTCTTGGGCTGTTGGACCACTTCCTCGAGCTTCTAGACTAGCCAGAGACCTTGCGGCTACCTTGCACCCGCAATACCCACTTGATACCTACCTGCGACTTGCTTGTACTTGTTTTTCATTGTAGCCCCCTTAATGGCTGGAGACTACTACGGTTGCCTTGTGATTGGTTGAATGACCCCTCTCGGGCTCCTGGATTTGTTAGGGGCCCTACAACTACCTTTCACTCATTGATACCCACTTGATTCCAATTACTTCCTCATTCCAATGTAATCATTTCTCACTCTCCAACAACTAGGAAGGAGTGTCTAGACACTGTACCTTTTCCGATTCTAGCCTTTAGTAACCTATTTAGAAGTTTAACATCTATTTCAGAGGGATCCGCTCTTGAATTTAAGGAAGGATGCGTAAATTCTACCCTCCTAGGAATTTAAGTGACTGGAGTTCTACTAGAACACATAACACACATACAAGAAGAAAATATTTCCTCAACAGATTGGGTTGCCAATGTAGACCAACAAGTCACGCAAGAAATCCCTACTCGCCTCTTTTACTACAGCGACGGACTTATCTAATTTGGGTTTTTTAAGCTCGGATGGGTTATTGGATAACTACACAAACTCTGCCTGATTGCTAATTCTTATTTCTGGTTGTAATGGAACCTCATCATGAGTTAACTAGCATGTGCCCTAACTCTCTTGGAACACATCTAATCTCAATGTGGCTATTCCATAGAGAAGTCTTAGAGTAACCAATCTAGACAAAGTCTCATGTCTAGTATAGCAAATTCCTCTAACTAAGTCAATTGCTCTTCTAGAAACCCAATCTAGATAGAATACGGGAGCCACTCCTTCCCGGTTCAACAAATCCAGCTACTTGCATTAAATAATGGTTCTAGAATTGTTGACATACCAACACATAATCAAGGAGTAAACTTAACAATGTGGAGTGGAAATACTAAAATTGATTTGCTTAATCAAGGAAAACACAAAAGTATGAAAACACCTCAAGCTTTAAACTAATATCTACCCCACATACCCTCGGGAATCCTAAAATCCCCTAAGAGAATGTTACAAGGATAAGGGAATGACACATCACATTCCCCTAATCTACAATCTGTTGACTTTCTAACATGCAATCGCTTCTGCTAGAAGTGGATCTCAAATCTAGGAATTTCGGATTTGGATGTCCAAGTTCATCAGCAGAAAAGTAACTACCAAATTGCTTTTTAAGTACAAAAACTTTTGTTTCCTTCTACCTATCTATTTTTACTTCTAAAATAACTACCACTAAGATTTCTTGGCCCATTTTCGAATTCCCTCCACTTGTTTGGTGGCCCCTTTTGCGACTCGCTAAGGCCTTGTTGCCATGTGCCGCCTTGCTCTTGATCAGAACTAGAATCCTACCTTTTCCCTTGCACGGAAGAGAGTTCTATTTTGGTTCAGATTGTTCTTTCAATTAAGCTATATTGCCTTAATTTTGGTTGTCTCCTCGTCTTTTGATCCAAGCTCAAATTGTATACTTAGCTCTTTGGCTCGCTTTGTGGTCTACTTGTATATTACTGTACTCGGCAAGGGCGGAGAAAGACCGGACACCGTACTCTTTGGTGTATCTAGGCTTCCTTCTCCTAACTCGAAATGGCTCTTGGTTTGAGATTTGAGTGTAGACTCTTTCCTGATCCCAAATTCAACTTGCCTACCTGGTTGGGTGTATTGCGGCATAGAATCTAAGTTCTTGTCTTTTTGCTCCTTAGAGGTAGGTCGAGAAAGTGGAATAGTTTTGGAGGGAGGTGCTCTTGCAAAGCAATTGGATCCTTTTTCCATTTCCAGTTTAGGACTGGACTCCATCATTACTCTCATCTCATCGAATGTCCTCTCCATTTTGTCTCCGTAATCCACCAATAATGAAACAAGTTTTGGACCTATCTATGACCCTTCCTTGTAAACGCCAACATCAAATAACTTGGTTGTATTCACTACATCATCTGAATGCCCAATGAAGTCTTGGATTTGGTTAAAGGTTTCCATGGACTTAGATGAAAGCCTTCTTTCTTTTGCTACTTCCTTAGTTTTCTGCTTCAATTTGCTCTGAAGGATTTTCACTTGACTCATCAACTCCTCAACCTAGTTCCCTAACTTCTATACATCCCTATTTTGGAGAAGGATATCCACTTTTGTGTACAGATCTAAGGGTTCAATATTCCCCATCAGCTCACATACCTTCTTTGTTATCTCTCTTGTTGTAGCACAAGGAAGTTCAAATTCCTCAGTACTAAAAAGTGTCAAATGCACAATTAAGTGACTTGTGTAACGTTCCCAAGAGATTTTGTTTGGAATTCCTCAAAAAATGTCCGAAACTGGATACAAAAGTCAAAATTCACTAAGTGTATTGTTTCTTCACTCTCCAACAACCAGGAAGGAATGTCCGGGCATTATACTTCTTCCAATTTTGATCTTTAGTAACCAAGTTAGAAGTTTAACCTCTATATTAGAGGATTTTGCTTTCACAATTAAGGACAAACACATAAATTCTACCCTCCTAGATTTTTAAGTCACTAGAGTTCTACAAAAATATGATAACATATACAAACCTAGAAAGCAAGTATTTCCTCACAACTAATTTAGTTGTTAATGTGGATAAGTAGGTCATGTAAGGGACCTCTACTTTCTCCACTTACTACAACGATAGACCTATTCAAACCAGGTTCCCTTAAACTGGCACAGATAATTGGTTAATTATACGAACTCTATCCGGTTGCTAGTTCCTACTTCCAGTTGTAGTGAGACTTCATCATAGGTTAACTAGCATGCACCCTAACTCTCTTGGAACACACCTAATCTCAACGCGGCTATCCCACAAAGAAGTCTTAGAGTAATTAGCCCAAACAAAATCTCTCGTCTAGTACACCAAGTTCTTCCAACTAAGTCAATTGCTCCTCCAAAAACCGGATCCAAATAGAATTTGGGGGCCACTTTCTATTTCTCTAACCTAGCAAACCTAGCGACTTGCACTAAGCAATGATTCTAGCATTATAAGCATACCAACACAAAGTCAAGTGATAAGCCTAACACCATGAAGTGAAAATATTGAAATTTGATTTACTTCATTAAAAAAAAACACCAAAGTATGAAAATACCTAGGGTTTCAAACTAAAATCTGCCCCTAAATAACTAACACCTTTAGGAATCCTAAAAGCCCCCAAAAGAATGATACAAGGACAAAAAAATAACAAGTCACATTCCCTTGATCTAAAACCTGTTGACTTCCTAACTTGCAGCCCAACCCACCAAAAGTGGATCTTAGATCTGGATGTCTAAGTACATCTACACAAAAGTACCTACTAAGTTGCTTCTAAGTACAAAAAGTTTTGTTTTCTTTCTACCTACCTACTTCTACTCCTAAAATAACTACCTCTAAGATTTCTTGGCCCATTTTGGAGTTCCCTCCACTTGTTTGGTGGCCCCTTTCCTTGCTGGCTACTTGTGATTGGCTAAGGCCTTGCCTCCACATGCAGCCTTACCTTTGACTAGAACTAGAATCTTACCCTTCCATTTGTGCAGAGGAGAGTTCTATTTTCGTTTTGATTCCTCCTTTGACTCAACTGTGATGCCCTCCTCTCTAGTTGTTTTTAGAGACTTTCTTCTTCTTTCGATCCAAGTACAATATGTGGGTTGTGCTCTTAGCTCTATTCAAGGTCTGTTTGCGCTCAATTGAACTTGGCAGGGTCGAAGAAGGACTAGAAACCTTACTCTTCAGCGTTTCCAAACTCTCCTCCTCTAACCTAGAATGACTCCTGGTCTGGGATCTGCGTGTAGATCCCTTTCTTATTTCACTCCACTTTGCTACAGGGACGGGTTGGTGGCGGAGTAGCCTCAACGCTCTTCTCTTTTTGTTCTTTAGAAGCCAATGGGAAGAGAGGAATTGGCTTGGAGGGAGTTGCTTTTGCTAAGCAATTGGGTCCTTTTCTTATTTTCGATTTAAGATCCATTGTCATTACCAATCTCATGTCATCTAACATTCTCTTCATCTTCTCATTGTAATCAACAAGAATTGTAACTAGTTTTGGATCTAGCTGTGACCCTTCTTTGTGAACTCCAACATCAAACAATTTTGCTTTGTTCACCACATCTCCAGAATGTCCAATGAATTCATAGATATGGCTAAGAGTTTATGTGAATTCAAAAGAAAGCCTTTCCTCTTTCTCTACCTCCCCAGACTTTTGCCTCAATTTGCCTTGAAGGATTTTTACTTGAGTTGTCAATTCCTCCATCTAGTTCTCTAACTTCCGGACATCCTTGTTTTTGAGAAGGATCTCCACTTTTGTGTAGAGATCTGAGGATTCAATATGTCCCATCAACTCACACATCTTCTGAGTTATCACTCTCTCAATCGTGATGTGACCTTTGATCCAGTTCAATTCTTCTATCACTTTTGCTAAAGCATCGCTCTTCCAATTCAGATCCCAAATTGGGTCCCTCTCTTTTGATCCCTCAGCCATTTCTTTTCTTTTCTCTTGGAAAGCTATTTCTTCCTTTTTTGGTTCCTGAGACTCATCTCTTGATCTCTCCTTTCCAATTTCCTCACTAATCTCATATTCTAGCATGACTAGAGCAACCTTGTATATTGACTCCTCTATCTCTCTCAGAATATCGAGGGATTCATACAAATGATAGAAGAATGGGCTGAGTCCGAAAGGTTTGGATTTCCTACTACTCCCACCATTCTTACCACTACATCTTAGATGACTATCTTCTAATTCACTTTCTAGTCCTCGGATACTACTCCAAAGATTGTGTTGGCTAAGGTGATTGTGAGTTTGGTGGGCCTCTTAGGATTCAAGATCGAGATTAAGAACTCTAACACTCCTCTCCCTCAAATCTTCATAGTTTGCGACTACATACCCATCCTTAGCGTTAACTGAATTGCAAAACTTACAACTCCCGAACTTGACCATCTAGGAAGCCCATCCTTCTTCAATGTTGGGGAAGTAATAGATTGTCCCCCACATTCTAGGCATAAACTCCGTTGGTTGCGCTCTCATAGTCAATTGCCACTCGCTTGATTGTTTCTCCAACAGCTCCTACACAATTGCTTCATCCCATAGGTTCCAAGGTAGCTAAAGAAGCCTCTAACATCCGATTTGATGCAAGTCCGCCTTGAGGTGCTCCTTCTCTGACTTGTCCTTAGGGATGGCTCGGAACTACAAATCATAGGATAATCGGATGTAGTTCCTCCTCAATTACCA
Organism: Pseudoscleropodium purum; assembly: GCA_963969395.1. NCBI lineage: Eukaryota > Viridiplantae > Streptophyta > Bryopsida > Hypnales > Brachytheciaceae > Pseudoscleropodium > Pseudoscleropodium purum. The sequence goes on along the minus strand of OZ017805.1, from coordinate 12,122,780 downwards.
TCTTCACCATTTCTCCTAATGCACTTGGGGATACTCACCACCTTTCTAGTTCCTCAAATCTAAAAACATCCAGATCCCTAACAACAACGCACTTAGAAGGAACCTCTTTTTCTTGTCCTCGCTCTAGAAATTGGAACCTCAAATCACTTAAACACTCTATTGACCGAGTAAGAAAACATAGACACAAAAACCCATAGCTCAACCAGATGCAAAAACAAGTGAGATGGGGAAGGAAAGTGACCTTCCTTTCTCTTCCTTGATTTTTGTTTCTTATAGTTGTTGGAAATGACCATTGTACTATTTCAATAGAACTTCCATTCATTGAATGTTTCACCCATAATTCCGCTTGCATCTGTTAGCTTCTAGATGGATTTTAATTCTAGTTTCAATATTGTCAAAAAATCTTAGAAATATTTTGGCTAAATATCCAAATTCCAGTTCCGATCAAGACGAAAAACATACTTTATTTCTTAACCATTTTATCTCAACTAAGAGATTCTATGGTTTTCTAATCCCTAATCTTGGTAATTTCTTTGTTTCTAACCCTCAAAAGCAAAAAATATATACTAGGAATGGCCCCTTTACTTCAAATTCTATTTGAAGTACTTACATTCTAACTTTTTAAGTTCCCACATCTCTCTCAATGGAGATGTGCTCTCAGATCTTGTTCAAGTCCTCTACTACCTTTTCCAAAGCATCACTCTTTCGATCAAGAGCCCAAATTAGATCTTTCTCCCTTGACCCCTTAGTCACTTCCTTCCTTTTCTTTTGGGGAGTTATTTCTTCCTTTTTCGGTTTCGAAGATTCATCCACTAACTTCTCATTTCCAACTTCCTCTCCCGGTTATACACTAATGTCATACTCAAGCATGACAAGAGCAGCCTTGTATGTCGACCTCTTTGTATCTCTCAACAAATCTAGGGATTCATACAAATGATAGAGAATGGGCTGAGCCGGGAAGGTTTGGATTTTTTTACTACTTCCACCATTCTAGCCACTACATCCTGGATGACTACCCGTCAATTTACTTTCCTATCCCCGGATAGTACTCCAAAGATTGTGTTTACTAAAATGAATGTGAGTAGTTTAGGCCTCTCTAGATTCAAAATTGGAACTAAGAATTCTAACACTCTTCTCTCCCTCAAATCTTCAGAATCTACAACTTCATATCCATCCTTGGGATTAATCGGATTGGAAAACTTACCACTCCCGAACTTGTCTATCCAAGAAGCCCATCCTTCTCCGACATTTGGGAAGCAATAGATTGTCCCCCACATACTAGATGTCCACTTTGTTTGTTGTGTCCTTATGGTCTGCTCCTACTTATTGGACTGGTCTTCTATGAGTTCTTGCACCATCGCTTCATCCCATAGGTTCTAAGGCAACTGCAAAAATCCTTGGCAGCCAATGTGACGTAGGTTTGCCTCAAGGTGCTTCTTCTTGGTCTTGTCCTTTGGGATGCCGGGAACTACTGATCAGAGGGTGTTCATATGCGGTTTGTCATCAATCTCTGCCTTCACCATCTCTCTAGATGCACTCGAGGATACCTCACCACCTTTCTAGTTCCTCAGATCTATAAAACATCCACATTCCTAAAGACAATTCGCTCAAAAGGAAACTCTTTTCTATGTCCTCACTTAGGAAATCGAAATCTCAAAGCTCTCAAAACTCCTTCATCCTAGCAAGAAAACACAAACACAAACCCCAAAGTTCTAGAAGATACATAAACAAGTGAGGTGGGGAAAGAGAGTGACCTTCCTTTTTCTTCTCCAATTTCTGGTTCCTGTAGCTGTTGGAGATGACCATTGTGTTGTTTGAACTGATTTTTTGCTTGTATTTCCACTTACATACGTAGCTTTTGAATGGATCCCAATTCGAGTTCTGATATTGTCAAAAAGTCTTAGAAATATTTTGGCCACGTATCCAGGTTTCAGTTTTGATTAGGACAGAAAACATCAATTTCCTCCTTAACCATTTTATCTCAACTAAGAGATCCTATGGTTTCCTAATCCATATTTCTAGTAATTTCTTTGTTTTTTATTCTTTCAAAGCAAAAAATTATACTAGGAATGGCCTCTTTACTTCAAATTCCATTTGAAGTAACTAAAATCTAGCTTTCTAAGTTCCCACACTTTACATGAAGCTCTAGTTTCATCATCGCACAATACAAATATACAATGCCAAAGAAAATGTAGGTACCTCACCATTCCTTATCCTCATAAATCCAAGAATCCTCCAATGCTTGCATTCTAGCTAGCAAGACTGTCATCCAACGGTAACCTTTTCTAAAAGTTACTGAATTTCCAACCAAGGTTCACTACAACTCAAAACCAATAATTTCCATTACCTTCTACATGTGTGTTACTTTGGCAACTACAACTACAACTTCCTCATAGTTCAGAAGCTTTTTGTTAACACTTTCATAGAAAATACAAGTAGTTCACTTACATAGGCATGTTGCGCTACATTTCATGATTTTATCGAACATGCCTTACTATCTTTGAACTTGAAGAATTTAGTTGTGATTTTGTGCACATAACAAAAATATAACTACACAACAATTAACCTTCTTTACTATAGCATTTCAGTTCAAGATATAGTTCTAACCATGATGGCAATGATGGCACTTTCAATTACTATATGCCATATTGGTGAATATATGGAAATAGCTTCAACCGACAATACTTTTGACTTCATTTAAAATTATTTGTTTAAAAGAAGGTATTAGCTTTAACCTATCTCACATGCCCTCCTCGAAATATAGCAAACTCGTTCTATACTATTCACTTATCCTTGAGGAAGTAGATCACGTGAATGACTTTCAATATGAAATCACTTCAATCCTTCAACATAAATACAAGAAGCATTGTTTGCTAGTCAATCACACAAACGTGCACTTGCTCTTGCTCTCTCTGAAGTAGAAGTGCTTGACCTCCTATTGTAAAACTTTGCATATGCCATCATCTAACATCAAGAATACTCAAATTTTCTTCTTCTGTTAAGAATGACTAATCATCAATGATTGCGTTCCATCTACCTTCACATGAGTAGTGCAATGACAATATCAATTTAGTTGCTCTAAGATTTCAAGTGCATTCATTACATTACTATTGGCAATGACTGGCCTTCGGATTTTCTATAATTAAACGTAATATTGTTTGCTATAGTACAGTACACTTTTGTCCACGTCATTGCTTCTTTGTCACATTCACGTTGTTTGCTCTGTTGTTGCTATGGGAGTAGCGAGCAACCATGAATCTTTCTTTCTGGTAACTACAATTCAATATGACTTTCTTTTTGCAAATCTAAAATACAATAATTTTATGGTATTGTAGTAGAGTCATTGACAGACGAGGAACTGGCATTGGTCCACATGAATTCTATGTCTTCAACTTTAGCAGCACCAAGCAATGGCACAGAATGTTTAAATTACAAAAATTTTGCCATACAAAGAATAATCCATGCGCATTTGCATGAATATCAAAAATCTATTGAGCCTTTATATTTAGTTTAAAAAAATAAAAGTATTTTCAATGCAAGCTGTTAAGAACTACTTCCTCATTAACAATGGTAGTAGGTGCATTACAAAAAGAAGCCCTACTCGGAGGGCAGTCCAGAATGTCCGGTCCTCCTATATCTATGGCATCATAATGTATTTGTTATGTTTTCAAGATCCTCAGAATGAGAGCCACAACCATTTCTCTTTGACCATTCTACAACGACGATGATTGATTTAAAAATTAATTCAAGTACTCAACATCTCCTATGTCTTGAATTGCAAGTGTTGTTGTTAAGTATGTTTGGATAATACCACTTATACACTCAGATGATGTGTTCTAAAAGCAATTGTAATAGTCTTCTTTAGAGTCTTCTGAGACCTACATGCATGCATCAATTATTAGTTAGTCTTGCATACAAAAAAAGTTCTTTTTTTGTTGATCATACATCAATCATGTACACAACAATTGCGAAATGCGGAAGACACTAAAAACGCATCCAAACAAAATGTGTGTACTATAATACAGAACATTGATATTATTTACATCCTTGCATGCAAGTAGGATAAAATGATTGTCTTGTACTTCTCTTATTGTCCTCTTCTAATTGGTCTTTGCATCTTTTGCTTGTACATAATATTGTGACCTTATTTCTCTCAAATTATTTAGTTCATTTCTTCTTTCATTGAGTAAACTCAGTTCTGCTGTAGGTTAGTGTTTTCGATTCATTGAAATTTGTCCTGACAAAAATCCTCCATTCAACCCTTCTTTTGCTACTGTTTTAATTTGTGAAGGCACTTCTATAAGCACATTCCTCAATTTTGGGAGTACCATTGTTTACGAACCAAAGGGCACAATTTTGTTTCCACCATCTACTCTATTGGCTTTTTTGTTGGTCAACATTAATATGAAGTGCTTCCCTTGGATGACATTATTACAGAAGTTTTCCAAAAGACGTACACAATTTGTGGCCTATCAATCCACTATCCACTATCCACATTTTAGACTTCCATAAAACACTAAAAGAGACGAAAACAAATGAACTTTCAAAGTCTCAAGGAACTGCACAACAATTCCCTATATAATTCCACATATTATTGTTCTTTTCGTGAAATTAGTCTTTCATCCTTCAATGTTCATGATTTAGCAAGTTCATTTAATAGAGTACAATGCAGTTTGAACCTTTGTTTTCAAGGAACTTCTCCTCTAAAAAAAACTCATATACCTTGAACTTCTCACTTTGCCATAATGAAGGATGTCACTTCATTGCTTCATCTCTTTGCGACGGTGGTCCATGCATAGAAAATATTCAATTTTAATTGCACTCACCTAAAGCAACTATGTCTTTGTATCTTCTCTTACATTTCTTCTTTTGGACTAGTAATATAGAAAGTCCTTTCTTTGACTAATAATGCCAATGTGTTGCACATCTTCTTTTTAGAAGCCATTGTCATTCAAATCATTTTTGCTCAAGTTTTTCGTTTGGGACAATTGAGAAGGCATGCAATGCTATTCATTCTTTTATTTCTGCAAAGCAACAACGTTTGCAACTAAAACATGACAAGCCACTTCACAGGACATGTGACAATGTAATTCCTCATTCTGTCTACTTTAGGACAAACATACATAAGGTAAATCAACCTATGATAGGCATAATGCCTAATACATTATGAAAATAGAGATAAGTGATCAAGGTGTTAATTTTCAAAGTTATAGAATACCAAAAAAACACTAAGTATCATTTAATTTTTTTTTTAATAATCACATGAATTTCATTTTAATTAATGAAGCAATCTCTCTTGAAGATCTAAAACAACTTGTAGGCTGGGTTATGGCCGATAGATATAAAGCTATCTTTAAATTGCCATGTGCCCATATTCACCCTATGGCATGCCTAATTTAGTCACTAATAATGCCAATGTGAACTTACAAGTCACTAAAATCAACTTGTTTTTAACTTACACCGGCCCTTTTCAAGCATTGAGTAGCCATTTCCAAACTGCAATGTGGCTGTTCTTAATTTTATCAAACGCTAGAATTACAGCTGTGCCTTGCCTTTATGTATTCTTGTCAAGATTTGACAGCCTACTAATCAAAAAGCAATGGGCCACAAGACATTTCTTCTAACCGTTTTATTGGTGAATCCCAAATATTTTTGCCCTACTCAATTTCAAATTGCGCACCAATGTGTAGTCTTGGATGCTTGGTTCTTCATTGTAAAGAAACTCACTTGAATGTTGGCAAAACGGTGCCTTTAGATGCCGTGAGATTGAAGTGAACATAGCAAGCAATTGACATTTCTAGGCAAAGGTTGATGTTGTGAATTCTCATTCCTAACCTCGAATATGGCGTGCAAATGCATTTGCAAGAGTACGTATTGACATGATGCAAGTGTTTTGTAGGAGGAGGACAAGACGGTTGTAGAGATGCAAGAGCCTTTGACGTTGACATTTGTGTTGCGGTACTTTTTCTTTCACGAAAGCCACACCTTTGTCAAGCACTGTGATGCTAAATATGTCAAAAGAGCTACCTATTTTTGTGGAGTACAAGATTGCCACGATAGGTCACATCAAGTTTTATCCTACATCAAAGATCGAGGAAGATGACGACATGACCACAAGCTAAACGGGTCAACTATGGCACATATTGTTCTTTTACATTCCGATTGTGATCTACTACAGCAAGAGCGCAAGTGCAAGTCAGACCTACTAGCTCGCTCTTTGAGATCATTTGCAATTAATTATAGGACGTCTTAGATTTGCCTTTAAGTTTTTCAAGAGATCACCAACTTCCAATCTATATGAGAAATTGATCAGCCTTAGGGTAATCGATAGAAGTTTCTTCCAAACAAAGATCATCAGCTTGGCATTTGTTTTTGTTGGTAAGTTTCTAGACACTTGGGGTTGGGTGAAATTTTTGTGGTTGGATTTATTGACTCTTGATTGTAGGATAGGGGCTTTGCGTGGACAAAGGTTACCTCTAAGGAAGTCTACATAGCTAGATTAAGCTCAAAAAGCAAAGAGCCTCTCTTAGTGTGTGCTTGTTTGTTCCACGATATTATTGATATTTTGAATTGTTCCAAAGGTGGTCATTGGTGACTCACCTATAATTAGTTGTGGGTGGCCGTGTACATAAGAGATGACTATATGTGGTGGTGGGTTGTGTGCTATGCATTGTCTAATTCAAGAATTGTGAGGATTTGGGTATGAGCATAGTATAGATGTGTTATTTAGAGGTCTGTACACTACTAGAAAATTCATGATCAAAACAACAAAATTTCACCTTAAATCTATTGAATGATTTAGCCATTTTAGAGGTGTTGTTTTGGACAAAATCAAACTAAAATTTGTTGATTTTTTTTATTGTTTTGAACAAATAAAAAAAACGAATTTAATTTAATTTAAAAAAAATTCTGGGCGGTGCTTATTTAAAATGAAATTTTCTTCTACCTAAGCAACCACCTAGGTAGCACACCATCTGAGCATAGCCACTTAAGCAACCCATCACGTAGGTAGGGCCACCCAAATAGCCCACCACATGGGTGGGTGCCTCCAAGGGTATTCAAACCTTGAACTTCATCTATAGAGGTTCAAGGTTCCCACCACTAAACCACCCAAACATTTAGGTGACCACACAAGAACTTGAATTTTATATATTTACTTTTTTCATTGTTTTTTCATGTGTTTTGTATTTTCAGCGGACTTTAGAGGTCATTTAGTCATAGTAAAACAAATTTTTTCAAAAAATTTTGAACTAAGAAAAGTTGTAAATTAAAGTTAAATTTCACTTTCAAAAATCCGTTTGTGATTTTGAGTCTCCAATAAAAAGTTATGGACAAAAATCAGAGAGGATGTTTGAAAATATCAAAATAAATGTTCCTAACTACCCCTCTCTAATTTTTGTCTATAACTTTTGATTTGAGGATCAAAATCACAAACGGATTTTTGGAGGTGAAATTTGTCTTGAATTTACAACTTTTCTCAGTTCTATGTCTTTTGAAATGTTTTATTCTACTATGCGAGAATGGACTCCAAAGTCTGCTGAATTGACAAAGACTGAATTCTACATGATTAATATTTTTTTTTAAATCATTATACTTAGATTTTTAAATATTAAAAAAAGATTCAAAAGATTCCAAAAAGATTCTTAAAAGATTCCAAATTCAACCAAAGTTTATAATTTGGTCATTGCACTATCCAAATCAATGGAAACAATTTGCCATTCTATTGATTTTAATAGAAAGTTACAAAATGGTCATTCTATTGTCCCAAATAACATAAATCAGTTGAATTTATGTTGTTTTGGTTGTGCCTTTCTAGTAGTGATAAGACCGAAATGACCAGAATATGGAACCCAATGTGTCCGATCAATGATTTGATAGTCGAGTGGATAAAATTTCGAAGTGACCATTTTGATACGAAATTTATTGTGTAAAGTCTAAGTCTCTTGATTGAGGTAGCCTTGTTTAAATCTTAGCGTGCTCATCATGGACATTAGGCCCATATTATTCCACTACCATTGCAATCCAAAGGTGCGGCTCTATTTTTGCTTCATGGCATTTCTTACTTTGATTTTTGATTGAAATTTTGGCATTGGCATTTGTATGCATTCATATGTATTTGCATTCTTTGCAATGTGGGGTTCAAGTGTCTCGCTTTCTTGTTTTAGTTGCAAAGTATCTACACCATTATTGTAGGTGTCATCCTCCAACCTCTTCAACTATGAGGCAAATGACCTTCCCTCACCGATAAACAGATAGTGTTTTTTCTCTTGATATCAAGACAGGTTGGTGCACCTTCACCTCTACTCTCTCTTTAATTGGTCTTGAATGTCGTAAGTTTTTTCTTGAGCTACATTTTTGAATTAAAATCTGGGTCTAAGCATGCTCTATTTTATTGTTTTAACTCTACAATCTTGTTTTTTTCCTCCAAACAATAGAAGCAGGTTTAGCATCTAAGTGTAGCCTTGGAGTGGATTCTTGAGTGCTATATCTTGAGTGGGCCTTATGGAGGAAATTTAAACAATAGAAAGATAACAGATTTATGTAACACTTTATGTATGTCAAACAGGGTGCCAATAAAGAAGAGGCCAAGTATAACATCTTGTTAGTCCATGGCCTCTTGTCATCTCGTCTATTAGGTACATTGGCCTTAGGAAGACATTAGAGTTACCTTTTGATTGTGTCAAATTGGGGTGCCAAGCCTAGTAAAAAAGTAGTGTTCGTTTTAAAATTGTCCAAGAAGTGATGACTTTATTGAATGTACAGGTGTTAAAAACCTTTTATTTTGATCATAGATATGGAAATCATATGAATTACAAAAGTAACTCTATTAGAATCTAGTGGATAGGTTGTTGTAAGTCAGCCATTGTGAAGCATTTGTTTTCAATTGAATGGTTGTTTCCCTGGTTGTTAATGCTTTTGGTAGGTCTCTAATTTGAGTGAGCTCTATTAAATTGTAGGACTATCCAGTATTAATGAGAATTTGCTCAAGAAGTATGGTGTCCATTTGGTGGCTTATGATTAGTCTAGCATTGGACCAAGCGATCTTCAATTGAAGAGAAACTTAAACATGTCATCAGAAGATGTGGCTGACTTGGCTAATGCATTGGAAAGGTTTCTATCCATACTCACTCTCGAAATAACTATATAATACTCTTGAATTTACACTCTAAAATTCTTGTGAGATTTTGTTTCATCTTCGTCACACCATGCGTACTTCACTAACGCCATAGATTATACTTCTACTGAACTATAGGTGCTTGTTGGTGGAAAGTACAAAAGGTGCTATACAGAACATGCAACGCTTTGTTTATGGTGTCCCTAGCTTGAGGATTTTTCCCCATAGTACTCTTTTAGAGCTTAAATAATTAAAACCTCTAAACAATCTGATGGCAAGACAACTTTTAAAGCAAAGATCTGGATTCACAATAGTCTACGCCAATTTTCGGGAGGACTTGATTTAGATTCTTGATTTCTTAAGCGTGTGAGGGAGCTCCTTACGTTTTTTATATCGCAAGTGCCTCTGTTTTCTCACATGTACATCGTAGCTTGATATTGCCTACTGTCACCCATAATGATATTGTATACTATTCTCCTAATCATTATCGAGACATGACAAAATTCAAATTGGAAACTACTTTAAGATTTCTTCCAATTTGTACTTGAATCTTGCCATAAATTTGTGTTGCTTGGCGAGTCAACAATTTCTCCAAGTAACTCTTATTGGCTCATAGCATGGGTTGTAGATACCCTTTTACATGGAGTTTTTGGGAATCAAAGACCTAAGAGTAGCACCACTTTTGTTTCCTTAATGCTTGTAGGTTTTTTGATTTTATAGAAACTAACAACTGAGTTTAAGCAAGAACTAGGGAAAAAGCTTATGGATTTGAATGTTGTCAAATTCAGTATGTATCCCATCAAGGTATGCTTGCTTGGTCGTGGAGCAATAGAGATAATTACATTATCACTTTCTGAATCACTATCCCTTGTAAAGTTTTTCCATTGCTCCTATGATGCTTTGAATCTAATTTTGTACTAAAATCAATGATCATATTGTTGATAGGAAAATGACTACTATCATCACATATTAAGACATTATAAAAAATATGTTCGAGCATCACCTAATTGTTTTTAATTCAGTGATTGAACCTAGATTTTATTTTTGTAACACCTTTGCATTCTGATGTTGACAACACTCATATGCATTTGAATGTCCAGAAGTGCCTACTAGAGAAAGTTACTTCATGAAACTTACTTATCCATTCAAGGTTGGTTTTTTCTTCTTTTTACTCAAGAAAAAAGTTGTTAATCACGCTCTTGTTGGAGCTACATAAAATTGATGGTAATTAACGTACATTTAGTTGCAGTTATTGAGTGAGACTGAGGATGAATGCATTAAAAAGTGATGCACAATCAACGCTTATCATTTATGTATTGCAGAATCTTCCCCTTCCCAATGATCTGAAGGGGCGAAATTTTGTGAAGTTCCTTAGGATACACTCAAGGTATCATCAAAACTTATTTCATACTTTAGTCTTGGAATTGGTAATAAATACGAATTGTAAATTTGTATGTTTAATTTTTTTAATTTCATATCAATCCTTGAAAGTCTACTTTGAATGTAGGGATATTTTTAAATTGCTTCTAAATTCTAAGTTGCATTTGCGTCAAGTAATTGCCATTTGTTCATGGTTATGCTCATGTTTGTAGTAGAAGTCGTAAAATGACGGGTCTTGTAATTTTGGTTTAGATTTCAATGCTCTAGAACCTAGTTGTCTTCTTTGATAGATGGAGAACATGATGGACAAAATGTGTTGGACATCCAATAGACCCCCGTCCGTCTAATGAAGTCAACTCTAAATTTGACCTTTGCAAAAAAGGCTTAGTAGTTATAATTCTAATATATTCGTGTTCCATTTTATTAAAGTGATCCAATTTGAGAAACACTTATTATATTCTAAATAGAGGTTTCTAATTAAAATGAGATTTCAAATTGCCTTGGTTGTTGAATATGGCCTTATTAGACAAAAATGTCATGTATACTCGACACTTGTTATACATGACATGCAACATGTGATGTCTATCAGACACCAAAACCCAAAATTCTATCCAACAAGACAACCCTACTCTAGAGCTCTTGTTGATTAAGAAGAGAATAAAAGGACCCTATTGGTTTTTTGTTGCTAAACCTCAGCTTGTTATAAGCTCATCTCAAATAAAGTATGAATTTGGACCTAGTTCAATGCATATATATGTATATATATATCTGAAAACAAGCATTATCAGGACTAAGTAGACTGTATGTTTTCAATTGTTTAGGTATTTACTTTTAGAAATTCAATTTTGATTTTCAACTTTATGCTTCTCAACTACTTCAGATAAGTTGGTACAAGATTGAAGTGAATATAGAGGATTCCAAGGATTTGATGGTGGCTACTCTTGGAAAGGGACCATTTGGGACTCCACCACTTACTGTGGCGTCTCTTAACCTCAAAACTATCATCAATTACAAGGATAATGTTAATAAGATCGCCTCTATTTCAATAGTGTACTACAAACCAATGAAGGTGTGCACCCTATTATAGTGTTGAGTTTTAATCAGAACATGGATGATATTTCTTGCTTGTATGCTCCTTATTACATGTTTGTAGTGTTTGAAAATGTGCCACCTCGTTTCTTGGTTTGTGTACCATTTCCTATTGAAAGCAATGTTTGGAGGAGGAAATGACATGGCTTTGTAGTATTGAGTTAGGTGGACGCACCCATGCCTCTTGTTGAATGGAACAATCAGAGTATGCTAAACCACTTTAGTATTGTACAAAAATTGGATGGTGGAATATTTTCCATGGGCTTCACCGCCAAAGTTATAAAAATAAACTACAAATCTATGAACACCCTTATTGTAGAGAATAGGTATATTATCCATGTTCTATTGGTTTTGGAATTTGTCAACATAAAGATCTAAACTTTGGAGTAATGCAAAAGAGATTGAGGTGTAGGATCTTTTGTTCTGGCTTATGTTTTTTATTCTAAATTTTGACCAATGTTAAGAAACACTTAGCATATTATTGTATGGAATAAATCTAATATCTAATTTTACTTTCTACTCTTAATTGAATATTGCTAACCATTGAAATGATTCTATGAGTCTCTGATGGAGTAAAGGAATGTAACAACGGGGCACTTGCAATGAGAGAGCTTTGTTGAACCTATTGATGGTCAAATTGCATCAGTTGGATGTTGATGTGCTCAGAGGAGACAACATATCAGGGTTCATCCTTGATATTTTTCTTTATTGGCTGTAGGTTCCAACACTCATAGCCACATTTGTTGGATTTGTCAATCATTTATGTCCTGACTATTGTACTTATTCCAAACAATCTTTGAAGCCTGTCTAGTGGTTTTATTCTAATAGGCCAAGAAAGTGGCAAGCAATAGGTGGTCAAAATAGGAAGACTAAAACGCTCTGTAATGCCTCAACTAAATGAAGGAGGTTCAATTTTTGGCTCTAGTGCAACTCCAAGAGCCCAAATATACTTAGTTGGCTGCCTTCTTTTTGACACGTACTTGTCTTTTTGAGAATTCTTGAGCAAGGTACATACTTTACTTAACATTCATTATATGTTGTTTGACAAGTCCATGAAATTCCTCTTTTCTAATGACGGGCTTAATAGTTGGACTTTGTGAACTTGCATATTCAAAGTGTATAAATTAATCAATTATGTTGTATAAATGGTTGAGAGCTTGAGTAGAATGAACTCACAAAATTGAGTCTGAAGACTATTTCAAGCATTATATCGAATATTTCTAATGACATGGTCGAACAATTGCTGAATTTTATATTGATCCATTGTTTAGGGATTCAAGAATTACATTGTTATTATTTTCCTTTTTATTTGTAAGAGACTTGGTCATAGTCTTGCAGGTTAGCTATTCTTTGACTCAGCTCACGAAGAGTCAGTTGTGCTGGAAGAAAAAGGTGTTGTGCCCTCACAAATTCCAAGAATGTATGGGAATTCCCTATACTTTTCTTTGCTTTTCCGATGAGAATCTAGAAAATGTAATTTTTCTTTATTGATGGAATGTACATGTAAGGGAGCTCTACTACATTTTATTTTAACAACTTTGTACCTTTCAGGTCTTGTGAAGAAGTGGGAGATGCCATTCACTCTCAACTACAAAAGGTAAGTACGCTTTAGAATTTTGGGTGTAGCTCGCATGTATCGTGTCAGTTGGAACAAATGCTTCATGTGTGATACATACTAGAATGTTTCTACTTGAACTGTTAAGGGCTTTGGCTTATTTTTCAAATGCACTTTCAAAGTCTCATTAGTAATTATGATTAAATGTTGCTCTGAATTGTGCTCGCATATTGCTTTGTTCTACAAAAGAACTAGCTACTACAGATATTGCTAAACATGCTCTCACCCAACTACGAGAGAGTCGTATTAGGTGCACTTGGCTATCTCTAATTCCCTCTGAACTTTTTTCTTCCAATTGTGGACATTTAATTGATATTATCTCTTCATTTTATCCGTTCAATTCAAGTTTAAATCAATGCTCAAATATGTGTATTGATCAAGTGATTTTGCGTCTAATATCTTTGGTGTTTTAGATATTACTAGGGTTTTTGATTTGTTCAAGTAGTGAATGTAGACCTAGTTTGGATGCATGCGTGTCCTTTTGGTAGGGTATTGTGGACTTGTTTAGGTTTCTTCCACTCCTAAAGAGTTGCAGAAAACTATGGGTATGTTATCAAAGGTGCATTGGTTCATCCCTAAGTTCCTGACGTTTTCTATCTTTCCACGACATTCACCCTATCTAGTATCTACTAAGGGCTCCTTTGTTTGCCAATTGCGAATTTGTTATTTCCATTAAGGAACATTTTGGATTGCATTGATATAATGTTATCTTTTGATGACATTCTAAGAGAAGAATATTCAAAGCGATGAATCTAGTAGTATGCCCCTAAAGTTTGGTTAGTTAATTGGCTACTAGAATATGCTAAGATAGTGGGTAATTGCACATATGAAGGGTCTCTCAATGAACATCCATGCAAGTAATCTTGGCAGATCTCTTGCTAACCTAGTGGATTGTCATGCCGATACTAAACACACTTATTTGTGTATATACAACCAGTGCTTTCTTTACAAAGCATTTGCATGCAATTTTTGTTACTGCTTGCTATTTCATCTGTATGTAGGATTTATGTTTGTAGTTATTTTGGCAACCTCATATCTTTGAAGATAATAGAATTTGCCTACATATTGCAGCCAATATGGAATCTTGCAAGATGAGATGAAAGTTAGTCTAAAGCACAAGCATGTCTATGAGCTTTTTGTAAAAGTTTCTAGATTACAACCCTCCACCAATTACGTTACAAGAGGCCATGAGCTTTCATTTGTGTTCTCCAAGAATTCCGCTAAAATATTATTATCCAGGAATGGCGCACAATTTGTAGTGTGAAATTAGAGAAGATTGTACTACAAGGTGACTTTCTAATCATTGTTAGGATTTTGTAGGTCTCTCTAATCAGTGTTCTTGTAATACTTTGAGAATACAGAAATGAGAAAGACATCTCCATTGATTTTAATTCTGTAAGTGACTTAGTCATTATATACCCATTCTTGTGCATTTCAAGCCTTTGTTTTTGAAATTTACATTTAAAGGATGTGAAATTGATGTCATCATCAGTAATGACTCTTGTTATCTACATAAATTCATCTTGTTCAATACATTTGATAGGTCTTCATTTGGCTAAATGATATGGTTCCTCTCTTGTTTGGATGGAAATGGAGTTGTCTACTCTGACCTATACTTGTATGCAATGTCACATTTGAAATTGCTTACAACGTTCATATTGTAGAGAAATGTGATGCAGAAAAAGCAATGTGGCTATTGGAAAGTGCTCTTTAGTAGTCTGCTATTAGTTATAGGTAATGTACCCTAGATTATTGTCATGTACCATTGGTCCTCATTTTTTACTTACTTGGTAGTTGAAATTGTTTTTGCAACTACTTATAGCTCATTCCTTGTATGTGTTCACCACGATAAGCATCAAAATTTCATGTATAATTTCAAAGCTCTTTTTTAGAGTACTAATACTTGTAGGTTCTAGATTGAAGAAGATAAGCTAAATTTTGTGCCCTTTTTGTAGCTTATAGTGTTCAACATGCTTATAGCCAAAAAAGAACTATAGCATAGAAAAAACTAGTTGTAAATGATAAATTCCTAGCATATCATTTTCATCATCATGAATCTCAAAATGACATAAATAAAATGTACATGTGTAGTTAGAAAAGACTTTGGAATAGTTAAATAATCAATTGAGTAAAAAAGACTAACTTCATGAATACTAATGCTAGGTGCAAATAGAAAAACCTAAGGATTGGTTGCCAATTGAATCAATATTTGCATCTATTGCTTAGCTTTTTCTAGCTCCTCTTGGTCAAGTTGTCCTTTTACATATTCAATTTTGACCTACTCTAAGTCTATCCTTGCTTGTGCTTTGCGGTTTTCGCTTTAAAGAGATTGTCCAACCTATTTGGATCCCTAATATACTATCTTCTTCTTAGTTGCTCAGAGCTACATATTCCTTTCTCTATTCCAAAGTCTTCTCCATTTTCAATTTTTTAAATGTAAGAACTTTCACTACTTTAATAAACTTACAAAGGGGTTTTCCCTTTGTACAAGTTATTGCTTGCCTGCATCTACAAAACTTTGGGGCATTCCAAAGGTTCTACCTATTACATACATTGGAACTTGTAGAGTTTGAGGTTGTTGGTTCCATATCCATGATGTACTTGTCTATGGCAACTCTATAATAGGAGGAAAAGTTGGTAGAGGTGTTCCATTTTATTTCTTCTTTCTTTTGGCTCTAAGTCTCTATATAGCAATTTTTTTATTTGATTTGCACTGAGTTGGTTGAAATCCACAATATGGAGATAATCTTACATTTCCCCCTTCCCTTGCTTTAATAGCCCTATGTAGTCTCTCACTTGCTTCTTTGATAGCTTTATTTGTCCATTATGCCTTATATATTTTTCTTGCTCTTTTATTAGCTTGTTTTGCAAACTTGATTACATCTTGTTGAGCCTTCTCCTCCCTTCTCTTAATTCTTCTAAGCTCCCTTTCTTCTTTCCTCCTCTTTCTTTCTTCCATAGCCTCAACTTTCTTATTTGCCAATGCGTCCGCATTTTGAATATGTTGGTTGCTAGTTAGTACATAAGATTTTGAATAATCAATGCTGGGATCTTCTATGCTTCTTCTTGGTTTGATGACTTGTTGTGGTAACCTCAGAAATCTGCTGAAATGTCCTTCATCTACAGAATCAACACCGGCATCAGTTTTTTGATCTTCAAATGGGCATTCACCTTCTTCATCAACATAATAGTAGACAACATCTTCTTAGATACTAGATACATCCTCTTCCAAAATCTCTTGGATTTGTACCTCTAGTGGCTTGGTGAAAAAGCCTTACTAGGTCTCATTTTCATATCCAATTTGTGTGGATTTAGTGACCATATTCCTATAGCCCTAAATCTAGCCTTGGTATTGCTTGGTGTCATGGCTTTGTAAAGTGCTAAACTAACCCATTGTGCTAAATCTTCCTTTCCAATTTTTCCCCCTTTGTTTTGCAATATCCAGATGTCCCTATAGGCCCTAAATGTAGTTTTAAGAGGTTTGAAAACTACAACATCTAGGGGCTGAAGTGCATGAGAGGTATGTGATGGTAAAGAGTACACATCTAACCCTACATCTCTTGCTTTCGTTATAACATTCAAAGTAACATAGGAATTAAGGTTGTCTAGAATCATCAAGTGTCTATTGGTTGTATGCATCCCTTCTTTCTTTTCAATGTTACTAATAAAATGGTTAATTGACTTAGAGAACAAAATTGAAGTCATCCAACCATTAGGTTGCATTCCTATAGTGGAATCAACCTCACATAGTGCTAGGTAATCTCTCATCCTATGAGTCCCTTTGAAGTTTAGGAATGGTTTTACCTCCATCATTTATAAAACTTAAAATTGTCAATGATTCTCTTTCATTTGCAATCAATGACTGAACCACTCTTGTTCTTCGATGTGCTAGTATTCTAGCTCCTCCTTTTCCAACCTGAGCTCTATTTTCATCTACATTCCATATGTGATGTGGAGAATATTGGTTCAATGTATACAAAGATGTTAGGTTGTCATAGAATGTTTTGACATTGGTTGGATATAAGCCAATGGCCCTGTTGACTTCTAACCTTTGGGCTACTCTTAAGGTGAAGGTAGGGTCTCTTTTTTTAAACCATTTAATCCAACTATCTCTTAGAATTCCATTTGTGAAGGGATTAGGTCTCCCTTCTACCATTTTAGCAACCTTCCCTTTCAAATCATGGGAAGTTAAAGGATGTCCCAATGCTAACATATTGTCCAAATATTCTATTAGTCTAGCCTATTCTTCAATGGTAAGAACTCCTTTTCTCCTTAGTTTTCTTGTTTTTCTTTTGCCATTAACATGCTCCATGATGCTTGTTCTTGGGATGTTGTAAAAATCACTTACAAGCTTTAGTTTGTGTCCATCTTCTATAGCTAACATTGCTTTTTGAAGAGACTCATTTGACCATGATCCACGGGACTACTTTTTTGGCTTCTTTGATCCACTTGAGTATTTAGGAAGCAAAGGCATTGTATCCCTAATGTCTATTGTTGGTTTTAGGAAAGATTTAGGGACAATTACCTTTGCCTTTCTTGTCCTTTCTCTAACATTGTGTGCATGTTGGTTGCCTTACCTTGTAGTTGAAGAGAGCTTCTTTTTTGTAAGTGAACCTTCTTCTTATCACCATAATCCCCTTTGGCTTTTGTCCTCCTCTTTCTTTTGATTTTCATCAAGTTTTAAATTGCTCCAAGAATTTGAATCACTAGTTGGAGACTATTGATTGCCTCCATTTTCCTTAGTATAGCACCTTCTTTCTTCACTACCTTTATCATTGTTGGATCTGTTCCTTTTCTTGTCTATATCATTGTTGGATCTTCCCCTTCTCTTGCTTGCATCATTATTGAATCTACCTCTTCTTCTACCTTCATCACTATCCAATCTACCTTTGCTCTTTCCTTCATCACTGCTAGATGTATCATTGCTAGATTTGTACTTACTCCTACCTTCATCACTACTAGATTTTCCCCTTCTACTACCTTCTTCACTACTAGATCTGTCCATATTCTTGCCTTCCTCATTGCTAATTGTCTTCCTTCTCTTGTCCATCTCATTGTTAGATTTGTTCCCTTGATAGGAGTTTTTCACAATATAACCCCTATTCATTTTATCCCCACTTCCACCAAGGTACATCTTTTGCTTCCTTTTTTGTATTTTTGCAGATGTGTTCCATTTTTCTTCCTAATTTTGTTGTTGACTCCTCCATTGCTCTCCTCTACCACAGCTTTTCTTCAAATCCATTGTCTCTTTCTTATAGGTATCTCCTTGCATCATTGGTACTCCTTGTTTGTCTTTCAATGTCTTGAGTGTTGTCATTTCAGCCTCAATCTTGATTCTTGTTCCTCCTCCTAGTTTTGTGGCCCTCCTCCCTAATACTATGGCCCCTTTCTATTACAACACTCTTTCTAAATCCTTATGATCAAAAATTGAATCAATGAGGTCCTCATACTAGCCTTCTTGTTCATCTGAAACAACATCTTCTTTATTCTCTGATATGCTATTGCTATAATATGCAGCACTTGGGTTTTCCTTGTCATACAAATCAACATTGAGCAAACTCTCCATTTCATCATCACTATTGTTCTCTCTCATAGTTCAATGTAGGATCAATGTCCTTCTAGTGGTGCTTTAGCCACTCAAATGGTGCATTAGACCTTTGCACATATGTAAAAGAACACTTGCAAATGAAAATTGTAACGTTTTGGAGGTTGCTTTGTGATCTAAAATAATTGCCTTGTTTGTGTATTTTTTTTATTGCTTCACAATCTTTGATTTCCCAAAGGCTGTTGTTTCACAATTTAAAGAGAGGCTCTAATTAGACCCAATTTGGTAACATAAATGCATTAATTAGCCTCTTTGCAATGTCAAAACTATCCCTATACTTCTCAACACCACATTGATAAATTATATGACAAAGAACTAATTATCAATTATAAACCAATTACTTTCTATAGTAGTCAGAAGATTTGAAATGCAAATATTCTATAGTCTATCCAACTTCTCCCAAAATGAGTTGTTTTATAGATGTCTGCATTAAGCGATTTGCTTATCAAAGGCTGGTTTATCTTATTTTCTCATCTACGCTTATCACACACACTGAACTTTGTCAAAAAAAACAATTCAAAGAGTGAGTAGTCCATGTATTTTTGCACATGAATTGTAGAAAGTCAATAATACTTAGTTTGTATTTCAAGTGGATAGGTACATGGTTTCTCAAACTATGGATTTGAAGTGCACGTTCACAATGGCCCCTCCATTTGCATTCTGCAAAGGGACCATTGACACTACACTTTTATTGCTTTTTTTTGGAATTAACCTTTGATAGTCTTTAGGAAAGCCTAGTAGGTTGATCTCACTTTTTTTGCAACCACTAGGATGGAACTACTCAATACCACAATTTATCCAATTCTACCACCTACAAGTTCTTTCTATTTTTGTTACTAGCCCATCTATTACCACAATCTTACTAATCCATTATCATAATTGCAATGCACTATCGAGCGAACACAACAGCCACTCTTTAATAATGGTCTGATCATACTTCAACAAGGATCTACTTAGAGTTTTACATTTTAGCTTTGAAAAATCACAAAAAATTCAATTCTTGTCAGAATGTCTTCATTCTTTTTGCATTTGACTTTTTTCAAATAATTTAATCTCTGAAAAATATGAGAGCTCTTAAATAGCTTCTCCAAATTACCTAGATTGCAAATCTATATGATAATAGGTAGTTCTATCTTACATTATAGAAAAAGAGATTGTTTTTCAATCTACTTCCTATAAAAACTAGAAGGACAGGTAGAAAAAGGAGACTATAGTAGTGTGCTCTATGTACATACATTACTTTCGACTCTATATTTGTCTCACACAGTTTGTGAGACTAGAAACCAAGCAAGCTACAAAGGTAGCTCTATTGTACAAATCTTTCCTTCCAAAAGTTCATTTCATGTACAAGATTGAAGTTTCAGTGGAGGCTTTGGAATAGTTGCTACTACTACTCTACTATAAAATTCTCTAATTCAAGCAAGGTCCCCGGCACCATTCTCTGTTGCATATACCTGCTAAGTTCTTTAATTGCTAGCTCTGCATCTTGCCAAATATAATAGCAGTCTTTAGTATACAGAATCAATACTTCATGAGCATAATATAGTGCTTGTCATTGAAAAATGTAATGTTTGTGCAATGCGACATACATCAAAGTTTTCATAGATGATTGACATGCCTTGTATCAATTCCACTATTTAAATGTACTAAACTCTTAATTACATATCTCATTGTAGCTCAACGACTACTAATCATGAATTCATAATGTACTGTGTACTAGTGTTTAAGGAGTTTATTTCCATTGCTGTAGTTGTGGACTCTTCATTTTCTCTTACTTCAGTTGGCTTTGACTTCTTCACCTGACTCATTTGCTATTGGAACATTCAATACACAAAACAATTGAATAATTGAAAGAAAGTAGTTTCGTACTTCAGATGCTTGTATTTTTTACGTTGCTAGACCAACTTCATGAAGCTATAGTAAGCTGAAGTCAAATAAAAGGGATTAAAACAGTGTCATTCACCTTCGTGCTCACTATTAAATTCTTGGACATCATGGCACGCTTCGGTGTAGTGGGCTTCAAAGTCCTTGTTGGTACTACCACCTTACCTACCTTCTAGGACTATATGCTTTTCATTGAGCACCGAGCCCTTCTTACAAAATCCTCTACTACTTCGCTAACTTCCTATACCTACATCTCAATCAATGTACAACCTTCACATGATTCACTGTACATTCCATTGTGTATATAGTCATAACAATACCGTAGTTTGAATAGGCCACTCAATTACAAAAAATCATTTAATGAGTTCTATCTGACCTTACTTACAATCTCATCTGCTTAAGAAGAACAAAGTTCTTGATTGGAAGTATAACGAACAATGATTCACGAAATTAATGTCACAAAGAAATCTCACTTCATAGTTCCATAAAAACTTAAAAATAAATTCATCTTCCAATAACCACTTTGACTTTTTTTTGCACATACAAAGTCATTAGTCCCTACTCTATCACTAAACGCCCTAGCTTTGCTACACTAAACTTCCTCTGCAACATTGAAATAGACTGAACTCACTTTATGAGTTGTGGTTTGAATGCACATGAATTTGACTTCAAGCAGACATTGACCTTCTCCATGTAAACTAAATCTTCCGTTGTGTGAGCGTCATCTCATATGCAATTGTCTTTTTCCGAGTCTTCAATTGCATAGACATCATTGTCGTCCACCATCTTCAATTATCTTTCATCAGTGACAATGTCATCTAATGACCTCAACCCATTCCCAATCGACAAATAAATGGAGACCTTTTGGTCATGCAAATCTTGACCATCACCGTTTGGACTCTGTTAGGCAAACAAGCTCTATACAAACTTGCCTTCACCTTGGTTTGTCTTCTCTTTGCCTAGCAGCTCCTCTTCCTTTACCACTGCAGTGAGAATTGCAGTGTCTTTATCTATTGGTAGAATCGCACATTCATTTACTCTTACATCTGTACCCATCTATTGACCAACTACTCTATTTTGACACCCCACTACCAATGAGGTCGCTTCCTTAAGTAATAGGCTTGCCAGCAATTGCTACACCATTTCTTCCACTCACCAATTTGAGACAACCATATTGTCTTCCAATTGTGTGACGTTGCCTTCCATGTCAATGACTCGCATGCGCATGTTGGAGAAGTCTATTTTTTTTTCTACTCTCCCACAAATCTTCTCTTCTTCTTGGCATTGTCACTCTCTACCAACTTCAGCCACTATCTTTGAAGTGTATGGGGCACATTTATATTTAGTACTTCGTACAAAACAATGAAGCTTCTTCAAACGACTTTAGCATGTGTAAAACATAATTAATTTCAATATTGGAATTTAAAGCACTAAACCGTATATTTGGACTTTGGATGCACCTTCAACATTGGAACAATTCTATTCACACTATACTTTCTAAAAGGCCTAGCAACATACTGCCAACACAAAATAGCTACAAAAAAAATAGTGTTCCCATGTCTATGGCTTCTAAAAAGAATCTCCTCCAAAATCACTAATCATGATGAACATATACATCTTACTAACTTTATTATGGCGTGCCTTTCAATCACCCTTAGCTGCAGTGCTTTTGAACCCATTCCCTTGGAAATGGTGCGCATATGCTCAGATTTCTTCACTATTGCGTCACTTTTTGATTCCTCACTAAAATTTTCCACTGCTCCTATGTGACCTTTGGTAAATACCGATTGCCCTTGTCAATCAATCCATTGATCTTGAAATGCGTGGTGATGAGTACTTTTGTGATTATTGGCACTATCCATTTTTCACTCACTTTCCTACTAGGGCCTTGCATTTCCCAATTTGCACACATTATATATAGTTGTTATTTCAAAGTGATCATCATCACAGAAGTCAAGGAGCTAACAAAATAGACAAAATACAATGATTTTCAATTTGTTCAATATACATGTAGTCCACAGATATAAAACACATCATTGCACAAGAGAACAACTATCCTAACAGACTTCATCTTTGTTAGAAATTGCAACACTTGTAACATGGTTGTCTCCAATACATGAAGTAATGCAGCACGTCCTAATTGCACGCCATTTTAAATTCCTAGCCATGTCTAGCTATGGCAGAAGTGCAGCTGCTAAAACACATAAGGGACATGCCAATTTGACTTATTGTAGTGTCTTTTAGAATGACACATGTAGATTAAACATACCTAAGTAGAGACGACAAAAAAAATGGTACTTCTCTAATGTAGGCTGTGCTTTCCAACTACAAGTGAGATCAAGTTTCTTTGCATATTTCTTCAAATCCATTGCCAAAGCGGTCATCATGCTACCATGAGGAAAACCTTGGATGTCCAATTCTACAAGTTTTATCAACGTACCATTTTCCTTGTGCCAATGTGGAGTACTAGACTTGTAATTGTCAACTGTGTCCAAATAATCTGCCTCTTCATTGTCGTTATTGTCGTCGTTTGGTAACATATTGCCAAAACTACACAGGGTAAATCTCATCGTCTATCATGAAGTTCACATATGCAAAATAGTAGACATTGGTTTTTAACAAAGCCTACATCTTAGTGAAACTAACACTTCCTACTAATAGAATGTACGTTCAAAATTGGCTTATCAGAAGGTTTGACTTGCTTCAAACAAGTCATTCCGTGTATTGAAATAATGACATATAAGATGACATTGTAGTGAACAACATGGATGTTTTTGTGGACATGGTTTACAATGCATGCACTCCATTCAATTGACAATTGGTGCTTTTCTAAATATCTAAAGATGTCTACAACCAGGGTTGACAGGACGGTTGGACGTCCGGGACGTCTGGACGCGGACGTTGTGTTCACAGCGTCCGTTGACATTCGCGGTCTCGGCGGACACAGCGTCCGCCGGGACCGCCCCATCCGCCTGTTCCCCCGTCCGCCCCGTCCGCTTCGACCGCCCTGTTTCCCCCGACCGCAAAAATATATTTCATATTTTAGCTTTTACATAAATAGTGATATACAACTCTATTGAACGCAATTGCAATATAAGAAAAATCAAAATCCAAATGACTTCACTCTCAATCTCTCATTGGTGAAAACAATCAAAACAAAAAAACAAAAACGGGTTTTCTAAGCCGCCCCGCCCGTCCGCCTTCCGACCGCGGCAGGGACGCTGCGTCCGCTAGTGTCCGTGAGGACGGACGTCCGGGTTACGGACGCTATTTTGGGGCGGACGTACTGATTTGTCAACCCTGTCTACAACATGGCTGCAATGAGAGCTATGTGTCCAATGTTGGACTGTTCAAGAAGTAGAATGGCTAAAACAAAATTCAAGCATTCCAAGATTGAAATTACCTCCATGCATGTTGTTTGTGCAACAAATTCATATTGCGATCTAGGAGACCCTCTTCTTCCAAATAAGAATCGAACATAAGTTCCACTATCTTTTTCTTCTTTGAAGCTAGAGATTGCATGCACACTTTACCTTTCATATTTGCAGGATTTTGTACGCAATTCTCCTGTTTTTCCTTTATCCAACAGTCCCTAGTGAAAGCTTGGTGTGCCTCTCAATGCCTTTGAAGGTCATCATTGTCTCTACCATCTCGATGTAGTCGAGACCCTTTTCGTTTCAACAACTTGCCTCATGATTGCGGCATCCTCAAACGTAAAGCAAGCCACCAAAAAAATAACCCCTTCACTCTATGGCTAAGACACAATAGAATTCAATTAAAACAACAACAAGTGACAATCGCAGAAGCTACTTATGCTTGCATTATGAAACTGTAATGGTGGAAGACAAGCATCATTTTAGAAGAATGTCATGACATTATATCACTTCCAGTATGTACAATGAATAGATGGACATGATGGATCTATAATTCATGAGTGCCTTGTACCGATGCTAATGGACAGTATGAGTTACCAAAGAAGCAAGCAAGGCAAAAATATGAGTCCACATGGTTGCACTATGTCATGTAAGACTCCATTGATGCGAGCACTATAAGTTTTGGCTAAATAAATTGTAAAGGATAGAAGCAAAATAGAACATGAAATCAGAAGTGCATGTCAAATCAGAGAGGCGACAATGGAGGAAGACTAGCTCTTTTCAGCTAGTGACAGTTGTGAGAAGCAAGGCTACATCTACACTATCTTGAACTTGAGTCCGTGGAACATGGAACCCTACAGCCATGCAAAATTAGGGACTATGCTAAACTATTGAGTAAGTCAACTAATAATACGATAATCTCAGACAATGAAAGCACTAAACAAAAAGTACTGTAATAAATGAACCACTTTGAAAGCAACAACAACGGCCACAGGTTGTATACACACCTTCAATTGTTGTCATCTTGTAGGAAGGCTTACCCTCATTGATATGATGGTTGTAGTAGCTTCTGAGGGAAAGGAAAGTTTTAGCCTTGTAGATTACTTGGTATTTGGTCGCAACCGCCCATGCTCTCTAATATCAGTTGTTATTTTGCGTTTCATGCCTACAAGAGTGTTGATGACTACTACTTTAGTGATGAAGTTATGGAAAAGAGAGAATTTGCTAGTGCTCACTTCTTGCTCTAAGCTCTGCTGATGAGGTACAATATCCTCAACTCCTACAATCCTTCTACATTTCTCATAGATACTGTGTACCTTCATGTTGCAATATAGTGAACATTGTCTCAAGAATTTTTAGAGAATTAGGATTTATTATTATCCATTTGTCCACATGTATTCTTTCTATAGGAAACATAGCTGTCTCCACATGGAAGACAGATGGAGTGTCGTACTTCTATGTTTTTGGTGACTCTGACGTCAATATTGTGTCAAGCACGACTAAATTTCAAAAAATGTACTAACATTGCACAAATTTAGAAAACAAAGGCAGTCGGCAACACTAATAATACTGTTTTCCAAACATTTGAGGCATACGTAGTTGCTATTCCATTTCATGTCTTTTTCTATAAGACTATGTTTGTACTATGTGGAAACTCTAGATCCCAATGTTCTGTGTAATGTGCACTTCGAATCATTTAGAAAGTCAATAGAACTTTGTGTTACACAATTGTACCTTCTTTAATTCACTTGAATGAGGGTTGCTTGAATGGTAGCTTCTATAGATCTTGTGCACACAAGGAAGAAGCTATTATGGAAATTAAACTTAGTTCCATTCAATCAATGTATGTAGGTCTGTGTAAGATGTCCATTTATTTCCTCTAAGCTTATATTCTGGACATGATAGAATAGCTTATTAATAATGTAGTGCAATTGAAGTGGCTGTACACAAGTTACAGCTTAAGCTCTTGTGAAGAGCTTGTAACTGCATAATTACTACTACACCATAGAATGGAGTTTGCTTCATGCAGGAGCAAGGACAAATGTAGTAGATAGCATTTTTTAGAGCAAGTGTTTGACTCCATATCGGTGAGGGCCCTTGTCAACATCATTAGTGTTGTTGTCTTCAAATTCATTATCACTTAGCTCATGTATTATTTGAAACTATTACAATACTTTTATACACAACTTAAAATTCAGCATTCAAACTCCACTTGTGCTTAATATACATGAAATCTTACAAGGATTTGGCAAGTCCACGAATTACGTGAAAAGTCCTCTGCTTTGTGGTCAATTTTCAATAGCAAGTATTACTTATGAAAGCAATTGTTCAAGGTTTGTAGCGTCGGTTCCACAACATGTCAATATACGCTATATAGAATTCAAACTCATCTATTCATTTCCGAACATTGCAAGGAATGTTAAGTTCAAAAACTACTTCAATGGCATTATTAGTTTCACAATCTCAAAGGAGGTAAAGCTGTGAATGACATGTCAATTAGTGCAACAGCATGTTGTGTTAATATATGGATTGGTTGCGCTTGTTTGGTGCTTTTGCAGTTACGTAAAAGTAAATATAGAAATTGAGGTTCATATAAATTTTAGTGCGTAATTTGATACCAATTTTAGTTGCTAGACATGTCTTTATAGAAGAATGAAGATGGAAGTAGTGCATCCTGGATAAGCTAAAAATATTAGAAAGTAAGTATACAAATGTGTAGATAAATTTGTGGAAGGCACTTTTGATTTAAAGTAAGTGTCTCTGCTATTTTGCATTTTAATTTTGATGAAATATCTATGAATGAGCAACTCTTGTGAAAGCATAGGACTGTAAAATTGAGCATCCTCAAAGTGGAAATCATGTTTGTATTGTATACAACATTTGTTGTAGGATAGCCATTTTGTTTGTGACACAAACTTCTAGGGTTGACAGGACGGTCGGACGTCCGGGATGTCTGGACGCGGACGCTCTGCCCGCAGCGTCCGCTAACATTCACGGTTCCGGCGGACGCAGCGTCCGCTGGGACCGCCCCGTCCGCCTGTCCCCCCATCTGCCCATCCACCCCGCCCATCCGCCTTCCGACGGCGGGAGGGACGCTGCGTCCGCTAGCGTCCATGAGGACGGACGTTCGGGTTACGGACGCTATTTTGGGGCGGACGTACTGATTTGTCAACCCTGCAAACTTCAAGTGAATGACAACTACACTCACATTGATTTTCAGTACAACATGTTGTGAACTTTGATTCTTAATTGCCAGCAAGAAGAATGTAAAAAAGCGCAAGGAAGCATGCAGTGAAAACCTTTTTCAACGAAGGGAATCACAAGTAGTGCAAAGAAAATCCATATCCAAGCGTACCAGTGCTATAAATTCATGACATCTTTATTTGGTTGCCGTGCAATTACAACATGTCTAAGGATTTTGAATAATGGAGGGCAACGCATATCGCTCGAGACTGTATGCAGTCTTTAACAACAAAGCCGTTGTGTTCAGTAAGGAAGACCACTAGAATGAACAATTGATGAGAAGTTCCTATTTTGCTCAAATAATGGCAACCATTGTCAAGTAAACTTACAATACCTTGCAATTAAGAGCTCACTTGCCAAATTTTCATTCCTTCCACATATTTTTCAAGGAACTACTAAACGTGCAGATGACTACAAACTATAGCTATGTCTTCTATTGAACACAAGCTAAATGAATCCACACTTTGTGTTGACTATACTCTGTTAAAGAAATGTGCATACACTACACGTTCTTTGCAATAAGGAATGAGTAATGATTAAAGCTAATTCGTAATTCATAGTCCATTACTGTTGTTTCTTGTAATATGGTGTGATGTGCATGAATTGCTGCATTCAACTTTGTCTAGGAAGTCACAAATGAAACAAGGTTTAGCTACAGTGGTAAAAATTAGTCGGATATGAAATCCGTTGGAAAATGCCAGAATTTTGTTGCACACAAAGAATTAGAAGAATACAATGTAAATCTCAATGATTATCTAGAATAGCTAGTATCTAAGTACACTAAACACATGCTATGGTATGAAATGGGCTTCGTTGATACATGTGACTTCATGGCACAAAATATGGACGAGGTGTACTACAGCAACATGTATTGCATGTCCTAGTTCTATGATGGTTTCATGTTGTTTGATAGTTCGAGGAGTAGTATGAGAATTGACTATACAATTAAGTTGAGTCAAGCATGTCTATCGCAAAAGGAGAAGGAAGTTTGTAGAGGCCATTACTGCACTTACGAACACAATGTTCAATTTGAAGAACAGTCGTTTTTGCATAGAGTGTGATGTGCCATTTATAAAGGACAATTTGATCGTTTCATGAAAACGCTAAGAATGATAAACACTTGAAGAAGAAGCCACTTCATGAGTAGTGCCTTTCTTATTGTTTCCTATCTAAATTCGTTATTAGCCATAAGCTAGAAACACCAAGAATTGGCCCTATTCCTTGGCCTTATATATAGAGTGTCATTAAATCATTCCTAGATTTACATAAATGTATCCTTTGAATGTCTAATTCTTAGTGGCTGACACATTTGAAATATACATTTTGAATTAATATTTATTAAAAGCTCTTTTTAGCTAGATTGAGAATTGAGTGCACCTACCGGACAAATTAACTACTTGATAGACCTAGAACTTTGAAATTTCTTAGGAATTATATCCCCCATCCAATTTTATTTATTTTTAAATATAATATATTTGAACTCACTAACACAAAAATATTAAATGAAATGAAAAATGCCTCCAAATATGCTGAATTCTTGTAAAGGCCAATTATGGTTGTTTCTACTATATGTTTGCATTATATGGAGTTTGTTTTTGACAGTGAACTTTAAATGCAACGCAATTTGTTTTTGGAAGTATTTCATTGGATGTGAACAAATTATATATGAGTGGGTGCATTTGAATGTCATGAAATAAAAAATGAGTGGATACACTTCAAGTGTCTGTTTGTAGTAATTAGTATAGGTTTATAGAATGCTACATGCAAAATGACGCGATTGAGCCTGAACAATTCTTATGTGTTTCAGGACACTAGAAGATTGCCTTCTAGACCATGTTGTAAGTAGAATGTACAATTGCAC
Source organism: Pseudoscleropodium purum (assembly GCA_963969395.1). NCBI lineage: Eukaryota > Viridiplantae > Streptophyta > Bryopsida > Hypnales > Brachytheciaceae > Pseudoscleropodium > Pseudoscleropodium purum. Next base: position 12,093,614 of record OZ017805.1, on the reverse strand, counting down.
CATTTATTATACTAAACCATGGGGCAATATTATCTTTGATGATAGAATGAGCAACAAGGCACAAAGTGGGAGTACATTTTGCACTTTGAAACATTGAAGTACGTATATGTTATTGAAGACGACACTTGCAAAGTGAGAATAAGAGATGTGGAATTTTGTAGTATACACATGTGTTACATTTGAAACATGCTCATTATGTAGGGATTACATATTTGTTACATATTGTTTGTTAGTCTGCTATCATACGACATGTCCATAGTTGAAAACGTCTTCATAGTAATGCAAACAACGTCACATGATGCATGCAAAAGCACTACATTGTCTGCACTTATGGAATTTATGTACATTACAGTTCTATTAGGAATACTAATTCATGTGAGTGGCTTCTGTGATGTGTTACAAGTATGTTTGCAATTCACACAGATGTTATCTATGACAAGATTTTTTTTGGTAAAGAACAACATCCACTTGTAGGAAATCTACTTCTATAGAACTAACTTTTCTTGCATGGATTGAATGTTGAGTGAACAGACTTTTTGTAAACATATTGTATCATGAATGCACGAGTGGGATAAACAAGAGCAACTACTTGTCTCAGTAATGATGGACGCACATTGCGGCACATTCTAGTTAGTCATTCGATTCTACAAATAAAGCTTTGAGTGGCAAGAGAGAAAAATGTTTATGCATTTCTTTGTCCTTGCAAGAATTGTCATGGTTGACACCAAAAGAATATTGAGGTCATTAGGAAACACCATGCATTGGTGGGTCAAGATTTGTTCTTCACAAAGTCTATGATAAGTGGTGATCTACCAGACAAATATCCACCTCGAGGAGTGTGGGTAGAAGATGTGGCATTCGATGATGATGTAATAGAGCAGGAATCTATAGTTGATGCGGACATTCAAGACATTGAAGGGCCAAACTTCGGTGCTAAAAATGAAGCAAGCTTTGAAAAAATGCCGTTAGATGAGTGTCACAAGGTACAATGCTAAGTTTTAGAAGCTTTTGATCAAGGTGATGCATTACATGAAGAGACCATGGGAATATTTGAGAGGGTGGACATTAAAAAAAATGTAACAGAGATGATTAATGGATTGGAAGAGTTGTATAAGCAGGCAACAATACCAATTTATGTCAGTCTAGCACAAGCGTGGTATCAACCATCATTGTAATTATAAATATGTGTGGCATATTTCATATGAGCAACAAGTTTGTTGACAAGTTATTTCATTATTTGTTAGAAGATTTGCTACCGACGGGCAACAAACTACCATCTTTTCATTATATAGCAAGGCAAACCATTAGGAGATTAGGTTTGAACTACAACAATATACACGCATGTCGTGAGGAATGGATTCTTTATGAAGAGGAGAATGCTAAGTTGATTGCTTGTCTGTAGTGTGAGAAGTTCTGATGGGTAGAAGGTAGTAATAGCATTATAGTGAAGGTGATTTGACACTTCTCCCAATTACCTCGATTGAAGTGTATGTGGAGATCAATAAAGATGTCACGGATATTGACTAGTTACACGGAACATGTGAATAATGATGGCATCATGCGATCTATAGTTGACAATTCAACATGGAAGCATGTCAACAATGACGCAACATTTGGAAACTTCGGAACAAAAATCTAGAATCTCCAATTTGGATTAGCATTGGATGGGGTGAATCCATTCAAACTAAGTAATACAAATTGGTCTATCTAGCCTATTTTAATTTGATTTACAATTTCAAACCATAGTTTGCTACAAAAAAATTTCATCTCACTTTGCATCCTTATTTTAGGAAAGCATTCTTTCACTTCAAAGAATATAGATGTTTTTTTGGGACCATTGCTAAGGGAATTGAAGGAGCTCTAGATAGGCGTATCAACAATTGACGACTCAAATAGTCAGGGACCTAGCGGGCTCATACTACATTGCTACATGGACTGTTATTGTGGACAATATCAAATTTTCTAGCATTCGAATTGATATCAAGTTTATGTTGCAAGGATTGTCTGTCATGTGGACCCGATATAGATGCAAGAATGGTTCAAACTAGCGACGTTCTATCAAATGGTAGGGTTAGGGGTTCAAAGATTGTGTATGATGGTTTAAAGAGGTTTTTAAATTGATAGCATCCATATTGACGAGATAGACACTTTAACAACACAATAGAAAATCATTTAGTCCATATGTACAATCAAGTCTAGACATCATTAGACATGCAGCATGGCGCCAATCATACTTGGATATGGGTGGAAAAGAGAATGCAAAAGATGATCTGGTGCATTGTACTAGTGTGAAGTGATTGAATTGTTTTTTCAAATAGGATTATTGGCAAGGAAAGACTACATCCAAGTTTCTATACCACATGAATTACATTGAAGTACAATTGACCAATATATAATAGTTCATTACCTTGTCTTTTGAGAATTTTTTAATGAAAGTTTGTACAAATTTTTTTTTATTATGCTGATGATGAAATGCAATTGGATAGAGACACAGGCTTCTATCAATTGCTTGTAGTGTTAGTTTTTCTTTTTTAGATGCGCAGCACTCATTGTAGAAGTGCTCTATTCTATGAAGGTAACCAAAAAATGTGGAAAACAGGTTGAATAGAGCAACATGTATTAGAAAATTTTGAAATCCAATTGAATAAGTGACTATTATTGTCGTGTTCAATGTGAGAGCATTTGAAGGCTTCCCACCTATTGGATGTCATGCACTGCAAAAAAAAATATTTGGGAAAACATGTTGAAAATGCTCTTGGGAATGAATGACAGCCTAAGAAGTCGGAAGGATGTTGAAGACAATAGAATTTACAAAGAAATTTGGTTACAACTTCTACGGTGCATACAAGATGAGTACTACATGCCGCAAGTCCCATATATATTATAAAGCCGGAAGAGTGATGCAAGTTCGTTGGAATTGTGCCTAATATTCGCATTCCATTGAACTATGTTGGTTCAATCTACAAGCATCTGGTAGATAGGAAGTTGCAGTACATGAAAGTACACGACTACCACATACTCATTAAATAGGTACAATTCTGTAACACATGTATTAGGGTCTTTTAATTGTTTGAGTCATCACTATCTATTTTGAATTAGCGGAGAAAGCTTGTTTATGAAACTATGAAGGACAAATATGAAAGAAAAGTATTTAGAAGCAACATGTATATAGAGGTCACAAAGGATGTCGCTTGATTTTTGTGCTTTGTTGTTTTGAAAATCATACTAAGAACTTAATGAAGTTTGTTTTGATGGATAAGCACTTTCAAATAGCATATTCACAAAGGAAAATGGAAGAAGAAGCACATTGTTTTGAAGGACATGAGAATGTCAGTCATGTTGTTCAGAGTATTTGCACTTATATGTTATAATGTCATTACTGTTGTGAAATTTTATGTGCTATACAAATTTTTCCAATAGCAATTAGGAATGTGCTTGCACGAGGGTTCAAATTGATATTATTAAAATGTGTAGAGTGTTCCAAAGGTACGTGAAAAAAAAAAGTATGAGAGTTTGATCATAATGAATTGATGGAGAACGTCATCATGGCAAGTTGTATGATTGAAAAAGAGTTTCCACCAATGTGACGCATCTTCCAGTGCACCTAGTTCAACAATTATTCTTATGTAGTAATATCCTTTGTTGATGGACGTACCCAATTGAAAGGTACATGAAAACACTAAAGGACTATGTTAAGGCGTTAGCACATTCAGAAGGTAGCATAGTTGAAGGCTATTGAATGGAGGATACGCTAGGATTCAGCACAAAGTATATGAAAGAATACAGAGGGACAACGCAATAGGTATTGGATCCAATGGAAGATGAATACATGAATGGTGAAGTACTACAATTGAGTCAACCAAAGAAACATCGTATAATAGATGAAATGCAAATTTAAGCACATGCATTTGTTCTAGACAATGTAGTTTTTCTATTGATCTAGCAAAAATAAGTGTAATTATACTTTTCATTACAAGTGATCTTCAATGAAATCCATTCATTTGAAAGGTACATTTGTAAGCATTGTAATTGTATAAGGAAATCTGTTAAGAACTATATTTCAGAAATTGTTATACTCTTTTCCATGTAAAATTCATAGGAAGGAAGAGCATTCAATGCAAATGAAGTGCATCTTCCATGTAGACTATACATTTGTTGATACATGTTGACTTGTATGAAGTTAAAACCATAAAAAGTAAAAGGCACATAGTTTTCATGTAACAATGCAACCCACAAATCTGAAAATGTACAGTGCATATTGTGGGAGTACGGAAACTTGATCCGGATAGAATTAGACTAGAATAGGATTAAGTAGTCTTGCAATTTTTTATTTTTTTTAGTAATCCATAAGGATCTTGGCTCTATTCAGGCTATTCTTAAAATAGCTAGTTTTTGGATTGCTAGAATCATAATGGGTGTTACAAAACCGGATTTAATATGGATCCAAAATCCGTAAAAGACCCGGATCCGGAATCCAGATGAGATTTGGATGCAAAGGACCTACAACTAGGGTTCCGGTCTAGAGAACTAGGTTACTGTTATGGAAACGGTCACCTATCTGTTCTGCGGCAAAAATTGTTGGCCATGCAACAAGTACTTAAATCCACTACCACTCCATTCTTGTCCCTCTTCATTTGTTGAAGTCTTTTGTGCACATAATTGAGTCAAAGACTGGTGAATTAGCGATCGTATTAAGGAAAGAATAGAAAGGTTGGTGCCATTTGCACCGGATTAGGTTTTGGGGTGTCAATGATTCATGGTAGAGATTAGCAATTTACCTCCACGCAAATCCATAGTGACAATTCGAATGGTTTGTTCGGTCATTCCTTCCGATCTAGCTAGCCCACAATAGTGAGAAGTGGATCTGATGTACATTGGATGTGTTAGGCTTATCATCCAAAGGCCGTGGAGCATGAAGAACGAGGAGATGATCCAAGAGCTCATTTATGGGGTTCCAAACTAGTATGAGTTGATAGTGAGGGGTCGACCTGTAGCTTGAATGAAAGAGGTTTGGGTAGATGTCTATTCGTTCAAGAAGACCAGATCCAAATTAGCCTCCAGATTCGATAAGTATGTGAGCAGAAAGTTCTAGGGTTAGGTTCATGCAAAGGAGGGTTACGCTATTAGTGATTGCAAGGATGAGAGGCATAAACGGGTGCTAGAATTTCTGATTTCCATCTTGTATCTAGAAAAGCCTAGCCGAATTATAGTCACGGTGGCCAATACCATCTTTGGAGCATTAGAGGATCGGATTGTACATTGGCGGAGAGTAATTCAAGACGTAGTGGCCAAATTGATTGATCATATATCAAGGACAAAGCACTGCCCTATCAGCTCGTATATGTTTTACCTCTACCATCATAAGGAATTCTTGAGTGGTTAGGAGACGATCCAATACAACACTAGAGTTCAGATCTTGAAGTATGGCCTAATGGATGAAATGGAGGAGGAGGAGGAGAAAGAGGAGAAATTTGAGGACGACTAGAAAGAGAAGAAGAGGTTGCAAATTGTAAGCGATAAAAGTCCACGGATCCAACTGCACGAAGAAATATGCCCATTCCGGATAGGCAAGAACCTAGTTAGGTTCTGGATCAACTAAAAGACCTCGATTTCCTTGAATCTAGACTCTAGTGGATGCAACAGGCCAAATAAATGTATGGCGATATGGCAGACCTTCTAGTCAACATTTTGGGCAAACTCAAGGTAGAGTTGGATAAGATTTTGGATAAGATTTGGAATTGGCTGGATCTAGAAGAGTTATATGGAAAGGAGAAGTAGATTCGAAACTTGGAGAGAAAACATGATGACTTCAAATCCTAGTTAGAATGGATAGAGGGAGAGTTGAATTTGACAAGGCAAAAGGAAGCAGATGCTTTTCGACTCGTCCACGGCTTAAAGGAATTAGTAATGGTTTAGGAGCATATGGTGATCAGAGCTGACCTCTACACTACTTGGTTGGAGAAGGAAGGCCACATGATCAGATGGTGACAATCCTGGTTGACTTTGAAGCCTGGATGGGAGTTATCTCAAAGGAGTGTGCAAGTTACTAGGATATCTAGATCTAAAAAGGGCCATAGGCTTAGAAAGATTTTCGGAAGTCCCTAGAAACATATTCCGGAATACTCCTGTTAAATAGACTCTGATTCTATAGAATCTAGTCCGATAAACTTCTAGTATTTTCGTTCAACTACAATTGGAAGGATTGAAGCCCATTCTTACTCCAACTATCGGTCCTCCAGCCAATCAAGCGCGGACTCTAGCAAAGCAAGCGGTACTTGAGCTGGAGAAGGAGCCAAGTAGGAAATCTATCTTGATAGAGTAAGAAGCGTCAGCCCTAATTCTTCCACTACTTGGGAGAGTCATGATTGAAAAGTTTAAATCGCCTTGGTTGAACGTCTAGGGCAATCTTGATGACTAGATTGGTACTATGACAAATCTCACTTGGTTTTATTTGGAAGATTTCCCACACATGTAGCAGCCGCCACTTGAATGAGACCATGCAAAGATCAAGTTGAGTGATTCACCGTAAGCTAAGGATCTAAAGATTGAGGAGATTGTAAATTCAAATGAGAAAGAGTTGAAATCCAGATCCAAGACAAAGATAGAAGAAGAAGAATCACCTTTAGATGTTCAATGCAAGCCTCAGATTTGGGCGTTAGTTAGGAATATTCCAATAAAGGCATTTGCAAAGATACTAGGGAGTAAAAGCAGGAGTAGCTTGAAGAAAGCATGCAAAGGCAAGGAATTAGTAGGTTGCCTTTAGTTTGTTAAGATTTTTAATTTTAGATTCCAAAACGGGATTTCCATGCCTAGGCTCAAGTTCCGGATTTCTGGAGACAACTGGCCTTTGCCTTTCCAAATTTCCCAAGGGTGGATAGTTGTGTGGTTGTCCTGATTTTGGGGTGCCTTTCAAGCTTTTTGGTGTTGACTTTGATTTTCGTTTTGGTTTTAAAAGGCAAGCAAGGTTGTTGCCTTCTCATTCCAACCTAGCACATATTCAATTGTATTTCATTTCCTTCCATAATTTAAGCCACTTGGTGGACATTCTAGCTTCGACATTTGTGTATGGATTGTGTTGGTTTGTTTATTGGAATGTTGAGATGTAAGGACGGGTGAGGAGGAATCTAGATCGTGGATAACTTAGTCAGATTATAGGAATATGTTCCTAATAGTATTAGATTTGTGAGTGAGGACTTATGCATGGTGCCTTTGAACTACCGGAATGGTAATCTAATTAAGCCAAAGAGTGGTGTGAGAGCAATTCTGGAATCAAACTTGATTCTGTGCGGAGATTACCAACCACCTATGGAATTTGCTACTCACTAGAAGGTCTGCCAACCTTAGGATCCATCTCACAATTAGAAAGACTACCGCCTGTCAATTCCGGGTGCTTTTGATATGTCATTGTAGTAAAGGGGAGTAGGCATAGTCTTGAGTGATCTACTTGCCAGATAGGCCATCCGGAAAGCTATGAGGATACAGATCTTTCTTTTTATGCTGCAATACTTTGAATTGCTTAAAATTTTGTTTTGAGTAAAGAATGTGTAAGGATTATGAGTAGTAAAGTCCCTACCCCTCTAAAGATCAATAGTGGACCCTTTGATGGTAAAACAAAGGAATCAAAAACCAGTACATTGAAGAAACATAACCGGAAACCAAGTGAGACTAGATTCGGATTGATATCTGGAAAATAGTTGAATCTAGAAAAGAGAGGAAGAGAGTAGCCGGTTTAGGAGAAAGAGACAATATGGGTACTGAAGTTTGGAAGAACATCACTAGAGTTCCTTGGGACAATATTTTGTGTCATCTTACCACGTTTTTGTGTGTAAAGATACTTACGTCTAGATTGTGCGTATGACATATATATGTTTTGAAGGAAGTACATAAGTGCTAAAGGACACCATTGGGAAGAATGAGAAGCACATAATTTTGAGTGTCGTAATCACTGCCAAGTTGGAGTTCTGACATATCCACTAGAATTATCAGAACTCCCAATCTTTACTAATTGGTTACGAACTTGACTCCACTTGGTAGAGGTAGCCGGAGAGCATGTTGACAATGACATTATATAGTATAGACAACCACCAAAGCAAAATGCAACTTCTCATAGTGAAATGTATGCATTGGAATGCATTTGTATGTCTCAAGTTCGAAAGCTATACTAGTAACTCAAGACTCGTATGTAATAATGTCATCTACACACCAACTTTGGTGGGGGCTTCTCAATGGAAGGCCAATTGAGTACATGGAGGATTATGTGGGTTACATAGAAGAGATACTAGAGTTGGATTACAGAAACGATTATACAACCTTATTAGTTTGTGATTAGGTTCGTACTTCACATGTAGTTTGTTATCGCAATATAGAGAAGGATAAATATGGCTTCATGTTGGAGCACGAAAACTCAAACTAGATAAATTAGTCTAGAATTAGGATTAGATAGACTTGCAAATTTCATTTTTTTTGGTAACCTCTAGAGATTTCCGCTATACTATAATTATAATAGAAATATTCAATTTCCAAATTGATAAAATTGTTAATAACGTTAAGGAAACAAATCCAATATGGATCCGGGATGCGAAATAGTACTGGATTCCTCAAACCTACGTTCTAGACTTCCGGTCTAGAAAAATAGGAGACCGTTAGGGGAATAGTCCTCTACCCATTCTCCACCGGGAACTATCGGCCACATGCCACGTACTTAAACCCACTTCTACTTTTCTTTTTCTTCTTTTCTACTTATTGAACTTGGAGAACGTATAATTGAGAAAAAGAGTGGTGAGATAACAACCGAGATAAGAAGAGGACAGAAGAATTAGTACCAGATTAGGTTTACCAGTTGTTAGTGATTCATGTCGGCAGTTGTTGATCCGGTTGTACGAAAGTCTAGAGTTGTAGTTCAAATGGTTTGTCTAGTTATTCCTTTCGATCTGGATCACTAAGCGTAGTTAGAAGAGGACCTCATGTGTATCAGGTGTGTCAGATTGTTGAATAGGCCATGAAGTATGAAGAATAAGGAGATGATTCAAGAACTCATTTATGGAGTTTTGAATCAATATGAGTTGACAGTGAGAGGTCGACCCATAGCTTGGACGGATGACATTCGAGCGGATGTCTATTCGTTTAAAAAAATGGGCTCACACTAGCCGAAAGAGCGGACAAGTACGTAGCCAGAAAGTTCCGGAGTCAAGCCCACTCAAAGGAGGGTTTTGCCATTAGTGATTGTAAGAACGAGAAGCATAGAAGGGTACTGAAATTTCTAATTTCGATTTTGTATTCGGAACAGCCTACTTGGGTTATGATCACGATGGCCAACATCATTTTCGGAGCTTTCGAGGACCAAATTGTCTATTGAGAGAGAGTAATTCAAAGAGTAGTGAACAAGCTGGCAGAGCACTTAGGTTGGGCGAAGCACAACCTTATTACGCCATATCTATTCCACCTTTATCACCACAAAGAGGTCTTGAATGCCGAGGAGACGATCCAGTACAACACCGGAGTCGAGATCTTGAAGTACAACCTCATAGATGAGCTAGAGAAGGAGGAGAAGGAATCCAAAGAATAAGAGCAACCGGAAGAGGAAGAAGAAGCAATGGACTAGAGACGAATGTATGGTGACTTAGAGGATCATGTGCTCCTTATCGCAAGTGAACTCAACGTAGAGTTGGACCAAATTTTGGAGGAGATCCGAAAATGTCTGAATCCAGAAGAGTTTCGATAGAAGGAGGAATAGATTTGGAAGTTGGAGGAGGAAATGGATAGCTTCAAGTCTGAATTGGAGTGGACGGAGGGGGAGCTGAATGTGGCGAGACGGAAGGAGACAGAGGCTCTCCGACTCGTCCATGACCTTAAGAAACTCGTCATAATTCTAGAAGATATGGTGATCCGAGCTAACCTCTACACCGCCTTATTGGAGAAGGAAGGACATATGACTAGATCAAAGATGGTAAAGATCTTAGTCGACTTCGAAGCCTAGATGGGAATTGTTTTGAAAGATATGTGGAAGTTGTTGGAGTATTTGGATTCAAAACGAATCATTGACTTAAAAGGGTTTTCGGAAGTCCCCAGGAGCATATTTTGGAATACTCTGATTCAATAGACTCTGATTTGGCAGGCTTCTAGTGATCCGATTGAGCCACAATTGGAGGGACTGAAGTCTATCTTCACTCTAGTTGCAGGACCATCAAGTAGCCAAGCATGGACTCCATCATGACCAACGGTATCTGAGCCGAAAAAAGGGGCAAGTGAGAGGTCTATTTCGACAGAGCGAGGGGTTTCCGTCCCAATTTTTCTACTACTTGGGAAAGTCACGACCAGAAAGTTTATGGTACCCGGATTGGCGGTTCGCGGCAACCTCGACGCATGGATTAGAGTAATGACAAATCTAGCTTGGTCTCATCTGCAAGATTTCTTCCATATGTAGCAGTCAACGCCGAAACAGGATCGTGTTGAGATTGAATTGATTGAGTCACCACAAGCCAAGGATCCGGAGATTGAGGAGTTGGAAGAAGAGGTATTGAAGTCTCAATCCGAGGAAGAGACAACATTGGAAGACTTACCTCCTAAGGTTTTACAAAAGCCTCAAACTCGATCATTAGTAAAGAGTACACCGGTGAAGGCATTGGTAAAGACTTCGGGCAGTCAAAACAGAAGCAACTTAAAGAAGGCACAATGGAGTAGATAGAGCACAAGTTGTTAAGTAGGATTCTTATTCTGGAACGGGATTTCTAAACATGGGTCCGAGTTTCGAATTGTTTTAGGGATTCTGGATTGTTTTAGAGGTTTCAAATTTGTAGGGATATTTAGATTGTGAACATTTTGAATATCCCAGATTGTTCACTGATTGGTTGCCTTGATTTCCAGAGTGCTTTTTTGACTTTTTAGTTGTTGACTTTGGTTTTGGTTTTGGTTTTGGTTTTTAAAGGCGAGCAAGTTTGTTGCCCTCTCATTCCATCCTAGCGATTATCTTATTATATTTCATTCCCTTCTTTAATTTGAGCTATCTAGCAGACATTCTGGCTTTGATTTTGTATCTAGATTGTGTTGGTTTGTTGCTTGGAGCATTGAGATGTGAGAAAGACGAGTAAGGAAGAATCCAGATTTCTAATAACTGGATCAGATTGAGGGAGTACTATTTTAATGATGTTAGATTCCTGATGAATAAGCTACGCGTGGTGCCTTCGAACTACCGAAACAGTAATCCAATTTTTAGTGAAGAGTGGCATGAATGTAGATTCGGAATTGGAAACAATTATGTGGGGAGATTAGCGACCGTTAGAGGAAACTCCCACTCACCGAAAGATCTGCCAACCGTAGGATTCGTCATACACCTAGAAAGATTCCCACCCTTGTTAGTTCTGGATGTCTGAAATCTATTGTTGTAGTAAGGAGGAGTGAATGCAATCCTAAGCGACCTACATTCCAGATCAGCCATCCGGGATGTTGTGAGGATCCGGACCTACCTTCTGCACTACAACACTTTGAGTACTTGGGTGTTAATTGTTTGTTTGTTTTTGTTTATATAGTGAATAGACTAGAGTGGTGAAGTCCCTACCCCTCAAAAGATCAATAGTGGACCCTCTAATGGTAAAACAGAGGAATGGCAAACTAGTTTATTAAAGGACAAAACCGGAAAATTGGGTAATATCGAATTTGGATTGAAATCCAAATAGTAGTGATTCCGAAAAAGAGAGTGAAAGAGAGAAGTCAAAAGAAGTGAAAATGACCATTTGGACATTGGAGTTTGGGAAGGCATTTGGAATTCTGTGGGATGGTAATTCATATCATCTTACCACGTTTTTGTGTATAAAGATACTTACGCCTAGACTACGCATGTAACACTTTTGGCGCCATTACTGGAGATTCTAATAGTGTTTTTATAGACTTCAAAGAGAATTCGAGGTCTGCAAATTGGAGTTTAGAATTGAATCTATCCTAGGAAATTACCTTTTTGAGAAGATAATGTATAAGAGTTACAACTATGGAAATACAATTGAGTATCAATGAAGTAGAACTAGAAGTAATCTCGCTCTTGTACTTTATGAATAGACAGCAAAGATGAATTCCTATCGAACGTTAATTTGCAAGACTAGAAGACGCTTCAAGAAGAACTATAGTATACGGAATTCCAACCTCAGGGTCAAAAGAAGATTTAGTTGTTATACTAGATCAAGATATCAGATAAGAAGTTAGTCCAGAACGTCCTGCTAATCCAAAATTTGGCGACCAGCTAGAAGAGGAGAAAATGGAATCTGAGAGAGAACTTGACTCTATAACTTTTCAAGAGGAACAGTCCTCTAATGAAGTAGAGATCATGGTGACTACCACCCATCTCAAGTATAGTAAGTTCTAGGGAAATGGTAATAAGGTGTAGATGATTGGTTGGGCAAATTTGAAGCCACTGCTATAGTGAATCAGGAAGACCATGTCTCCAGGGAGAGGATCGTCTAGGGATTACTGAAAGATGCAGCACTGAGATGGTACTAGGATGTTCTAGATCCTATCCATCGTGACTAGGAATAACTTATGAAACTATTTCTCCAAACATTCCGGGAAGTCGGAAGAGAAGCTAGAGCTTTGAAAAGGCTTAGAAAAATATCCATGCGCTCCAACAAATCCGTGAGGAAGTATGGCCAGAGAGTGAAGGGCTTGATCAAAAAGCTAACCATAGACATAGCTCCTAGTATTCAAGTGGAGTGGTATGTCGCAGGATTTTTGGAGGAGATGGGTTTTTAGATTCACCAGTCTAGACCCACGACTTTACGAGAAGCTATAGAATCCGCATAGAATTACGAAAACTCGGCCCAGTCGTTGAAAAGATCCATCAGGAAGAGTAGAAAGATGGAAAGAGGACAAAGTAACAAGTATAAGAGGAAAGAGAGACGCAAATGGAAATTTTTCAACTCTGAATCTCTAAGTTCCGAAATCGGAACAGATACGTCTACCACTAAGACGGATAGCTTTGAAAGCGAAGTAGAAGCTTCTTGCAACAAGAGAGCTACATGCAGCAAAAACAAGAGGGCCGGCTGGAAGACAATCAAAGTAAAGGTGGAAGATGAAGAGTCCAAGAAATTCATGTAGAAAGTTCAAGAATCTCTAAATGCAATCAAAGTTCACTTAGCAGATAATAAGGCACCAAGATGGATTGTGCCCACAATGCGGACCAACATTTGGTGTTCAAAGTATGCAAGATCCATCCATTATGCAAGCAAATGCAACCAAGGACCACCAAAGCAAATCCACTTCGTCAATGAGGACAGAGTGTACTGCACCCTACTGGAAATAGAAGATTACAAAAAACAAGTGAATCCGGTATTCCAAATCCAAGCAAGATATGAATGAGGAAGAATACCATACTAGTTGATCTAGATGAATGTACCTCAACATTCCGGGATGGTTGGATCTAGCCAAGGTAACTATCCTCCTTCTAAGTTCTTGCTTGGGTGTTGTTTTCTTTGTGGCAGCCCTCAACATTATGCCAACAATTGTCCCCATAAAAGACGTGGGCAAGGTGCACCTCTAGCCTTACCTTGTCAAAATTGTTAGGAATATGGGTATGGGAGTGGAGAGTGTCCAAAACCTTAGCAGGTCCACACTCTTTACAAGCATGTAGGAGTTCCATTGAGATATTAAACCGCACACAATTACGGCTCTACGACCGAAATTGAGAATTCAGAGAAATGACAACCAAGGGTGGAACTTCTGGAAATGATAGAAGAATCTATTTTTAGAATAATAACCCGGAGTTGCACCAAGAACCAGAACAATAGAAGTAGGAATAGAGAATGGAGAGGAAGAATGAAAACCAAATCCGGAAACACTATTCCGAAATCGGATCTCAGTAATCCTAACCACTCAGAAAGGACAGAAACTATTCCACCCATAGTAGAGTTAGAAAAAGGGGTAGGACATCCTCCAATCCCCATTGACATTAGTCAAGAAGTACAAAATACCCTAGATGGATCCCAAACACTTCCTCAACTAGGTCAACGAAATGTCACATTCAATGATGTTCTAGTTTTTATCAACCCGAAGCTTAAGGTTGACGAATATGATATAGTACAAGACATCAAAGATCAGAGGGTGAATGTTACCATAGGACAACTTCTCTATAATAATGTCAACTATCAAAAGTTGATATGAGGTGCTTGGATTAAAAGAAGATAGAGAAGATTAGCTATCAACTTCTTCCAACTAGAAGATTACGAAGCATCAAAACTAGAAGTGGAGGTCGAGGGATGTGTCATACTAAGAGTTCCAGTGGACGGAGGATCCAGAGTCAATCTCATATTGGAGGATATGGCTTTTGATCTCGGGTATACTTCTTTTGAAGAGACCGATCAAGTTTTACAGATGGTGGATCAATCTCATGTCCATCCAGTAGGAAGACTATCCAAGATTCTAACCTGGATTGGAAAGGAGACGTACCTTCTGAACTACGTGGTCATCAAAGTAACGACAAGAAGACCCTTTTCAATGTTATTGGAGGCCTTGGCTATATCTAGACAAAATTCTCATTGATTGGGGTGCTAAGGAATTTGTAGTAGGAAAACCAGCTACCTGGATTCCATGGAACATACGGACTCATAGCATGAATATTCATGATTCAAATTTCAAATTAATGGATTACATATAAATAGTGAACAAGCACAAGTTGTACATGAAACAAAATTTCTATAGACTTACTTACATAAAAATGCACGTATATTGAGAGAAAGTGCTTTGGAATATCGAAATTATATGCACCTAAATTGGCATGCCATTCCTAATATTTTTCAAATGTTAGAAACAAGTATTGAATAATTTTACTTCATGTCTACTAAAATATGCATGTCAATTTCTATATCACCATGTTATAACACTGACACAGCGACATCTTTACTGACTTTAGATGAGAGTCGTACTCCAGCATCCAAAAATTCTCTAACACACAATTGTCATTTAAAGCAGTGTCTATTTTTGCATAACATCACTACAAACAATGGTTTCTTATAGTGCCATGTGCACTAGACGAAAACACGGAATATTATAGAAAAGTATTTAGCATTAGAAAGGCTTATAGTCATAATTTTTCCAAATTTTGTAATGTATGACAAATATTAAATATACAAGTGATTTTCCTTTTACAAGTTCAACTTTTGCAATTCTCTAATTAACCTCAAAGTCCTAAGGCCATTTTTTTGTAAAAATTTCCTCAAAATTGCCATTTCTACTATGTTTAGGGTAGAAAAAAAAATTATTAAAATCTAACTATATGAACTTGTACCTCACTTGTCTTAGGGTATGTAGTAAAAAATTTCATGAAATTTGACCGTATAGATTGGAAGATATTAATATGAAAAGTTGGAAAAGAAAGTTATTTTAAATAATGGCTTGCAATTTCAGACGACTTTGACCACCATTTATGGAATTCTTTGGTACTATAAACTTTCAATTAAAAAAATTTATGATAAAGAACTGAGTTGAAAGTATAAAAGAAAAAAAAATACTTGATTTTCATATTGTGAATCCCTCCATGAGTTGTTCCCCTGAAGAGCATTTAAATTATAGCATCCGCACCCTAGCATCCCTATGTCCATGCCCATCTGTCCAAACCAACAAGACTTTGGAGACACTCCAAAAGTCTCCTAAACCCTGAGTCCCTATGTTCCTACCTCATCACTCTTACGTCTGTACTCCAGTATCTACAAATTGAGTGGTTTCCTGAAGTAAATGTTCTGTCCTTGAATCTTCGTCTACACATCCCAACGTTCACGTTCCACCTTGCCAATGTCCGTGCCTATATGTCCCAACATTAGAACACAAAGTGATTAGGTGTGAAAACTACTGAAAACTATAGTTTTTCTACTTTTCCAATGATCAATTAATTGGAAGTCCAAACCCTATACCCTATACCCTAAATCTTCCTTCTATCATTCAAAATTTTAAATAGACCAAAGCACGTGTCGATCAACTTATACTCTCTAATTGAAAAATAATAATCAATGGTGTAAAGAACTTTCTCTTTATGATATTTTTTTTCTACTTCCTAATTTAAATGCACCAAAGCACTTGACAAGTAACTTATACCCTTTAAGTGAAAAATAAAAATCAATGGTGAAGGGAAATCCTTCCTCATGATATTATTTGGTCTACTTCCTAATTTAAATGCACCAAGGCACATGAAAAGTAACTTATGCCCTTTAAGTGAAAAAAAATCAATGGTGAAAGGGATTCCTTCCTCATGATATTTTTTTTCTACTTCCTAATTAAGATGCACCAAGGCACATGACAAGTAACCTATATCCTTTAGGTGAAAAAAAAAATCAATAGTGGAAAGGACTTCCTCCTTATGATATTTTTTTGTCTATTTCCTAATTAAGATGCACAAAGGTAAGTAATAAGTAACCTATACCCTTTAAGTGAAAAAAAAACCAATGGTGGAAGGAACTTTCTTTTAGTCTTATTTTTTTTCTATTCCTCCAAATAAATGGAAGAAGACATGTGATGAATAATCTTTAGCTCTAAAGTAAAACAATAAATAACATAGGTGATGCTCTATTTATCATTTTTTCCTTTAGTAGCGCTTGGCTCAAAATGGAAGAGTGAAATGCATTAGATGCCTCTATACATTATTTAAAGAGTTCCATTCAACAAAGGAATGGAATAATGCTAATTGTTTTGGGTTAAACCCAAAATTTATTCTATAATCTCATACTTCTTTTATTTTATTTGGAAACCTGGGAACAATTTTGAGAATAAGGAAAAGATTTAAAAAACAAAACAAAACAATCCTAGGCAATGAAATAATCATCCGCTTTAGAATACCTCTAAAAAAAATATTTTGCTTGAAATGGAAAAAAATTTGGTGCAAGTGTCTCCCTCTAAAGTTTTGAAATTGAAACCATCATTTAATTTCACCTGATCAAGTATAGGTTGGTAGTCTAAAAACAATCCCCACTTTCAAATGGGAGGCAGGATCCAGAGCGACATTGCAATTATATGACCCCGCATGAGTTGTTTTCTAGCTTCCCTGTATTTGTACGGGTCTGTCTATACCAACAAGACTTTGGAGACACTCTGGACTTCTTCTAAACCATGAGTCCCTATGTTTCTGCCCCATCACTCTTAAATCCGCACCCTACCATCCAAAAATGAAGTAGTTTCTTGAAGTGCATGGTCTGTCTTTGAGTCTACGCCCTAATGTTTAGAAATCCATCAGTTGCATTTGGAGTTGTAGCGCATTTGGAGTTAATATACATGTAAAGTTCTATGAAAATGCTAGATGAATTTTTTTGTTCATCTAATAGAAACCATGTTGGTTTTTTATTTCAACAACTTATAGCACTAATAAAGTGAATAAACCTCTCAAAAAGATACAAAGTTCATACATGCCAACATAACAAAATATTTTGTCATCAACATTCTCCAACTTTATACATTATATAGAAGCTTACAATGTCCTTATGCCCTTATGTATATGTAACTACCTCCCTAACAGCATAGAAAGATGATCAATCATTCTAATAATGTCATCTTGAATGAGCTAGTAGAGGGCATGCTCAAGGTCTTCAATCTTCTTTTTGTATGTTTCTTCTTTAATACTAAATTCTCTCTTTAAGTTTTCTACCTACATATTGTGAGTTTTTTTTTGTTGACGAAGCTGGGCCACTTGGTCTTTAATCATCTTTAATAAAGATGTGTAAGATTGTAGCAACTCTTCAATCATCATTGGACGCTCCAACATATTTTGATTAGCTTCCCACCTATCAAATTCAACGAGGTGCTCAATTATAGGATCTAAAGGATTTGATAGTGGTCCATCTATTGTGCTATCACTACCTACTTCTCTTAATTCAAAGGCAATAGCTCCAATGTCTTCATCTTCAATAACATTTTCCAAAAATTGATCAAGTTCAGCTGATCTCATAATTTTGAGTTTTTGGTCCATTTCTTCCTTTGGACATCCCAATTTGAGGTCAACATCTGAGTCCTTAGACCACTCTACATATGCATCTACAATTGGTTTGTCATTGCTTTTTACCTTTGTTAGTCCTCTTTCCCCCATATACTTTCATGTTCTAGGGATATCAATGCTCTCTAGAACTCTTGCTTGTTCTTTATTGAACGCCAATCCACCCTATGATGGAGCCTCTCTTCCGCATACATCATATGCAATATTGTAATCTTAGATTCATTTCTATATACAAATGCTCTGTTATATAGGTGTTATATACTTGGATGAATCTTTCAAGGAACAGCAAGTCCTTGCAATAGTGAAGGTTGGTGCTCTTGAACTTACAATGTTTTTGTGCTTAAAATGTCCAAATACTTTGTCTATGTGACACCGGTCAATGTATTTTTTACAAGTCTTAAGAGTCCACGGTTCTAATATTTTTTCCAACCTGCAAAAGCATGGTTATCAAGGTCAAATAAAATGTACAAACGTTTATTGGATACCTTTGAATTATAATTCCTCTCCTTATTGCAAGGCCACATTTTGCGAAGAACTTTGTTAATATCTGTTGTAGAAGTAGACATGTATTTCAAATTCAAATCAAACTGAATGTACAAATTAGTGTTACTAGGTGGTATAATCCAAAATCGCTAAAAACGATGTTAGAACTAACAAAGTAGATGTGAAAAGTGAAGCTCGACTACCCAAGGGCTGTTGGGCCTATGCCCCTTAAATACTTACTTCAAACTCACCTCAGTTCAAAGTGTGGGGCTAAAGTGAGCAACATCTTTTGTAGCACTACATTTAGTTACAAACATGAGTAGGCTTTTTTGCACTTGGAGTATAGGTCAAAATCAGAGAAGTTGGTGTGTGCTCACATACCTTTAGTTGTGCAAGAGAGATTTGCAACTTGTGCCAACTTTGTTCCGCAACAAATGAGTACTGATGAGATGCAAGATGTAAAGTCAATGCCTAGCGATCCCACCAAAAGACCTTCAATTCCAAGCTCAAACCAATCTACTCAAAATGAAATACCATGGAATGGAGTTGGAGAGGGTGTGTGTTGAAGCAAAAGAATTCAACCTATGCCTAGATCTAATAGTCTTGGCGGCTTAAATTTTACAAGATTTGGATCTCGGCATCAACAACACCTACAAGACGCCATGAATATTGCAAAAAGGAAGGAATTGGATGAGAAGTTGGCTAGTTTCTTCTAAGAAGCAAATGTGCCATTCAATGTGGCTAGAAATCTTGCATTCATCGAGGTGGTATGTCCAACTTTAGTGGCACAGTTTAAATACTCTCCTCCTTCCTACCAAGTGTTGAGGACTTAGTTGATTGAACCCAAAAGGTTGCAAATTGAAAATGAGATCAAAGCTTCAACAAATTTTTTGGTGAAGAATTACAAGGTGACTATATGTAATGATGGTTGGGATGATGTTAATCAATGTCCTCTCATGAACGTAATGATATCATGTCCCACTAGTGATGTATTTCTTGGATCCATTGACACGATTGACTAGACAAAATACATGACGTACATAGTTGACTAGATGAAAGTATTCATCGAAAAGGTGGGACCAGAAAATGTAATCTAAGTTTGTACCGACAATGCAACAAACATGCTTGGAGCACTAGACAATATTACTCAAATGTATCCACACATCTACAAGCAAGGCTATGTGGTGCACACATTGGATCTTTTGTTGGAAGATTGGGTAAAAATAAAATTATTCAAAGATTTAATTGCTAGGGCAAATTGGTTGTGCAAATACATCAAAGGGCATCATATGACAATAGCCACCTTTTGCTAGTTTTGTCCCGACAAGCAACTCCTAACACCATGTAAAATTTACTTTGCTTTTAATTTGCTCATGATTCAACAATTGTTGGAGTTGAGACCAATGGTGAAGAGAGTGATTTCTCATCCTCATGTGAATAATTTTATAGCAAGCCTACAAGTTGTGCAAATGGTGTTGTAATCAAGACAATTTTACTATTTAGTTGAATTTTGTTTTTTAAATGTGAAAGGGGTTGATTGTTTGAAAGTTTTGAGTAATTAAGTGTGAATGTGGTGTTATTTGAAATTAAAATCTGAAAAGGTTTTTTTAATTGAAGTGGTTGTTGATTTGGACGAGTTTTCTTAAAAGGAGATTGGAAGGGGGGTTTGTAATAGGATGGTGATAAATAATCTCTCCTCTCATTCTCTCTCTTTTTTTTAATCTCTCTTGTATTTTTGTGATGAGAGGTCTTGTTTTCTTATGTATTGTATTAAGTGTTAGAATCTTACTTATTATGTTTCAAGTTGTTTTTATTCACTCAAGTGATAGTGCTTTTTGCTTCAAGCATAAAGTTTAATTTTAATGTTATATTGCCGTGAGCATTTTATAAATGTCAAATCAATTAAATTGAATAAATATAATTGAGCATTCATTTTAAATGATGAATAAGTATTCTTTGCCTTGAGCAATTTATGAATGGGAATCTCTTTAAGAGAATTTGTGTGTCAATATTTGAGCAAGATTTATAGTAGAGAGAAATGAGATATTAAGTTAGTGATTAACTTCATAATTCCAGTGAATGGAAATTGTTTGTGAACTAGGGATTGGTTTGGAATTGAGGGATCCAAAGATTGGATTTTATTTTGGAATTTAATAATTAACCAGTGATTGGTAATTGTTTTTGTTTGAAGGAATGGATTATTTTTGTATCAATTGGACATGTATATTTGAAATAAAATTTAGGAGTGAGATTTATTTTAAGTTGGAACGTGAGTTTACATTTCTAGCGAATAGAAATTATTAGACAAATAAACAATTGTTGTACATTCTAAATAATGAATGATTATTCATATGATAAAGAAATGGCATTCCAATTAAAAGACATGTGTACATGATTGTATGATTGAATGTTTGCATGTGTATTTAAATTTTTTTTTTATTATAGATTGTTTGTAGTGGTGTAAATTCAATAAACATAATTTAGAATTAGTATTACAATTGAAAAGAGAAAGCTTCAAGATAATATGGTGATGCAAGTGAAGAGAGCTTAAAGCTAAAGATCAAAGGACATAGTCAAATAAAGACCGGAGCATTGAAAAGGGAAGAATTTGTTGATTCTTTAAATAATTGAGCAAATCATATTATAAATCCCTCAAGGGAAATTTTAAAATTGCTTAAAGCATATTTGTATTAATATGTTTGCTTAAAGCAATTTCCTTGGTTGTTTTTAGTTCCTAGAAAGGATTTATATTACATTTACTTTAAGTAATTGAGACTTTAGCGCTTTAAGCAACTTAGATGTTGAGATGTTAATTGTGCATAACAATCGGCAAATTCTCGGTTAAACCAAATTTTCAAAGTTCAAATATGTATTGTGTGATGCAAGTTGCAAATAAATATATTTGTAATATATTTTAATGAATTCAAAGTATGAGAGTTGTGGACGCAGGTGCCCTTAACTCACACCTTTTAAATTTATATTTTATCTTAAAATAAGACTGAGACGGATTTAGTGGTTAGAAATTTGTATTTATAATTGGACAGAAACTAGAGAGAGAATTCCTTCCCATTCCTAAATAAAATATGAAAGATACAAAATACCTTAATATATTAAGAATAAAGATATAATTTACCTACAAAGTGACATTAGCTAATTAAAACACTAAGCTAACTTGAGCTTTTTCCTGAACGAACCTAATTGGAATTGCCTTGGTTTTGTCTTAAAAAAATTGTACTACAGGTGCAAAGACCAAAACTAATAGAGACTATACTGTTAATACTATTATTGATGAAAGCTTTTGGCATTAATGCCGGGATTATGTATATATGTTGGAAGATGTGTTGAAGACCTTGCGTGTGTTTGATGGAAAAAAGCCAGAGATGGGCAAGGCGTGGCTTAAGATCCACAACTTATGTAGACACATACATGGTTTAAGAGAGACACCCTTCTCCTTACTTGACCATATGGTTGACATTTGGGAGAAAACCTTTGATGTGAGGTGGAACATAATGTTTACCGATCTTCACTATGCCGGTGTACTTTTGAATCCATTCCTCAAGCACACTTTGCATGTCAAAGGAGACGAAATTGTCCTTTGTGCATTGTATTGTGTTATCTGTGCATTAGAGAAGCCGGCAAGTGTGAATTTTAATGATTGCTTGTTGGAACTAACGCAACATGAAGAGTGTAGTGGAGCATATAGCCCTGAAGAATCACTTGACATTTGTGTGGGCAAATTGCAACCCTACCAATGGTGGCACAAGATTGGAGACTGGACCTTATCTAAAATTGTTGTATGTGTTCTATTACTTACATGTTTGGCATCATCTTATGAATGGAACTAGAATATGTATTCATATGTTCACAGCAAAAGCAAAAACTGTCTTGTGGTAGAAAAGGCAGAATCTTTAGTATACATCTATACCAACAGTCATGTACTTTGTAAAAAACTAGGGGCTGATCCAATTTGTTGATATATTAATAACATTTAGTTGGAAGATTTTGATCCAAATGCTCTTGGCCCCATCTTGGTGAACAAACCGAATCGCACCTTTGATGCATTGCAAGCACAAGATGCAAAAGATGATGATATTGAAGTGAACTGGGCATTTCTTATGGCTTAGGCACATATAAAATTATAGACGGAAAGTGTTGATCACTTTGAGGAAGCAAAAATTACTATGGAGAGGGTCCAAATAATGAAGATGATATTCCAATTCATGATTCAAGACCTTCGGGTTCAAACCCTTGTTACAACTCTTCACCTCCTCCCCTTCCAAATGAAGGTGTTGCGGTTGGTAAATCTATGCCTATTCTTTTGAAGAACAATGAAGCTACTACGAGAAATTCTTTGTAGCAATGATGATCCTACACCCAAATGAATGAGGACAATAACAATAATCATGTATTTTCAGAAAACAATGGTGGGAACAAAGACGACCACAATAATAGAAACAAAGAAAACATGGAGAATTAGACAATTTTGAATAATGAGTTGTATAAGTCTCGGTTTCGTCACTTGGGACTTAGTATTTATTTTCTTAATTTCCTATATGTTTTGAGTGTGGATTTAGGTGTTAAAAGATCGGAATCGTGTATTGAACCAAAACCTATATTGCACATACTAATATGCCCTCTAGTTACTTTACACCTAGTTGTATACAAATACAACACGAACCTGCATATAAATAGGGTAGAAACCTACTTTTTATACATAGTAAGTGTAATAAGTAGAAACTAATTGATTATCTATATCTATTTGTGCAATGAGACACAAATTAGCTAAAACTGATCTAAAGGAATTTTGTAAGAACCCTATAGTAGATTTTCCATGATAGATTTCAGTTTTTCCATTCCATCGACGAAATAGTAGAAACTCCAATTATTAGCCTATAGGTGGAGAAACTCAAATTAGAGCAGCGAAAGGCATCTAAGACATAAGTATGGTGATTTAAAGCGAGAGTCATGCTAGTAGTCTAGTGGTGCAATCCCTTCATCAAGAGTCCTTTTTTTGTAGAAAATTCTTTGTTCATAAAAAATTAAAGGAGGTAGTGGGATTTATACTCCTTTTCCACATGTGCATGGTAAGAATGTAAACTTGCACATTTCTTGAGGAACTCCATGAGAAGTTCTCTAGAAAAGTCCTAGTTTTTTTTATCATCCTAAGTCTTTTTCCGAGCAATCAACCACTTGAATCTAGCATGATAAAATTGTGGAAATTACCATGAGTGCAGTAAAATCTCAATAAAAATTATTATAGCTTCTTTTATATTTATAAAGTGCTTTGACAAGTTTTGTGACATTTCGATAGCGGGAGATGCTAAAAATGGCAAGATCCTTCAAAACTGACAAATTAGAAGATCAAATACAAAGTTCATTGGTGTATCGGGAATACACAACATCAGAATAAGACAAACTGAGGGTCTTTTCTTACTCTCTTAAATCTACCTAGAAATAGGGGCTAGTTACTTTTGACAAACAATGAAAACTCCAAAACTTGGGTTTTTATTCATTTTGAGTTTCGAATCACCACTATGATTCTTTAGGTTTTTGAGGATGGAAAAGGGGGTTGGAGATTCTTTAGACTAAAAATGACATTTTGAAGTCACAAAAAGTTAGAAATTAGGTTCAGCATAGAAGTCAAAATTGAAAGGATTAGGTTGAAAATCGTATATGATAAGTTAATTAAATAGGAATTGGAGGGGGGGAGTGAGACCCTTGGAAAAGTATTTAGGAGCTCTCATTTCTCTCCCAAATCGCCCCCTTAGGTTCATTTTTGAACCACCTTATTTCTATTTGGGTCTATTTAATTAGATTTTGGCCAAGTTTTGGCCATGTAGCCAAATTCTTCTGTTTCCTAGGCATTTTAGGCCTATTGTTACTACTTTTCAAGCTCCCTTGAAGGACATTGGGGTCCCTTCAAGTCTTGGCTATGTTTATGTATTTTTTTTAACCCTTGTGTCAATATTGTGTGAGTTTTTTGTGTCCTTGTACTAATCCTAGAAAATTTCCCCTTCATACCTTGGTGATGCCGCTTAGAGGAACCTCTAGTGCTTGTTGGTGTGGCTAGACTCTTACTATATGTGGGAAATTATCTTACCTTGATATTGTCCAAAATTTGAAAGTTGTATCTAACGGTGAAGCTTTGACTTTGGATTTTAGCATTTGATAGAATTTGGCAAAGGTTTCTATTTCACGGCAAAGCTTTGACTTTAGATTTTAAGACTTGATGGAATTTGGCAAAGGTTTCTATTTCACGGCAAAGCTTTGAATTTAGATTTTAAAACTTAATTGAATTTGGCAAAGGTTTTTATTTCACTATGAAGCTTTAAATTTAGATTTTAGCATTTGATAAAACAAGTATCAATTAATAGCGTGAGGTTAGTCTTTAACTAAAAGACCCAACAAGTAAAAAATACCAAGATGGTAGCCTAGTAAAGTTCAAAGGGCTGGAAGGGCCTCCAGCCAATATAGGAGCTCGAGGGAGTTGTCCAACAATCCAAAGGGCTAGAAGGGCCTCGAGCTAATACAAGACCTTGAGAAGATCGATCAACAGCCCAAGGGCCCAAAGGGATCTCCCACAAACAAGGGAGCTATAGTAACAATAGGTATTAAGTAGGTATCGTTGAGTGTAAGGCCATCATAGGGCCCTCAATAAGCCCAAGAACTCGAGAGAGGTCGTCTAGTAGAGCACAAGGCATCTATAGTGGTCTCTGATCAATTAGGAGCTCGAGGAAGTTGCCTAGCAATCCAAGGGCCGCGGAAAGGTCTCTAGCAATCAAGGGGGCTACACTAACTAGCGAGTCATGAGCAAAGTTGTTGCTTTCCATTAAAAGTATGCAAAGTTCTTGTTAGTATTGAAGTTGAAGTGGTATCTTCAACATTCATGAAGTAGAGATCAAAAGAGTAGTTGCATAGATAGTCTATATAATAGGTTTTGGTGGAATATTTACTACGAATTGACATTGCATTGTACAGAACTCATGAAATTATATTTCTCACCATGTTTGTTCAGAAAAGAAACCCTACCAGTATTTCTTCATGCACATCATTAGAGGTACATGTATTCTTCAGTTCTAGCAATCTTCAATACTAAGAGAAGTTTCAGTGTTTGGAGAAGACAAAAACTAACTAGAATGTCAACTTCCATCGTTAGAGCGTTCGTAGCATACAAACAGAGTACGACTTTTGAAGAGAGTTGTAGCATTTGCTTTCTCGTACACATTTGGGACTTAAAGAGCCCATGATTACTATAAATACCCTATTCAAAGCAATTTAAGTGATAGCAATTAATTGTTGAAGATATTCAATACGTTCTTTGGCTCTTTGTATGTATTTTGATTACTTCTCCAATCATTAGAACAGCAGTTGCCACGAGAAATACTTTAAGATAGTACATTTGCCATCAATAAAAATTTTGTCGTGAAAAAATATCTACCAATTTCCATTATGCAAGAGGAACTTGTTTCATGCTAATCTTCAACAACTTCTGAGATGCCAATGTATAGAGATACATGTGTAGTACGATGTCATGTTTAGCATGCACAATGTGGGAGCACGGAACCTAAAACTAGATAGGATTAATCTAGAATAGGGTTAGAAAGACTTATAATTTTTTATTTTTTGGTAACCTATAGGGATTTTGGCTACTTTAAGACTATTTTAGAAATAGTCAATTTCCAAATTGCTAGAATTGTTACTAGTGTTACGAAAACGGATCTGATACGGATTTGGGATTCGAAAAAGTTCTGGATTCTTGAAATCTACATTTTAGGGTTCTAGTCTAGTGAACTAAGGTACTTTTAGGGGAATGGTCTTCTACCCATTCTCCATTGGGAATTGTTGGCCTCATGCCGGGTACTTAAACTCACCACCACTTCACTTTTCTTCCTTTCTACTTACTGAACCTCGTGGACGTATAGTTGAGAGAAAGAATGGTGAGTTAGCGATCATAATAAGGAGAGGACAAAAAGATTGGTGTTGTTTGTATTGGATTAGGTTATTTGGTTTCGGTAATTCATGGCGGCAGTTAGCGATCTGTTTGCACAAGAATTTGTAGTAGCAACCTAGATGGTTTGTTTGGTCATTTTTTCTAATCTGACCCAACGAGCGCGGCTAGAAGAGGATGTCATGTGTATCGAGTGTGTCAGATCGTTAGATAGGCCGTGGAGTATGAAGAATGAAGAGATGATCTAGGAACTCATTTACGGAGTTCCAAATTAGTATGAGTTGACGGTGAGAGGTTGACCCGTAGCTTAGACGGAAGATATCTGGGTGGATGTATATATGTTCAAAAAGAGCAGACTCAGATTAGTCAAAAGGGTAGATAAGTACGTAACTAGAAAATTCTGGAGTCTGGTTCACGCAAAGGATGGTTTTGCCATCAATGATTGCAAGAATGAGAGGCATAGATAGGTATTGGAATTCTTCATTCCAATCCTGTATTTGGAAAAGCCTACTCCGGTTATTGTTACAATGGCTAATACCATCTTCAGGGCCTTTGACGATCGGATTGTTCACTAGAGAAAAGTGATTCAAGGCGTAGTAGGCAAACTAGTTAATTCCATAGCCAGGGCAAAATACAACCCTATCACGTTGTATTTGTTCCACCTCTATCATTACAAGGAGGTCTTAAGTGCTTAGTAGAGGATTCAATACAACACTGGAGTCGAGATCCTAAAATACGGCTTGATAGATGAATTGGAGAAGGAAAAGAAGGAATCTAAAGAAGAAGGACAATTGGAAGAAGAAGTAGTGGCCGACCAAAAACGAAGGAAGTTCACAGATCCGGCTACACGAGGGAAGGCACCAATGGCGGATAGAGGGGAATCAAGTCTAGATTTGGATTAGCTTGTAGATCTGGATTTTTTTGAAGCTGGACTCTAATGGATGTAGTAGATTAAACATATGTATGGCGACCTGGAGGACCATGTACTCCTCATCTCGGTTGAACTCAAGGTGGAGCCAAACAAGATTTTGAAGGGAATCTGGAGGCAACCAGATCCGGAAGAATTTTGACAGAAGGAGGAGCAAATCCAAAAGTTAGAAGAGGAAAGGAATAGCCTCAAATTCCAATTAGAGTGGATGGAAGGAGAGTTGAACGCAGTGAGACGGAAGAAGATGGAGGCTCTTCAACTCATCCACGACCTCAAGGAACTCGTCATAGTTCCGGAGCATACAATGATCTGAGCTAACTTCTACATTGCTTGGTTGGAAAAAGAAAGGCACATGACCGGATCAAGAATGGTAAAGATCTTGATTGATTTTGAAGCGCGGATGGGAATTGTTTTGAAGGACATGCACAAGTTGTTGAAATACCTAGATCCGGAATGGACCATCGACTTAGAAGGGTTTCTAGAAGTCCCCAAGGGCATATTCGGGAATACTCTGGTTTGACTAACTTCTTTCTGGCAGGCTTCTAGTGGTCCGATTCAACCACAATCGAAAGGGATGAAGTCTATCCTCACTTTAGTTGCGGGTCCATCAGGTAGTCAAGTGCGAACTCCAACAGAACTAACAATACGTGAGTCAAAGAAAGAGGCAAGTGAGAAGTCTGTTTCGGTAGAGCAAGGAGTTTCCGTCCCAATTCTTCCACCATTTGGGAGAATCATGACTAGAAAGTTCAAGGCACTAGGATTGAACGTTCGGAGCAACATTGATGCATGGATTGGACCATTGACGAATCTAACCCGATCTCATTCGGAAGACTTCTCACATATACAACATTCAACACCAAAGCAGGATTGTGTGAAGATTGAATTGAGTGATTCACTACAAGTCAAAGATTCGGAGATTCACAAAATTGAGGAGTTGGAAGAAGAGGTGTTGAAGTCCGAATCCAAGGAAGAAACAAAATCTAAAGACTTACCTCCTGAAATACAATGGAAACTTGAGACCCGATCTTTAGCGAAGAATACATTAGTGAAGACTCCAAGTAGTCATAGCGGAAGTAGTATGAAGAAGGCACAATAGTATAGATAGGTAGTTGGAAGTTAGTTAGGATTTTCATTCCACAATGAGTTTCCAAGCATGGGCTTAGATTTTGAATTTCTAGAAATAGTTGGACTGTGAACTTTCCGAATATTCAAAGTTGTTCATTGTATAGTTACCTTGATTTTTGGGGTGCCTTTTTGGCTTTTTAGGCATTGACTTTGATTTTGGTTTTTAAAGGCAAGCAAGTTTGTTGCCTTCACATTCTATTCTAGCAATTATTCCATTGTATTTCATTCCCTTCTGTAATTTGAACCACTAGTTGGACAGTTTGGCTCCAATATCTATGTATGGATCGTGTTTGTTTGTTTATTGAAGGGTTGAGATGTGAGAAGAAAAAGTAAAGAGGAATTTGAATTTTGGATAATTGGGTCAAATTGAGGAAGCACTATTGTGTTGATGTTAGATTTGGGACGAAGGAGCTCTATGTTGTGCTTATGAACTTTTGGAACGGAAATCCGGTTGTATTCAAGAGTGGTGCGAGTACAGATTTGAAATTAGAAACAATTCCATGTGTTGATTATCAATTGCCAATGAAAACTTCCACCCACCTAAAGATCTGCCAATTTTAGAATTCGTTTGACATTTAAAAAGACTACCCCCTAGTTGGTTTTGGATTGCCTATGATCTGTCGTTGTAGTGGAGGGTAGTGAGCATAATCCTGAATGACCTGCTTGTCGGATAGGCCATCCCAAAAGTTGTGAGGATCCAAATTTCTCTTCTTTGCTGCAATATCTTAACTAGTTGGGTTTTTTTTTTGTTTTTGTTAGTTTAATAAGTAGAAAGACCAGAATGGTGAAGTCCCTACCCCTCAAAAGATTAATAGCGGACCCTCTAATGGTAAAAAAAAAGAATTAAAAACCAGTGCATTGGGAGATGTAACCAGAAACCAAGTGATATCAAATCCGGATTG
Source organism: Pseudoscleropodium purum (assembly GCA_963969395.1). Classification (NCBI taxonomy): domain Eukaryota; kingdom Viridiplantae; phylum Streptophyta; class Bryopsida; order Hypnales; family Brachytheciaceae; genus Pseudoscleropodium; species Pseudoscleropodium purum. The sequence goes on along the minus strand of OZ017805.1, from coordinate 12,064,275 downwards.
GAATCTAAATAGTAGTTGGAACCGGAAAAGAGAGGAAGAGAGTAGTTGAAAGAGGAGAAAGAGATCATTCAAATATTGAAGTTTAGGAGAGCATCCAAAATTCCCAGGGACAAAAATTTGTGTCATCTTACCACGTTTTCGTGTATAAAGATATTTACGCCTAGATTGTGCATACGACACACAAAGAAGGTGTCACACGCGTAGTCTAGATGTAAGTATTTTTAAACATGAAAACGTGGTAAGATGATACGAATTATTGTCCTAGGGAATTCCAGATGTTCTCCCAAACTTTAGTATCCGCTTGATTGTTTTCTCTTCTTCTGATTACTCTCTTCTACTCTTTTACCAAAACCAACTACTATTTGGATTCCAATCCGGATCCGGCTTTACCGGATTTTTGGTTACTTCTCTCAATACATTGGTTTTCAATTCCTTTGTTTTACCATCGAAGGGTCCACTGTTGATCTTTTGAGGGGTGCGGACTTCACCACTCTAGTCTACTTACTACACATGCAAAAACAAACAAACACCCAAGTAATCAAGGTGTTGCAGTACGAAAAGAAGATCCAGATCCTCACAATGTTCGAAATGGCCGATCCATATTACAAGTCATTCAAGATTGCGTTTACTCCTCCTTACTACAACGATGGATTTCAAGCATCCGGAACTGACAAAGGAGTAATCTTTCTAGGTGTAATATGGATCCCAAGGTTGGCAAACCTTCCTCAAAATGGGAGTTTCCTCTAATGGTCGCTTATCTCCGCACATAATTGTTTCTAATTCCAGATTTGCACTCATACCACTCTTCACTAAAAACCGGATTATTATTCCGGTAGTTCAAAGGCACCATACGTAGCTCCTTCGTCATGTGTCTAACACTATTACTATAGTACTTTCTCAATCTAATCCAGTTATCTGAAATCTAGATTCCTCCTCACTCGTCCTTTTCACATCTCAACACTCTAAGCAACAAAACAACACAACCTAGATACAAGATTTGAGCCAAACTGTCCACCTGGTGGCTCAAATTAAAGAAGGGAATGAAATATACAAAATAGTTATTATAATGGAATGAAAATGCAACAAACTTGTTCGCCCTTAAAAACCAAAACCAAAACCAAAGTCAATGCCTAAAAAGCCAAAAGGGCACCTCAAAAATCAGGGTAACCAACTAGTGAACAACCTAGGATGTCCAAAACATTCACTACCTAATTGTCCCTACAAATCCGGAATCCCTAAAATAATCTGGAATCTTTAAAACAATCCAGAACTTGGGCCCACTCTTGGAATTCCTGTTTCAAAATGAAAGTCCTATCTAACTACCTACTATATATTTATCCCACCATGCCTTCTTTAAGCTGCTTCTACTTTGACTACTTGATGGACCTACAACTAGAGTGAGGATAGACTTCAACCCTTTTGATTGTGGCTATATCGGACCACTAGAAGCCTACCAAATCAAAGTCTGTCGAATCGGAGTATTTTGGAATATGTTCTTAGGGACTTCCAGAAACCCTTCTAAGTCGTTGGGCCATTCCAGATCCAAGTATTCCAGCAACTTGTGCATGTCCTTTAAAACAATCCCCATCCGAGCTTCGAAGTCAATTAGGATCTATACTATCCTCGATTTGATTATGTGCCCTTCCTTCTCCAACTAGGCGATGTAGAAGTCAGTTGGGATCACCATATGCTCCAGAACCATGACAAGTTCGTTGAGGTCATGGACAAGTCGAAGAGCCTCCATCTCCTTCTATCTCGCCATGTTCAGCTTCCCTTCCGTCCACTCTAGTTGGGACTTAAGGCTATCCTTTTCTTCCTCTAACTTCCGGATTTGTTCCTCCTTTTATTGGAATTCTTCCGAATCTGGGTGTTTCTAGATTTTCATCAAAATCTAGTCCAACTCCACTTTGAGTTCATCCGCGATAAGAAGCACGTGATCCTCCAGGTCGCCATACATTTGTTTGGCCTGTTGCATCCACTGGATTCCGGCTTCAAAGAATTCCAAGTCTTCATAATGTTCCGGATTTGGAATTGGCTCCTATCGTTCCGGTTTTAGTGCCTTCCCTTATGCAGCCGAATCCGTAAACTTCCTTCGTCTCTAGTCCATTGCTTCTTCCTCTTTCGGTTGCTCTTCTTCTTTAGATTCTTTCTTCTCCTTCTCCAGTTCATCCGTGAGGTCGTATTTTAGGATCTCGACTCCAATGATGTACTGAATCGTCTCCTCTGCACTTAAGACCTCCTTGTAATGATAGAGTTGGAATACATATAGGGTGATAGGGTAGTGTTTCGCTCAGCCCACGTAATTTGCTAGTTTGCCCACTATCCCTTGAATCACTCTCCCCCAATGGACAATCCGGTCCTCTAAAGCCCTGAAAATGGTGTTAGCTACTGTGACTATAACCCAGGTAGACTTTTCTAGATACAAGATCAAAATCAAAAAGTTCTATACCCATCTATGCCTCTCGTTTTTGCAATCACTAACAATAATACCCTCCTTTGAGTAAGCCTGAGTCTGGAACTTTCAGACTACGTACTTATCTGTTCTTCCGACTAGTCTAAATCTAGTCTTTTTAAACAAATAAATATTCACCCACATGTCTTCCGTCCAAGCTACGGGTCAACCTTTCACCATTAACTCGTACTAGTTCGGAACTTCGTAAAAGTGTTCCTAAATCATCTCCTCATTCTTCATACTCTACAGCCTATTTAATAATCCGACACACACGATACACATGAGATCCTCTTCTAACTACACTCAATGGACTGAATCGGAAGGAATAACCTAAAAAACTATACGAGCTGCAACCTCAAACTTTTACATAGCTGGATTGCCAACCGCCACCATGAATCACCGACAATCGATAACCTAATCTGATTTACACGATATTGATCTTTCTGTTTTCTTTCTATCTCAGTCGCTAACTCACCACTCTTTCTCTCAGCTATACATTCACAAAGTTCAACAAGTAGAAAGGGAGAGAAAGAGAAGTGGCAGTGGGTTTAAATACCCGGTGCATGGCCGATAGTTCCCGGTGGAGAAAAGGTAAAAGATTGTTCCCCTATCGGTCTCTTAGTATTCTAGACTAGAAGTTTAGGACGTAGGTTTTAAGAATCCGATACTTTTCTGGATCCCGGATCCGTATCGGATTTGTTTCCATAATATTACTAACGGTTATAGCAATCAAGAAACTAACTATTTCTATTATAGTTGTAGTGTAGTGAAAATCTCTAGAAGTTACCAAAGAAAATAAAAATCGCAAGTCTATCTAACCTTATTTTAGACTAACTTTATCTAGTTTGAGTTTTCATGCTTCCACAGAAGGTGTGAAACATTACCAAGAAAACTAATCCAATTTTGTAGAACGACATCAAGTAATGCAAGTTCTAATCGTCTAAATATAATTTCACATCCACTAAGACATTGTCCTAAAGTCAATCAAACACTTCATCCAACATTATAGTGCGTGTGTTCACTACATGCAAATAGAGCAACTAAACTGAATAACGATGCCATATCACACATTATTTATCCATAACTTTACGTCTCACCAAATGAACTAAAAACATTAGAAAATGTCTTTACTATTTATCAATCACTTCTATTTAAGACGACATGTGCTAGCCTTCATCTAGAAGAATGTCATGTATGAAGACTAATAATTTATGCTAGAAACCCATGTACTCTCTTAAGGAGGAAACCTTTATAACAAACACGTCACGTTATTTTCCTTCATGTTAGAGGTGTCACAAGCTTAAATAAAGACATCTATTTTATGGAACATTATTTCATGTCATTCGAAGTCATAGAAAGAGATATTATATTCCTCAAGAATAATTCCTTTGACTAGAGGACATTGTAGTGAACGTAGCAGAAAGTAGAGGTTTTTAGATTCAAATAATGAATGCCAAACAAAATTGGGTCGTTGAACAACAACACTTACCATCGGATATTTTTGAAAACAACAAAAGCAACAAACAAGCTCTTACAGTATGCGAAACAAAAGTTGCCACATCATACAGATCTTTCGCCACGTCATTCTTTCACTTCTCCAATTCATGCCCACGTGTTGCTAAGGTGGCCCACACATGGCATGTTGAAGCCATTTTTCAGAACACATGAAACAACATACTATAGCACCCATTTTCCAAACAAACACACTCATTAGTCCTTGTTTTGCTAAACTTAAGTATGTTTTTAGCATGTCAATAGGAACGGATTTTAGATGACATCTAGGTTGATTCAAATTTAATCTAAAGCAATATGAGTACACATTCCTTATTACATCACCAACAACAATGGTTTCTTCTAGTGTGGAATTGTACCTAATCAATATTCATGGGATTGTTTGACACGCCACTAGGTCTTGCTTTGTTGTCATAGGTCCCAACTACCACTTCCTATTCATCTACATAAAGATTTCGAGTTCTTGACTGGGTTCGTCTTGGTAGCCCATTCTCTTCTAATAAATCCCTCATGAATTGCGATTCTTGTATTTTTGAAGGGCTTGTTAAGTCCTAGGATTGTGTTCATCTATCAAAAAGTTAATGGCATTACCTTTGAAGATTTCATGCCATTTTGATTCCAAAATGAGGACTTCTTCTCAAGCAATAGGCTCATCATATGCACCTTCTTTAGTAATACAAACTTCTTCACCATTGGTGATACAAACTCCATTCACGTTCCACAACCACTTTCTTGGATGTGATCCAACTTAGAATTCATTCTGATCTTTGCTCTAATGGTTGTTGAAGCATTGGTAGAAAATTTTTTGTTTAACAAAATTAAACTTGTCCTTGATTGGGATCAAATGTTTGCACACTCTAACAACTTTAGCTGGATTGTTCTCTTAACCCCATTTGTCAAAGAGTTTAGGCTTTTGTAATGAATGGATCTTGTGACACCAACTCTGAAGTAGGTCCGCTTCTAACTTATTAAGATGTTGCAAGGGTTTGGCCACATTGAATTTCCAATTTGGTAGCATATAGTGCACTAGCCCAAATAGCTCATACAATCGCACATCGAAAGGAACTTTAGACATTATACATCGCTTACAACATATCATCAAGTTGATCAAGTAGATTGGGTGGTACAAGTGATTGCATGCACCCAAGTTCATTCCCCATGAGCCAAAGGGATTTAAACAAATGGGGCATGTAGTACCATTGAATATAAAGCTTAAAGAATGGGGCCACAATATATCCAGATTGCAATCAAGATGTGCAGACCTTTCATTTTTGAAATTCCACTCATGTTGAGACCAATCAAATGTGGTCCCATAGTTGATACTAGATTTCGTTGCTATGCTCGACACATCAAAAAAATTATTTACATCGGCTCATGATGTTAAACCCAAAACCCTTTCTTGATTATATTGCAAGTTTTTGTTGGCCACCTTCTTGAACTCCGCAACCATCTGCTTACTGTGAGTGCTTTTTTATCTGCCTTTGGTAAACAAGCTAACACGACCAAGTTTTGAGATTTTTGGTTTCTATCCTATGGATGTTCTAATGTCAGTCCATTGTACCTTCCAAGTAATGAATCTTTCGTACTTCCTATTCCTATGTTTCTAAGGAACTTCTTACTTTCTACCCCCTTGTCATTGAGTTCTGCCTTAAAGGTGCCAATTAATCTCTTGCTCCTTTCTAAGCCTCTATTTTGTTCTTTCTAGAGGAGAGGATCTAGTTTCCATCCAACTTGGGCCAAGACTTTATCAATTAGTATCTATGTCAATATACTTTGGAATGTGGAATGTAATATACTTCCAATATTTCTAAACCAATCTATTCTACAACCCCTACAATTCTAGGAAAACTTAAGTCTAATGCTTTGGCTTGACCTTTGAGATGTAGCTATATAGAAATATTTTTTAATTATAAGTTGCAAAGAAGAGGGTGTTTCAATAACTTACCTCCAAACCATGTTCATTGTTGAAATCATTGTATAATCCTTGGATTCTATTATTGGTTGCCATCTTCCTTCCTTCTTTGGTGATTTAGGCTACGACTTTAATTCTCAATGGGATTACAAATTTAGAGCTAGTAGCAATACTATCTTTTCTTTTCCTCCTATCCTATTTCTTTCTTCACTATTCATCCTCTATTATCTTATACTAAGGTTTGACTTCAATTTGTTGGAATTTTGACTCTATGTCCTACAAAATGATTGACTAGTCCTAACCCGATCCTCTTATCTAATGTCACTTATTGGTGCGTTCCCCCTTTAATAGTTGACCTTCATTCATAGAATTCCCCCCTTAGGCCTATCTTCTTCTAACCTCCCTTTAAACCCCCATTCTTCCTTCCATCACTTGTATATTATTTTGTACTGAGATTTGATTGAGCTTTGAGTACCCCCTAACATCCTAATTAAGGTTTTGTTTTCTCCTCCTACCACACTTGGTTTGCTTGGAATAAGAGGCTGCTAGCCTTGAACCTCAGCACTGTATTGGCTACTTTGGCAACGTACTAGATGCCGACTCTCAAGTCGTGTGAGATGCTAGCCCATAGGTCGAACTCGATGCTACTTTCGGAACAAACTAGATGTAGGTCCCTAGGTTGGTTGGAGGCTAGCTCTAGATTGGATTGGATGCTACTCTCGAGGCATATTGGGCTTGACTGGGTATCTTACTATCACTATATCAAGGCTTGGCCTAGGCTGAACTTTGGTAGGATTAGTCGTTGTTGTTGGTCCTTAGGACACTCTAAAAGTAGCTCTCGAGTTATGCTAGCTCTATTAGGATGTAAAGTCTTGTCCGGGTATCTTAGTATCGAGCTTAACTAAGGTTGAACTTTGATGGTGTTGGCTATTGACTACTGGCCCTTGGGGCTTGCTAACTCGATTGGCAAATATGATTTCTAGCCAGGTATCTCAGTATCGAGCTTGGCGGAGGCTTGGCTGGGGTTGACCTCTAATGGTGTTGGTTGTTGATGCTGGCCTTCAACATACTAGATGTAGTCCTTGGTCATACTAGCTTGATTGGAGGTATGGTTTTTGGTTGGGTATCTTAGTATCTTCACTTCGCAGGGCTAACTCTAGTGGTGTTGATTGTTGACTACTGGCTCTGAGAACATATTGGATGTTGGCCCCCATGACTTGCTAGCTCGGTTGAGGGGTGTGGGTCTTGGCCAGGTATCTCAATATTGTAACTTGGTAGGGCCGAACTCTGGTGGTGCTAGCTGTTCATTGTTGACCTCGGTATGTTAGATGTTGGCCTTTAGGATGTATTGGATGTTGGCCTTTGGGTCATGCTAGATGATGGCCTTTGAATAGATATTGGTTCTCTGGTCTTTCCCCTCCAATTGGGATATAATTATGGTAATCATGCTACACTATCCTTCTAAATCTTGAACAATCCACCCATGCAAAAGCCAATATTAATCAAAATGGCTACCATCCCTTGCAGCCTTGCTACTAATTTTGGAGACTAAACTTGAAATTCCAAACTTGTATTATGGAAACTAAACTTGGGACGGTACTTGATGTATGAATTGTAAAGGATGATATTGGATTCTCGTGATTAAAGCTCCGTCGTGGTATAACAAAGGTCTCAACTTGTTTGACAACCTACCCTTTCATGGTAAGCACACTTTGCAAATCATGGAGATAGTCTACAACTATATCCGACAAGTTAGTACATCAAATGTCCAACTCTAGGGAATTTTATTTATAAAGGAATTCCCACTAAGAATTGAAGAGGTTACAATCACAAGTTAGAGACCTCCCAAAGCAGCATTACCAAGGTACGGTGAGAGGTTCTAGGATTAGTATACAATATACCTTCACAAGAATTTGAACAAGAATTTGTTAGTCAGTGATAAGACACACAAGCCAACATTGGAAGGAACCTCAATGTCCTCCAGAGAGAGCTACAAAAAAGACCAATAAGGGAGCTAAAATTGCTCCAGATACAAGAAGTATTGGCAATGTGACCCAAATTGATCCAAATCCAATTCAATGGACCCAATAATAGAACAACGGCTCAAACTTGAACCAAAAAGGCGAGTTTTGTAGAGAAATGAGAGCCCTTAAATATCTTTCGAGGGCCTCATCTCTCTCCAATTTCCTACTAGGTAACCTTATCACATAAGATTTTCAACCTAATCCTTTTTATTTTAACTTCTACGTCGGACCTAATTTTTAACTTTTGGAGAAATGCTCCAAATGGAAAACATATTGAGCCAATGGCTTCAAAATGCCATTTTTAATCTAAAGGACCCCAACCCCTCTTTTCCATCTTCAAAAATCTAAGCAATCTTTGTAGTGACTAGAAATTCAAAATGAGTAAAATCCAAGTTTTAGAGTTCTCATTGTCTATCAAAAGTAACTAGCCTAGATTTCTAGGTAGGTTCAAGGGATTAAGAAAAGACCCTAATTTTGTTTTATTCCAATGTTATGGGCTCCTAATACGCTGATCAACTCTACACTTGATCCTTAATTTTGCTAGTTTCAGAGGACTTTACCAATTTTAGCATCTTTCACTATCAAAATATCACAAAACTTATCGAAGCGCTTTATAAACATAAAAAAATCTATACTAATTTTTAGTGAGATTTCACCACACTCATGGTAATTTCCATAATTTTACCATGTTGGATTCAAATAGTTGACTACTGAGAAAAAGATCTAAGATGATAAAAAAAAATCAAGACTTTTTTGGGGAACCTCTCATGGGGTTTATCAAGAAATGTGCAAGTTTACATTTTTACTTTACACATGTGGAAAAGAATATAAATCCCGCTACCTCCTTTAACTTCTAATGAATAGAAAATCTTTCACAAAAAGGAGAATCTTAGCAAAGTGATTGTGTCATTGAATTCTTGGTATGACTCTTGCTTCAAATCACTGTACTTAGGTCATAGATGCCCTTTGATGCTTTAGTTTGAGTTTTATCACCTACAAGCTAACAATTGAGGTTTTTACTATTTCGTCAATGGAATGAGAAAATTGAAACCTATCATGAGAAATCTACTATAGGATTCTCATAAAATTCCTTCAAACTAGTTTTAGCCAATTTGTGTCTCATTGCACAGATAAGTGCAGATAATCGGGCAATTTCTATTTAATACATTTACTACATACAAAAAATGGGTTTCTATTCTATTTACATGTAGGTTTGGTTTGTACATGTATAAAACTAGGCATAAAGTGACGAGGAGGTGTATTAGTATGTGCAATATAGGTTTTGGTCCAACATGCATTTCTAGTCTTTTCACACCTAAGACCATATTCAAAAACTATAAGAAATAAAAAAAAATAAAGACTAAATCCCAGGTGACAAAACCGGGACTCACACTTGCTTCGATCTATTGTAATCACATGCCAACTTCCACTAATAGTACAATGCTACCATTGCATCCAATTTATTTTGGAGACATGCAATTTTGGACCGCAAATTTCCAGCTTCTTCAATGGATGGCCCCACGTTCCCCTCTACCCAGTTTATTGTAGCAATTTGAAGAGCGTGGCAAAGTTTTTCTATATCACGTTCTTGCTTCACAATGAAATTGCTCTTCTCTACTAGTTTGTTGTGGATTTTGGTAGTATCTTTATACAACTAATTAATGAATAGATTTTTTTCATCCACAGTTGAAATCAAAGCAACAATTGTTTCTACATTGGCATTGATATGTTCACTTGCCACCATGCCATCTTTAAATATTACTATGTCATGTTCAACTTCATGTGACTCATTTTGTTGAGCCCTCCTTTTTTTGGCCCGTAGTTGTGCCCTACAACTCAATAGACATGGTGGAGTACGAGTTCCATTTGAGTCACTTTTTAAATCTAAGTTTATACTCTAGTAGTTATCAAACAACTCAATTATGGTTCTGATGGTGCCTAATCCGCCTTGTGGACATTTTTGCACCCCCTTTGGAATAAATCCATCCATAGGCTATAGAACTTTGATAAATTCACCAACACCTCGACGTTGACTAATCTACTAATTTCTCAAGCTTCAACTCAATATGCACACCTCTTAGAATGAGAAGATTGACTTCGTTTCGTTTAACATTGGATTGGTCGTATAAGACTTGATACACCTCAATGCAATGATTCTTGAATGCTTCATTGGTGCAATACTTCAAGTTAGCTTTGTGGAAGCGCTAATGAAAGTTGTGACGTTCTTTAGGGAAGGCCTTGTCAATGTAGCACCACTCTATGTACTGAGTGCATTGATGTGCATTTTATTAGTTCAATATTGCCTCCCAACCTCAAAATGCAAGCTTTGCTAGATTTTTCAAAATGTGTAGCTACTTGCATTGGATTTGCCCTAGCCTTGACCGTGTCTTGTCTCGTTGCTCTTTCCTCAATGATCCTAATGTCGACATGTTGATAAAGATCTAAAAAAACCTATATGAATGTAGTAAAGCTGACCCTACAAATACACCTTTGCGACCAGCTCAAAAAGAAGTGGAGGACTAGGGAGGTTGTAAGGCGACTTGTAATGGGCAGGGATGGCCTCATATACTCACTAGTGATGCAAATACTAGGCATTGGTGTAGACAGTCGGGGCAGGGAGGTTGTCGAATATGAGCACGGACTTAATGTTGGGGTGTGGAAGTTGTCGAGGCTAGGGTATGAACACATGATCCGAGTGTGGACATTGTCGAGTCTAGGCGGAAACGTCATTGACTTAGGTGGGGACTATATATTTTGTGGTTTGAGCGCGGACGTTGTTGAGTTTGGGTAGGAACATCATCGACTTGGGTGAGGACTATATATTTTGTAGTCCTAGCACTTATCAGTTGCCAAGTCCACTTCCACTTACTTCATGTGCTAGCTTGCTTTGTAGTCTATACTTTTTTTGTTGACTTGGATAGGTGGGTTGAGGAAGTTTCTCCACTAGTGGACACATTTATGGCTATTGGTTCATTGGACCCTTCTTCATCAAACCAGAAGAAGTAGAAGAGACCTCCAAACCTAGATTGGCCTCCCCTACAATACACCTAAGAATATAGAGCAATAGTAATGGAGTTCTATAAACGATGAAGTTTTGAAATGTTGAAAAAGGATTACGTGAATAATGAAGAAGAAGATTACCACAAGCTCATTCATGATTTATGATGCAAGCTTAAGTTGAAGTTGGAAGTGTTTGAGAATTTCAACAATTACTTGGACTGTTGATTACATTCAGATTTTTTTAATAAAATAGTTATTGCATTGACCACTAATGCAATGGCAAGCTACTTTTACTATGTGAAGAAAAAAGAGGGTGCTAGCAACTTAGACAACGGAGATAGAGAGGCAATTTCAAAACTACAAATGGCTTAAAAGTGGTCTCAATAGTTTTCTAATAGTTGTAGTAAAGCAAAATCACCATAAAAAGATATAATGGAGAAACGCATATTGGATCAATGCGTGAGTGGATTTGTAATTTGGCTTCCATCTTCAATAAAAGTGGTACCAATGTTAGGACAGAAGGAAGAAGGCACATATGGTAACGTGAGGAAGTTGCAATTGACAAAATTGTCAACCATCCCTAGTTAGATTGAATTTGTAGGGAAGGGATTGAAGACAAAGAATAAAAAAGAGAAGCGTCGAGATATTGTGCTGGAGGTTGTTGGGTGTTTAGTATGGCACCTAGGCATCATTAGACTTTCATTCTTGCATCCAGGTATATGAATGATATTGTAAAGTTGACTAGTACTGAGTTTACAACTGAGGAGTTTGGCTGGATTGCCACATACTATAGAAATTGAGTGCATTTGTCATTGTCATTGCTTATCATAGTGGAAAAATGCCACGATGCAGATTACATTCACAACAACATTTCTCCATCCAATGTTTTGCTCCATTTTGATCCTTGGAAAGAAAATGTGATTTACATTGAGCTTTGTGATTGGGGGCTTTCAAGTAAGTGAAGGAAAAAGAGCCATCAAAGTACGATTATAAGACGTACATTGATATGTAGAAGGTGAAAGAGGCCCAAAAGTTTGTTGCTCAAAAATTGTTTTTTCTTTACAACGAGGAAGACCCTACAAACTCGTTCTAGGTTTTGCAAATAAACACCTTAGTTTATTCCAAGGCTACTAACATGTATGCAACAGCATGGATCGTGTATAGGATTTAGAGAGAAGAATGGGATCCATTTTATTTTCCCAAGGATAGGACAAAACAATTTTTTAACCTTAAGTTGAAATTGAAAAGCCTCATGAGAAAAGATTCCCTCAAAAAGGCGTCTGTCTCAAAGGTTATTGAAACATTGAGGAAGAATCCATATTATTGGACTATGCTTGAGTGTTGCTTTTGTAAATGAAATTTTTAAATTTTTTTTTTTTAATTTAGTATATAGTAGATATTTAGAAGGTGATGAATTTTTTTCTATCATCCTCTAAGAGGATCATATGTACTTGGCATTTGCCAAACACCTTATTGTACATAATACTATAAATATTTTCAAGATCCTATTTTATGCAATTTTTTTTATTTTTTATTTTGACACCTTTTAAAATATGATGTATTTATGTCAAATTCCAAATCCATGAATGATACGATGACAATCACACCAAATGTTATGTATTGCAAGTATAAAATAAAAAATGAGTAATACATGTGCATTGTATTAAATTCTCAACAAGTTAAATTGGAAAAGTTCAAATTGAAAAGCACTTTATATTACTCAAGGAAAAAACTCATCTATATAGTGTCTATGCCCCAACCAACTTCTATCTATGCCCTAGTCTATGTTTGCACCTTGCCAATGCTTACATCCATGCCCTAATCTACGTCCATGCCTCGACTCTAGCTTGGCAGCCAAGTGTCATTAAGGTAAGTTTACATTACCCTTTTTTTACCTTCATAGAAAGTCAACTATATGTTGACTACATCGAACAAGCAACACCTCTACTAGACGAGCAAATTGAACTTACGGATGAGCAATCTATCTGCCTATTATAAGTTTCGGAACAACACTATATTTCGGAACAACCTTGCTCTGAAATAGATTTAAGTCAAATTGACTTAAACTTCCTTAGTGGTTCTTTTGAAAGAATATCCCACTCCATGACACATAAACAATAGAAAGAATCTATTTAAAAAAAAAGATCCAAAAAATGATAAAATACTTGAAGGTAATGAATTCCATGTAAAAATTCAACTTGTATTAACTTAAAAAGAACAAGTAATAATAAAGAATATATAATTGTCATTTAAAAAGGAATATGACTTTAGATATGAATTGTATAGTTACCAACCAAAGTAAAATTGATATATAGGGAATAGAAAGACTTACACAAATTAGTAAGTAAATCAAGTTGATTCTACTTGAATGCTAATTGGAATTGTCATTCCTTGCAGTGACGGAGGAACAAAAAAAAATCTCTAAGTTCACTTCAAACAGTTTAGAATCTCGGAGGATAAATCTGAGAACTTTGGGGAGGAACTTGTTCTCAAATAATGCTAGACTTGGAAGGAACTAGAGAAGGTGGAATTCTAGAGCATTGTCCTCATACCAATAAGCGGGCATTTAAGTTTCACAACAAAATACAAAAACTACTCTACAATTCTGCTAGTCTCGCTATAGGAATCGGTAATAGAAGTAAGTATTGGTCTACGGGACATAGTGATTGTCTTCTACAAAATGAACAACCTTAAAGAAGACAATGAGTAGTTGAGTACACATGTTCCTACATTGTACCAAGTCAAGGTTCTACCATTTTGATTGCCACTACTTGTGGAGTTTGGAAGACAAACTTCAGCAAATTGGAGAAAAATTTAGCCACACATTGAAGAAAAGTGTTGGCAATCCAAGGACGAAGGGCCTTTTTTTCTGAAAACCTTAGCATTGCGAATAAATGCAATGCTGAAAGAGCACGAAAAATGAGAAGTGAAGAACAAGGCCAAAGCAAAGAGTATGGCTCCAATCTCAATTTCTAAGGAGTACAGTAGAGTTGGCAAGAGCCATTGTTTAGCCGGTCATCCGTACCACTGAGTTGGGGAAGAACAAAACAAAACAAAAGTGACGGCCAAGAATACCAAAGGAGCACTCATAGGTAGTCAAGCCAAAGACTCAAGGGAAGGTCGCGGCAAAGGCTATAACAGAGGCAATAGACAAAGATAGCATTGCCTCAATTTTGATTGCCTTTCCAAAGGACGTCGAGGAAAATGACTAGGGAGTTCAACTATGAAGAGTCCAAAAAGGTGTACAAGAAGTAGTAGTCATCCTATATTGATTCCTATATCTTTAGCAAGGGATCCAAGTATAGCATTCTAATCAAACAACTTGAAAACCCTCTAGAAACTCTTAACATCTACGTAATTGAAGAAAAAGGGGTCTTGAAATGCTTGCAATACTTTTTGGAGATGCCTGATCTAGAAAAGAAGATAACTCCCTACGCCATGTTGCAAAATTTAATAAAGAAGCCATTATTTGTTAACAACATAAAGGCTGGCAAATTCTAGATGGTCAATGGACAGCACAATAGAGAGGCTAGCAAGAAGATGAAGGACTTGGCCAGAGCCAAGATTTTTTTTGAGATATTCAAAGAATGGGAGTGCTTCATCATATAGAATTCTAATGCAAAAATTATTCAGAAAATTTTAGTATATTACAATAAGATCAACCATTTCTAGAGCTACATGTTGATATGGGCAACCAAGATATTGAGTGTGCAAAATGTTTGGCTTTCTCTTGGGAGGCCATTATCACCAAAAGAGTTGACTAAGCTTAGTAAACTTGTCACTGTCAAGTATAAGACAGTGAGGGATGCCATTGTTCTACAAAAATGGATGGTAGGTTTTCTTGTTTATATCAATTTGACTTGAATTCATATCCAAAATTGTATATTCTATTGGTCTTGAGCGCGTCCACGTTTAAGTCAATGCGACTTGAATTTTCCAACTTCTTATGGTAACATTTTCCTTGAACCTTTTGTAAGAATTTCACAAAGCCATGAAGCTTTGCTTCTCGATGATTGATGTAAAGAAGTCCTAGGGTGCATTGAGCAACAACAAGAACGCAGATATCAACATCCACAATGAGATCAAGATTATCACAATAGCCAATGATGTCTATGATCTATGGAAAGAAGTTATATTGTGCCAGTTATAGAGGCTCTTAATTGATCTTGAGTCCTTGAACCCCACGAAAGATGTGGAGTCATGGGATCTTAAGAAGGATGGAACCATTAGTAGAGAGTTCTTCAAATGGTTGGGGAACACACCAAAATACAACCTCAAAAACTCACGCTACACTTCCTCAATAGGACACAAAAACGAACACTTCTCCACCTAAAGGTCACTAAGAAGAAGATAATTGGTGTCCTCGTGGATTGCTTTAGCACTAAAGAGTAGTTGGAGTAGAATAAGAAAAAGCAAGCTATGAAGAACTATTTGTATTTGGAGAAGCGCAGCTTGGGATTCTTTGACAACAAAGGCAATCATTGGAGAGAGAAGTGGAAAGCCTTCAAGTAGAAATACAAAATATTAAAGGCAATCAAAAATCTCTAGTTTACAACTCCCACAAAGGGCTTCTTTTCACTCATAAAGAGACTATCATTGAAAAATAAAATCACTTAGCAACTTTTGCCCTACGCAACAGAGTTTTTCAAGGTCTTTCTCCATAGCAAGGGCAACTACAGGAAGCCTAAGGCATCAGCATATCTGAGGCCATATGATTGTAAAGAGGACATTTTGGTCTCGTAGGGGAACAAGGTATGGCCCCTTACGGTGATGGACATCAAGCTTGTTTTGATGGACTTTCAGAACATCCCGAGAGTAATTTACAGAGGGATAGCCTTAGTCAATTTGCCCTACTTTGATGAATTCTTAGACGAATCAATGAAGTTGATCGATCCTTCTCCATTGACCCAAAGGTGTAGCTCTAGATATATGGAGGTGAGGACATCAAAAATGACCTCTGATGTCATATCTATTTTGGCATTTTTGGTATAGTGTATATGCTCCAAATTGCTAAATACATCCCTGCATCGATAGAGCAATTGGAAGATTTGGTTGCTAGTTCTACCTATGCAAAGGCTTTGGTGCATCTCATCTTTCTTATGAAAAAGGGGACAAAGATTAAAAGCAAGAAAATTCCTTGAAGGTACGAGGTGCCAAATCTTCCAAAAAGGCAAAAATTGGAACTTTATAGCAAGTTAAGGAATAAAGTATGTGACACGAAACTTCAAATGGAGTCTTACATATGCGTGCTAGACCTCTTTTGGCACTCAAGGGTGGATGTCTTGTCCGTCTTTGCGGGGGAGAAATCAGTTGTGTAGCTTGAGTTAGTCAAATGGTACAATGATTTGTTGTTTAAGTCAATCTGAGCTAATTTGTCTCAATTTTTGTGATGCTTTTACATTGAAGTGATTTAGTTTAAGAAATATGACTTTTGTAGATTTTATTCAAGTTGGATTAAATTAAACCATTCCTTAGTGACTAATTGAATATATATTGGCTGATTCAGATGACAAGTATGGATCACTATACCATTGCTGATCGAAAGCACTACAAAAAATTTCAAGACCTTGCAATAGAGTCGAAGTACTTGGATAGGGAAGATTTCCTTGATACCAGCTACTTTGTAGAGGAGAAGCAACATCTAGTGAAGGGCACAAAGGATTCGTCAACTTGAAGGACGGTGGGGTCGAGCTCACAAAAGGGCAAGAAAAAGGTATCAACCCAAGATGAGGATGTCGAAGCAGACTCTGAAACGGTCGACATTGATGATCTTGCGAGGAATGAGGAAGACAACAATGATGGTTGGGAGGGCCCTAGCTTTGCAACTGCTGAAGTTGTGCCTAATTATAGAGAGGCTGTCAAAGCCAACCAATTCTGTGGGTCATCAACATTGACCAGAGAGTGGGCAAACATCACTCCTAGTTCGATCCATAGGGATCCATGGAAGTGAGTTCGAGAGGAGTCTCTAAAGGAGTGTGAAACCTAAATGCTATTGAGAATGCTCTTCTAGGATAGAAAAGATAACAAAAAGACTTAACAAGAGGATTGGGATTTTATGAAGACCTTTTTGTATGACTCAATGCCTAGATTGGTTGTGGGGATCGTAAAGGAGGTCTTCAATACCATGCAAGCGGCAAATGCTATGCCGTTACAAATGATCAAGCTATTGCCCTCTTTGTAACAATTACTTCTTGCCGGTTACACATATGGATCCTTAGATAGTGCGAGGCAGGCACTATAGGGATCTAGTAATACTTCATTGACAACAACAACATCAGAGCTGGTACACTTGGTAAGGACCCTAGATTCCACTCCAAAAAAGGAGGCTATTATTGTCAAAACTGTAGGGAACAATGCTACTCTCGATTTTGAGCCTTTTCTAGATGCTATTTTAGAAAACCAATCAAGTTGTTGACAATGACTTGTTTTTTCACATTCAACTTCACTTGAGTTGAACTTGCTTCCACACTTTCCATTCTTTCATCGTTTCATGCACTTTGTAGATAGTTCTAGCTCTAGAGTTCAACACTTTCGATGTGTACATTTTGTATTATCATTAATTTGCATGAGACATTATAATAAAGGATTTTTTTCTCACAAAACAATACCTATGTACAATTGCAACAACCATTGGTTCTATTAATTTTGATCTTACTGAATCTCATATTCCATCTATTGTATCTCCACTTCATGATTGTCTATTAGACATAGACATGCCACCATCGCCCTTTTCCAACTATGACAGGGACAACGAGTATGTTATTGAGGTAGCTGAGGAAGGAATCATATGCAAAGTGGCTCCAAACACAAGTCCAAAAGTTGACATTCCCTTGTTGCAAATGTTGGATGACATTGTCATCTCTCCATTGCCTTCTGTAGCGGAGCATCCTATGAGTTCTTCTTCCCATTTGTTTTGTGTGATGTCGTAATCATTTTTGTGTGTTCTAGTATGTGTATGGTTCTAGATAATAATTGATTCATAGCCCTTGGGCTCTCTCTATAGATCAAACAATAGATTCACCTTTAGTTGATTACTTCTCATAGGGTGAGGTTAGTGCTTGCGTTGAGTAGTAATTGTACAAAATAGTGTTGGTAGTACATACATTTAATTGTCTATCCATTGTAGTGCATGTTTCTGGGCAAGTTACCGATTGGCCAATCAAGAATCTAGATGAGGCACAAGGCAATGTCAACCCCCCTTCAACATCTAGGGAGAATGAAAAATGGCTCAATGTCATCCTAAGTTTGGACAAGGTGCTTTGCGTTCGTGAAAATGTGAGTTGGAATTTTAATGAGAAGAAGTTCCTAGATCTTGGTGAAATTATTAGTATATTAGAGGGTAAGACCATAGTGGTTAGGAGAGTCATCCTTTGATCTTTCTACAAGCCCTTTCTACGAGGGCTAACCTCTATTGCAAACATCTCAATTTGGAGTTCTATTGAGAGGTCCTATGTAGTGAAAGTTTTCAAGTACCTATTTGATGGGCTAGAATCTCCAGTGCTTGTCTACGGACAAAAAGAATGCCAAGTCCTAAAGTGCAAAAAAAATTTGGGGAAGATAGTAAGCTATAAGGGCAAGGTGACAAACAAAGTATTGTTCCTAAAGCCCTTGGAGAAGTTGTTCTAATTGAATGAGTTTGTATTCATAAGTGAAAATACCATAATAGAGGATTGTAGTCCTAAGAGGCTTGTAAAGAACAAATCAATGAATGTGCTTCTCTTTGATACATAGAATTGTAGACGTACAAAGGCGATCAAGCGAGTGACACAATTCTCATCGTCCATCTTTTTGCCTATATTTAGGGCTTACACAAAGAGAAGCCTTAGTCATTGTCCTTATTTAGGTGGGACAATGTTATAAGATGCCTTCATCCATCTTAGGAGGATTTAATGGAGTTTACGAAGTTGCGGATTGCTATGCAAATTTTCAATGATGTTGTTAGTAAATAGAAAAGGAATGATTGTCGCCACTTATTAAAGAAAAAAAATTGACCCCAACATTTGAAGGACTTTTTAGTAGACAAGTTACCTCATTTCTATTATGTTTACTTCAGATTCAGGATGAGAACTCTTATAATGTCATTCTGAAATAAATTTTTTGAATTATTGATGAACGTATAGTCTACATGTAAGTTGTTAAACTATTTTTCATGGGGTGATTTATATTTTTCCCAAGCTTTGTGTGGTATTTCAATCCTTGAAATTGATAGTGCCAATAAGTGTACACCATCCGTTGAATTATTTTCTAACTATGGATAGTTTGCCATTTTACAAAGTGGATCAGGACACATTATGTACTCTACAACCACTGCGCAGTTGATTATGGATTATTCCATCGTGCCTTGTCATACGTATGGTCTAGGCATAAGTATCCTTACAACACCAGAATGTTGTAAAATGACTTGAAATATTGTCCTAGGGGATTCTAGTATGTTGTTATAAGCTAATATATCCAAATTTCCTCCCTTTTCAATCCATCCAATCTCTTACTCTCTTCCACTTACGACTACTACTCGGATTTCAATCCGGATTTGGTCTCACTCGGTTTCTGGTTATGTTTCCTCAAATTACTAGTTTTCTATTCCTCTATTTTACTATCAAAGGGTCCTCTATTGGTTCTTAGAGGAGTATGGACTTCACCACTTAGAATTCTCACACTCTCCAATCTCACTAAACAAACAAACAAATAGATAGATTAATGTGTTGCGATAGAGAAGAGAAATTAGCACCCTTACAATTTTCTAGATGGCCTAACTAAAAAGTAGGTCACTCAGGGCTGCATCCAATACCCCTTACTACAACGATAAATCAAAAACACCCAAAATCAACAGAGGATTGTTTCCTAGTTGCTAGTTTGATCCTGTGGTTGGCAGACCTTCTAGTGAGTGGAGATTTTTTTCTAGTGGTTGCTTATCTCTACACGGAATTGTACTTGATTTTGAACTCGCATCCACACAACTTTTTGGTTTTATCGGATTATCATTCCAATAATTTAAAAGCTCCATGCACAAGTCGTCATTCACAAGCCTAAACTTCGTCACAAACGTACCCTCTCAATCAAACCTAGTTGCCTAAGACTGGGTTCCTCTTCACCCATCCCTTCTACACCCTTGCACTCAAATAAACAAACCAACAAACTCTTTGCTCAAAGTCAAAGCTAGAATGTCCACCTAATGGCTTAGATTAAAAAAAAGAATGAAACAAACATTGAAAATGCATTAGAATGGAATGGAAGGGCAACAACCTTGCCCGCCTTAAAAACCAAATTCAAAAGCCACTCCAAAACCAAGGCAACCGCACAATGACCTCCAAGAAAACCGGAAAGTCACAAGCCAATTTTCCTAAGAAATCCGGAACCCAGGCCTACACATAGAAAACCCGTTCCGGAATTAAATATAAAATCCTAACTACCTAAAAACAACCTAGCTAGCTACTTCCTTTTTTGTACCTTCTTCAAACTACTACCACTTTGACTTGTTGGTATCTTGCTAGAAGCCTTTGTTGGAGTCAACCTAACTATTGCTCGGGTTAGAATCTTGGGCACGATTGGTGGGGGCAACTCATCATCTATTTCCATCTCAGATCCGGTCTCAAACTCTTCTTCCTCAAAATCATAGATCAATTGT